>JAPYKT020000036.1:0-687500 GCA_028749325.2 Caryopteris x clandonensis | reverse complement strand
TCCTCCTTGTATTAAATCTGATGTTGTAGGATTATTGTATCATACAATGCAGTTAGGAGCCACGTACAATACTAAAGAACAAATGTTGAAGGATCTGGGATTGTATCATTTGAATAATAAAGTTGAGTATCGAATAGACCGTTCTGACAAGACCCAATATTGTGATATATGTAAGCATGAAAGATGCTCATTTATAGTGCAAGAAATGAAAAAAGTGGTATTTAAGGAGTTTGAAAATTACATGATCATACTTGCCAGCGTGACCTAACCCGTAATGCAGTTTGACAATGGCCATACAAGGTACTCGATTCTTACTTTGTTCCTCAGTTGCTTATTCATGGCGCTAATCTTATTCAAAACCAAATGATGGTTGGATTACATTCAAACACTCTCTAGAAAACATTATTCGTTGCTGTTAAAAAAGATCCAAATGATTAAATATTTCTTCTTGTTGTTGGAATTGGCGCCGTGGAGAGTGAGGAGTCATGGACTTGGTTTATGAATCAACTTAGAAAAGCTTACGAATGCACAAATGAATTTTTAATCATTTCAGATGGACATTTAGGCATTGGTGTTGTAGTACGTGCGGTCTTTCTTGAAGTCTCGCATGGTCTATGTTGTTATCATTTATAGCAGAATTGGCTAAGTACGGGCAACACGAAGTAGTCGTTTTTAATAAAGCAGCGTATTGCTATCATGTTGAGGACTATAATAGATATATGAGTAATTTAACCATTGCTAGAAAATCTATTGTCGAATCCTTTTTAAAGAATGGGGTAAGTTGATGGGCTCATTCAATGTGCAAGATTCGGCGATACGATTTTATGAATTCTAATGATGCAAAAAGTTTTAATAGTCGTCTCTTGTGGGCTCAAAGATTGCCCGTGTGTTCTATTCTTGAGGCTGTTAGGACTATAATTGAACAATTGTTTGTTGAGCGAAGCAGAGCTGCTCATGACAACAATTTTATATTGACGAAGGTTGTAGCAAAAAACTTGAGTAAAGTAGTTGAACTTGGATCAAGTATGAAGGTTCAGTTCCTTTCTACTTGTATTTTCAAGGTAATGCGCGATCAACATATTTATGTTTTCAACTTGGTTGATCGAATGTGCACGTGTCCACAATTTGAGTATGACTTGATTCATTGCTCCCATGTTGCTGCGCCTATTAAGTATTTTAATATATATCATGCATTATTGTAGTATGTAAATTCATGCGATATGCAGCTGAATTTATTAACTATTTATTTTATGCAAGAAAATGAATCATAACCTTCAACATACATTGCTAATTATTATAAGATAACAACCTTACGAGAGATATTGTCAAGTTTAGAGGTTCCAGTCCCAAATCCTAACGATTGGGTTGTGCTCTCTAATGTTGAAAGCAAAGTTTGTGAACCATCTCCAAACCCAAGACAGTCAGGCCGCCCCAAGCAGTGATGGCATCTTTCAGGGGGTGAGTCATCGTCGTGTACACGTAAGATCCAAGTTTGTGCAAGGTGCTAGGTAGAAGGACACAATCGTGTTAGGTGCAACTGTTTTGTGCCCTTAAGCACTGGAATCGATGCAACACAATCACTCCACTTGCGACCAGATGTGCAAAGAAGAAGTGTAGTATATGTCAATTAGATCAACACACAAGGCCAAGGTGTCCTAAGCAACTAGACTTGGTTGGAGATGGAACAAATCTTCAAACATGAGTATTTGGATTATTCAAATTCATTTGTAATGTTGAAATGATAAACTTTTATGCAACACATTACTATAATAAAATATTATTTATACTAGTAGCATATGCCAATTGTCCCATCATAATCTATAGTCGTTCCGCTTATGGAGGCAGTAGAATTGTTTCCATGTGAACCATGCAAGATTATTACCGCTGCAACTTTCTATTGGGACTTCACTATATGGTTTCTTTGATTGACAATACAATTAATTGTGTTGCATGTTGACATGACATTTCAGTCATCGATAACAATGTGCACGAAGTTGTATTATTCAGCAGCATGTGGACATTGTAATGTAATACACATAAATAAATAGGTAGCTCATGATACTTATTTTTCTTACTTGCATAGAAAGATGGATCCCCCATTGGAAGTCTCTCCGCTTCCCCCATAATTAAAAAAGTATGATTTGCAAGATATTGAGTTCTACTCAGGCATTGACCGGACCAATGAGATGGAGACAGTCCTTGTAAACACTCTTATGAATGACATGGAAGGAATGAATGTTTTCAAAAGCCAATCCAAGAAACGTAAATTCACTTATGTTGATGTGAAAAGTCGTACTAATATCCTACAATCTCAACACTACACGTTTAAAAAGATGGCAATTACTGCTGGAGTTTGTTCGGTTGGTGAACGTCGGCTTATACAAACTATTAAAGAACATTGGCAGTAAGGGTAATGTTCGCAAAATGTTTGGCAAGCATTAATTTTTTTTTCAAAAAATGAATATTTACCGTTACATTAATCTTTAAGTGTTTACGGGATCGCGGTCCCAAAATGATAAACACAATTGCGTTTTTCCTTGATGTGAGCCATTCTTCAACCAATTAGATAAACTATTTAAATTTGAAGATATTGATGCCCTCGAAAGTGGAACATCATCCTTAGGTATGGAGAGCTTAAAGTAGAAGAAAAAATGTGTGTGACAATGATTGGCATTCCAGGTCTTTAATGTTACGTCACGATTGTAATATTATTGTCATACTTTATTGTACAAATACCGCCATAATGTTGTTGCAGGTCTATAATGTATTATTAGGGCTATCATGTCGTATTATGCCTTTAATGTTATAGTAGGACTTTATGGGTTTAATGTTGTAATCGGGCTTTAATATTGTATTTGGTTTTTAATCTTGTCAATTCACCTTAATTTATCTTTTCATTTATTTTCAAGCTCATGGAATAATGAGAACCCATATAATTACAAACATAAAAATTGATACAAACACAAAGTTCAATCAACATCTACTCTGTACTCCGCCATATCACCATGTGAACCACTTGTACCCGTTATGTGTGGTGGAAATAATGAATCCTCAGGCCTGATAAGAACAACTTTAAAAGTAAGTTTTGTATGAGTATTTGCCACCAAGGAGAAAATACAGATATCATACAAATCCAATTTGTTATCCTCCACAAAGTGCCCCCAACTAACATTATCAAATTTTGGTGTTTTGTGGTTTCCATAATATTGCATTGTCCATGTCTTCCCCCCACGATGTAGAACAATTGTTACTTCAATGCCAAGCAAGATCTTGATCATTTCCTTTGGTATTGACTACAAGAAATATTATAGATAAAGTTTTCTGAATGAGGTGTGGGTGAGAGTTGCTGGGTCATTGAAGATTGCCAGTGTTGCCGACTACACTTTACACTGCACACCTAAAATATAGATAAAGTTTTCTGCATGAGGTATGGGTGAGAGTTGTTGGGTCATTGAAGATCGCCAACTTTTAATATATACAGGACAAAAGGCTATGTTGCACAAGACAATGCTAGGCTCCATACACCACGAAGGTCAAAGCAACATCATGATTAAAGAGACATGAACACTTGGAGCACCACGCGTACCTGACATCGAAGAGACATAAAGGAAAAAGAGTGTCTTACCCACTACCCACTATATTGAGTGACAAGAAGGTGACCGACAACATAGACCAACAATTTTGCACTTTGGCGACTCAAAAGCTCTAATTTGTAGATTGTGGGCGACCAGTATGGGCATCATTATATCTAGAATAATGCAACAAGAGTGGAATCATGTGACGCATGGGAGTGGTCCCTACTATTCTTATCACCATAATCTCATTTGTATATCTGTGGCGGATAATGTCATATAAGGTGATACCTCTACTGATCAAATCAATCCGATGTGTGATCCAATAACTGTTATGATTCCATATTGTGAGATCTACGAAATTCAAGTAGTATATCATATTTTCACTTAATTAAATATAAATTACAAATACTAGTAGAGCTAAATAAAGACAATGTCAGTAAATATAAAGTAACATGATCAAGATGACTCCAAGGTAATATGTTAGCCCATGTTGATCTATCGCCGTTAACATAATCAGTTAACACTGTAAGGCTCTCCATGGGGATATTCTCCAAATAGATAAATCATTTTTCATCCCAACAGGGTCATTTTTGTGGTGTTCATCCCATACAAGCTACACAATGTCCTTGAAAAAATGTTGCCCAAAGTAAATACAAATGATCTTATAAATTAATTATGAATTCAAAATTGAATCAGGACTGTAACTTACTAAAAAGGATGAGTCAACGATGTCAACCCTTCTAGCAAAATCTGGATGTGTAGTTATTGTGGCAAGAGAACTATGCATTGATATGCTACAAATAATATAACATAAGTATTATGAAATAATATTAAGTAAAAATAATGCAATATTACAATATTAATTAATGTATTTTCATGTAATGAAAAACTTACATCTAAACTAAGAAATACCAAATGATCATCGATCTCCTTAAACCATTCGGGGCCTACTGCATATCCTAACCCCACGTTCCTCCTATAATTTTCATTGAAGTTTAATAATACAACGTTAACATTTGTAGGATTTAATGAGCCACATATTTACAACTTTAATTGAAATAATTAATTGATACTCACATTTCAGACGACCTAAGGAACATGCGATACTCCTCCGTAGAGGCATTACACCGCCGAGTCTCCAACTTTCTGAATGGACTGTGGAGTACGTGTGAAGGAAATCTTTGGCGAACCAACTTATATTTGGATGATGTCTTGTACCTGCTAAAGTTTGATTCCTCATCACCTTCCACAAGAATGGTCAGAGTATCTGCAACACTTGGAGAGCTAACAGTCACGGGCAACGGAGCTAGCATGGAGAGATACTCTGAACCAATTGCATCGAATGCTACTACAATGCCACCTTCCACCCACAGTTTGTACATATGGAGTAGGGAGACACTCCCCAATATCTGCATCGGATGGTGTATCATTCGGCTCCGGTGGAACCACAATCCTCTCACCTGCATTAGGAGCCACCTCTGTGAGCCTCTCACGATCCGTCTCCACCAATGAAAATATCATCTTTATCATCTCCTCAATTATGTTTGGTAAATTCTCCTCAAATGAGTCAATTCGCTTCACCAGCACATGAATTTCCTCTCAAATTTTGGCAGTCGTCGAATCCAACAAAGTATGAATATCCTGCCTAATATTCACTGAAGTTAGAGGTGCAAGTGTAGGTGCAGGTACAGGTACAGGTACAAGATCATCTCGATGGCAATCATCTCTGTCAGAATGAACACTCGAATATGTGGCCAACGAATGGCCCACCAATCGACCTCTAACTACATGCACCGATCGACCTCTAACTGCATGATCTAATCGATCTCTAATGGCACGGCTAGGTAGTGATGTTGGCAACTTGTGCTTGAAAGTTGACCTTTTGTGTTTGTACTGAATACCAGTACACAAGTCAACATCTACAGACTGCCAATAAAACTCCTCCCGTTCCTCTGATGTAGGCTACAATGTCTCTGAACACTCAATCTACAATATAAAATATTTAACTTATTCTTCAATACATTTCACAAATCTAAAGTTGTTTCAAATTTTAAAAAATTAATACCTCATCGCCAAATAAACAAATAAAGTCCTTTTTTACTCTCCGAAATCTCCAACGAATGCAACGTGGTCGTTGCACATCAACATCAAGCACTCTATCAGCATATGACATACTCGATAGTGAGGTATGCCTCACATGCCCAAACCTACATAGAAGTACAACAAATACAACGTTATGAGAAAACATTAATTTTTAAAATTAATAACAACAAACTTTTGCAAAATTTATTTCTGATGTATCATCACTGCAGGCAAACATCCATATAAATAATAACTCGGTAGATGACAACTAGATGAACATGCTAGTGACACCGGGAGCTCTAACATGTGGTGGGCAAGAATCTGAAAAGAGTACTTCCCCCATGAGAATCTCTCCCACAACTCTGAATCCTCAACTAGAGTCCATACCCAAGCATCCAACTTTGTCTGTCTACCAACCAATTCAAATAAGGCGTAGTATATAAACAAGACTCTAGCAACCTTTACAACATCAACTGTAGCAACTCAAAAATGTCCCCAAACGAATTGATCACGAATATAATCTAATCGGGGAGAGTTCTTAATTCGGGTAATATATTAACAATATACTCTAGCTTCACGTGGAGTGTGATACTCGTTTGGGTTAAAACTAGAGTCTCCAAATCTTAATTCAATCACTAGTGCAAATTCATACTTCGAGAACTAGACAAATTTTTGTCCCACCCTAAACCAAACTCATCCGGTTCAGCATCATTCTTAACAACCTCCTTCATAATTAGTGCATGAATACTTGCACTGCACAAAACTCTTTGAGAAAATAAATGCATGAAATGCCCAAAACAGAAGTTTTTAAATTCAAGATAGGCATCATTGCCTATAGCCTGCAATTCCCTCTTGCTATCATCAATAACAAATAGTCTCACATATATTCATTTATTGAGGCTTTATGTCCCAACATTGGTCTACGCTTCCAATCCCAAATAACCTGGAAAGTGTAAGGCATTTTTCAGTACAAGAAACAATAGTTTCATCGACAAACAAAGCAGGTTCATGAAAGCTATGCACTATCATGTAAGTTAAAACTAATCGTGAAACCTACTTCTTATCGTAAATGCTACATCGTGAAACCTATTTCAAAATACAAATCATGAAAGCTACCTATAATCGTGAAAATTATATATAATCATGAAAGCTATTTCAACATACGAATCGTAAAAGTTACCTATAATCGTGAAACCTATACTTAATCATTAAAGTTATTTCAACATACAAATCGTGAAACCTATATTTAATCGTGTAAGTTATTTCAACATACGGATCGTGAAAAATACCTATAATCGTGAAAGCTATTTCAAAATATGAATTGTTAAAGCTACCTATAATCGTGAAAGGTATATTTAATCGTGAAAACTACCTATAATTGTGAAACCTATATTTAATCGTGAAAGATATTTCAACATACAAATCGTGAAAGCTACCTATAATCATGAAGGTTATAATCATGAAAGCTATTTCAACATACGGATTGTGTAAGCTACCTATAATTGTGAAACCTATATTTAATCTTGAAAGCGATTTCAACATACGAATCATGAAAGCTAACTATAATCATAAAAACTATATTTAATCGTAAAAGTTATTTCAGCATACGAATCGTGAAAGCTACATGTAATCGTGAAACCTATATTTAATCATGAAAGATATTTCAATATACAAATTGTGAAAGCTACATATAATCGTCAAAGCTAAAGTATAAATTCACCATTTTGTGAAAACATGAAATCAAATTTAACCCCATTGTTTGAATCCCTAATCAACAAAAGTACTTCACAAGGTTTGTATTTCATTTTACTTACCTCCCCGATGGGATTGGTTGAAGGAGACGAAACCAGACGCATCCTCTCGACCTCACTATAACTTTCCTCCATTATAGAACTCAAATATTAGGGATTGCAGGATTTCATGATTGGAAATCGAAGCTTTGGTGACATAGAGTGCAAGGTTTCTCAATTGGGAATGCAACAATTTTACATGAATGAATGCAAGGGTTTCACGAGAATGAGTGCAAGGATTTCACAATTGGATGTTGAAGCTTGGGCGACTGAGAGTGCAAAGTATCACGATTGGGAGTGCAAGAATTTCACGAGAATGAGTGCAAGAGTTTCACGAGAAAGTGAGCCTCACTTCATTAAGGGCAAATTGGTATGTTGGATATAAAATAATAATTCTTATGTTTTGGGCACATAAATTTTGTTGCTATTTTAATGGGTACAGTAACATTTGTCCATAATAATAATAATAATAATAATAATAATAATAATAATAATAATAATAATAATAATAATAATAAGGGACAAATTTTATTTTACTCATTTAAAATAGAAAAAACTCTTCTATGTTCAAAATATAACAAATTGTGTTTTATGCCCAAGATACCAGTTTTGCCCGTAATAAAGTGATGTCCACATTCCTTCTTTCGGGTAATCGTGAAAGCGATTGTGAAGCAGAGAGAGAAGAGAGAAAATGGAGGAGAGAAGAAAGAGGAGAGAAAAGAAGAAAAATAACTTCCACTATTGAAAAGGGAAGAGAGAAGAGAGAAAAGTGAAGAGATGAGTTTCACGATTATCGTTAATCGTAAAAGGTAGAAAATCTTTCACGATTATCACGAACGATAATCGTGAAAGGTAGAAAAGCTTTTACGAATAACGATAATCGTGAAAGCCTTTCACGATAACGATAATCGTGAAAGCCTTCCTGCCTTTCTCGATTAACGATAATCGTGAAAGCCTTTCACGATTAATATAATCGTGAAAGCCTTCCTGCGTTTCATAATTAACGATAATCGTGAAAGTTTTCTACCTTTCACAATTAACGATAATCGTAAAAACCTTTCAGATTATCTATCTCTCCGTTTTTGTCTTTCCTCTCTCTTTCCTTTTGAGTTACGGTTTTTCCTTTTTCTCTCCCCTTTCTTGTCAGCTCCCTTTTATTTTTCCTCTCTTTACTTTTCAATCGTAAATTTCTTTTATTTTATCTCTTCTCCATTCCTCTAAGTTCAATTTCTCTCTACTGAAAGTCTATTTATTGCTTTAACATTGGGTTTCACGAGAGAAAATCATATTCAAGAGAAAGTTAAAAAAAATAATAATAAATAAATAAATAAGATACATTCGTCCATAAATTATAAATATAGGGTGTTTCTAAAGCTACCACTAAATTTACTTTGCACACCACATTAATTTTACTCACAAAATTAAATATACTATAAATGACATAAATATTCTTATTTAAAAATTAAAAACATACACAAATTTTACTTTTTACTAAATAAATATTTATTTCATCCACACACAAAATTAATAAATATTTATTTATTAAAAATTAAATTTTGTGAATATTTTTAATTTTTTAAATAAGAATATTTATATCATTTACATTATATTTAATTTTGTAAGTAAAATTAATGTGGTGTGCAAAGTAAATTTAGTGGTGCCTTTAGAAACACCTTAAATATATATAAAAAAATTATATTTTTATTTTTAAGTTTTAATAACAAATATACATATTTTTTGTTTTAAGTGGGTACGGTAATTTCCACCGATAATAATCCCATAATATTTGATGGGACAGTACGTGCAACAATATCGCACGACACGTAGACATGGGCACGGTTCGGCGGTTCCGGTTTCGGTTCCGGAACCGCTGGTTTTCGGAATCGGGAAGAGTGGAACCGGAACCGAACCGCCATATACATGGTTCCGATTCCGGTTCCAACGGTTCCGATTCCCGGTTCCAACGGTTCCGGTTCCCGGTTCCCGGAACCGCCGGTTCGGCCGGTTCCTTTTTTTTTTTTTTTTTTTTAATATCCAACAACTTTGAAAATTATTTTTTTGTCTTTCGAATTTGATTATCACAAGAGATTGAATTGAATATATAGTTAACTTAACTAAAACAATTACATTTTACAAAAAAAAAAATTACAACAATCAAAATTTAACATTTACAACTTATAATAAAATAAAAAACAAAATAGAAAAGTTACAACAAAAATTTAACTTACACAAAAACATTTACTTCTTTTAACAAGAGATTACAATTTTACAAGTTTTCAATTACAACATATTAAAAAATAATAGAAGAGAGAAAAAAAAAAAAAAAGACTTGAACTTAACTATAATTAGAAATTAAAATTTAATTTCTAATTTACAATTAAGTTGCCTACGTATCCTCATAGTTGAGGAATCAAAGTCGACGTAGTTCTCTTACGGTCTTACCTTGATGCTTGGCGAGACTCAATCACTCCCGGTAGACGTCGAATACTCGGTTCCATCTTCATCCTCATCGTCTTCATCAAAATTTACTTTTTGTTTTCTTACCTCGGCGTTCGACCAATCATGAAGTAAAGCTTGATTTTCTAGATTTTCCACCCTTAAATTGGATCTTCGAAGATCCAAAATGTAACCGCCGGTGCTAAATGCTTGTTCAACCGAGACGGTGGATGCCGGGCACGCAAATATTTCCTTTGCCATTAGAGATAAAATAGGAAAGTTTTTTGCTCTTCGAGACCACCATCTCAAGAGCTCGTTAGGTGTATCAAATCCAAGTTCTTCAAAAGTAGTAGATAGATAATTATCTACTTCTTGATAAAGACTATTACTCCTAGGTTTTTTTAATTTTCTAATATCATAAAACCTATAATATTGATTGAGGTGTTGAAAGTTCGGATCGTGATGATGTTCGGGTTGATCCGAAACCGAACTACCTCCACCAATATTATCATTTTCGTGACCGCTTTCACTATTTAAACTATCACCATACAAAATTTTATATTCTTTAAAACAATCCTAAAGTAATTGTTTTGTGTTACCTACAATTATATGCGGATTAGGAGTGTCATCATCCTTAACCGGAAATAATGCATCATAATACATTGTTAGTAATTCTTCTAAACCATCTTCTCTAATTCTAGGATCTAAAAGTTTTGCAATTAAAAATAAATCGGGAATTTCTTGATAATACTTTAACCATTTAATTCTCATGCTTGTAATGCAATTTTGTAAAGAGTCATGCAAATAATATGATTGTAAAATAAGTGCAATTTTAACACAATGATCTACAACTAAAGGAGAAATGGGATAGTAACATCCGGATAATTCTTCCGTTGCATCTTTAAAAACTTTCAAAAGAGACATTAATTCAACACATGTATCCCATAAACTCGGAAATAAAGGAATGCCTAATTGTTCTTGTGAAAAAATGTACATAATTCATTTCTAACCTCATAAGATGAATTCAACATTTTATAGGTCGAATTCCAACGATTAGGCACATCTTTAGTGATTTTTTTGGGTTCCGGCATACCATATGTTTTACAAAATCTTCTCCATTTTTTGCATAAAGTTGCATGTCTTTTTAAATGTCCAATTGCTAATCTAATAGGACCTATATGTGATTTAAAATGTTCCATGCCATCTTGTATACACAAATTTAAAACATGACACATGCATCTAATGTGGAAAAATTTACCCTTAAATGATGGTTGACACATTTGAATTAATAAAGGCAAACTAGCAGTATTAGCACTAGCATTATCAAATAAAATTGAAAAAATTTTTGTAACTAAATTATATTCTTGCAAAATCGTATGAATTTTATGAGCAATATTTGTGGCCGTGTGTTCTTGATCAAATTCTCTATATGCAAGTAATCATTTTTGCATTGTCCATGAATTATCTATCCAATGACAAGTAAGTCCTAAGAAGCTATGTTCTCTCCAATGATCCGCCCATATATCCGCACAAATTGAAACTTTTTGTTGTAAAGAACCAAACATTTCAGTTAAAGAAAACTTATATTCACCTACAATTTTTTCAATATCACGAACTAATATTCTACGTGAAACACCGGACACTTGAGGGTTCATTGATAGTAACACAAGATTTTTATACAAATCATTTTCAGCAAAATTAAAAGATAAAGACATGCCACAAACCATTTTTTACAAATATTTTCTCATTAAAGGTTCAGAATATTTAAATAAAGAAGGCGTACCTTGTAATTCATCGGTGGATCCGGTGAATCCTCCAGGACCTCCACGAGGTAGTTGTGTTTGCCGCCGATCGATTCCAACTTTGTCCGGATGGATACGTTGCAAATGTTTTTTGAGCGTGCCATAACCTCCTCCTTTTTGAAACACATATTCCACCCCGCAATAGTTGCAAACTGCTTTATTATTTTGGATATCTCTTTTGAAGTGGACGGCAAAGATATCCGATCTTAATGCCTCATCTCGTCCACTTTGAGTTTGTCGCGTACTATGACTTTCACTCTCTTGAGTTGGATGCACTTCTTCTTCGTTAGATTCGTTTTGTGCACCTAAATTGATAATAAAAATAAATTAATAGATAGTTGAGAGAGATATTTAAAAAAAAAGTATAAAATAATATTTAAGAGGGATATTTTATAAAATAAATACAAACCTAATTGAGCTTCAAAATCTTCTTGCCATTCGACCGGAATTTCAATATCTTCACCGTCAAGATTGAGATATCTTGGAACCAAAGGAGATGGTGGTGGCATTCCGGTTCCGGCACTTGAACTCGGCATAACCGATTTCCCTTTTGCTTGTCGAGATAAAGAAGATGATCCTCTACCTCCACATCCTCTTTGGCTTGAGCTCGATATTTTGAGAGAGATTAATAAAGATAAAGAATATGAAGATGGTTGAGAGAGAGAGAGATTGAGAGAGATGTGAGAGAGCTTGAGCGATGTGAGAGAGATCGAGAGAGATTGAGAGAGAATTGAGAGAAATGTGAGAGAGCGTGAGAGAGCTTGAGAGAGATGTGAGAGAGATCGAGAGAGATTGAGAGAGATGTAAGAGAGATTGAGAGAGATTAAGAGAGATTGTGAAATGTGAATTGAAATGAGATGGAAGGGTATTTATAGGAAAAGAAAAAAAAAACCGAAATAGCCGTTGGGAACCGCCGGTTCCCAACGGACATTTGATCTTGGCCGTTGAAGATCAACGGCTATTTAATCTCAGCCGTTGATCTTCAACGGCTATATTTTTTAAAATGTAGAACCGTGAACCGAGAACCGGGAACCGGAACCGACGGTTCCGGTTCCAAAATTTACAAAACCAAAACCGAACTGATTCTATAACAATTTCGATTCCAAATCAGAATCGAAACCGATCAACAGTTCGAACCGAACCGTTGACCGCCGGTTCCGATTCGAAACCGGAACTGTGCCCATGTCTAACGACACGCCGAAATCCAAATACTATTTGGATTAATTTTCAGGTATCAAAAGTTATCATCACTGGGGACCCACTCAGCCGCACAAGTAACCTTCACGCGCCCACAGACGTGTGTCCCGCCACGCGGCAACTCCTTGCCTACCAAGGGATCTATTCCCAACTGAACTACAATTTTCCGTTCGCCACAAACACAACTGCAATTCCATGGCTACCTGCTAAAGAACCCCAGTAGAGAACATTGGAAGCTCATAAATGGATTCCGAGCTTAAAGACCTAGCTCGTAATCCACCTGCCTCTGTGAAAACCGAATCCGATGCCTCTCCCCTCCTCAAACCCGAACCCGATAACTCCCGGCCCGAAACCCCGGTATCCAACCTAAGCATAGAAGAGATGGAGAAAATGTATGGCCCATTTGTCCGACACGATGTTTACGGGCCGATGGGACGGGGGGAGCTGCCGTGGGCCGAGAGGTTTTTACTGGGGATGGGCCTGATGTTTCTGTTTCCGGTAAGAGTGGCGGCGGGACTGACTATGTTGGTTGTTTATTACATGATCTGTCGGGTTTGCACTGCGTTTCTAGCTCCGAACAGGGAGGATGGGCAGGAGGATTATGCCCACATGGGCGGGTGGCGGAGGGCGGTGATTTTGCAAAGCGGTAGGTTTCTGTCCAGAATTGTGCTGTTTGTTTTCGGCTTCTATTGGATTCCTGAAACTAGTATTGAGGTTGATGGGGAGTTGAACGGTGAGGTATACTTTGTGCTGCCATTTATTGTTTTTATTTCCTTCTTTTATTTTGGTTTAAAATGCCGATTGATGTGCTATTTGATTTTTAGTTTCTGTTCAGTTAACTTGTTTTTCTTTCGAGTATGAGCACTACATTATTGATCACACAGGACATTGACGAAATCGATTATGGTGCCTGAAGTGTTTCGATAGATTTGAGATCTGTGATTTGATTGTTCTTGTCTGCCAACGCTGATATAGGATGTGAGACGACATTGAATCAAATATATGACTAACTTTCGAGTAGCTTTTCTCTATTGTAGCATAGAAAAACTGCCTGAATCTTGTTTAACGATCTTGCGGAAGTAGTTAAACAAGACAAGGTCTCTCGGAGATGGGAATCAGTTTGCATAAAAATACAAAAAGAGATTATTTACCTGTGGGCAGGTGAATAATATTTTAGGAATAGAACTTGTTCCATTTGCGTTCCTGAATTTCCTGGAACTCACTTTTTCTCTAGTTATATGTTATAATAATAAATTAGGGTTTATGTGAGTTTATAGAACCAACAGTAACAATTTAGTGAAGGAGATCTGTAATGATATAACTCAAGAAAGTGTTATCTGATTTCCTTATTCTTCTGTTATATTCACAACTGAATTTGAATGTCACGTAACGTTATCTCCGTCCAACTTGCACCGTACTTGCTTCACCATGTGACTATTAAGGAAATGCTTAACACTAAAGGTTGCTAATATTAGCTTACAAGAAAACCAAATTCCTTTCATGATGCCAGCATTAAGAAAGAGTGATTTGTCAGGTAGCATAGTCATCCCACAACTAATTCAGTGTAACATAAAGATGCCATTTGAATTTTCTGTTCTGGTAGAGCTGCCTTTTTGTCCCATAGTTTATTTTCAATCAAATAGGGCTAAAATGTCCACAAGTTATAGCAGTGCACTTAAATATTTGGGAACACTGTACTTTAAGTTGATGGTGCACTCTGGGCAATGCATTTCATTTGAAATTTTCATTAGTTACTGCTATAGAGACTGGTCTATGTCTCGTATTTAAGGTAAACTTGTCGATATTGTTCTTATGGTAAGATTATCATTTTTATTTGTTGACCCATTCATGTACCGATTGAGTTAGTTGTGTTTGGGTTACTCTTCACCAAGATTTGGCCTTTGTTTTTTTTTTTTTTTTTGGAGACTCAGAGAATAAGTCTATTCATTGGTTGTTCTACTCTGCTCATGCCTTTTTCAATCTTTTCAGTCTGCAGACAAGGATCAATCTGAAGAGGCGGAAAGGCCTGGGGCTATTGTATCCAATCATGTTTCTTACATAGATATATTATATCACATGTCTTCCTCTTTCCCAAGCTTTGTTTCTAAGGTGAATTACCTCTTACTGTAATTCTTTTTTTATGCCTGTAAGGGACATATTTTTGTACGATGAAATGTAACTAACACCTTTATCCTCTTCTTTGTCAATTATGTTTTGTAACTTTGCTGCTGAAGAGATCTGTGGGTAAACTACCTCTAATTGGTCTTATAAGGTTGGTTTTTGTATCTCAAAACATCACAGAGAAATCTTTTACATGCCTTTTATTGTATGTACACACACACACACACACACATATATATATATACACACATGTATTTATTAGGAGAGTAGCATTGAAATCCAACACAAGCAGGTCTTTCCATCTGCTTTATCTTGTGAAATGTCTGGGTTCAAATTTTTGAATAGCGCTTTGGTTAGAAATGCAGAGTGGGTATGCACTATTATGGACTTAGGGTGTCTTCTGGATCTGATACTTCAGTAGTGCCTTCTTCTTTCTTTTCTGCATTATCACTGTTTTGCGAACCCACTAGGATAAAGAATGTGCCATGTACCCTTGGCTATCTGACCTTTTCTGGACTTGGCTTAAATTTTTTGTTTTCTTTTCCCCCAAACGTTACATTTGCTGGTAACACCAGAAGTTTATATTCTATTATAACTTTGTGACCTGGATCTTGTAATAGGGAATGAGTTATTGCCGTTTTTTGACTCCTAGAGTGACCATAAGGATTTAAATGAACTCGTTTAGGAGAGCTTGAACTTTTAATACTCATTAGAGAGACCCAAATCTCATAGAACAAGGACAACTTTCTGCTTGAAGTTCACTGCTCAAAATCTCCTTACTAGAGATTATATATGGGATGGTGAAGAAGAAAAACTATAATAGGATAGTTACAATTAAGAAATGCTGCCTGGAATTATTGCATACAAGTCTGGCAAAAAATTGCATGCTTACAAAGAATGACACTGCCAAAACTTAAGCTAATATTAAGCTTCCAATAAGCTCCATTTTCTGGAAATTAATATCCCATGATAAGGCTGAAGTTTGAATGTATCACACTATAACATACTTTCACATGACAAAAAGATCTAATTATATTGGTGTAAACACAGTCTTGCTTACTCATTTTCTATTTTCATTTATGGACTGTTAATCTCTTTTTCAACAACATTGTAGTTGTAATTATTCTTCGTGCCTTAACCTGTTCCATTTTTCACATTACAGCAAGTGTCTCGGTTGTGTCTATGTACAGCGTGAGTTAAAATCATCAGACTTCAAGGGGGTCTCTGGTACGTTTTCCTTCACAGTTACACTGCACAAAGTAAATTATTTTTCTTGAGCGTGTAAAAATTTGGATTATTGGTCATCCACCTATTTTCTACGAAATGTGAAGAAGTTTGGTGCTCAGTGTTATATATTTGGAGAAAATTGGCACTTAGTTATTTTTTCACTAAGTTAAAAGAAATTTCACTTAGTTATGTATTCATGAGATTGGTCTTTGCTGATTTCAGGTGTTATCACTGAAAGAGTTCGAGAAGCTCATCAAAATATGTTTGCTCCAAGAATAATGCTTTTCCCAGGTTGTATTTCTGGGCCTGTGGCAACATTTATAACTGTTGAGCTTTGGTTTCTTTCTAAGAATTTAGTTTGCACTGTTTATTATTCTCTCCATCTTGAATGTAACCTTTTGGTTTTTTAACAGAAGGAACAACCACAAATGGAGAGTACCTCTTACCGTTCAAGACTGGAGCATTCCTGGCAAAGGCTCCAGTACGTCCTGTCATTTTAAGATATCCTTATCAGAGATTTAGTCCTTCATGGGACTCAATTTCTGGGGTGAGTTGTTATTTCTTGCGCTGTTACTGTAAGTTTTCATTTATTTATTCATTTATTTATTTTTGTTAAGCATCTTGAAACTTATTAAGGTTGATTCTTGCGTTTAACTTCATAGCTGTTGCTAATGATTGAGGATTTCTTCATATTCTATGCAGTCAAAAATTTGTCTAATCTAATCATTGTGTTGATCCAATATAAATGAGTGCAGGTGCGCCATGTGATTCTTCTTCTGTGCCAGTTTGTCAATTACATTGAAGTGAGGAAGTTACCGGTTTATCAACCCTCGGAACAAGAGAAAGAAGATCCCAAGCTTTATGCAGAAAACGTGAGACGGCTGATGGCCCATGAGGTATTTATTTTCTGAAGGTCCTTTTAGTTGTAATTAATTATAATCAGAATTAGGAATCAATTTTGTTGATCTTTTCCCGGTGTTATTTTTCTTCTGTGAAATGTTAATATTACCCAAAATTCAGAATTCTCAGTTCTTGCACTTCATAGATTAATGTTCAATAAACTGTTGCCTATGGACATATGTAGTGAAAGCAGCAGCTTATAAATTACAAATTTTTTAAATTGATCTAGGCCTAAAAATAATTGTCCTTGTTACTTAATAGGTAGGATCAACTACAATCATCTGAAAAGCTTCGTCTGTTGCTTTAACGATGCAGGGAAATTTGATTCTTTCAGATATTGGATTGGCAGAGAAACGAGTTTATCACGCTGCTCTCAATGGTAATATTAGCATGCCTACTGTTTTTCATCAGAAAGGGGATTGATAATTGCATCAGAAAGTCTGCTAGTCCATCTTGTATCTTAACTATTCAAAATATAGGGAAGTTGCGAGGGAGGCTCACACCCGGGAACAAGAAGCTATTAGAATTGTGTTTGATTGTACTTATTTAATACACATGAGCATGGCCGTAATAAAATGTTTTCATGGACTGTTTTAATACGAGTACACTCTGTATATATCTGCTCTGCATCCACGGTGTAGAAATAATTAAGAGCCTTAGATGTCTTTCGGTAAAAGACATGGTTGATCTAAATGGATCTCTTTGGTGTTGATGCAGGTTTAATATGTGAAAGATAATCCGGGTTCGCCATGTGTATATATTCATACTATGAATGTATATTTTGACCCCATAAAGTAAAAATTTGTGCGATAAATTATGCGGGAAGTCAATTTATAAAACACAGGCGGTGATCTGGTGCTTTGGTATTACTTCTCCATGCGATAATTTATTTTTAGGCTGTCTTGCTAGCCTGCCCATTATTTGGTGTTTTGGCAAACACAAAGTTGATAAATTAGAATTCATTTGTAAATAGCCTCAGTGACACATTCCTTTGATAAAACGCTTCTTTTGACAGTTCAAGTGTTGAGTTGAATCTTAGTTTCATCTGTATTTAGCGGACATTGAAATGAGGCACGCACTTATAACTGTTTTTACTTTCTCTTTGATTTTTGGCAATTGCTTTTGGATATGCTGCCATTGCCACATATCAGCTGCTGCTGCTGATGTGGCAGCTGCCTCCATTCCATTAAAATGAAACAAGCACAGAGATGGAAATGGATCCTTCGTATTTCATTCCAATGAATTTTGTAGATGAGGCAGATGGCAGCAAAGAGTTTACATGAGCCCTGGAAGTGTGATTTTTCTATCCTTTTTTCTTAGAAGTTTGTAGTCATTCAAAGTAGTCGATTTATTGTAATTGTGGCTATCAAAGAACCATAAGGAGAAATTTACGGAGAGGCATCCTCTACCGAGACATTTAAAAAGTCTCTTCTCAGATGCTTTTTGCATCATCATCAACTACTACACTGTATGCCTTACAACCACCAAAACAATGAACGAACCTCACAAACATAGCCATTTCTTCTGATATACATAATCTCATACGAGCACACCATGATTCCCACTTTTACCCTCACGATCATACTATTTTAACCAGGCAAGCATCCTTTTAGGGGTGACTGCAGGAAAAATGAAGACATTGACAACTGCTTTTGCCTCGATGAGATTGACGAGAGGCAAATGAAACTGCTTCTCAGCCGTCTCCTCTCACTATCGTCATATGTCTGGTGCTTGGGGTCGTGTTGCACGGCAGTGACTTTGAGAGCTTCAGGTAGGACACAGTTGAAGATTGAACCTACGGGACAACAATGAAAGAGCATGATGATATTATAAGTCGGAATGCATTGGAAGAACAATGTAACAGAATGCATGCAATAACTGGGCAATTTTTTGGAAAGTTATATGCATAAAGAACTTACCTAATTTGGCCAGTCGATTGACCCACTTTGGAATTCTTTTCCCGGTCAACCTGTAACATATGTCCTTGCAAAAATGGTTGCAGTTCTTTACAATCAGATGATATGTATCGCCATAGTAGTTTGCTGCTTCACGTTCCATGAACTCCCTAACCTGAGCAGCATCAAGTGATGTAGTGCCAATGAATATCGACTTTCTGAACTGAAATCCCGGGCACTGTCGAGGTTCAACTTCAAAGACACCGCTTGATGGAAACTCATGAGCTCCAAATGCATATTCTATACCATGCACTGTTAACAAAACCAACAAGGTTAATTACAATTACACTGAGATATTGCTTCCCAGAAAATTACAGAACAAGCTTGCAAAGTAAAGATGAAAGACATGCACAGCAACTACGGACTTTGATCCAATTTTCTTTTTCACTTTAACAATTTTATGTTAGAAGAGATAATCAAGAGGCAACTCATCAATCTTTCCAACTTTCATGTTATGACCTACATACAAAGACCTCTCAGCTAATGAAATAGAAGTAAAGTACGCATTTTCTGAAAAATGAAATGGGAAATCAGATCCAAAGAAATAATAATTGATTCTGGCTTAAACAAACATCAAAAGAAAGTGATCTCTCAGGTTGCTTATGGATCGAAGGATTTGAAATACACCCAAATTCCTTAAAATTTTGTTCAAAATGAACGTAATTGAAAAATCAATAACAACCATCAATGGATTTGCTACTCTAGATTCCAAATCCTTCAATCCAAACGTAACCTTAGAGATCTGTATTGTCTGCTGAATCAGTTTCCAATGGACATTAACCAATCTTATGCTCTGCAGTATAGACCATATACTTCAATATCTATGGCTTTTAGTTCACATGAAATGGAAAAGAAAGATATGTTCAAAATTTTTAACATGTCCTCTGTCGACTCATTCTGATATCAAATTTAAATAACCTGCAGTACTTATAACAAATTCAGTCACTGTTGAAAAAAGAAGGAACCTATGTTAAAGAAGATCACAATACCGAGAGAAATTAGAAGCAAATGTATCTGAAAATCAGAGAAAGCTACCTTCAACGCCAGAGTGAAATATGCCTATGCCAGCCCAATAAACATAATCATTCATGGGTGTCAAATCATATACATTGAGATAAACTGGACTACTTTTGGCACCATAATTATCTGACTTCACTTTTGAAAACAAACAGAAACTTCTCGCCGATTTTGCATTGAAGTGGCGGGGAACTATGGACTTCCACCCTTTCTTTGATCCTAATGCCATGCTGCTTCTCTTGGTCAATGAAACATCAGTCAAGACCCGATAGAACTTTGTACGTCTGTTGAGAAAAGGAAAAAACAAGAATTAGATAAGCAAAATCAGTGATGAGTTTGGACAGAAAAATATACAGTTGAGTGCACAAGAGAAAACACTACCAGCTAAGGTAAGTTTTAGAAGACTATGCTATCAATAAAAGTTTGGGATTGATAAAAAGATTTATCATCACAAAAGATAAGAAATGAAAGTAGAATGTTAATATGATAATGGGGTCCCACATGAATTCTTTAGAAGGCAGGCAAATAAGAACCAACTATAAACCTTTCCTATCGAACTCATAGTATCACTGTTTCCGACTTTATCCTCCCCTTCTGGGGTAGCTTTTCATATATATGTTAGCAATCAATCTAAGGTCACATGAATAAGATTCTTCCAGATAGCTTATTCTCTTTCATGAAATGTTAGCGGTACTTAACGGAACTTTCTGAAAGGACTGTGAGTTTTTGGGTTAGCTAACATGTTTTTCGTCAACTGGATATCTATGAAAGCTAAAACTTTTGATGACAAGACGGATTGTTACATGCTTCTCCATTTATACGCCAACACCTTCTTTCTTAGCGTATTATCATGCTTTTGGATAATCTATTTCTAGTAAGACACGAAAATCTATCTTATTCTACTACTCTTTGGAACCTTACATGATATATTCCAAATATATTACTAGAACAATTAACTGTAGTTTGACTAGAATACAGAGTTGATATCCAAGCTCAAATAAGGAAGGTACTTGGTAGGATAAAAGTCAATATAACACCAATGAAGAAAAATTAAAAGAAGGAACAAGAAAAACTAGTAAGAAATTCGTATTTCGTCTTGACATCTGAAAGTCACATTGACAGCAGTTAGAGGGGTACAATTAGTTCAGTTTCAATTAAACTGAATTTTCTGGCTGTATACTTCTTCTATCTAGCACAGTGGTGGCACAGTGGCTTCCTGATAGTATCCTTAAGTTTCAACTCTAGCCTGAATCTGATATGTTAAAATCGTAGCAAAATAGCACTCCCTTTGAAACAAGTCCTCTGCTATAGAAATGGTGGAGCTGCCTTTCCAAGTCAAATCTTCACCAATAAAATATATGTACAAAAAGAAAAAAGAAATCGTCACCATTAAAATACATATGCAAACCAAATATCTTCACTTGTTTGTCAGATATAACCCTTTAAAAGAAAAAAAAAATCTTAACGTTCTTTATCGTACTCGACATGGTCATTTGAGTTGCTCTGACCAGCTGGTAGTTAAGACTTAACATGATTTGAATTGTAGTTGAGAAGATTCAGTTAATGGCTATCTGATGTTTTACATTGTGCATTCTGCATAATGCTTTGCACACCCCCACCCACTAAAGTTGAAACCCTTCTTCATTGAAAAGCTTGCATATAACTCCCAGGCTGCTATTGTACAGTGTAAAAACAGCATGCCTTTTGACACTCGTACAGTTAATTTTCAATCTATCCGCAGAAAACACACATATACAAACCATATATATGTATATACATATATAGACAGCGAGAGAAGCCTCAGACCTTCTCAAAAATCAAGGGAGTTCGAGGTCAAATGTTGTTATAGCATAATCTAATCACCGAACAATCAAAAAATACGCGGAGAAGAGTACAAAGTTGAAACTAAGATGTGAACAAGTAAAGCAGCTATACCAACAAAGACAAAAGCAGATTAAGTGATTAACATGTTCTAGCATAAGGATAACACCACAAGTTATCCGATTGTCAGCATTTGAAAGGCAAGCACATATCCATCCCACAAATTTGAAAAACTCGCAGAATTCTCCCAAAGCAACTAAGAAAGAAATGCAAAAACTGCATTTGAAACCAATTATTCACCACAATAGCGATTAAAGATCCAAAATATTATTAACACCATGCGAGGAGGAAGATAGAGACTAACCAAAAGAGTGGGAAATGAGCTTCAGATTTGAGAATTGGCAATAGTTATGTTAGATCTTGTTCACACAATGGGGGTTTTAAAAGGAGAATACGGAAGAGAGTCAGAAGCCGAAAATTCAAGAATTTCTTCAAGAAATACAGATCAGGGCCTCGCCAAATTTGAAACAATTCTAGCGGTTAATTCAACCAGCCAAGTGGAAGAAAGAAAATGACAATAGAGAAAAAGAGAGAGACAACACAGCAGCAACTTTGCCCATTGACAAAAGAAACTCGTGAGTCATGAACAAGAAAACAAAAGTCTGAAGAAGAGAGAGAAACTCACAGATATGGAGGTGAATGGCATTGGTGGGTAGCCCAGATATTCCAGCTTTCACCTTCTTCAGAACATGGTTTAACACGATGCAGGCTAAAAGAATGTCTTTCTGTGCGTACGTGTGTGCTGCAGGAGAAAGATATTTCTGAATGAAAATACGCCAAGTTCTGGAAGAGAAACTGACAACACAAAGCAGCTCTCTCTCTCTCTCTCTCTCTCTCTCTCTGCACTTTTTTTATTTAACCACAACTAGCTGGAGGGGGTGCCTGGGGTTTTGAGCCTTGGTTCCTTCCTTTAGCTTTTTTCTCCCACCATTTTATCTTACTGCCCTTCATGTTGAAATAAAATTCCAGCGAGAAAAGGTGGAAATTACCAGGCAGGTGCAGTTTCACCCCTGTTTCTTTCATTTGGCAGATGGCCACCTGCAAATATTTAACATTAACCAAGAATTTGTTTTCACCCTGTAACCTTACAGTGGTAGCAAATAAATAACTACAGCAAAAACTACCACTCTTCATAGATTTACTCCTCGCCATTCTCTTGCAACCCATATCCTTTTATTTCCGACAATGTTCCATTCATTATTCTCGTTCATAAATCACATGGAAGACTTTAATGAAAAGCTCCAAGTGGCGGGCTCAATTCTCATAAGTCGCAGTTATTTTTCTTTACTTGAGTTAGAATTGTGTCTCGGAATTAGGAGCCCAGAAATTAGTTAATTGTAAGACTTATTTATGATGCACTAAAATAATTGAAAGTGAAGTAGGTGCATAGGTTGATGAAGAAAAATGCCAGCTTTATGGTGAAGAGGTACAGCTACTTACTTGTGAATGTTGTTTTTCATGAAAGTCTTGTCTGCCGGTTAAGGGGAAAACAGAGCTGTCTCGGAGTACAATAATGGCAACAAGTTCATGTCAAGCTCAGAGGAATGGATCACCCACACCCACAGGGTTATAATTAATATTTTATACATAAATAAAGAATTGACATAAAATTAGTTATAATCATAAATTAAAACACATATAAAGAGATATAAGAAATAAGAACGGATGGACTTTGTATAAGTCACACCACTTTAGATTTTACTAAAATTCTAATAATCTCTTTTAAATACAAATTTATTACCATTTCAAGATAAAATTTAATTGATCAAAATAGTTAATAGTTTCTACCATTAATAATTTCTACCATTACTACGTTCATAATAAGACTAAAAGAATAAATTTTATCTAGTTGCCCTTAAAATATTATAATCAAAATAATGTGTATAAAATGTCACAACATATACATGATAATGTATGAGAGCATACCTATCTAAATCTGACAATCTTTATATATATAGTGATTGAGTGATGCGTATAATGAATTAAATTAATTTCAAATAATAATTAACAATTAGTGAGGTGTTACAACATAATAAATAGAAATATTAAGTATGATTTATGAGTTTTGAAACTTTGACTTTGAATCTTGAAGCTTGGAAATTTCAAAATCCAACAATCCTTCCAAAGGTTCAAAACTTTTAAATATGCATAACCTTTTACTATAGGGCAACCAATATTGTCCAAGGATGAAAGAGGCTTTTCAAACTTGAACCTACACTTGAGGTATGTTTGGATTGGGTTGGACACAATTAGTTGTGGGTTGTCTCACAACTCAACTCGTGTTTGTTTATAAGGTTATGGGTTGTGGTTGTTCTATCCAAAATTCTACCCACTCTACACCTCTTATTCCTCCCTCTTTTTTCATCATTTTCAAAAAAAATATTCAATATATATTTTTTCACCCAAAATTTTTAAATACTTATAACTTTTTTATTTCCAATTCATTTTTTATAAAAATTATATCATATTAATTTTCTATTTAAGATCTTTATTTTGACATCCATTTAACATATATATATATATATATATATATATATAATAATTCATCACCAATTATTAAATTTACAAATCTTTATCTCTGATAATATAATAATACAAACAAAACTCTACTAAACATATTGATTTGACATGTCAATAGCAACATACCTTATCACAACCCAAAACAAACACCACATTTTACTATGTATTTGATTGTGACACAACCTCACAACCCACAACCAATTGTGCTGCAGATAAATTACAATTGTAATCATTAATAAAAATAAAATTTTATATTTTTCTTAAATTCAATATAATTAGAATAAAATTATTTACATAAAAAAAATTAATATAATTATTTCTTTGTGAATTTATTTATAAATTTTGTTGGTAGGTGTAAAAATTCATTCATATAAATTATTATCCATTAAAATTATAAACTTCAAATGTTATGGTAGAATTTTCTTTAAGTAAACAAATAATATTATTACATTTAAATAATATTACTTTATCTTTTAACATTACTCATGTTCTTAAAATATAATAATTTGAAACTAATATTAAAATATAAAATGATTAATTGTATTGAAAATTAAATTTTAGTAAGTTTTCTAAAACTTGTTAGGTAATATTTATTTATTTACTGTAAATAGATGATAAAAAAAAAATCTTTGTTTGAAAATTCACTTATTTATATATGTGTATTGAACTAAAAAATTGCTCAATGTTACTACTTATTTTTTTTTAAAGAACCAAACACATGATTATTTATATTGATATATTTATTAGTTGTGAATTTATTTATATTATTTGTTGATAGGTTAAAATTCATTCCTATAAATTATTAACCCTTAAAATTATAAACTTCACACGTTGTGATAGAATTTTTTTATTGAACAAATAATATTATTACATTTAATAATATTACTTTATATTTTAATAGTATTACACATTTTCTTAAAATATATTAATTTGAAACTAATATTAAAATATAAAATAATTAATTGTGTTAAAAATTAAAGTTTTAGTAAGTTTTTTAAGAAATTATTAGGTAATATTTATTTATTTACTATAAATAGATGATAAAAAAAAATTTAGACTACTATGTTATTATATCAGTATAGATTCAATTCAAATTAAACTAGAAAAATTGTTCAATATTACTTGTTCAACTGAAAGGTAATATTTATTTAGTGAAAAAGTATTATTGGGTTAACTAAAAAGTATTACTCGTAATATTTATTTATTTAGTGTAAATAGATGATAAATTATGATGTATTACTACTTTTTTCAATTTAATAAATAAGTATTAATACCTTTTGAATAATAAGGTAATACCTTTTGAATAAGAAAGTAATACTTTTTCAATAAGAAAGTAATACTCGTAATATTCAACAAAAGAGAGAATCTTAGACATCTTGAGATTAACAAATACACATCATTCACCCACTATAAAATATTTCCCAAAATTTAACAAGGAGTCATGTATTTGTTTCTTTTAAAAAAATAAGTAGTAATACCTTTTGAATCAGAAAGTAATACATTTTCAATAAGAAAGTAATACTGATAATATTCGACAAAAGCAATAATCCTAGACATCTTCAGATTAACAAATAGACATAACTTCCTCCACTATAAAATATTTCCTAGAATTTAAAAAGTAGTCATGTGATTGTTTCTTTTAAAAAATAAGTAGTAATACCTTTTAAATAAGAAGATAATACCTTTTGAATAACAAAGTAATATAAGAACGTAATACTGTTAATATTCGACAAAAGCAAGAATCCTAGACATTTTTAGATTAACAAATACATATCATTCCTCTACTATAAAATATATCCTAAAATTTAACAAGCAGTCGTGTATTTATTTTTTCTTAATAAGTATTAATACCTTTTGAATCAGAAGGCAACACATTTTGAATAAGAAACTAATACATTTTCAATACAAAATTAATACTGTTAATATTCGACAAAAGCGAGAATGCTAGTCAATTTTTGATTAACAAATACACGTCATTCCCCACTATAAAATATCACAGAATTTAAAAGGCAGTCGTGTATTTTTTTTTTTAAATAAGTAGTACTACATTTTGAATCAAAAAGTAATATATTTTCAATAAGAAAGTAATATTGTTAATATTCGAGAAAAGCGATAATCTTGTACATCTTCAGATCAACAAATACACATCATCCCCCACTATAAAATATATCCTAAAATTTAACAAGCAGTCATGTATTTGTTTTTTTTTTTTTTTTTAATAATAAGTAGTAATACTTTTGAATAAGAAAGTAATATATTTTCAATAAGAAAGTAATACTTTTCCAATAAGAAACTAATACTATTAATATTCGACAAAAGCGAGAACCCTAGACATTGTCATATCAGTAAATACACATTATTCCCCCATTATAAATATATCTTAGACTTTAACAAGTAGTCATGTATTTGTTTCTTATAAAAAATAAGTAGTAATGCATTTTCAATAAGAAAATAATACTTTTTCAATAAGAAAGTAATCTATTAATATTCGACAAAAGCGATAATCCTAGACATCTTCAAATTAACAAATAAACATCATTCCCTACTATAAAATATTTTCTAGAATTTAAAAAATAGTCATTTGTTAGTTTCTTTTAAACAAATAAGAAAATAATATATTTTCATAAGAAAATAATATTGTTAATATTCAACAAAAGCGAGAATTCTGAACATCTTCAGATTAATAAATATATATCATTCCCCCCACTATAAAATATTTACTGTAATTTAACAAGTAGTCATGTGTTTGTTTCTTTTAAAAAATAAGTAGTAACATTGAGCAATTCGTTTGTTTAATTTCTAAACACATGTATAAATATGTGATTTTTCAAACAAAGAAAAAAGTAAGTTAATTAATTAGGATTTCATTCATATTTTAAAATAATTTATCTACTAATATAATGAATATTCTAATAGGTTTTTTTTATGGAGACATCAAAATTAATTTGAAATTAATTGAACAAATTAATTCTACAAATTAATCTATTAGGATGTAATAATATTTTATTTTGAAATCTACCCAATTTGGATATTATAAATATAATATAATTTTTAAATTTAATTAAAAAAATTAATATTACTTTCAAATTAATATATTTTAAGAAAATGAGTAATATTATTAAAAAATAAACTAATATTATATAAATGTAATAATATTATTTCTTTAGTTAAAAAAATTTATCACAACGTGTGAAGTTTAGAATTTTAAGAGATAATAATTTATAGGAATGAATTTTTATGTGTATCAACAAAATATATAAATCAACTCACAAACTAGTAAAATCAAATTTTTATGTAAATAATTTTATTTTTGAATATATTAAATTTTATTTTTATTAGTGATTACAATTGTAATTTATCTATATTATATAGTAATTATAAACAATTCAAAAAATTATATAGTTGAGTAGTATTTTATTATTTTTATAAGCCTAACAAAATTATATTGAGAAAAGGAGCATGGTTGGTGCTTGTGGGGATACGAACACGGGCCCCTCATCTTGAAGAGGGGTCATCTTGCCAATTGGATTACAAGATCATTTAGTTTTATTTGGCAACCATTTAATATAAATAAAATAAAATAGCGTAAAAAGAAAAAGGTCCACCTACCCGGTTGCAAGGATCCTAGATCCATGCAACCGTTTCATACAAGTTTTTACTTGCATAATAGGGTTTCACATCTCACGATGGTTCAATGAAACTCGGAAGTATGTTTTTAGCTTATCAATAAAATTATTTTTCACATAATTTTTTTAAGCACATCAAAAAAAAAATTAAAATTAATTTACTTAGTACATCGTATTAATTTTTTATTATCTTTTTTTTAATAAAATTATTACTACATACATCACAAATTATTACTTAGTACACCATACTAATTTACTCCACCTACATGCACCCACCAGATAAACCCCAGCCTCCAATTTTTGAACAATATTACATGAAGAAAATCAATCGCCAATCTGTAATATGATTTTAAACCATTTATTATTAATGAAATATATGTGAAAAAAAAAAACCTCAATAACTATTGTTCGATTATCACTGGCCGAACGCTTGTTATTTGTTTGGTACTAATTGGTCGAAGTTCGCATTGAATGTCCAGCCTTAGTTGGTTGAATGTCGTGTTGACTAACCAAGCTTGGTTGGTTGAATAATGTGTTGTGTGTTTGGTTCTAGCTGGCCGAACACAATTCTTTTTGTTCGATTCTGGTTGGTCAAACATATGTGTAATTCTAGTCCATCAACGAAAAAGATATTATTTAAACGTTTAATACTTATAAAATACTTACATTCTCATTATTGATTTCTTACAAAATATTTAAGCTTTTATTTTAAATCTGGTAAATATATATGATAAGTGTGTCTTTTTTTCTAGCCAAGAATGAAAAACACTAACTATGAAAATATTAGGGTTTTTGTGAATACATGTGATCAAAATATTAAGGTTTATATGTTTGTATGCAAAAAAATAAAAAAAATTATAATATCTATATATTTTTAAATTTGTAAATAAAAGTATGGGTGAGGTTTGTTTTAGGGATGTAGGTGTCTGTGACACATCCAGCTGAGTGCATCTAAAAAGATGAAAATTAAAAAATTATGTTTGTATTGAGGTGGAATAAGTTAGGATGAAAAATGTAGATGTCGCATAATAGAGTTTAGTGGTTGTTTTTATTATTATAATAATAAATATAATTGAATGTATGATTGATTGGTTGGGTAATGATTAAAAATATATTGGAATTGATCCAGTTAATGATTTGATTATTGATGATTGTTGTTTTGTAAGTTGAGCGATATTTTTATTTATTGTAATATTAATGTATAAATTATTTCGTTTTCGAAAAAATAAATTACCCAAATTCAAATTTTAATGTCCAATTGATTAAATAAGCTGAAAATTAAAATATTTATATAGGATATATGATTTTTTTTTTTACAAAATTAGCGTACAATTTTTAAAGCATATCTATTTAAACAAATATATTTGTATATTATTTTTTAAAATTTTTGATACAAAATTTTGTATAATTTTTAAATATTATTTTATTAAAATAAAGTTGATTTTTTAGTTTTTTTTTTAATTTATAAATATTATTGTTATAAATGGGCACAATATAGAGAAAAAGATGATATATATATATATATATATATATATATATATATATATATATATAAACAGAAGTCACCCTAAAAATAGCTGCAAAATTTTTTCCGTTTAAATTGATTTCTAAATCAGGAAAAAATATATAATATTCAAAAAAAAAAAAAATCAACACAATTATAATGTTATAAATAATATTTCTTTTACATTCATCAAACCAAATAAATATTTCCATAAACAATAGATTATAAAGATTGCAATACAAAAATTTGGTCAAATTTCTATTTAAAATCATAATATTTCTATATTAAAAGATTTGATTTTCTTTTAATCATGATCTTCATATATTTATTTGACACGATTATATTTATTGTTTTTATTGATTATAATATATATATTATATATATATATATATATATATCAATACCTAGTAAATAAAATTTATAGCAATTTTACGTCGTACTAAATTTGGGTTGTTTTTATTTTTTATATGGAATGAATAATATAATTAATTTTAAGTAGCCTATATAGACTACCACTATCTATATGTATATATATAAAAAAGAGAAGTATCGCCCAGAAAACATTAAATTTTTCTACAGAAACTACTTTTTAATTATTGTATTTATTTTTCTATATACTACATCAATATATATATATATATATATATATATCAGTATATAAGATATAATAATACAATTTGATTGATATACCCACATTTTCAATGTTGAAATTATACTTATTATTTTTAAGATATACTAAATTATGTTGTCTTATTATTATCTATCAAAATATATTTATTGAATTATGTTTTTTATTATTATTTTTACACTAAAAATTTTAAAAGCTTACAAATTTTTTGTTTCAACTCTATTTTCTATGTAAAATATGTGTAACTATTCATATATTCATATATGTAAAATGGAATTTCATCTAATACAAGTCTATTCATATATGTATATATGGGGGCGGGACGAGGTGAATAAAATTATCATATCATATTAATAATTGTAATAATTTGCACTGCACATATTTGAAGCTAACTATTGAGCATACTTTGATGAAAAATTAAGAGAAAGAGAGAGGGGGGGGGGGGGGGAGAGAAAGAAATACATATTGTATAATACTTAATTTCAAACTATTATATAAATAAATTAAATTAGAGAAATTCACACAAATAATATATCCGTGCATCGCACAATATATATAAATATTATATAATACTTGAATTTTATAATATTATATAATTAAATTAAGTTAAATAAATTTTTACAAATAATATGTCTGACTAATATAGATAGGGAGAGAAAATCCATGTATTGAAGGATTAAAAACATAAGAAAAAGTGTGTGGGGTTGGATGGGGAGAGAATGGGGTGGCTGATTTCCATCCTCAACTTATAAACAAAGTGTTGAGTTGGGCCTATCCATTAACATGCCCTATATATTATTTATATTATTTTTTATTTTTAAAATCTTCCAAATGACTATGATTTCAGCGTTCTCTCAGAAAACCAAAACGTCAATCGTTTGTTTGAAGTTGTTCTTCGCTGTTTGGGACAGTCTACGCGCAAAACATTTCGTTTACTCCCTGCACCCCGATTTTCTTCATCAAGATGAATATGAAAAAAATTGAACTATGGCGAAGCAGTTTCTTAATTCTCGAAGAAATGTGTAAAGGGGTCAAAAATTACAGTACAAAATCGAATCGAGCGGTGGATTTTAGGAAGCTTAGACCTATGATTATGAGGCGAATTGAGGAACGGGCCAAGGATTATCCCGTAAAATCCATGCTTCCCGTAGCCCGTGAAGTCCTCCAGGCCCGGAACGCTCTCTACGACGGCGTATCAACCCTCATCAAGCACATCCCCGTTTGGGCTTGCAAGTAATTTCGCGAATTTACCTTATCCATTTGTTTGCATTTGGATTTGTAGCTACTTTCTGCGTGCTTGTTGAAGAAGTGGTCGAAACCATGGTTAACTGAGCTGAATGTTCTTATAAAGAGTACTTTTTCTTAACTTTTTTTTTTTTTTTTTTTTTTTTGGACTATGATTTAATGAAATTGAGAATCTTGAAAAAGTTGGTTCGTTGAGATGGAATGTTCTTGGTGAGTATAGATTGTTCCTTTGAGACGGAGTAACTATCGGGTTGTTTTAGATTTTCCCATATCTTTGATTTTGTGCAAAGTATTTTCTTTTTATGTCTTATAGTGATTTTGGATATAGGACGAGGTAAGAATTTTTATGTTCCTTTCTTACCCATACAGCACCTTATTACTTACATCAGATAACCGAATTGGAGAGTGGATTGATCTTAGTGTCAAATTGTTAATCTGACAGCCTAGAGTTGTTTATACACCTGTCTGAGTTTTGATGTTTTGAAACCCATGCATTCTCTCACATGGAACATTTATGAACATTTATAAAGCAAAATCAAGAAATGTACACTGCAGAAGCAGTGAAGCATAGCATTGAGGGGAACAATCGTGATTCGATTTGAAACTCGGGATGGGAAGGGAGTCTATAATATTTGAGTAGGTTTTGTATGATTTAGGAGTGAAATTAAGTCTGTCAAATTCCCGTAAACTTATATGGAGGCTTAGTGTAGAATGGAGGGGTAGCCCAAAGGAAGGACATAAATTTAGTGCCATCGAGCTTAATTATCCTTGAAATGATTTTACTTGCATCTGTGGCCGCAAGTGCTCTCTCATGTATGTAAAGGTTATTAGCTGTTGCATTACCAAGGCGTAGTTCCAACATAGAGGAAGGTAACTGATTGTTTGGATTTATGGCATTTTAGACTCACAGGCTAAAATAGATATGTGAATAAGCTGGGATTGTGTGATTCAGTGAAAATGATATTACCCTGTATGGTTTCATGCTACCTTTAGAACATTGATTTTGACGAGTTATGTAGTGTTCATAAATTCTGAGAAAGTGACTAAGATGTGATTGTATTTTTGGCACTGACAAAAGTAACTGAATATTTTTGAAGTGAAGATCAAGCTATATTTAAACTTTTCAATTTTAAGTCATCTGCCATGGATGTTGAAGTGTACTTGCATATCCCAAACAAATATGCTCCAGAAACTGTGCCATTTTACTTGTTAAAGTGTAGTTGCATAACCCCGAATCATATGTGTTAGGGTCTAATTTTGGACTCATTGTGTCATATAATACCAATTTTCATCTATTTGTTATAGAACTATAATATTCTTCTGGCATATTTTCTCTGAACTGAACAGTATAGTACATTTGCCTTATCATTGTGACCATAATTTGGTAGAAGACTAGTTTTATTGAAGTACTTGAGAACACCTATTTACTTTTCTGATGTACAAAGTAACATCAGTTTACATAATTTTCTGTAAATTAGTAATTTCTTATATTTAAATTTATCCTTGTCACAGACACTGCCCAGAAGTTTATATTGGTGAGGATGGTCATCTAATCCGAACTTGCCTTGGTTACCGGCGTTATACAAAAAATAATATACATGATTGGGTAAAAGGAAGCATAAATGACATTCTAGTCCCTGTAGAAACTTTTCATCTGCAGAAAATGTTTCAAGACAAAATAAAGCACCACAGAAGATTCGATCACCAGCGCATCCCGGCTGTTATAGAACTCTGCCTACAAGCAGGGGTATATTATAATGATCATATTATTTCTTCAAGTGTAATAACTCAAGGTGGTCATGTAAATAACAGCACTATTCCTGAGTTGTTATCTGATGATGATTTGAGATCTGTAGCTAAACGAACTCTGAGGGCATGGGAGGCACTCCAATCTGGGGTCCAAAAGTTATTGTTGGTCTATCCAGCGAGAGTTTGTAAAAACTGTTTGGAAGTGCATGTGGGGCCATCTGGGCACAAAGCTCGAACATGTGGTGTGTTTAAGTTCGAGAGTTGGCACGGCACCCACTTCTGGAAGAAGGCAGAGGTTGGCGATTTGGTGCCTCCAAAAATAGTCTGGTACAGACGTAGACAAGATCCAGCGATACTTGTTGATGAGGGACGGGAGTATTATGGGCATGCTCCTGCTGTTGTGGATCTGTGCAGCAAGGGTGGTGCATTGGTACCGACCAAATACTTTTGTATGATGAAAATGGATGGTCTATCTTCTCCAGTTTGAATCAGATGGTGATTTCTCTTGCTTTGGGAACTAATGAGATTCTTGATGCGTAAGGATACAAGAATGGACTTCATAGCCTTGCTGATTCAGAGCTTGATTAATTCGAGAGATTTCGATATGTGAAGGTTCTGGTAGTTGTTGGATATTTCAAATTTTCGATGTAGATATCAACTTCTCTATTTCCTGCATAGCTTCTTTTGAGTACGAATCTTGGGAGGCTGGGATTGGTGGACATCGATTACAGACCACTGATCTAGATTACAAGGAGCTCAACCCATTGTTCGCTCGATTCCCTACTTCCTTGGTAGCTCGACCACATGGCTAGCATTTCATTTTTCACCCTTTGGGAGAGTGAAGTGACAGTCTTGAAGCCAACCCACAAGCATGGTTAGCATAGAATACACCAAACGGTAGATCATGCAGAATCAATTTTGAGATATAATTCCAACAATCATGAGAACTGGGAATGTGAGATTTCGGCTTGTATTTGGAAGGGTTTTAGTAAAATGAAGTGAAACTAATTTGGAAATCTGAGTGATTTCAAATATATTTATTTTGAATTTTGTTTTAGAAAATTCAATAATCTTAGGTTTTTTTTTTTTTTGGATGTTTGCATTTGAAATTAGTGGGTTTATATTGTGTAATTTTTTGTTTCCAAATTTTATTGTAAAAGTGTGGTATGATATATATATATATATATATATATGTTATATGTATGTGTGGGTGTTTATATTGTAGGTTGTACGAGTGTGATTTTGTGTAGTGCGAATGTGATGATGTGGTTTTATTATTATATAGGGTAAAATGTGAATGTGATGATGTGTTTATATAGGGTGCTTATTCTTTTTTTTTTTTTTTTTTTTTTAACTTTTTAAAAGGAAATTTGTTTTTTCTGTTTTTTTTTTTTAATTTTAAATGGGCAATTTTATTATTTTTTTTCTGTTTTTTTTTTTAAAGAGAACACACACCCATATTCATCTCCTCCCTCTTTAATTTCTACACATAACAAAATTTCAAAATGGTTGTATTTTGACATGGAGATTGAATAAATCTATGGAAAATTACTCCAAAATCAAAAAATAGAAGAGGAAAGAAATGGAAAAGGAATTTACGGACCAAATATATTTATATAATATACAAGAAGTTTTGTGCTTACCCATCTTATCAATTGAATAGCAGGCAGAAGAAGAATTATGAATAAATGGTTATTCATGAGATGGGTGATTTAGTTGGAGTGGGTTAGGTGATGATCGATGAGAGAAAGGAAGGAGAAGAAGCATAAGAAGCAAAGGTGCAGGAGAAAAAGAAAAAATAGGGAAAACATTGAAATAGTTTTATTTTCTTTCTGCATTTAATGGTGAAACTCATTGAATCTTTGCTTTAGAAGTTTGAGTGATTAAAACCCTCAATTTATACCCAAGAACCACTTTGTTTACTTCTTGTTTTTTTAATGAGTTTTTCGATAATTCTCCGATAACAAGGTTCGGCGACCATGATCGGACAGAAAAGGAAATCAAGATGGAATGACTCAATTCCTTCAAAAATACACCCTACGACTTTGCTCCTCTTGCAAACGAAAGAGAAATAAAGAGAGATGGTTGCGGGCTGAAGAGAGAAAGAGATGGTTGCGGAGAGAGAGGCCATGATGGATTTAAAGGTATAATGGGGAAATACAAAAAAACTTAATACCGTTAGAATTTATATAAAAAACAAATCTTTGCAAAATTAAAGAAATTACATCAAGATTTCACACGATTTCAAAATTATAAAAGTATGTTGCAAAAATATACTGCATTTTCCCCTTGTTGTATATGATATGATGAGAGTGAAAAAGAATTTTAAATTCATCAAATATTAACTACAAATTTCAAAAGAAATTAAAATTCATTAATTTATTTTTTTAGCAAAACAAGTTAAATGAATTTCAAATGGCGCACCTAAAATATTTATTTGTAAATATAATTAATTAAACCATCTTCGTTATGGGGTAGCTTTGAAAGAAACAACATTACTCTAATATACATGTTATAGGCATTAATTGACTAATTATATAATGACATATACTATTATATATATATGTATGTATATGGCACGTTATTTAATTAGACTTATATTAGTTTATTCTAGGCTTCATTGATCAATTATTTTATTCTATATTAATTTTAGATAATATAATCTAAAATAGTATTACCTAATTAATTGTAAATATAATTGATAAAAATTAATTTATTTGTTTATTAAATACACTGTTTTTATCAATAAATTCAATAACTAATTAATGATATTGAATATTTTACACCTAGTAATAACTAAATGGGTTCTTTTATCGAATATATCAATTAATTATAAAATTTAAAAGTTATTTCGTTAACTCAATTATTATATATGTATCAATTAAAAAACATACTCTATCCATATTGAAGATTTACTACTTACTTTGAATTGATTGATTTCAATAACTGGATATTTAAAGTTATTTTTGCGGAGTGAACATGTTAGTTTTAATTTATATTTTGAATCTTTGTTTTATTTGAATTTTGAGCTGTTCGACAAATTCTTTTTTATTTTGTTATTATTTATATTTTAATTTTTAATGAATTTATGCCATGATTAACTATTTTTTTTTATTATATTTAACACTATGGTGATTAATTTATGAAATTTTTTATTTTTTAAAAAATTTATTTATGCATTATTATAATAAAATTTATAAAATAATAAGTTATTATAAAAATAGAAATATAAATAAATGTTCGGAGAGAGCCGATTCTTTTCACATTCATCCATTTTCATTGCACTTCTTTAATACATGAAAATATTGACAGGTCTCCATAAGTATTATTAATACACAATAATGAGCAGTTAGATTATATGCTCTTTTTTTAACACCAATGCTTCCTACATTTCTATTTAATAAAAATTAGATTTATGTTCAATTCTTTAAATTCGTAAAATTCATGAGTTGTTTTAAAATACATTTAAATAAGTCATAAAATATTGTCAATAATAATGATATTGCTGTAGTTACAATTAGTAATTATTATGATTAACATATGAAAAAAAAAGAAGACAAATATTATATGTTTCACGTTATCAATTAAGAAAATAAATTTATTGAAATTAAGACACCAATTTCATAATGCTAACACCAAATAATAGTACTCTCACAACAATGTTAATAATATGAAGAAGTATCTAAAATACTATAGAATTGTATGAAACAAATATTTTAATACATATAAATCATCTATATATTTATATATATAATAATAAACTGACTGTTTCTATATTATCTATATTGTCATTATCATTTATTTTTCCCATTTTTATTTCCACATAGAAAGACGGATTTTTAGGAAATGTTGTTATATTGCTAACCAATAAGCATTTATTTTAATTTTTTATATTTTATTTGTTAATATTAGTAATGTTACTAACTTTTTCAAAACTTATAAAAAATAAATCATATATATTCATAATTACTTGATTTTAACAAATCAATTATGAATTTATGGCAGATTCGATGCTACATATAATAATAATAATAATAATAATAATAATAATAATAATAATAATAATAATAATAATAATAATAATAATAATAATAATAAAATGATCACATTGATATACTAAATTTTATTCAATTTTCTTGATTTCAAAAGAAAATACTATATATTTGGTAATTTGATAATTGTATCTTATAACTAAAATTAATTAATGTTCAAATATGATTATATATATAATATTTATATCATTATTATAATCATGGTATATATCTAAATTATTGAACATAAATATATATATTTTTTTAAAAATATTAATTTTATGTATTTTTTAAAATTAATAATATTATTATATAATAATATGTTTGTACATCGCATGGGAGAACATACTGTAAACTGACTATTTCTATATTTATTATTATCTTTTTTTACGCCATTTTTCTTTCCACAAATGAAAAGAAGATTTTTAGAAAATGTTGTTATATTGCTAACCAATAAGCATTTATTTTATTTTTTTATATTTTTATTTGTTAATATTGGTAATGTTACTAATTTTATTAAAACTAATAAAACAATTCATATATCTTCATATTTATTTGATTTTAACCAATCAATTATAAATTTGTGGCAGATTTGATGCTATAGTTAATAATAATAAAATGTTCATATTGATATACCAAATTTTATTCAATTTTCTTGATTTCAAAAGAAAATACTATATATTTGGTAATTTGATAATTGTATTTTATAAATAAAATTAATTAATGTTCACATATGATTTTATGTATAATATTTATATTTTTATCATAATCATGGCACATATATAAATTATTGAACTTAATTATATATATTATAAAAAAAATTAATTTTCTGTATTTTTGAAATTTATAATATTATACTTTAATAATATGTTCGTGCATCACACGGGAGAATATACTAGTGTACATAAAATCATAGTATTAATTTTATTTTGTTTCCTTCTAAAATAATTATAGGCCAATAATATTCAAATTATTGGATTGACTATTATTAAAAAAAAAACGATTTGATAGTAAATTAATTTATTAATCAAACATTTACCATGAACAATATTTTTTTCATAAATTATGGAACTTTTTTTTTAATTCATGAAATACTTCATAAAAATATGTCTTAAATAATTAACCGTGAATACTTTAATATAGCATTAAATAAAAAATAAACATCACTAGTATAAAAAGAACTGTATGTCCTATTATATAATGTATCATTTCTTATATTTTTAAAAATATTAATTAAAATATAATTAAAAATAAATAAATTTAAAAAGTTGATAAAAATATAATCAGGATTAAAAATAATATATATTTCTACATTCCTTAGTTATGTATTTTATATATAATTAGAATAGTAACTTTTTATTGGAATTGTAAAACATTCACTTGTTATAAAATTGGTAACAATCTTTTGATACTTTGACAAATATGAATTGGCTAAATTATAGAATTATGTCTTAATATTATTATATAAAACAATTAAGTTGGCATTTTACATAATAACTTAGAAAAGGTACAGCACATTAAATCATTTTTTATGTTTTTTAAATAAACAAATTAATCAACATACACATTTTTTTCTTTTTAAATTTAAAGTCTACAACCAAAAAACATACATAATAATTATCGCTAAAAACACATTTCATTACAAATCTTACAATTTTTCGTGTGAACAAAATTTTCGAATCTTTCTTATTTTTCACACTAATATGTTCTTTCGTGCGACGCTCGAACATATTATTATAGTATAATATTATTAATTTCAGAAATATATAAAATTAATATTTAAATATATATATATATATATAATTATGTTCAATAATTTATATATATATACCATATAATAAGGATATAAATATTATATATAAAATCATACGTGAACATTAATTAATCTTATTTATAAAATACAATTATCAAATTACACAATATATATATATATATATATTAAATCAATAAAATAAAATAAAATATGGTATATCAATGTGAACATTTTTTATTATTATATATAGCATCAAATATGTCACAAATTCATAATTAATTTGTTAAAATAAAGTAATTATGTAGGTATATGATTTTTTTTTATTAATTTTGATAAAATTAGTAACATTACCAATATTAACAAATAAAATATAACAAACTAATATGAATGCTAATTGGTTAGCAATATAACAACATTTTCTAAAGATCCGTCTTTTCATTTGTAGAAGAAAAATGAGCGGAAAAATGATAATAACAAATATAGAAACAATCAGTTTGCTATTATATATATATATATATATATATATATATATAAAGATATATAGATATTGCAATACAAAATTAATCGTGATTAAAATGTTATTTTGAAAGATGTAAACCGGAATGTGAGACTGTTCATAAATTTTATAGTGTAAAATTGAAGAAATTTATAGGATATTTTAAATACATTTAAATAAATAATAATTTTTGATTCGATATTAATTGTTAAAGGTAATGATAATATTGTGGTTACAATTAATAATTATTATTTTAAAATTTTGAAAAAATGCTAAATATTACATATTTATGAACTATGAAAATAAATTTATTGATATTAACAGAACAATTTATCATATATTGGTCGTAGTTTCTTTATTTGTTTTATAATAAAACTAATTCTATAGTTGGTTAATATTTTATAATTAAACAAATTTCGACTTATTGTAATATCTTATCATAATGTAATGTTCATTGTTTAACAAGATTTTGTTAATTAAATATATATAATAAGATTAATATCACAAATAGTCTAAGAAATGAGATCAAACAGGATTGGAAACTATTATGAAAGTCAATAATTTTTTATAAATAAATAAATAAATTTAATTCACTTTATTTTGCAAATTGAATAAATCTTTGATGGTTATCTATCTTGATATGGAATTTCTTGTTTTTTCTGCACAAACAAAATGTGGCCTCCAATAAAATAAGTACTTGATAACATATAACAAAACAAGAGTTATAAATCCTAAAAATGTACCTAAACGTTTAATTAAAATAAACACGACTTTCCAGAATCCTTCAAAAAAAAAAAAAAAAAAGGACTCCACCTTAAAAAATGACGGTAATTCTTTCTTATGCAAAACCACATTTCATATTTGACAGTAGGATGGTTTTGATGAAGGACCATGACTCATTCTGGACGCTCAATCAGCTGCTCACCACTTGATCAGGGTTCGACCTAGCCAAACTCATGTGTGACCAAGCGCACCTGCTCGATTACTTGCTTGATCAGTTCAATTAGGCGCCCGACCGCCCGTTTTCCACTCAATCAGGTCAAAATGGGTGCTCGACCGAGCTGTTTCCCACTTGATCAGACCATTTCTCGCTCTACTGAGCCGTTTATTGCTCGATCAAGCGCCGATTGCAGAATTTTGCCTATATCTTCATATTTTTGCCAGATTTGACGGTTGAGACAAGCCCTATTAGGTTTTTCTGCCTATAAATAGATGATTAATTCACATACCTTCACCATTTCATATTACACATCTACATATCTTTCTACATTCGAATGCACGCCAATTTATCAAGAGAGAAAAAGGTAAAGACAATCAACCATCCATTTGATGCGTTTCAACGGATCATTCATCAGAATTCCTACGAAGTATGACAGTTTCCTTTATTCTTTTTATTTTGTTTTATGCTAGATATAATTAGAATTAGAATTCTTATGATGCTTAATTCTACTATGTCTGGCTAAACCAACGTAGTCTTACGGCATGTTTGATACAATCATGTGATTATATTGATTTATTTTAAGTTCATATTCGAGTTTTTCTTCTGAGTTCTTATTCTTATATATGATTTGATATTCCTTGCTTAACTATGTGGTTGATAATTATGCATGTTTGATATATGTTGAGTCAAGATTTGAAAGATAAGACCTCACATAAATATGATATATATGACATAAATATTTATATGATTGTCTATCTGCGATATTTATGAACAATTAGTACTCTTATTATTATTTTGGGAGTTGATTATTTTTGTGAAATAGAGATATTAGCATATATAATTAATCTATGAATTGCATGCACATTGAGAGAAGGTGTAATTCAATATTGTGATTTAACAATATAATTGTTGGTTGTTGAAAATATGACCATAGGACTCGTTTTCTCTTTCTGATTTCTCTATATCTTTATCTATCTATCTTTTGATTGCTTGATTTGTATATTATTTTTTTATGTTTTCTAATAATTATGTTGGGTATCACTGTCGAGACATTCGCCCGGCTCAGGTTGTGGTTCCCCTCATTATTGATCAGTGATACGATGCGGTCCAATCCTAATCACACTCACAATCTGGTAACTCATTATCACTCTCTTACACACACAAGTGTATTCCTACCGGTCAAACACAGAGTAAGAAAAGGGAGAATAAAGAAGACAATAGAATACCATTTTGGTTTTTCATATATCGTATATGGAGGTCAGTGAATATCATCACATATATAAAAGGTATATGAGTTGACCTAGGGTTGTCATTGGCATGAGTTGGCTTAGGAAAATATATTATTGGGCCACACCAAGTAGGTCATCAGAATAACAATCTCTACCTTGGCACACATCATATCACTGATCACGAGGCAGAAGCACATAATTCATCATTGCCGAATTTCACTAGGGTATGAGCCCAGAGAAACACACATGCACATGCCATCAATCAATAGAATCAAAATTTAGAGGGTGCATGCAAGATCTAAATTTTTCAACGGACAAACATTTAGTACTCATATCAGCAAGATTAAATTCAGACGCAATCTTTTCCAAATCAATTATGCCTTTTTCAACAATATCACAAATGGGTGATTATTTGATACATCTTTTTGGAGAGTTTTGGTGTAATTTTGATGATCAATATCCCTTCAACACATATATTTTTGAAGCTAATTTCAGTTGGTAAATGATTGTAGGTGAATACTCAATTTTGGAGGAAAATGAGCAGAATTTCCAGAAGAATCGAGCAAGGAATTTACCTGATGGACGGGCAGTATGACCATACCGGCCAGTCGGGCCTGAACAGAGTATTTTTCAGCGGCCCAAGATCAATTTAAAGACCCAATTCCACTACACATATGGGCTCCTACGGGATTGAAAATCATATATCAGTTTAAACTTGTAATTATGGGCTTCATTAACATTCAAAACATGACATTTTTAGTTTTGGATTTGTATATATAGTTGAACTAGGATTTCATTAGAATCATCATCACATTTAGCCCTACTGCAAGGAACCAAGGAAGGCAGCCTTTCTTCTCTCCAAGCAGCAGCCCGGTTTTATCATTCTATTTTCTTATTTTGGTTTCTTGATTCTATTATGGGTTGTAGCTAAACTCTTTTATTTCAGTAACAATTAAGGAAGCTTTAGCTATTCTATTTTATGAGATCAAATATGTTCGTATACTTTATTTTATGCAAGTATCTGTGATTCTCTGTGTTTAGTGTAGTTAATTGTTTCGGATCTATTGGGTAGTTCAAAATATTCATTAGTCCGGGATTAATTAGTAGCCAATTAAATCGGTCATCCGTAATTGTGGTTTAAATTTAATTAGTGGTACATTGATTCTTCATAATCAGGGGAAGATCAGTCTTAATTCGATAATCATGCATCAGAGTTTATTGATTTTGAATCGGGTCTCTCTAATTAGTAATGTTATCGGCTCATTAAATCCATAGAGCGTCTCTAGGGTTGTCTGTCGATTAGGAAAATAATTGGTGAAGCGGCTTCCTGGTTATCAAGAAATTAAGGAGAGATAAGACCGCGTCAGAAGCGTCTTCGGTGGTTATAACTGATTTATTTGCATGAATTAAAGTCAATTTTGCATCGATGATTGAAATAGTTAGCTAGAGTGGAATTAATTGGAACCCGAAATATTTTACATATCTGATACAAACCCTTTTCTTAATTTTAGTTATTAAATGTCATTCTCAAGCTACAAATATTTGCTACTGATTTTTGTGTTAATTAGCAGATCAAAAGATTAGAAAAATCCTCGCCGGTCCTTTGGGAGACGTTCTTGCTTGCCACTGTTCTGTTTCAGTATGAACATACCGACCGCTGGTCGGATTATTTTTTGTGGAGTAATAGGAGGAAAATAGGAATAGATGCATTCTTTTTAAAATACAGACAGTGATCAAGCACACGTCTTTCAAATTTCAATGATAACATGCATTCGTCAAACTTCCTATTCCACAAACTTCCTATTCCGTTGCCTAGGTGATTGTTTTAAGCCATACAAAAATTTATTCAACAAGCATACATAATCGGACTTTTTAGGGTCCACAAAAGAATCAGGTTGGCGTATATAAATCTTTTTATCAATATCACCATGCAAAAAGTCGTTTTCACATCCATTTGTATTTAACTCCCAATCAAAATGAGCAACTAAAGCAAACATAATGCACACAGTGGTAAATTTGACAACATGAGCAAAGATTTCAGTATAATTTATCCTTTCTTTTTTAGTAAACCCCTTAGCCACTAATCTAGCTTTATATCTAATCTCATCAGTTTCATTCTTTACTTTGAACATCCACCTACAGTCCACTAAGGAGCGTACTTCTGGCCTAAGTACAAGTATCCAAGTTTGATTAATATACAAAGATCTCATCTCATCTTTCATAGCATTTAACCATTCTACTGTTTCTTTATACGACTTAGGTTCATTCTCATCAGACTCAAAAGTGTTGAAAGCATGATTATCAATGTAGAAATAACTTAGCTTAGATGGGAGTTTAGTTTGCCTCCTAGCCCTATCCCGAGCTAATTGCAATCATCCAAAGATTTACCTTCTTCAATATCATCAACATTTTCAAGTAAGTTAGTTTCACTTTGCACATTATCAAGTTCATTATAATGGGGTACATGCTCCACCTCTGATAAAGTCACATAAGGAATAAATAAAAGCACAGAATCAGATAAGCATGGAAATTTAGACTCATTAAACATAACATCTCTACTAATAACCATCTTATATTCTGGTTCAATTTTAGACCACAGTCTAAAGCCCTTAACCCCTTTAGGATACCCCCAAAAAATGCATTTTTTAGATCAAAGATCTAATTTATCACCTTTTTGATGCAAAAAAGCAGAACAACCAAACACACAGTTTAGAGAAATCAAACTTTTTACTAGAAAAGATTTTTTCAGGATATTCTCCATTTTGAAGGCACACATGGGAATTTATTAACCAAATATGTGGCATTACAAACTGCTTCTCCCCAAAAATTCCTTAAAAAGGCCCGAAAATACTAACATGTTTCTCACATTTTCTAATAAGGTCCGATTCATCCTTTCAGCCATACCATTCTGCTGAGGTGTGTAAGGAACGGACTTATGCCTCTTAATACCCGAGCTAGCACATAATATATCCATAGAGTTATTGCAAAATTCCAAACCATTATCGGTCCTCAAGTATTTAATCTATTTACCAGTTTGATTCTCTATTTGGGTTTTCCAATTTTAAACTTATAAAAACGTCAAATTTGTTTTTCATTAGAAACATCCACACATTTCTTGAGTAATCATCAATAACAGACAAAAAAATATGCACATCCGCCGTATGTGGGTATACTGGCAGGACCCCACACATCGGCTTGCAAATACTCAAGAACGCCAATATAATGAGATGTTTTATGGTAAGGGGAAATAGGAAAACTAATTTTATGATGCTTGCCTAACACACATGAGTCACAGAATGACATGCATGACAACATATAATTACCAAAGGAACCTGCCTTTTGCAAAATTTCTAACCCTTTCTTACTCATGTGACCAAGTCGTTTATGCCATAATTCAGTTTTATCTTCTTTAACAATATTTATGAAGGATTTTGACACATTAGTGTAAACATACAAGTTGTTTTTCTTTCTAGCTTCGAAAATCATGGAATTTTTCCTATTAAATTTCATAACACCTTTCCCCACCTCCCCTCTGGACCATCGTCTTCTAGAGCGGCACATGACATCAAATTGTTACTCAAATCAGGAATATGCCTAACATTTTTCAACTTAAGCACATAACCAGATTTACACAGCAAAGACACGTCACCAAAACCAATCACAGGGTATTTTTTTTATCATTTGCCATGCAAACAAAACTACCGAAAGTTTCTTTATACAATGAAAACATAATTTTATAGGGAGACATATGAAATGTGCAACCAGAATCAACAAGCCATTCATTTTCATTAGAATGCACATAATTCACACACAAATCATCACGGATGTCAGTCACCATAAAAACTTCACCATAATCATAGAAACTTTATAGCCTTGTTATTATACCAATTCTTCTTAGGTCTAGGACAGTCTTTAGCAAAATGACCAATTTCATTACAATTAAAACACCTTTTTTCATTAGGAGTTTTATTGTTTCCCTCTTTATCAGAGTTCTTATCATGAGTTTATTTGCCAGAAACAACCTTTTTTCGTTGTTTCCCTCTAACAAACATCACCGACTCACTTTTCACCCCCGGATTGCCCTTTAGATCCATCTCCTTACTCTTGAGACCGTTTATAACAATTTCAAGTGAGATTTCATCCCTGCCATACTTAATAGCAGATTTAACATCCCTATAAGTAACAGGGATGTCATTCAGAAGGACAATAAGTGAATAATCGTCAATGTTCTTATCACCAATTTGTTTGATATCTTAAATTAATTTCATGAAAATATCCAAATTTTCATCCATATCCTTATTTAGGTCAAGTTTGAACCGAAAAAATTTCTCCAAGAGGAACAATTTACACGGCAATGTCTTGTTGTCTTCTAGTTTTTCCCAAAGTTCTCTGGGGAGACCTAGTTTCCCCACATTTCTAATCACAGAATCAGATAAGTTTAAGATAATTGAAGAATATGCTAACTCATCCATATCGGATTTCCTCTCCTCCGTTTCGGTTTCAGAAAATGCAGGGGTAATACTCTTATATACGTTTGCTATATAAGGAGTCCCACTCATTTACTGTTGCCAGATACTAAAATATGACTTACCATCGAACGGAGCAAGACATAAATTATATAGAGTAGCATATTTCATAAAGAAGCAATCACGAACATACAAACACGTAGAGGGTAAACATACTAACCTCATAGCACCTGTTGATATACGCAGCAGAAATAAAGCAGATAAATAACCAATATCACATAAGATTAATTTATCAACAATTTAACAATCACATATTCCTATGAATTCTACAAACAACAAATACCAATCATATACCGAATCTCATGTTGTCTATTCTAAAATGTAAAAGAGTATCAGCCTCTTTACCAGATCGAGACCCTACGGTAAGATCTCAAAAATACACCTGACGAGGTCCCGAGCCGGCTACACCAAAGGAGGCAGCAGGCTTACACACGGGTGCACTTGCTACAAAGTCTCCTATGTCTACAAAGGAGTAGTAGGGTCGGTAGCGGATTGACCACGTTTTGTCCCATGAATAGTAATTCAAATAACGTGAGAACCTCATCTCGACACAACCATGGCTCTAATACCACTGTTGGGTATTGCTGTCGAGACCTTCACCCGGGTTAGGTTGTTGTTCCCTTCGTTATTGATCAGTGATAGATGTGGTCCATCATAACCACACTCAAAATCCAGTAACTCACTATCACTCTCTTACACACAAGTGTATTCCTACCAGTCAAACACAAAGTAAGAAAAGGGAGAATAGAGAAGACAATAGAATACCATTTTGATTTTTCATATATCATATATGGAGGCTAGTAAATATCACATATATAAGGGTATATGAGTTGACCTCGGATTGCCATGAGCTTGAGTTGGCTTAGGAAAATATATTATTGGGTCCCACTAATGGGCCATCAGAATAACAAATTAGAGAAACACTCTCTTTTTTCGATCACCTATATAAAGAAAAAGATAAATTTATAATACTTGATAGTCCCCATTGATTTTTGTGAATACAACATAGCTCACTACTAATTTATAAACTACCTTACACTTGTAGGATATCATGTTGATTTAGGCGAATATTATGGTGTATGAAAAGCGTGTGTAACGTGTGTGGTGCCTGAAAATATGTGAAAATCATGCCTAATATATGAAGTGTGTGAAAAGTGTGCGTGAAAATTATGTGTAATTTATGCCGCGTGAAAAACATGTGTAATGTATGGTGCTTGAAAATGAGTGAAAACATGTATAATGTGTGTAGTGTGTTGCGCTAAAAGCGTGCATAATGTGTATTGTGCATACAGATGTGTGAAAAACATACATAATGTCTATAGGGTGAGAAAAGTGTATGTTGCGTTAAAAGTGTGCTTAATGTATGTGGTGCGTGAAAAATGTGTAATATATGTAGTGTGAAAAGCATTCGTAATATGTGTTAGGCTTGAAAAACACGTAAAATGTGTGTGGTGTATGAAAATGTATGAAAACATGTGTAATGTGTGTAATGTGTAGTGTGAAAAGTGTGTATCCCGATAAAATCGTGTATAATGTGTGTGGTGCATGAAAAATATGTATAATGTGTGTGGTGTATGAAAAATATGTAAAAACGTGTATAGTGCGTGGTGTATGAAAAACATGCGTAATGTGTCCCGCTTTAAAAGAGTGTGCATTCAATTTTGTACTTGAAAATTGTGCATACGTGGTGCATGAAAAGGTATGAAAAGCATGTAATATGTATAGTGTGGGAAAGTGTATGTAATGTATTTGTTGCATTAAAAGAGTCCATAATGTGTGGGGTGAAAATAAATGTGTAAACATTCATAATATATGCAGTGGGGCAGAGAATCCTGAGCTGTAGTGTGGATGACGATGTAAGAGATGATAAGGCCGATACTTTTATCTGATCGAGGTAAAAAGGGGAAATCGATCCTCTGCTAAATCACTTCACAATAAGAGATGGCAAAAGGTATGGAGCCATGAGTTTCTCTCTCTCTCTCTGTATATACATATATATATATATATATATATAGATATGTGTGGGGGTTTTTCCCTCTGAAATTTACAAATGTATAAGAAGGGCGGATTACGTGGGCAGTGCGGAATCTGTAGAGCTCAGAGCAACTCTCGATGGCTTTGCAATCTACCTTCATCTCTGCAATCATCTATCCTAGTGTTCATCTTTATTCGTAGGTGGTTATAAATATAAGATAAGATGGAGACTCGTACTTCATTTTGGTAGACAAAAATCAACAGTAATTTACAGCCCAAGTGACAAATATACATATAGAGAGAGAATTACAGCCCAGTGCAGGTCTCACTCAATGCATAATTTGATAACTGCAATTATACACAGCTATGAAGGTAAACTGGAACAACAAAAGTGCAATTTATGGGCAACGCCACATTATTTTTACAATAATAATAATAATAGAAGCCCACAACAAGACAACTCACATCTTCTCTCAACCATTGAAGCAAACCAGCAAACAAATCAACCCAAAGATCCACAATGCCGTCAATGTATAATCCTAGACATCCAAGATAACATCCAGAAATCAGATAGATAGAGAGAGAGAGAGAGAGAGAGAGAGAGAGAGAGATCACATAAACTTGGAATCATGCTAAGAGACTTACAATGTTGAACGATCTTCCAACGTTGATTATCACCCTTTTTCCACTCCCAGAGGACAATCGTGGTGCCATCATGGACACCACCGTGGCTTTTGTCACCATTGAAAGCATCCACGTTTAGGCGAATGTTGTTCACCATCCTTATTGCTCGGTAACCATCACCCAAGTCCTTACTTTCAGTCCACAGAATGGATTCGTCAACAACATCAGGATTGTAAGGACTCAACTGGACCTGTTATGATGAGGAATGAGATATTGCATGAGAGAGAGACCACTTAGCTCAATTTCCATATCTGAGACCATATATCTCACTGGACGAGTAATGGATCATAGGAATGAGATATTGTGTGAGAGAGAGACCACTTAGCTCAATTTCCATATCTGAGATTATATATCTCACTGGACGAGTAATGGATCATACCAAAAGGGTGAAGCACAAAGATTGTCGATGGATTTATCATAACTAACGAAAACTATCATCCCACATTTTAGTTACTATACCAGTTGCTTTACAAGTTCAAACTTATCCTAAGAAGTGAAAATTACAAGAAGCAGCGCAAGACCAAATTAATATAAATCTAGCTTCAAGAGTTCCATTGAAACTGGAGACAAGCCAATAATTTTTCCATTTTTCAATCAAGAAGATTAAAATCCAACATTTAAAACAATAAATAATTCACAATAGGATTCAACATGCAATTTAGGCATCACAGTTGACCTTTAAGAATGGAAAGCTCAACAAACAATAGCGTAATTTCTAATCCCCAGGAAATTCACCAAAAAATATGTGTGCAATGAACAGATCAATAAAACCATCTTAAATGCCAGAATGTGCAGATCAAATGATATATCTTTAGACATTGATCCAGAGAGTTAGGATGGGTATTAAACAAACAGTTTCACCAAGATGAATTGGTAATCGGCCTCCTGTCAAATGTTCAAATCGTCTCCATCTTTCCAAATTTAAATGGTTTTAACGAGAGAGAGAGAGAGAGAGAGAGATTATACAGGATGAGTGGCACCAACAGAGTGCTTCATGGCCAGTCCAGTGGCTTTGTTAACCAGGGCAAAACTTGGGAACCCCTCTTCGTCCTTCACTCGCGTGCTGTACTTCAGATCTTTTACCCAATGCTGGAATCAAAAATCAAAATCCCCACGGTTTTAATTCAATTTTATATGGAAGCAAAAAAGACGACTCAGAGAATCAAATTGTTTCAGCCCACCTGAAGAGGGTCAGAGGGATCGGAGCGGGCAAGAATGACCTTTCCATCACGGACTGTCAAAGAGAAATTCGTTTCCGCCTTGGAATACATCCTGACAGAAGGCTTCTTAGCCCATTCGGCCTCCTTATGGTGGGTGTGGTGATCGCCAGTAGACGGGAAGTGGGGTTTATGAGGGTTTTCCATGGCGGCTGGAGGTGGTGGACCGTAAGAAGGGATGGTGGGTGGGGGCGGAGCATGGTATGCATCCGGTCCCGGCCCGGCATGAGAGGAATGATACACTTGCTGCGGTGGAGAAGGGTGATATGCGTCCGGACCCGGCCCGAAATTGGAGGTATGATACGTTTGTGGCGGCGGAGGACGGTATGCATCTGGGTATGCGTCCTGACCCGGCCCGTAATTGGAAGAATGATACACTTGCGGCGGCGGCGGAGGATGGTACGCATCCGGACCGGGGCCGGCATGGGAGGAATGATACACTTGCGGCGGCGGAGGTTCATCTACACCGTAAACGGGTGGCGCGTGGGGTCCTCCCGGCGGCGGATAAGCATGATCCTCGTCCCTCCGGTCAGGACCTTGGTGGTGATTGTGGCGGTGGCCGTGAGGGTAGTCCATGAGCTTTTAGGCTGATACTGGTGAAGAAAGGGAGTGTGAATTATAATGGATGGGGAGTCTGTAACGAAAAGAAAGAATATATAAAAGGAATCTCAAAACTGGTTCAATTATTATCATTCTTATATAAATATAATTACAGATCTTCTGTAAGAGAGAAGCTCGTCTGACACAAGATATTTATGCCGCGGATAATATACAATAATATCAAATAAGTCTTTTTTAAACTTTAAATTATTTTAAGAAGCTTCTTTATAATAATAATTATAGTTGAATTAATTGTATAAAAAATTATAATCTATCAAAGATTTTTATAATTTAAAGCATTGATTTTTTTATATATTTCTTTCAAATTATAATTTATTTATTTATTATTGTTATTGTTATTACTATTATTATTATATTTGAAATACTTTCTATGACACATAACAATTATATTTTGTATATTATTTATGTTACATATAAAAAGACATTAAAAATATTATACATATGTTTTTGTTTTTAGTTATATATAATTTATACATAATTACTTATCTAGTTTATCTACTTAAATATTTGAACTCATGATTAGGATTAGAATGAAAGATATTAATTCTAAATTTAATTCTAGTTAATTTATAAATCTAAGATATTAATTTATTTTTTGATACATGATCAAACATTTAATTAAATCAAAATTATAAACACATATTATTCTTGTAGTACGGATCAAATTCTTGGCTTTGCAACATTGCCTTAAGTTCATTGAAAAATTATTACATGTGGATTGTAAAAAATTTAAGATGGTGATTAACTTTGTAAAAATTAAAAGGTCGTGATTAAAATATAAATTTTATAAAATATCATAATTTTTTTGTGTAATTAACCCATAGTAATTTTATTTGTCAAAAGTATTATTTTTATTTTTTTGTTAACTAAATAAATGTATAGTTTTTTTTTTTTTTTGATAGAAACTCAATCACTTAAAATTTGTAATCCAAATAGAAATTAAAATGTGTATACACAAGGTTTAAAGTCCTAGTTAATTTTGTTTAATCTATAACTATATAAAAGCAGAACCGCTAGAAGAATTTATCAAATCAAATCATTTTTCTATTTTTTAAAACGTATGATATTCAATCAATTTTTTTTCTTTTCCACTCAAAATTTTAAAGTCTTATAACTTTTTAATCTCAACTCCTGTTTTTATGATAAAATAGTATTGCACCATGCTTTGCACGATTGTAATGAACAAATATTTAAAAATTATATTCTTTTAATGTAATATTATATAATGATTGTTTAAATTTGAAATGTAAACAATATGTATATTAAATTATTATTATATTTATTTATAATATTATATAATCAAACAAATATTTATATAATTTAATGTGATATTTTAAAAAGAGATAAAATTTAATACAATTTAAATTATCTTATAAAGTATGAAGAATATGAATCACAAATGCTTATCATTTATGATTTTTGCAAATAACATATTTTTCATTTCAAATTCACAATTGAAGATATGTAAAAGTATGCAAAATTTAGAAAAACATAAATTTTATGGACGGAAGTTATATTAATTTAAGTAATATATGTAAAAGTATTCACAAAATTAAATATGTCGATTGTAGAAGAAATATAATGATAACTTTATATAATAATTGAGATTATTAAAAAATTATTATGATAAAAGAATTATACATTTCGGAAAACTTCATTAAATACCACATTTTTTGTTAAACTTTTTTCAACACCATCTTTAGAACAAACCAAAATTCTCAAATCACTTCTCGTGGTAACTCTGGATACGGTCACATACAACTATCCATAACTAAACACTCATTTTTTAAGATTGATATATATATATATATATATTGCATATATAAAAATAAAATATAAATTGTTAAATATAAAATATTTTTTCATAAATTAATTATGGTGTATTTTTATATAGTGAGATACTTTTATTTTAAACAATTTCTATTAAAAATATATTATATATAATTATGTATTCTATTTAAAAAATTAAATTACTAATTTTATAATAATTTATTACATTATTATCTTAAAGATCGCGCAACACACGAGATAATAGTATCACTTAAAATGTGTATTTATATTATTATAATGCTTGTGTTTGTCAAATGAAATTGGCAAGAAAATATAAATCATGATGATCCAAGAACAAACACACACACACACACATATATATATATATATTAACTGTAATTTTTATTATTATTGTATTTTAATGTATGAATTCCTTAAACTTTTGTAACTTGATGTATGATTTTTAATTTCTAGTGAAAATTTGATGATGTAGCATCTGAAACTCAAGATATGCTATATTAGTGGATGTTATATTATTGAGCCAAAAAAAACTTGATTCATAATTTAAAAGAGCTAATAATATAAATACAATACGTTATAAATTATGAATATTTTTAAGTCAAAAAAGTATATATTAATTGCGTCCATGAATATTATCAAAATCTTCTAAATATGCATTAAGTTGCAAATATAAAAAAATTGGTACACAAATTAGATTGTAAAAATAAGTAAAAGTGGTGAAGATAGGGAAGACATATTTATAAATTATAATGAAAATGTTTGATTGGATATTGATTTAGAGAGGGAGAAAAAGAAGAAAACGTGTAAGATGTGATGTTGTGAGTGGGCGAGTGAGGAGGAGTTAGGTGGAACCCCGAATCTTTTCAAAGCCAATGGTGGGGCCACGTTATCCCTTCTTTACCTAAATCATCACAACACAACACGTAGCAGACGTGATTTGTGTTTTTTTAGATCACTTATTATTTCTGTTGTCATATGTTTGAGCAGGTCTTTCTAACGACACCATCATGGACGACCCAAATTAAGGTTGTAATCATACTTATTTTGAAATTAGGACTACAATATATAATTAAAAAATCTATATTTATTAATATAATTTTTTATTTAAAATAAAATGACTAAATAAATAAAAATACATAAAAGTTAAATAAAGACTAAACTTCGAATTCTCATTTTCTGAAAGTAAATAAGGTAAATTAAAAATATATATATGTTTCATTTACAACTAACTAAAAATTAAGCTCGATAACAAAATAACTAAATAATTAAATCAAAAATTAATCATCAATCAATTTTTGTATTTATGTTTTATTATCAACTAATACATTCTCCCAGAAGCATAATTAAACTCATTAACAAATTAAACCCAACAATTAACTATTCACAAGGCTAAGCCCACCTAATGGTCCATCCAACATTGATGGAACCCAAGCCCAAGCCCACCTAATGGTCAACACACAACATCTATACTTTATATAAAAGGAAAATATTTTTTTGTTAAGTGTTATTCACAAAATATTATATAGTTATTTGATTAAATAAATAAAAATTATAATTCTTCTTTATGTAAAAGAATAATTATGAGAATGTGTCAATACGACGTGAGTTTTTCCTCATGTTTTTTTTTTTTTAAATTCAACTAGCATTAACCGACAACATAGAAGGAATATTTGTTGTTGTGTAAATATTTATATTCACAAAGCATTCACTATAAGGAGAATTAAGTACAAGAATTACCTTGATAACATCAAACATTGATTTTAAATAATTGCATTGCTCTTTCTTAATTGAAACGTTTCTAACTTATTTATTTATTATATATTATTATCAGAGACACTTGACAACTCATGACAAGCCTTGAGAGTACAACTCTACTTTTAAAATGTACTCTACTTTTAAATTAAGATTAACAAATTAATTCAATAATATAATACCAACAAACTAATGCTACCTACTATGAATTGATTAAAGGTTTTTTGGTTCAATTGAAGATTACTCCTTAATGGAGGTCAAATGATTCAAGAATTTATTTTTTCTTAATTTTCAAGCTCACAACACAAGAACAAGTGGTAACTGCTATTCATTTTCTATCAATTGAAATTTGAAGACAAAAATTTGAATTTCTTAGTTAAATATTTGGTGTATTTCGGTACAAATATATTTTTCTTTTCTTTTTTTTTTTTTATTGAAAGTAATAACTACTGTACCCCCAATTTATACAGTGGATATGACATCTCAAAGTAGGTGATTTTTTATTTTAATTTTTGGTGTCATTATTTATTATTTATAGGCAGTGTTTATTTTGGATGATAGAGATTATGGTTAATAAGATAATTGTGTGATATGAGGTCAGATTAAGATAAAAAAAATGGTTCTTTTATCCAATATTTACTTGGAATGATTTTGGTTTAGGATTAGAATGGAAGTTGGTCCCATCCATCACTATCTACCATTTACTTTGAAGAATTGTTGATAGCGTATGTGTTATTTCCTAAAATAACTTAAGAAACTTCATTCTAATAGATCTCAAAAAAAAAAAAAAAAAAGAAACTTGAACAATGGGATAACCTATCAGACCACAAAGCATGAGATCTACTATCAGTCATTTAATACAATTTTATCTCGAAATATGTGCTTATCTTGGATATTTGGAATAAAACCACTTTTTCAACCACTGAAGTAAACATGAGATACGTTATTCTTATCTCACCTTATCCCATCATGTAAATATTGCCTATATATTTTTAATTCTATTTAACATGTTTTTTATGTATAAAAAATATTGTATGGAACAGAAATACACAATAGAAATATGTTAAAAATAAAAGCAAGATAAATATTAATTTTGAAGCAAATCCATGTACAACAAAAGAATCACAAAAGATACAAGTAAATGTAGAAGCATCAATGAGATTTCATAATACCTAAAATAAAAAATTATTAATATCTTTATTAAATTAAAAATGTTTTAGTTCTATAAAAAGAAATCTCAAATTCATACTAGCAAAGGGTATTCATCTCGTAATTTTACAACCAAAATCATACATCAAGTTCTTATTGTCTACCATAATAGCATAGCTAATTCGTTTAATTTGTTTTTGGTGATCGAAGATAAGTTTTAATCAACTGAAAAACTCCTTTGGACAGAGGGTAGAGGGCCAATTTGTTCCCTTTTGAGAAATTGTGTCTTTCTGTTCTGCTAAGGCAACTGAGAAGTTGTACTACTGCAATTAATTTTTAGGATTTTGTTTTTTGTGTTTTTTTGTTTTTGTATGGATTTCTTTTTAATAATTTCGTGGGCTCAACACATATGAGGTTGGGTGGCCTGATGATGCCTTTGCTTGAGCAGCTTTGAGCCAGGGCTACACTTGTTGGAATTGGATAAGGGCAAAGTGGATTTTCTTACCTTTTTTTAAGGTTGTTGGCGACAATCATATTAAAGTTGATTTTGTTCTTGAATAACCGTTAATCTTTTTGATGAGTTAATGTTCCCATGTAAAATTAGTTCTTGTTGAATCACGAAGATTTTTTAAAACAAAACAGAGAAAGATCCCTCTACTTCAATGCTCAAACTTGCTATTTTAGGTTGTCCGCAACAATTAACATAAAAAAAAACAACTCCTACACCTTACGTCACTTCCACATCATTATCATGTTAAAAGTTAAAAATCTACTATTTCTATTAATTTTTCTCTACAATCATAACGAACTCCTAACTTTTTAACGGGTCCACCTATTTACACATTATTTTTATATTTTTCATATATTATCTTTATTTTTCATGTATATATTGAACTAAATATATATTTATGATGATCATCTTATTTAATAAAAAATTAAAATATTAATGTTATGTATTAATTTAATTAATAAATAATATTATTAAAAATGTATTAACTTAATTTAAAGGGGTACATTAAACAATACAACAATCGAACCACAAAATAAAATACTGTATATTTAAAATTAGTGCAATTAATAGTAATCACACGGAAAAAATTCAGAAAAAATAATGAAACTGCAATGGTTCAAAAAAAAAAGAAGAAGAAAAAAAGAAAAGAAATAGAAAAATGCAACGCATATAGGACGATGTGAAAGAAAATAATATATTTCTCTCTCTCTCTCTCTCTCTCTCTCTCTCTCTCTCTCTCTCTCTCTCTTTCATCAATGCAAGCAGGAAAAAAAAAAAAGAAAAAGAAAAATGTGGTTGCTGACAGAAGTAGCCGCGGGCCCCACTGCCATACTCGCGTGCAAAGTACGCGCCACTGAGGGCATGCTTGCTGCTCACCTTCCTGCGTGCCTTTTTCTGTTTTCTTCTCTTTTAGACCCGGCTCCAAAAAATTAGAGGTGGGTTGTCTATGTGACATACAGCTGACTATATATTGGTGGTAGAGTTGGGTCAATATCAAACCATTGCAGGCACCCTTAAGGCTAGAGGTAGGTAATATGTTAAAAAAAAATCAGAATCAAACCCTCGGCAACAGTTTGGTTAATTGTTGATCTTGTAGCAGAAAGTTAGTTAGCAACAACAGTTAGCAACTCAAGATAGTTGTAACCGTAATTAATTAATTGAGCTTTATATATTACTTGCACTCTATGTGCTATAAATACAGTCGAGGTAAGTAAATTCATCATATTCAGAAGTACAGTTTCAATTTTTACTCCAACAACAAATCGTTAACCAACAATTTTAACTACTAAATATCCTTATAGTAATCATTAGGCGAAAACCGATAGTTTCAATTTCAACCTTTGGTTTCAACATAAAATGTTTTAATGACTACGACCCACATTAAAATCTTTTTTTTTTTGGTGGAGGTTTGATGTTTCTTTTAAAATTAATTTCATATATTTTTTTATGAATGCGCTCCAAAAACACCATTTTCTACTCACTTGTTAGATCTCTTTCCCAATGGCCCTTCCAATCTTAGTTCCTAATTTCTCAACTCTCAATATTTCTTTCTAAATCTCTAAAAAATACTTAAATATTGTCTATCTCTTTTAATTTTTCATTAGTTATTATTCTTACATGCTACGTCATAATTTTATATCGATTACTTACTTTTATTCTCAATGAGTTAATATTATCTTTTTATGCAACTTCTACAAAACGAGAGAGAGAGAGAGAGAGAGAGAGAGAGAGAGAGAGAAGCAAGTTGAAGAGGAGCTCCTTCATCATTTATCTCGCTTGCAAATCGAGAAAGAGGCCGTTGTCTAAGCCGCCACCACCACCACCACTTCCTTTAATGATCCACCACATTCAACATGATGACGAAGATGTATCGATCCTCTTAATTGGAGTGATGAAGACAAAGTTGGAATTGATCGATCTCAAAATCGTCCAACTCAAGAGAATCATAATCAAAGAAGAACACAAAGTATGAGAGGTACTAGCAAACGAACACAAAGTCAATTTTGATCCGATTTTTCTCCATACACTTCAAGGAGGAAAATCTTATGCCCCCATGCCTTTCTTGGAAAAACCAAGAAAGACACCAAATTCTCCTTTAGGTGCTTCAACTATTTGACCTAGAGATTTTACCTTCACTTGCAAATATTATGGCAAAGAGTACAAATTCATACTCGGAGGAGGACATGGGACATTCAAAACCTATTATCTCGACATAGTTGGAGATGACCAGTCACAAACGCAACTATGAGGATTTAAGGATCTTCCTAAGGCATTGCTTCTACTTTATTTAAATATCCTTGTTCACTATTTTATATACTACCTATAACAAGTGTATGACATAATAGTGTAGAAATATGTACCCTCACAGTAGGTTAGCTTAAAAAGACATAATCCAAGTAAAATCTTTATGAATATAAATGAAAAAGTTTTGGGTATTTTTTTTTATTGTATTAATTTGTGTTTATATATTATATGATATTGAAATTCTGTGATTTCAGAACTAGAAGATTTGGTCATAGACGGGCTAGTGGTCATGGAATATATATCTGTGGTTGAGAACATAAATGTTTCAAGTCATAAAATCTACGAGAATGGATATTAAACGATTCAGATAGGGGCTTATACTGAGTGGTACGTCACTCAGAGAGCGGATATCTCATTCTGTGGGTATCAGTGCTGAGACACCACATAAGCTAGTGGATATGATGTTCATCCCAAACGATCATATTGAATTGATCCCCATCAGAACTCAAACCATTTGGTAGTTGTTGTGGCAACGAGAAAATTGAAGTTCCAATTTTTGTAGGTGTTTTAATTAGTCCTTTGACTTTACGCATGCATGTGATCCTGCATAAGGGAAGCTATATATTTGACATGTTCCTTAAACCTATCTTGAGAGGCTAAACGAAGGTTCATTGGTTATAGTGAAACTGTATTTAAGATCAATGTAATGGCAAGATAGAATTCGCTCGCTCGTAGGTAATCTATTGGGGTTGTTTCTCTATATTTCCTACTTTTGTCATATCCAATGTCGACCTTACGCATGGCATGGTCAAAACATAAATGATGGGATCTCGTTATGGACCAACATATCAACTAATCTTTGTGAGGATCATTAGAGTTACTAATGTCAATTATGAGTCTTTATTACATTACCAAACTCTAGACATTAATTAGAGAACCGAGCCATGGGAGTATATCTATACGGTAATTGTAAATGAAAGGTTCGCACACCGAATTCATCTTTTGTATATGAGTCCCTCTAATAGTGTTTGCTGGACATAAATGAATGAATATCTTCAATACCTAAGGATTGAGAAATCCACAGGTAATTAATTAATCTTACAATCAGATTGCTTGCTCATGGAATAGGTGAAGTAATAAATCTAAGAGATCACACGCTTAACCAGATTCTGGTGCGTTGAACAAAGAAAAACAATTAATTAATCATAGACTATGTCAATATATTCTGTTAGTTGTATATTTGCTATTTAGATTCATTGTATATTTATCTCCTTAATTATAGGATATTCTATTAGTTGTATATTTGTTATTTAGATTCATTGTATATTTATCTCCTAATTATAGAGAACTATGCCCTAGTTTATAGCGTTACCATACATAGCCTAGGTTGTATATATTGATATTAATAGACTTGTGAATATTCAAGAAATTATCTTTTTTCATGGTATCAGAGCCCTAGGAAAAGATCTCCACTCTTCCACACCCTAGCTACTCCTCTTCCTGTTGCATTCTTTTTCTTTTTCTTCTTCTTCTCTAATTCTTAATTCTCATTCTCCATGGGTGAATCAAAGTCTTTTTTCATCATGCTCTTGTTGTTTCCAACATCAAGAATCTTGTTCCCATCACTCTTGAGATGGAGAACGTTCAATATGCGACATGGGCGGAGCTCTTTAAAATTCACGCAAGATCTCATAAGGCACTTGATCATATTATTCCTCCGGCTAAGGGCAAGGAGAAAATGCATAAGACCGAGGAGGAGGTAGAACTGTGGTCAACTCTCGACGCTACTGTTCTTCAGTGGATTTATGCCACAATCTCTCATGATCTGTTACACACAATCCTTGAACCCGACACCACGGAAATGGAGGCTTGGAATAGGTTGCATGATATTTTCCAAGATAATAAACATTCCTGTGCCGTTACGCTTGAGAATGATTTCACTCACACAGACATGAAGAATTTCCCAAATGTCTCTGCCTACTGTCAACATCTCAAGTCATTGTCGGATCAGCTTAAGAATGTTGGCTCTCTGGTGGACAATAGATATTTGGTTCTCCAATTGGTGTTCGGCCTCACCGAGTCCTATAAGGGGGTGGTCACACTAATTCGCCGTAGTGACCATTTACCACAATTTTATCAAGCCAGATCAATGCTCGTTCTTGAAGAAGCGGGTCTAAAAAAGAAAACTCAGACCACCACTTCTGCCATGGTGGCTCAAGACTCGGATGATTCTCAAGATGGCCATCAGTCTTCACTTCATTGTAATAACAATGGTGGGAAATGACACCAACACCATGGCAATTCTGGGAGGAATTGCAACTCATCTGGAGGTCATTGTGGTGGAAAAGGAAGTTCTGGTGGTAGCTCCGGTGGTAGGAGCAATGGTGGCGACAATACCAACCAGAATGGTGGCCAGCAGCAAGCCCCAAATCAGTGGCCGTCCCAGCAGTGGCCATGGCCATGGATGCAGTGGGCTATTCCACCATGCCCATTTCTTGTTGCCCCATGGGCCAGACCCAACTTCCAGCAAGGCAAGCGCCAGCAACCTGGTATCCTTGGACCTAAATCGCAACAGACTTATTCTACTTCTGGACCGACACCAACTGACATAGAGGCCGCGTTGGACACCCTCGACATTACTCCTCCGGATCCAAACTGGTACATGGACACTGGTGCCACTTTTCATATGACATCCGGGTAAGGTAATCTCACGTCTTATTTTATTGAGCAATAAACGTGGTATAACTGTTGGTAATGGTCAATCTATTCCAATTTGTGGCTATGGTCATACTCAATTATAGTCTCCCCATCCTCCCTTAGCTCTTAAAAATGTCCTCCATGCCCCTCACTTTATAAAAAATTTGGAGTCCGTTAGAAAGTTTATAATTGACAATTCTGTTTCAATTGAATTTGATCCGTTTGGGTTTTCTGTAAAGGACTTTCAGATGGGGATGCGTCTAATGAGGTGTGAGAGTCGGGGCGCGCTTTTGTCCCATCACCAAGCCACATGTCTCTTCTCATTCTACTTTTGCAGCTTTAGCACCTTCTCTATGGCATGAGCGCTTGAGTCACCCGGGAGCTAATATTTTGAGTTCTCTTAGGAAGAATAATTTTATTGAATGTAATAAATTTGGAGATTCTAGTATTTGTCATTCATGTCCTCTTAGGAAACATATAAAATTGCCGTTTGTTTCTTCCCATTTTACTACTATTATGCCTTTTGATATTGTTCATACTAATCTTTGGACATCTCCTATTTTGAGTTCATCTGGTCATAGATATTATGTCTTATTGTTGGATGATTTTTCTAATTTTTTATGGACTTTTCCTTTGTCTAATAAATCCGATGCTCATTCCATCATCTTAAATTTTAAAACTTTCATCCGAACTCAATTTGAACGAAAAATTAAGAACATACAATGTGATAATGGTAGGGAATTTGATAATGGGCCTTTTTGGGATTTTTGTAAAAAGCATGGATTTTGGGGATAGTTATGAATCGTCATGCAGGTGGTCTATTTTTATCACAAAAGAAATATGCCACAAAAATTATTGATCGAGCCGGTATGTCTTTTTATAAGCCATCACCAACTCCGGTTGATACAAAACCAAAGCATAGTGCGTCATTTAACACTCCATTCGAGGATCCTTCACTCTATCGAAGCCTTGCTGGAGCTCTTCAGTACCTTACTTTCACCAGACCTGACATTACATATGTCGTGCACATCCACGCTCTCAAGCGCATTTTGCGCTACATTCAGGGTACTCTTGATCATGAACTCCATCTTTATCCTTCTTCTATATCGACTCTTGTTTCATATACAGATGCAGATTGGGGTGGAGTCTGGATACCAGGAGGTTTACTTTTGGTTATTATATTTTTCTTGGTGATAACTTGATCTCGTGGTCAGCTAAATGACAGGCAACCTTGTCTCGTTCCAGTGCAGAGGCTAAGTACCGAGGTGTTGCTAATGTGGTTTCAGAATCTTTTTTGTTACAGAATCTGCTTTTAGAACTTCATTGTCCTATCTGAAAGACTACATTGGTTTATTGTGATAATGCTAGAGCTACTTATCTTGCCGGAAATTCTGTTCAACATCAACGCACTAAACACTTTGAGATGGATATTCATTTTGTTCGCGAAAAGGTTGCTCCTGGGCAGGTTCGAGTGCTACATGTTTCCTCCCATTATCAGATTAAAATATATTTACCAAGGGTCTCCCTTTGGTATTATTTGAGGATTTTAGGGACAGTCTAAGCATTCGACGATCTCCCGCTTCGACTACGGGAGATTATTATAATATATGTCAATATATTTTGTTAGTTGTATATTTACTATTTAGATTCATTGTATATTTATTTCCTTAATTATATGATATTCAGTTAGTTGTATATTTGCTATTTAGATTCATTGTATATTTATCTCCTCAATTATAGGGAGTTAGGTCCTAGTTTATAGCCTTACCATACATAGCCTAGGTTATATATATTGTTGTTAATAGGCTTGTGAATATTCAAGGAATTATCTTATTTCAAAAAAAACTAATATTTGAGTCTAAATAATCAAATGATCATGGAGAGAATTAATTATTGGGCTAATTTATTTGTTGGACAAATAATTAATTTGGCTCGTATAATGTTAGAGAATTAAATAATTAATTGTGAGTAGTGTTTGGACTTATGAATTAATTTTAGCAGTTAAATAAAGCTCAAGAAGATACTTAAATGTCTAGTCTTGGAGATAGATATAACACTTAAAAGCAAGTCAGGAAAGATAAGAGATATGTGTAAGAATATAAAACTCCCATCCCCCCACCCAAATTTGTGTGGTTTCCCCCCTCCCTTTGTATCTATTGCATATTACATGGCGTGTGAGAGATTGGGGACTACTCATCCCAATTGAGGTAGTGGTCCTAGTGAGGCACGTGTGAGTGGAATCACATATTCAAATTCAAAAATAAGAATTATATACTATTTATAGCTACACTTAGGGTACTCTTTTCCTCGAATGGTCGTGAGGTTTTTAATGAGGCCCACCCCCAACCCAATCGGAGGGTTTCTTCACCACAAATTTCTAACAACATAGAATTTCAGTTTTGGCCTTTGTATTCCAAGGCAAATTTCACACTTAGAAAGTTTGGAACAATTTTTGGACCCCCTCCCCACGCCGGGCACTTGTGCCTTGTGTTGTACTCCCCTCGGGTATGCCCAAGTATAGTATAATTATAACCTTTCTTTAATTTATCTAATTTTCGCTTTTTCGACCCAAAAAAATAAAAACAAAGCGGACGAATTCTCTCCTTTTTTGTGTGCTCTCTTCTCTCTCCTCTTATCTGTTGAGAATTCCCAACTATATTTTTAGTTCTAGATTGTTTGTCTCATTCTAACAGAATATACGGGAATCAAACTATATCATGTGTCTACACGTTGATACAAACTTGGAGAGGAGGTTTCAAAACTTTCTTGATCAACGTGTGATCCAAGGAATTTGGAGAGGAGGTTTCAAAATTTCCTTGATCAACGTGCGATCTGATCATCTATGGATTCTCGCTATGATCGTACTCTCCCTAAGAATGTGAAATTACGATTGGTAGATTGCTAAACATTTAATTAGACATACGTATACGAGGTTGTGCAAGATTATGCGTAGATTGTCTAAATAATTTTAATTATTACTTCTTCTTATTTCATATGGTTTATGACCTAGATATTTCAATAGTGAAATCAGAGTATGCTTGCACACCATATACGGGTTGATTACTTGTTTAGCTTTGATACCCAAATGCATGTTTAATTTATTGTTGAATAAATTAAATTGTTGAAAATTATTTAATAATTTAATTGATGTTCGTATAGTTTGCTGATCAAAATTCTCCATTTATTACATGATATTTTGACATTTACATAATACGGTGATGAGTACATACGAACAATAATCATGTGATGAATGTATGATCGCACGTTGTATTTATGGTACTTAATTATTTGTAGGATGTAAAACGAGCAACATATGCAAGTTTAAAAAAAAAATGGATCGCACGGTACGAAGGCACGACTAGATGGTGCGAGCGCTCAACTAAGTGCGATCGCTCGGTACGAATGCTTGCCAGATGGTGCGAACGCTCAACTAGAAGTGTCACACACTCGACCAAGCGAGATTGCTCGGTGCGAAAACTCGACCAACGATGTGAATGTTCCACCAAGTTTGGTGCGAAGGCTCGACCAACTGTGCAAAGACTCAACCGAGCACGGTGTGAACCTCAACCAAGCACAATCAAACGCTCAATCGAGCGCGTTGGACAGAGTCAACACTTGACCAATCGTAGAGACTTATTGAGCCATCAGTCAGACAACAATAAGATTACTGTGATATATTCACATAAGAACTCAATTATTGTTATACTATTATTTAATTAAAATTTTATTTTGAAATCGATTATATGTTTATTAAACTTAATTCTTTGATACATTATTTAAATGTTGTGTTGAGGCACTCGTTCAATCTCCCCTAGAAAACACTCCCATCGTTCCAATTTCTTCTTCTAAAACACCAAACAAATAATCCAAACATCTCCAAGGCCTAAAAGATCTCTGTGTCAAATGTAAAAAATCTTGATTTATTTAAAATCATGATGTATTGGAGAAGGATTAAACAGTTGGTATTCCACTGCTCGGGGGTTTGACGCCACTGACTGCTTGAAAACATTGTTCAAACCTCCCAACTATGCCAGTCCATGCTGTGAAACTAACTCTCGAGAATGCAGTCTCTGTGAATCTCTCTCTCTCACACACACACACACACACACACACAATGTATGCTTGCATTCCCAGAAACTCCACATAATATTCATGGACTCCACAGAAATAAAAACCGTTGCATTAAGTGGAAGAGTTCGTTCAAGATGAAGCTGGTAGCAGAGATTTTCACTGGAAGACTGTTCTATGCCGAAATCAGAGACGACGCAACCGTAGGAGACCTAAAGAAACAAATTGGAAACCAAGAGAACTTGCCGAGGGATCGGCTGATTCTAATGCTCGATGATGACGAGCGTTATTCGCTGGATAATGATGAAACTCCTCTCAAAGATTATGGGGTTCAAGAAAGCTCGCATATCTACATTTTCTTTCGAGCCCTGAATGATGGAACCTCTGCTTCTTGTACAACTCCTAAAGAGTCTGCCTCGACTGAACCCTCGCCACCTGATTTCTCAAATGATGAAAATGAGAGTAAGGAAGATGGACCATCAAATGAGGCTAAGGAGCCTTCTTCATCCCCAGTTGATGAATGAAATGGTTACAAAATAGAGAGAACATAATCATAGTAATTAGAATTTCACACTTTACACACTTTCTTACAGTTTTATGTTCGAATAAGAGGGGTAAGTTTTTAGATATAGCTCCGAGAATCCACACATGAAAATGTAATTTTAATATAGCATGCTATGATTTTGTAAATGTGGAAAGACCAATACACATTCCAGAAAGCCAAGACGGAATTGAAGCAAAGTGGAAAAGACTTTTCATATATAGATTTCATATGTTAAATAGAAGTACATTCAGACAAGCCAAAATAAAGAAGGAAAAACTGATGTGCCAGGAAAAAAAAAAAAAAGATTGGTTTAAGTGTCATTAGCACAACATAATGCTCCAAGATGATATACTCTGCCTGTGTACAGTAAAATGAGCACCAAAGAGATGAATTCTTCCTGTTTTCACCCTTCACCGCCACTCTGATCCATCAGGAAACGGGTCCAGAGCATCTTGCTTCCCATTTAGGTAGAACTCAACAACCGCTTTCATTCTTGGAAATTTATCAGGGTGGTAATTTACATGAACAATAACGGGCTTGAGTTTTTTCAGGTTAGCATCCTTTCTAACGGTTTTGAAAAGGACCTTGCTGTTCATGAACATATAGATATCCATAGTTCTCTTGGAAGCATGAAGCCCCACATAACCAGGATGAGAAGGGAAGAAGAGCTCTTCATTGAAAACGGCTTGGTCCCAAGCATTTGCGTCCCGAGCAAGCCTGTCAGCAATCCGATCCAGCAGCTCTATGGAAGGAATAGTGGGCCTTAAGTAGAAGAAACCTGAATTGAAAACCCATATCCTCATTGTATGTGCATACCGGGCCCAGCCCATTGCAGGCTCATCAAAGACATCATTGAATCCATAAGCTGTCATATTATTATGACCATCTGACATAGACTCCACATCAGAATCCCTATATAAATGATCAAATGGATTCTGCAAGAACACTATATCGACATCTGAAAGTAGAACACTGTATCCCAATTGAAGAAATTCCCTCAAGATTCGGAATTTTAGTCCTGAGACTGCATGATTTCCACCATTCTTTCCAATATTATCGACAACCTCATCTGGATCCCTTTGGTATACAGGGACGTCATGTGACTTGCAGAGCTCCACAATCGCATCATCTAATGCCACCACTAGATAGTTAGGAATGCCCACTTTCTTAATGTTAGTGAACCAGAGTTCAAGCATTGGTTTTACATTAGAATTGGCAAGAGCAACAATAACCTCTTTACCAACAGCAACCTCAGATAAGAGCTTGGCTAGTCGCGGGTTTACACTTTCATCAGGAGTGACAGGTGGATTGGTCCTCAGCCCCTTAACGGTACCAAAGGGTCCAGCCTTGTGTGGTTCACTCAACACCATATATTGCTCCCGTGCTTGGTGCTTTCCCTGCTCGGCCAACCGTAGCTTTTCATTCAATTCCCTGACTTGCTTTTTCAACTCAACATTCTTATCTGATAACCTCATCATATCCGATTTCAGCATGTTTATCTTTTCAGTTGAATCACACGACGTTGAATCAGCCTATGCACCAATCCATAAGATAATTAGGTAAAAATTCTAAGAAATCCTGATAGGCCATAAACTCAACCTTCAAGTACACAAAGAAAGTAAAAAATAAATAAATAAATAAATAAATATATCTTTCATTATATCAATGCAAAATCATCTCAATACAATGGTGAACCCAAAAATTTTTATCATGTAAATGAACTACATTTTCAGTACTTCATAGATATGAAAGTTGAATCCAATTTCAGCAACCAAGCTGATAATTCAGCAAATGAAAAGAAACAACATAAAAACACAGGAACTAGAAAAACTCAATTTGATATATATCTCTCGAGCAGCTGTTAAAACAAATAAATGAAAACAAGCTATAATAGAGAAAGTCAACCCCCACCCATCCCAAAATCACAAGCTAAAGAAGTGGTAAATACCAAAAAATAATCACGAAGTTTGCATTTCTGAGATATATAAATCACGTACATAAAATTTGTAATGCATAGTAACTCGCAAATTCAACGGCTAGAGACAAATTAACCCAAATAAAAAAGAATAATAATAAATAAAATTGCGCACCTCAACATTGGAATTTGAATGGGTACGAATTTGAGTAGGCTGATTCGAAGAGAAAAATCCATGGGGAAACAAAAATGCGAACACGCATCCAACTAATACTCCGATCCCAATCGCTGCCAGAATTCGCGATCCGCGGACTGATGATTGGTTACTCTTCTCTCTCCGGCCGACCGCCATTTCCAATTATCTTGAATTTCCGGAAACTCAAAACGGCATCGCGTGAACAACACTCAAACCTTGAAAAACGTGAGCGGAGCAAGAATTTCCTCTTAGTTCCCCTCGATCCCCTCTCTCAGCTAAATTACTCAAAATCTAAACTTGGACTTTCGTTGCGAGAATCTTTCTTTTTTTTTTTTTTGAGTAGTTTAAGAGAAGGGTGTGATTGTCTGTTGGGAGTTTTATTTTAAAGTTGGTGAAGTTCTGAGCTGGCATGTTCTGATTGGCGAAGAGGTCAACTTGAGGTGCAGAATAGAAGAGTTGAGCAGTACATGAGTGGGTCCACTCAAGCTCTACCAAATTCCGTTGACTAATAACGAGATAAGGGAAACCCTAATTTTCTCTTTTAATTTCTTGTGTAACTAATTTTCATATAATAGCTCTTCAATTAAATGAAGGCCACTTGTCAACCCCATAATTTATTATATAACAATTAAACCACCATCTACAATATTCTATATAATTCTTTTATGCTTTTCAACCAAATTTTGAACCATGGGAAAGTTAATTATTAATTATCACCAAAATATAACTATTAAATAAATATTCATTATAAAATAAAAATACAATATTACATCATCTATTACCTTTTAAAATATGTCCTACTTGTCAAACACACACATACAAAAACCAAAATAAATAGCTACAATGGTAACAACATACACAAATTGTTTAAATAATTAACAATATAAAATAATTTTTCTTTAAATGATTTAAAAAATAGAGGAAAGATCGTTCACTAGACAATGTTAGTAATGTATATGCCTAAAGTTTGAATTTGAGTTTTATTGTATTGCGCCAATTATATACAACTCAAAAACCCATTTTTCTAAATTCTTTGTATAAGGCTCAAAAGACCAATTTCTAATTAGATTTGGATAAATATAACTAATATGTTTTAAGAGAAAGACCTCTTAATAAGTTTCTCTAACTACATCTATAAATATCCCTTTCTAATCATAAATTTCTATGTTAAATAGTTAATTAAATATTCTCTCTTAAATTTGTAATTACTTAGCTTAATTTTGAGTGATATGTCATCATATTGATATCGTTTGTTTGAATTATTATTTTTCAAAAGAAATAATTATTCCCAACACCCATCAATAATCAGAGCAATGAACTTTATGGAACCCAAATCGAATATAGTAAAATTCATAGCTGGAGGTTCACCAAAATTTTAACCTTTCGCAAAATCCCAAAATAAAGGATCGAGACAAAATTTGCCCTCTATATGCCGCTCAACAAAGGTGCCACATCATGGCACAACATTCCTCATCAATAATGCATCCCACCTCCACAAGGTGGCACACCGCGGTAAGATGTTCCTCTTGAGCCGAACGTCCCACCTCTGTTTCACATTCAACATCCATAAGGTCCACGAAAAAAGTTTGATTCATCACGCATTTCTACAAATTACCCAAAAGCACTCCAAGAATTGATCAACGCTGCAATACCACAATATACAATAACCCATGAGCAACAGAATTTTGTGTTGCCACATGACACATCTTATCACCATTAGCAAGGAAATTATCAAGATGAGGATGGTCTCTGTAGCCAAGCTACGCTTTCTTTTCAACAGATATAGGGTGATCAATCCAATACGCCAATGAGAAGAAGTCCCCTTGCTTTAGCCAGTTAACATCCCACAAGGTATGAAACTCATAAATCTAGATATGTTTGCCCTCGGAAACATCTTGATAAGTTCTAGATAAAAACAGGCTTTTACTATCATATTGAGATAGTTTATGTAAATATTTCGCACCACCTTCTCAAAATGAACACTCACTTGGTTCAACCATCTAGCAGGAGGCTTCATCCACTATTTTATGGAATTCCCACAAAGATTACTTCCTTTATTCTCCACCAATAAACAATATGCTAGAACTCCATCTTACTTATTTTCTATCGTTTGAAAGGATGGTGAATCTCTTTGATCTTACATGTATATTTTGTGGAAGCAGTCCACAAGGTGCCTTACGTGAACCATGAGTTGTTGGTAGGAATGGTTCAACAAAACCTGAAGCATGGTCGGTTCAAAGAACTAATAGTTGGGCGCCCTCCAGTCAATTCTGGAGAAATTACTAAACCAGGTGGAGAAGAATATTAGAATAGATGATACCAAAGGTCTCATAGCAAGATGAGGACGTCGAGGTTAAAAGGCAGATAGAGGAAATAAACATTCTGCTTCAGCAAAACAATCAATTACGTTCTGTTATACTTCTCTGAATACCAGTCTTACCAAGTCATGCTCGGCTTGCCTCAAATCAATCACACCAGGCCTAGCCACATCACACCTTGATGGCACATATCTCAATGTGTCGTGCTACGCTTTGCCTGTGCCAAGCTTCATTAGAATTTGTCTTATCATGTTGCACCAAATCCTCCATCTCACCATCTCCTTCAACATTGTGCACCGACGTTTTAGCCTGATGATGGTGCCTGGTTACCCGACAGGTTTATCTTACTTGCTTGATTTTTCGTTCTTTGTGGTGGTAAAACTTCAAGTTTGATCTTTTCTTGGATTGTATACAAAAAGGAAGTGAACCAAAAAAAGAAACCAGGCTTCGACTTAAAAGGATAAATTATTAAATTCTCTATAGTTCCATCGGAGGATTGCCATATTCTTAATCGGGGAATTATTTTTGAAGTTCTACATTAGACATACTAGAACCTCTTTTAAAGATTCTTGGGTGATATTCTTTCACATGCACATCAAGTGTAAATGGGATCCCTTGACGAACAAGGAATGAGTCGGGCAAGGGAGGGACAACAAGACGTCCAATTTCCGCGTCCTACCTATTACTATTTCTGGATTGAATTGGAAGTGGGGAAATAATGGCCTTGGGGCCTTATTATATTCTTAGGAAAGAGGAAAAGGTGTCCGACAATTAATAATATATTTGGGGATAGAGTGAGTGCCACACCTCCTTATTCTTTGTTTCTTTCTTACTTCCTTCAAGCCGTTGGGTATATTAGTCACAATCAATGAATGAATTCGTTAGTCACAACTTGTTTGAAGCCCATTATCACTCCTCTTATCTTAGTATCATGTTGTATTCCCCCATTATCCCTCCCCTTTTGTATTATTATTTAATTATTTGTATATTAATATTAATTTTAAATATTAGATATATAATATATTATTATGTAGAAAAAAGGGTAAAGTTGATATTAGGGAATCAAAATGGAGGAACCACTGCCTTATTTTCATTCTCATTGACTTATACCAAATAATATCAGTGAGAATGATTTTCTCTTTTTTCCAATACCCCAACCAAACACCCCCTATACTTTTTCAGATGTCTACCATTAAAAAAATTAAAAAAACAAACTAACTCGTTCTATTTTCTCTTCCTTCCTTTTTCCCTTTAAACCTCTTTTCGCTTTGCCCAAGCATCTTACGTATTTATCTTAGCCAATCAGTTAATCATTACAAAATTATTTTTAAGATATATTCATCAATTTTTTTATCATGACTTAAATACATACTTCAAAAATTCTACCCCAACTAAATCCCAGAATAAAAGCAAATGAACTCAGACGATTTAGGATTTCCATGAAAATATTTATCATTTACTCTCCAGCCCAAAAGCAAAGATACCCTTACAGCCTCCAAGTTCTTATTTTCATCTCCCTCGTCACATCCCTCAAGTCAAAACTCCTACCAGACAATATTTTATTTTCCATTAACTAACCCACCAACAACCTTGTTATTGGATTCATATGATAAAAAAGAAGTCCGCATCTCGCGGCTAAAAAAGCACAATAACAGCAGTCAAAGAAGGTTTAAAGCTTGATGAGGAAACGAGCGTTAACTAGAGACTATGGCAGAAACAAAGCAAGATGTGAAATCCACCACTACAATTCAAAAACCCCATGAGAGAGAGAGAAAGGTTTTCCCCTGTTTTCCTGTGTACAGCCGTTTATAAAGTGAAAGCAGCATACCAGACATTATGTACAAAGAGAGTGGCCGAATGGACTGACAATCACCGTATAATTAACCCAACAGGCTTCAAGCAAAATCCCATTTTCCCATTAAGTTGGTAGAAAATCACAACCTAAAAACCATTCCTCTAATCAGAGCTGTTGACTGAGAGCTTTTCCTGCACAAGAAAATTTTCAAAGCATCACTATCCATTTTCTAACAAGGAAATTATAATCAAACATAAATTAAATTTCTAGCAATGCAAGAAATGCATTCACCAATATTTGAAACAAACTATAGTTTCCAACCACAACATCACACATAGTACAGAAAGCATCAGATTTGGAGCATGATAGGTTCCAGTCAAACTCTGACTGAAAGATAAAAGAATTCAGGGACCCCTAGGTCACCGCAGGCTTTCATTCTTTTCATCACTCAGAAAAGGAGTTTAAAGTGTAATAGTTTAATTATTTTTTTTTTAAAGTGTAACGAAAAACAAAAACATCAGCAGCAAAAAATTAACTGTTGGAAAGGCTGGACCAAAACTGATGATACACAATCCCTGGACAGGACAACCCTTAATTGGCCCTCTGAACCAAGGGACTACAGATTGGGACTATCGAACTGTTGACCCAGGACAAGGCCTAACACAGCCCTTTGCCAGGTCTAACAGTGAACTCTGAATAGTGATCTAAAGACATAACGCCTATAAATACTTATCAGTTTATTGCACGACACCTAAAACTGAGATCCTGTAAAAATTGCTAGAGAAACATGAGTGCAACAGTGGCTTGTTAGTTACAGTCAACTGACATCTGCAGTGATGGCTGGGAAAAACGGGGTAGGTGCAATGAGCATTTTGCATCAATTGTGTGCACTTATCAAGTAACAGTAACTACTGAATTTCAATCACATTTGACTCGCCATTTCTGTATAAAGTATTAAAGGGTATTATTAAATTTTCAACTAATAACTAACTTTGACCTTTCATATAAGATCCTTATTTCAAAACAATTTTTGTCTAGTTAATTACAAGAGCATATGAACTATAACAGCAATTTACACATAAAGAGGCAACTCAAGAAACAAGACTAAAAAATTTTACAAGAACAAATTTTTTAGGCATCTTTATAGATTGATGAACTACATTTAGCTTAGATTTTTTATCGAGTAAATTTCATGGGCATTATCAATTCTTATAGCAGAAACCCATTCTTGAAAGAGACAACTCAAGAAATAAACTTTGATCTAAAACAAATAAAAGAAATATAGACAAAACCATTGGATCACATATATCAGCTCACTGCTGAAGATAAAGCAGCCAGATACATTCCAATGAAGATATTGTGGAGATATGAATCCAGAATAAGAACTGGAAAAGACAAAAAATGAACTAGATATAGCACACCAAATAGGAATCTAAATGCAGGCACAAAAAATAATTGTCTGCATGGATGAAAGCATGTTATTGTTTTTGTTTGTTTGTTTTGGCGTGCGTGCATGCATGCATGTGTGTGTGCGTGAGAGAGAGAGGAGAAAGAGAGAGAGAGAGAGTCCATACATTGTGGTCACTTGTAATATAAGAAACAACTACAGTGATGTCATCAAGTTTTCCACCATAATAACGGAAACCAGCTTCTTGTGCTGCGGCAGAGAAAGGAGTCTGTCTGTTCTTGTCCAGTGCTCGTTGCCGTGCCAATGCTGCAATTTTCTGGGCTGTCACCTGAGGCCCTAAGCCAGCCCTCATTGCATGAACCACAACAGCAGTAACGTCATTGTTATACAAATTGTCAAAAAGCCCATCGGTCCCAGCAATTATAACATCTCCTGGAGCAACAGGTATTGTAAATACCTGCACCACACGTAGAACCATTTAGCCTTAGGTGAACCCATCAAGAGCTTCAGAGTAAGAAGCCATGGGCTGCAGTTGTTCAGATTTCCAATCGATGTTAATAAAATGTTTAAGATTATAGTTAATCTGATGACTTAACCTGAATGAAACCTAAGAATAATGCACAGAAACTATACACTAACTATTGTATAAAAAGCTAGGGTGTTTATGGTAAGCAACAACCAAGAGACCACATGCAAACAGGATGGGTAAATGTTCTTTAAGTAATACTCATATAGATATAAGTCACTTATAGACCTGACAATGTGTTTGAAAAGTTCTCCTTCCTATACAGCAAAACCTTATGTGGAAGTGGATTCAGGACAGCAAGTGACAAATTCTCACTGTGATTGAGCACCACACTTCAAATGAACAATCCAGATATCACATGCTTGCACAGATTTTTTCTTGATAAGTAAACCTAGCATAACACAAGGCAGAAAATAATAAAAAAAGAAGTAGCTAAATTACCTGTCCAGAACTGGGCAAATCACCAGCATTCCCACACTCCAGCTGATAAGTAAAATTGAAATCATGCTGCTGAACAGGGGATCTGAAAACTGTACATCCATCTCTGACCACCATAAACCCACTATCCCCTAAATTAATGGCCTGGAGACCCTACAAAAAAAGAAAGAAAACATGATCAATCAAAGCACATGAACTTGAAAGCAATACATTCACCAAAATGTTTACAGAAAATCAGGGAGCAATTAGAGTTGAAAATCATGACAATTAACCTTCTCAAGGCTTGAGCAACTAAAAACTTCAAATAATGTAAGATGACTCAATGTCTCCGGGCAGCATGTTCATCATATACAATTATAAGTCTACATAACATACCTGATCAGTGAGGGCAATAATACAAGCAGTTGATGACCCTTTTGCTTTCGTGCTAATATAGGCTTTCTCTAGAACTCTGGCAGGATCAACAGATCCCCTTGGTTCTTCTTGAATTGCACAAACTGAATTAGACATAAGCTCACGTGCATACAGCCCTGCATCAACACCCAGATCAGCCCATCCACCAACACCATCAGCCACACCAATGGCTTGTTCATCTGTACAAATGAAATGAGCATCCTCTCCACCAGTTTCTTCTTTGTCAGGATGGGGTAGGTAACATGATCCTGAATTTAATTTCAGAGTTCTGTCGCTTGGAATGTTCCTACAACCAACCCCAAAACAGAATCATGAAAACATGCCATGATGAGTTTAGTGTTGTAGGTAAACTGATCTTAGAAAATTCATGAGATTCAAGGTGGTTTTTTATGATGCCAGCATGATTGCATGGCCAATTTTACGTTTTTCCAAGGAATTCATGGCTGGGTATCTAGTACAATGGCGCATGATTTTCAAGGCGGTAAGTTCAAGCCCCCCTTCGCAGTTGTAACTTAATACCTAATAAAATGGAACAGCCAATCTTAATGGAAGGTAGCAGTACAAAAAAGTTTCTGGGACTTAAAATCAGTCAAAAGAAGAAGAAAAATTGAACATAAGTGAACACTTTAAAGTATTCAAGAATTGACAAATTGCACCCAGTTCCAACCATAAACTTGAAAATTGAGATGTGTATATTTTCATGTATGCAACTTGTAACTTAGAAGATTAAAGGAGGCAATCCTATTTGCTAATGTCCATATGTAGACATGGGGAGTGGATGATCTGAATAAAAAAAAATTAATTTTTTTTCCTTCTTTTGGGGGGGGGGGGGGGGATGTTGGAGGCTGGTAATTGCAGCTAAAAGTGCTGAGTATGCTGAGTGTATTGCATAAACATGAGAGAAAAGCGAAATGAAGTCGCTGTACTTTAAACACAGAGCTTTGAGATGCAACAGGGAAAGGTGAGACGATGGAGGGTTTTACCATGCAATGACAACTATCAGTCCCTCATAAGTCATGCACTTTAAGACACAAACCCAAGTTACGAGGATAACACAACCACACCAAGCAGCAGAGTGTGTATAACAATCCAATCCGGAAAGCAATAATTCCCATATCAGTTGTTTCATAAATATTTTTCTTTAAAAATAATATTTGACAAGTTAAGAGGAACTTACAGCTCAGATGAATCTGCAGAGCTTATTTGCTGTTCATCCTTCATGGAGTTATCAAAAGATACATCCGGAGTGGTGCCAGCAGAGGAATACGCAGGCGATGACACATGAGAACCCTCAAACCCAAAAGCCAGGAATGGATTTCCATTCCCCTTTCTCTTCGCAACATTGTATACGAAATAACCATAGAGCAAGAAGTTATTTGGCTGCTCTTTGTTCCTCAAACTCATGGTAGCTTTTCTACAATTTTCAAAGCTACTTCTTCTGTAAGTACTGAAAGAACGATATGCAGCAATACCAGGTTGAATATGTCTAGAAGTCAAACTGCCAATAGAGCAGTCATGAAGAGCTGATCTAGACCCACAGACAGACATAAGTGCCTTTTGTGAGTTAATTCCAACAACCTGACAAGGCTCTGATAGCAAACAATCAATATGATACCCACACACTTGAAATGATGGCCCCGACACAGATGGTATAGAAATTGCACGGGAAAATGCTCCAACAACTGAAAGGTTCTTCCTTCGATTGGCTAAATGCAAATTCACTTGAGCAGCAGCAAGGGTACCAGGCCGAACAAACACATGTAGGTCAGAAAATGTTTCTGAAGATATGGAATGAAACAACCTGGAGTGGGCAAGCAACAACTTCCCTTGGCCAATCAAAACATCTACCTGACCTTGGATCCCAGTTTCTTGCCCATATATTGATCTCCAAACTCCTTTCCAGACTGCCCCGTGAAGTCTTGAAAAATAATTAGATGGCATTTCCCTGGCTCAAGTGAAGGAAATCTTGTAGCTTTTTGTAATACAGGGTACATCCACAAATACCAATAAAAAATGATAATCTCATAACTCACAATGCATATGGAGCAGAAACCTGACAATAAGAGCACAACGAGGGCATATTAGTGAACAGCTGTACTAAAGTATTAGTACTATGCATTTTTCTATAAGAAGCTTGTTCGATATTGTTACAAAAGAAACTAAATTTCCACAAACTAAAGCCATTAACCTTCTTCATATCAGCATGGTTCATTTTGCACCACAATAACCACTAATATGCAGTTGCAAAGCACAAAGTACAATTTGAGAGTTACTCTCACTACACTAGTTTCCTCACATTGAATAAATGAAACTTGTAGGAAATGGTATTACAACTGCACCAAACAACTTTAAAGTCAATTGCCAGTAAATCAATTTCGACTGGGGAAAACCTACAGTTGCATTTGATAGAAAAATCTGTCTTCTTGTCTTGTTTTACTTTCGTAAAAAGAAATGGAGGATTGTTAGCAGCAAGGAACAGTTCACTACGCTCTCTTATAAATTACTAGAACCGACAATCCCTAAACCTTTGTCATCGTACTAAAGAAACTTATTGAAGATATAGGATCACCTTATCATTAAACATGAGCAATATGACATTGAATGTAAACTACGGCGAATCAATAAATACAATCATAGCTAAATCTTCCCATTAAAAATGCCAAAACTCTGTAAGACTAAATTCAATTAGGTCCCATCATAGTTTTCCGCATCACCAGCGACAATCATACAAAACAAAACGCAATAGGAAAAGACGAAGGCAACCCCCCAAACAGAAATACTCAAAAGCATAATATGGCACATGAAATCGCGAGTTCATCAATCACAAATTGCAGAGGGCCAAAAAAGCCGCACCTTACTATTATCAAGGAGCTATAGAAGCGTTAAGGATTCGCCAAGGAAGCAGAAAACGGTAGCAAAATGAAGGAAGAATAATCTGATTCGTGGTTTAGATTCGTCAAATATGATTCACAAATAGTTAGGGGGCTGTTAGAAGCGGCTGCTGGGTTTGATGTCCAGAAAGTTCCAAGGAAGAGAACGAATTAAGGTCGACAGGATTGCTCTTTAGAATACTCGCCAGTTCCCACCCACCTCAATTAGGTTTTGACTATTTGGGGGAGTTCACCCGTTAATGCATGTTAACATCTCTGTCGGCTCATAGTATAGCTATTTTAGCTAATTTTACTCCTTCCTTCCAAGTATATTATTTGCTAAATTTGAGTTACCCAAGTGTTTTTATATATACTAATAAGATATCCGAAGTTATTTTTATTACTAATAAAAGTATTAGTAAAAAATTAATAATAATATATAGTATCTAAATTTATATTTTTTATATTTAAGTATAAATTTATTTTAAAAATTCATTTCATGATTTTAGACTTAGTAAATCTACTACAAATCTGAATATTGAATTGTTTAAAGAATTTGGATATTGATGGAAACATATCAAATCTCCTACAAATTTAATATTAATACCTAAAATCAAAAGCTTTATTATCCATATTCATGTATTTTTTAATAATGATAAAATTGATGATTTTTTGCATCAGTAAAATAGTAATTTGGAAAAAAAATTTGTATTATTAACAAAATTAAATTCCACCATTTTTTTGTAATCACTCTCAAATCGAATATGCACACTAATATTGTACACATATTTTTTAAGAATATTTTTTTATTTAAAAATTATAAACAGACTATGCAAACTTTAAAAAAATATTTTTTATTAAAAATATCTACAAGCAATTTAAGATTCAGTCAAACATATTCCATATCTACAATATTATAGCTTACAAAAAATAAAAATAAAAAAAATTAGAAAGTGTCATTGATTGGATGAAAATAAAAACAATAACATTTTATTATATATATTACATCATATTACAATATTAAATTTGCACAAATTTTGAATTTTTATCGTTCATGGAATATCACCGAATTTGAATAATTAATATATCTTTTTATACAAACTATTATTATTTGTGTAAATTTCTCTAATTTAATTTAGTTATATAATATTATGATTTTAAGTATTATGAAACATTTATATGTATTTCTCTCTCTCTCTCTCTCTCTCTCTCTCTCTCTCTCTTTTGTTTCTAATCAAAGTCTGTTCAATAGTTAGCCTCATATGTACTGTGCTGATACGATAATTTTATTCACCTCATCCCGCCCCATCCCCCACATATACATATATGAATTTATTATATTTTAAAGAGTGAGTGAATTAATATTTTCAACACAACATAAAATTATATAAATATATATATATATAATATAGTATGTATATAAAAATATTGCATAATAGTTTTTATAATTGTGAAAATGCATTGGTTTAAAAAAACTTATTTTTTTATGGTCATAGTAAAACTTATATTTTTTATAATATATATTTACATACTTTAGAAGAATTTTTTGTGGAATATCTCTAAAAGATTAGAATTTCTTTAGAAATTTCACTGATAAAATAAATTGTTTCAACGAAATATGCATATGTTGAAACAATATATTAATGATAAAATAAATAAATAAATATACATTAACATTACAATATGAAAAAAGAGTCAATATTGTCAAATAATTAGAAATTATAATCATATTCTTCAATTTCATTAAACACACAAATTTCAATTTTTCTTAACGAAAATTATTAGTAAAGAACAAAAACATCACCACCGTGGGATATTATTTTTTGTATTTTTTATATCTTTAGATAGACAAATATCAAAACATATACATAATCTTATAAGACTGATTTCTTGCTGCGATATTTAGAGAATGGTTTGTTCAATATTTACTTAGTTGTTTTAGTTAAATACAAAAATACATAACAGTTAACTTAAGAAAAAGTATTTTATATTTAATAATTAAAATTGTATGTATATATATGTAGAGGATGTTTCTAAACACATAAAAAAATTACTATTTACACTACTTTAATTTTTTGAAAAAAATTGAATATAATGTAAATGACAAATATACTTTATTTATATACATCAAACAAAATCATAATATTGTTATTATTGTTGTTTTTCATTCTTGACTCTAAACGCACACACTAACCCTATATTCAAAGGAATAAAAATAAAATGTAAAATATTTAATAAGTAATCATTAGACCATACAATATAGAAAATATAATTATTATAAATATTAGACAAATAAATCATGTATTTTCTGGCAAAGAATTAAAACCGCGCATGCGTTCGGCCAACCAGGGCCGAACATACAATATGGCGTTCGGCCAACTGTGGCCGAACACACAGCATAATGTTCGGCCAATGATGGCCGAACGCTTTGTTATGTTCGGCCCCAATTTGCCAAACACTATGCTGTGTGCTCAGCCACTGTTGACCGAATGCCATATTTTATGTTCGACCCTAGTTGGCTGAACGTGCGCGCGATTTAGTTTTTTGACGAAAAATAATTAATTATGTAATTCTTATAATAATTATATGTTCTATATCATTTTTTTTTTCAGTTTTCATTATCAATTACTTACAAATATTTTAACTTTTATTTTGATTCGTTTGAATATAGGGTTTGTAACGAACCAAATATTTATTTAGATATATATTAATTTATTACATATTTTTAATAAAAAAAAGGTATAAGTTACCAAATCAAAAATAAGTAAATAAATATTAAGGAATTTCGTCCTAATAACTAGGTCGTTAAAGAGCATATAAAAAGAATTAGGACTCTACTTGATTTACTACAAAATTTAACTCCTCAATGTAAATCGTATTAAAAACGTGATTAAGTAACCCTACTACCTTAAAATTTATAGCATCGGAAAATATAATTAATTCAAACATAATCAAATAATTATTCAATTTGGGAAACTCATAGCTTCATATAATCATGAAAGTAGGCTTAAACATTTATTTCCAAAACGACATCGTTTCCTAAGATAAGTGTGAAGATTAACATAACAAACCCTAATAAAATTTCAATTCGTTTATGAATGAAATGTAACCCATAATTCAAAGAAGAATAATAAAAATATGCTTCATCCACCTGCTCCCGTCACCTTGACAAACTCCCTATTTTGAAAACTAGGAAGGTAAAAGGGGGTGAGATACACTTAGCTCGTGAGGTTTTATTAGTTTTGTTTTGAAATTTTATATGAACACAAGCAACATCGTCATATTAAGGTACGTTTTTTCTGAATTTTAGATTCTTAAAAATTATATTTTGAAAATCAAATTTTCAATCGTCTATATTACATATCTTGATTCCTTCATCCAAACCTTTATGTAGTTTGGGTTCGTCATTTCGAACTCATATTTAGGTGTCAATCGAGTGACAAAGATATGTTTAGTGATATTTTTATTAAATTTGAATTCTATTATATTTAATATCTTTTTATTATATTAATAGTCCAATTTTTTTGTATATTAGATTTTTCTTAAACAATTCGTGTCAAGTGTAGGTGGAATAAAATTTCCAATGATGACTCTAACAACGGAGATTTGATACTCTGTAGATATGACGGATATCTGCACTTTTCTTTTATAATAGTGATCTTAAGAATTTTGTTGTAATGCAAACTGATTTTATATCTACTTGGGGTCATCTGAGTGGTAAATATTATATGTTGTTTCATGTTTTAAATATATTATTTTTAATTCTTTATTGAGATCATATTGCTATCAAATTTTACAGTTATTTTGAAGGAATTCTAAACCTTTGGGAAATATATTGAATATGTGTCTGCATAGAATGTTCTACACAACAATCATTCTTGATGTGAATAACGAAGTTTTGGTAAGTTGGTGACTTTAAATTATTATTATCAATTTAGTCAAGTTAATATATATGTATATGTATATTTTAGTTATTAATTGGTGACTATAAACCACTATTTTTTCGGTTATTAAGAGTGTTGTAAACTAAATGTTAATTTAGTTTAGAAATAATCAGCAACAATCATTAATTGTTTATTTTATAATTCTGTAACATATTTCTATAAAATAAATATATATGTATATGTTTAGAGATTTTCTGTAAATCTTATTATCTTTCTTAACAAAAAAAACTTGGTGTAAGATATGATGCAGTTACCTCATTTATCATTCTTATATTAATTATGTTGCATATTTGTTGCAACTTTAATCTATATATATAATAGCAGAAACAGTATATAATTCAAAACCATTGAATTTTTCTGCCCAAAATCATTACTAAATCTGGAAGTATACATGGCATCATCTAATTGGATAAAATTATATTATTAAATTTATATTTAAGTTAAACAATAAGCTAATTGTTTGCATTCAATAAGTTTGTTTACTTAATTAGTAGGTCAAACTTTCCTTAAATGCTTTTTGTAGGAAATATTCATATTTTATAAATATATATTTTATAAAACACTATCATATTTTACTAAGTAATATTAATATGCTATTTATAAATTGTTCTAATATAATAAAATAAAATAATTACATGGTAATACAAAAAATTAATAATTAATCGTATCTGAAATATACTATTTTCAATAATCAGGTAAGTTTAAAGATTAAAAATCAGTGCCGTGTGTAAAGTGTTGGAAAAATCAGTTTTAGATGGGCCTTGAAAAATGATATAATTATTAAATCATAATTATATCAATATTAATTTAAACATGGTTAAAGACTTTCTTAAATTAACCACCAAATGGAATTATTAATTATGACATAATATGAGATATCTTTCATAAATTTAAAGCATAATTAGTTGTGTTCAATCAGTGTGATTATTATTGTTATGTGATCCAAAAAATAAATCTTAAGATTAAATCAATAAAAACAATAAAATATTAAGTCTACCAATTAATATTATAATGCCTGTTTTTTAATGTGTGGACCCACTAAATATTTTAACCCTGTGTCAATTATGGATACATAATATTTAAGCTCACTAAATAATGTGTGGGCCCACTTAATATTATTAAGCCATCTTAATTTTAATAAATAAATAAATAAAAATTAGGTAATTTAGGAAAAATCAAAAGTCAACACACTTCATATTATTAAGCCATCTTAATTTAAATACATAAATAAATAAAAATTAGGTAGTTTAGGGAAAATCAAAAGTCAAAATTATCCATATAATCCTTCCAAATTTTCTTTCTCTATTAGAATAAAATCTTCCTTTGATACATTTTTAATTAATATGTCATTCATAGAGTTTTGGAAATTATCCATTTATATGTGTAATAAATGTAATTTATGTTAATTAAGTCATAGCAAATTATAGCCTAATTAAAGAATAAATTTATTTTCTCTTTGATTTTTATTATATAGATAATTATGTTTTATACAAGTTCACGTGTCTTCATATACTTCTTACATTAATTCATTTTTTTTGTTTATAAATAAAATAAATAATTAGTTTATGTAGTTCACGAAAGTTTATGTAAATGTATTATACATATAATTTTTTTAGATTCTTCTATTGCATTTGAAATTAAAATGTCCTATGATCTATTTATTAAAAATTAAATTTAATTAAAAATTTATTAACCTATAGTTTATAATGCATTAATTTTGTAAAAAAATTTAATTGATACAATAAACATTTAATTGGTGTGTCATGCAACATTCTTTTACGATTGATTATGTTTCCTTAATTAAAACATCAATCACATTGTATTATTATTTATTTCTCATCTATATATATATATATATATAATTTTTCTCATCTATATTAGATAAATAAGTAATTATTAGGTCAAACTTTCCTTCTATGTGAATAGTTGAATGTATTTTTATTTATTATTATGATTGACATAATTTTATTTATTAGAAAAATATTTAAACTAATACTGTTTGCATGTAGTAGATGTTGCTTTTAAAATAAAACTGTATTTTTTTGCACGATTATTAAATGGTTATATTTTTTCCCAAAATATATTTCCATTATTGGTAATTTAATTTCAGTAGATATATATTTTTAGTTAAATTAATATATTAATTATAAATTTATATATATATATATATATAATAATAATAATAATAATAATAATTAATTAATTAGTTGGTCTTATGTAAGGCAACATTTTTAGAGGATTTAATATGTTTCCTTATTAGAAAAGTCAATCACTATATTATGTTTTGTTTGAATTCCTAAGATAAATATATTGTAATGTTGTGTTAAGTAATAGGTTTATATTTACTAATATATTAGTTAGTTAAGTTGAGCTTAGTATTAACTATAATTAAAAAAACTAAAAGATATTTATATATAAGTATATTTTAAGCTACGGTTATTATATAAATTGTAATAATTTGTCAAGTAAAATAATGTAATTAGTTATGCTAATTAAATTGAAGTTGTTATTTAATTTTTATATGATATATCTTATGTAGTTAAGTGGTTATAATATAATTAGTTCGACTCAGTCTAAATTTTAATATAATTGAAAGAACGGAAATATTTTATTACAGTAAATATATTTGTCTATACATGCATTATAATTCTATCCAGTTTATTTATACCTTTCATAAATGTATATGGTATTGATGAATTACATAAAATAGTGATGTTATTAGGTTATGTAATTTATATCCAATATATTGGATATGCTTTATTCATAATAAGATATTACAATAATTAAGGAAACGTTTCGTAAATTAAGGCTAAATTGATCCTATATGAAGCTAAATAAATGAAAATAATATATGAAAGATTATATATTACAGTAATTATTGGATATAATATTAACTATACATAATACTTTAGGATATAAAATTTATCCTTATTTTTTAAAATTCATCTAACTATTCTAACCTATATTTTAATAAAGTCAAATTTACCATGATAAAAATTGTAGGAGATTCTTACTCCTACAGAGTTGGACAATGTAATTTAACCTTTTTTTTCCTATAATTATGCATAAAGGTTTTCACTCACTTCATAACCTTTCAAAATCGTAAGTGTGAGTATTATACATTTTTGAAAACGTATGTTCTTTATTCATGTATTCTTTTTACAGTTTTTTTTTTTTTTTAATTTGTAAAACACAAGTTAATATATTGATTTTCTAAGCAGTTTTTTTCGCACAAGAAATACATTTGCGGGATAAGAAATTAAGGTATGTGTATTATTATTTTTTATTTGTTGTATTTTTTTAGACATGTTAATTTTTTGGGTTAATATTTATTTATTGTGGTTTTGTTTTTTATTTGTTGCTTATTGTATAAATATATAATTAGACATTTTAATCATAAATGAAGAATATAAAAGATTTAATGTTAAAATATTACGATTTAAAATATTTAGCTAAAGTTTCTTTGTTGCAGGAGTTTGATAATTTGTTTACGGTTGATGTGGATAATATTGGAAAGAAATCAAAGGTTTTCTTTAATGCATATTTTATATTTAAAAATTATTATTATTTGATGGCTTTTTTTCTATTTAATATATATGTTAATTCTACTGGTGAAAAAAATAAGAGATTATTCAAATGTAAATAGATCATTGTTGGATGATTTTTCTTCAAGTGATTCTCTAAAAAGCCAAAGTCACCAACAATGAAGATTGAGAATAAATTACAAGAATTTCTTTTTTGTTTTATGATTTTTGAAATATGAATTGATATGTTTGTCTTTTAATTTTGTGGATTCTTACTTTGATAATTTGGTTCAACTTTTTGTTTTACGATTTTTTTAGATTTATCTAATACAACTTCATTTATATAGTGTACTTATACTATATGATGTAGTACTCTTATTTATTCTAAAACAAGATTAATTTATACTCATAACTCGATTAATATATATTTATATATTGGTCAACAAAATCCATAAATTAAGCGATTATATTCATTTATGATACTATATACAAATTAATTAAATATGAATTAATAATTTGAAAATAAATTATATTAATATGGAAGACAATATAAATAAGAATAATACATTGATTTCTCATGGAATAATAAAATAAAATCTTGACAATATTTACCAAAATAATTCAGATTAATGATTGGGATAACTTGATTGAGACAAATTAAATCATATCAATTATGTTCATTTATCAAATTATATACAAATAAATAAGATTTTTTTAGATTAAGCGATTATATTGTCAAGATTAATGATATGGAATATAATCGCTTAATTTGTATATAGTATCATAAAGCAAACAAGATTACTACACCGTCTAAAAAAGATGATTATTCACACATCCTTTACAGAAATAAGATTAATGATTGTGATAAATTGATTGATATATATGGACACACACACTTACATATATATACACACACATTGTTTAAAAATCTGTAAATTAAGGTTTAATTTATGATAGTATATACAAATTAATTAAATCATGGTGAGTTGAAGATAAATCTATATCAATATCTATATCTATAATAGCAGAAGCCGTATATTTTTAGAAACTCAAGTATTTTTCCACCTAAAATTCTTACTAATTTTGGAATAACACATGTCATAACAATATTGATCATTATAAATTAATTAGAGCATTTTAATGAGGCTTATTTTAGGGAAATTTGGTAGTTTATCATGAATTGAATTATTCAACATCATTAACACATAATAAGTCAAATTTGTATCTTTTTTTTTTAATAAACTGCAAATAATTAGAGAATTTTAATGAGGCATATTTTGTAGAAATTTTGGTGGTTTATCACAAATTGAATTGTTCAACATCATTAACATATATATAAGTCAAACTTGCATCTTTTTTTAATTAATTGAAAATATTTACTTAATTGCAGTCCATTTTTTAGAAGATTCTTGGGTAAGATCTGTAAGATTACTCTTAAATATATTTTGAAAGTTCCTACTTTTTTGGAACATATATCACATGCTATTTTTTCTATTTTAATAATTTATAATAATGTTTTTAATAAATTGTATAATTTCATGTTGATTAATGTTATTTAATTTTTTATAATTAAATGTATAAATAAATTGTATTTATTAATATTTTGATAGACATTACAAACTGAATTGGCAAACAAGCGAATTTTGGGAAAATCAAATCAAACTTTGCAAACGTAAATTCCTTTGAAACCCTAATTAATTTAATAAGTACGTATATTAGGAATATATATGTATTCAATTGATAAATAAAAAATTCCTTCTATAGTTCTTATATGGATATAAAAGTATTCAATCATACCATCATATTTCTCACAAATTTTCGTAATTTTCCCATTTAATCATCTCCTTAAGACCAAGTTAAATTCGATCATTCTATTTTTCAGAAATCTTCGTGATTTACTATGATTCTTAAAGGTGTTAATCTTTGTAATTTTGATGCTAACTTTTTTTTGTTTATTGTTATGAAATTTTATGTTTACGTAGGCACCATCGTCATGCGAAGTTAAGTTTTTTGTAAATTTTAAATTCTCCATGTTATTTTTTTCAATATTGTCATTATCAATTGATCATTTGGATTTATTTTTATATTTTTAATTTGCTTTTAAGTTCATGAATCGTTATTAAGGTATTTATATAACCTTCTCGCTTAAATGTTCATATCTAATTTATTTAATGATTTATTTTTTGAAATGTATTAACATTTATATACATTTATAATTATATTATAAAAGTGAATATAAAATCTATTGAGAAAATTTATTCACCATATTTAAATGAATGGTATCAGTTCTTTTTTCGTTAAAAGTATTATATATAATTTTTAAGCTAAAGTATTGTAAGAATATAATTTATCACCAAATAAAATATTAGTGCCTTTCAATATATATTATTACTATTATTATATATTTTATTATAATATTTAATAATTGTGCAACGCACAGGTTAAATAAATATAAATTAGTAATATAAATTTATTATTTAATTTTAAATTAAAAACTAATAATTAAATAATATTAAATTAAAAATTTATAATTTTAAAATATTTGTAATTACAAACCGTGCAACGCACAGGTGCTATACTAGTTTATTAAGCATTAGGAATTTATGCGAAATTTTCTATATATTTTGGTATCTTCTAAAAAATTATGAAAAAAAAAAAAAATTATCCATTTTCCTTGGATAAAATTTTGTAGTTAATTGTATTACATATTTTAAAATTTGATTTTGATTTTCAAGATAATTATACATTTAATAACCTTTTTAAAATGCCTAAAATTTTCAATTCCTGATTTTAGTTTTCAGAATCAGATCAAAAGAAATAAAATCTACCCATTACATTTGTATATTTGTTGCATGTAATTGATTTAATTCTTTAAACATATATATTATATAGATTTATAACATAATGGAAAAACTCAATAATATTTGCATTTTCAATCTTTAATTCACTGCCAATTTGGATTATGGTAAAAAGGCTAATTAGTAATGGCCACAAGGAGACCTTAACTACTTAGTTGATGCATGTGTTTGTTTGTGCGTGTGTCTTATGATTCAAGAAAAAAATAATTTTGTTTCTTTACTTATTCAATTTATATTTATGTTTGATTACAATAAAAATATTGTTTTTCTCCTCTTTTTTAATTCTTATACAATTGGATATTTATGGAGAACTCCTATATGGATAAATATTGATAGTGTATTTCAATGAAATTATATTATATTATATATATTCATTTAGTTCGATGTTACGAAATCAATATTAATTTTATTATGCAGCTTTTTTTCTTGAGGAATATATATATATATATATATATTCATGCATTTTTTCGCATAAAATTCTTACTAATTTAAGATTACACATGACCTAATATAATTGGTCATTATTATAATTAATTAGAGAATTTTAATGAGGCATATTTTATGAAAATTTTAATTTTACCACATACTGAATTATTCAGCATCATTAACGCACAAACAAGTCAAACTTGCATATAATTTTAATTAATTGTAAGTTTTCACTTGATTGCACTTCATCCCGTATTTTAGGTTTTATCTATTAATTAAAAAAGTCAAACTTGCAGTATGTTATTTGTGGGTAAGATTACTCATAATAAAAAAAAAAAAAAAAATCCCTACTCTTTTTGAACATATATTGCATGCCGATTTTTTCTATTTTTGTTATTTTAATAATGTATAATTTTCTAATAAAAACTATAAAATTCGAATGTTAGATTATATGTTATTTAATTTCATATAATATATATATATATAATAACAGAAGCCCCGTATGTTTATAGTAACTTAGACTTGAAGTAATCAATTATGACAATAGTATTATAGTCATTATTTACAATATATATATATATATATTAACTACATTAATTTTGTTAACTAAATTAGATTACTATATTATTGCATATATAGTTTAGTCAAGTCAAATCTCACATTTGTTTTTCAATTCAAATTCAGAATTATTGTATATATATGAGATGTATGAGCTTCTCCAACAAGAAGCAACTTTAACGTTTGGCGTCAGTTTTCATCCTCCAGCAGTACTCTATTCTTTGCACCACTTTAAAGTTTTTGAAAATTTTGCACCACTTTTACCGCAGATTTATTATTGCACTACTCCTTTTGTTTAAAAATATAAAATAAAATAAATATTATCTTAAAATTTAATGTTAAATAAAATTAGATATATAATGTTTTTAACAAATATATAGTAATAAAAATAAATATTAAAAATAAAGAAATTATAATGATTATTGTGTAATATTATTTTTTAGTGGAGAAAGTAGTGCAAACTCTTGTACAATTACGCTAAAGTGGTGCAAAATTTGCACTAGAGTAATGCAAACTGCTGGCAAGTTATATAGATCACATTTTCACTAAAATTATAAAACATTCTCAGTGCAATTCATAAATTAAAATTTGATAGTTCAACAATTTTACTTTTAAATTAAATATTTTTTTATTAATATCGAATTCATCTAAATTAAATAGTAGTTGTGGGTACTATATGTAAAATAGTAATGTATTAATTATTAGTGGGAGTGATTCTTGGATATAATTTAATATATGATTTGTTATGAAAGGTTGTCCACAAAAAAAGAACTTAATTTCAGTACTTGCATTCATTCTTAATATTGTTTGCACTTATTTTAGTCAAGTCAAAAAAAGAAATCACATCATCACTGAAATTGTAAGAGAATCTCACTATTTTTACATAGAATTTCTCCTTCAATTTGTAGGACTTATTTTTCCTTGATTTGACTATAAATATGCATAAAAGGTTTCATACATCTTACAACAATTCAATAGAACAAAGGTGAGCATTATTCTTGGACGAAATGAACTGTACTTCGTGCATCTGTTTTATTTTTTATTATTCTATAAATACCAAAATAATGTTTTTTTTAATATATATCATACATTTAATAATTCAATAAATTTAAAATTTTAAAATTTTAAATTAATGTTGAATTAAATTTAATAAAAAATAGTTTTGATTATCAGTTTTATAATTAAAATAATTAGTAAGCTACTATTAATTACAATAATTGCTGGATATAATATTATTAATATATTATTTGTACTTAAAGGTTAAATGTAAAATATAACTTAATTTATGCGATTGTGATAACAATTTTTGCATTTATAAATGTAGCAATAACATTTAAACAAAACTTAAAATCAAATTATATATAATAATAAATTTACTTAATTATTTTAGTCAATGTCACAATTTGCACTACTTTTCTTGGTCTTTGTAACCTTCATTGGGGGCATCAAATTTATCATTCAAAAGTAATACTAAATTTGCTGAAAATTATCTTTTCTTTATATTATATATTAGGTGATGTAAGAATATGGTAAATTAATAAAAAGTTTACTAAACTGCTTTAAAATATCACATATCCATATAAAGAATAAAAATACCAAACATCTCAATTTATGATATATATATATATATACATACATATATATATATATGTGTGTGTGTGTGTTGCTTTCCATTTTATATGAATTGGATAGGTCTCACTCGAACTATAACTCTATATCACAATTTTATGTTTTGTAAGTACAATTTTACAAAAATGATATATTTTTTATCATTATTAGAAAAATAGAATACACACACACACATATATATAACAGAGCACATATATATATATATATGTGTGTGTCTGTGTGTTGCTTATATGAATTGGATAGGTCTCACTCGAACTATAACTCTATATCACAATTTTATGTTTTGTAAGTACAATTTTACAACAATGATATATTTTTTATTATTATTAGAAAAATAGAATACACACACACACATATATATAACAGAGCACATATATATATATGTGTGTCTGTGTGTTGCTTATATGAATTGGATAGGTCTCACTCGAACTATAACTCTATATCACAATTTTATGTTTTGTAAGTACAATTTTACAAAAATGATATATTTTTTATTATTATTAGAAAAATAGAATACACACACACACATATATATAACAGAACATATATATATATATGTGTGTGTGTGTGTGTGTTGCTTTCCATTTTATATGAATTGGATAGGTCTCACTCGAACTATAACTCTATATCGCAATTTTATGTTTTGTAAGTACAATTTTACAAAAATGATATATTTTTTATTATTATTAGAAAAATAGAATACACACACATATATTTAACAGAGCACATATAATTTTTTAAAAGAGTTATATTTTCATGGACATTTTCCATGTTATTTTTAAAAGTTTTTGTAATACATATAATAGATATTAATTGATTAATTATCTAATTACATGTAGTTTATATTTATAATAAATAGGACATGTTATTTAATTAGACTGATATTAGTTTATTTTAGGCGGTATCTAATCAATTATTTTACTCCATATAAGTTTAGATAATATAATAAAAATAGTTTTACCTAATTAATTATGAATAAAATTGATAAAAATCAATATATTTGTTTACTGAATACACTGCCTTTTTACTAAATTGGTATTTTTATCAAATACATCAATTAATAAAAAATTTAAAAAATACTATTAAATCCAATTATAATATATGCATTATGAATATTACTTTTTAAAAATTATGTCCGATTTTAATTTAATTAAACAACATACTCCATCAAGATTGGAGAGCATGTGTTAGTTTAAATTTATATTTAGATCTTTGTTTACTTTGGATTTGATGTTGTTTGATAAACAACTTATTTTCTTTGTAATGGATTTATACTATTATTACTTATATTGTTGATTACATTTAGCAATGTGATTATTCATTTGTGTGCTTTTTTTTTTAGATTTTATTTAAGCATTAATTTTTTCTATTGAAAATTTTAATCGTTTAAAATAAATATATGGACATGTCCAATCCTTTTTCAAAACCATCCGTGTTAATTGTATTCTTTAATATATAAAAATATTGACACTGTGCATATGTATTAACATACAATAATTAGTACTTATATTATGCATTTTGTTTTTTCACTGTTTTTTTTTCTAAACACCAATGTTTCCTACATTTCAATTAAAAAATTATATTTTTCTTTAATTTTCTTATCAATGATAAAATATTCAGTAATAATAAACAAAAAGAATATTTTTTATATAAAAAAATAATATGTATATATATACTTCCATACTTTCACTTATAAAATCACATCATAATAGTTTTTTTTTTTTAAATTAGTCACAAAATAAGTTTAACAAACAAATATTTTTTTGATTAATTTTTAAATTATTACATTATTTTACATAGACAAAATAGTCTTGAAATTTGATGGATTGAATTAAAAAAAAATTCAATTAATCACATATGGTAATACACCTTTTCTTAGACGATAGAGACTATGAAAATACACTTTTCGATCTTATATCACATAATAATAGTTTATATATATAATACTTTCAGTATACAATTAATTAAAAAAGATAAATTTACCTATTAATTTTTCATTATTACATACTTTTTTACATAAAACATTTGTGATGAAAAATGATTCCATAATATATATATATATATATATATATTTACTATTAACATATTTTTTGAAGATTACATAAATGTGTATAATAATTAATTTTTCTGACCTTTTTTTATTAATTATTTAACAAAAAAAATTTAAAAAGGTTTCCCCGTAACGAATATTATTTTTTGAGTTAATAATTATTAGTTATAATATTATTATTCTTAATATTTGTCAAATTAGAGTACGTACATATCCATGCACAATTGACCATAAATGACCACTGCATATAAGAGTGGCCATTTGCAACAAAATCTGACAACCCGACACGAACCTAACAGGAATATAACAGGTTAGGATTTACCCTTAATGGGTTTAGGTAAAAAACAGGTCAGACATGAATGACCCGAATAGAAAACCAATTAGATTGGAGCAACCTGCTAACCCGTATAAATATTATTTAAAAAAATTATTTTATTTAAAAAAATACAATTCTTGACACAATAAACTAAACGGATTAGGTTCGAGTTAATGAAAAATTTGTAATAATTATGACTCAATCCTATCTGTAAATCCACAACCCAACCTATTTGACACCACTAACTAGATGGTATTATAGAGCTTCATTTAAGCCAATTATATATAATCAATATATTATTATTAAGCCAACACGAAAGGACCTTTGCATCAAGGGTCGATCATAGTTCGTCATCATCCTCGTCGACGAAGAAACCTTCTCTTTTCCTTTGGCAGAGGGCATAATATGGTGCAAGACTTTAAGAGATCGTGCAGTAACCCTGAATAGTTCCGCCCACGTAGAATATTTTGAACATTCTCCATTTAAGGAGTAATAGAGATATGATTCTTGAAAGGCTGCTGCAAGAAAGAAGACAAAAGGAAGAAGAAAGTGGGCGTCCGAGTGATAGGGTGCAGTCAGGGAAGAAGAACGTGAAATCCTAAACTTGTGATACCATGAAAAGAAATATAATCCTTGATTAGGAAACTAATTATTTATATTAATCACTAAATATATTGTATATAGTTAACATGCTAGTAATTAAGAAACTAATTATTTATATTAACCACTAAATATATACAATATATTTAACATTTTCATTCCTTTAAAATCTTTATGTGTAGTTTTCATTTTACATTGTTAAGTAACTATACATTTATGTTATATATACACATACTTGTTATAGGTACTAGTTAGCTATTTTTAATTTAATTGTAACGTGAAAATTAATTTAACGTTAATTTTTTTTTTTAAAACTAAAAATGCATCACAACTCTTACAACTTCATGCAAAATATGTTTAATATGCTAAGTTATTCAATATTTCATTAAACCTTATATTACAAATACAATGACTTATTGAATTTAATATTTAATGCTATAATTCTATAAAATGTAAGTATTAAATTTTTTTTGAATCACTTTACACGTAAAGCAATTTAATGTTGAATCTCACTCTTTTGTCAAACAATGTATTAAACTCTTACAATTTTGTGCAAAATACGTTATATGCATGAGATTATCACTATAATAATACAAGTAATCTATTGTAAAAGTTTCAATAAAAATTAAAAAAATTAAAAAATTATGATTTTGTACCTACATAAAAATAACTAAGCATTTTCGAAACAATTTAATATTTGATCAAAATTTAGATTACAAATAAAATTAATTATTGAAGTTACTATTTAATGTTCTAATTTTGTAGCATAAAAAAAAATTGTGAATCACTTTATGAGTAGAGTAATCTAACATTATATTTTCACCTTTTGATGAAAATGTGTCATAACTCTTACAACTTTGTGGAAAATACGTTGTAATAGAGAGCGTCTCTATAATAATGTAATGAATAGTGTAAAAATTTCAATGAAAATAAAAAAATAAAAAAATTACGATTTTGTCTCTATTTGAAAAATGAAGTGAGTATTTGTTAATTATTTGAATATGTCATCGAACAATAAATTATGAATAGAATGCTTTATTGAAGTTAAACTTCAATCGTCTAATCCTATAAAATGTAGGCATCAAAATATATTTCAGAAATCACTTTATGAGTAAAGTAATTTAACGTTAAAGTATCAACTTTTTTTTACAAAAAATGCAACATAACTATTACAATTTATGCAATATACATCGTAAACATGAGCATACCACTCAAATAATACGTAATCAACTGTAAAAATTTCAACGAAAATAAAATATTTCAAAATTTACGATTTTGCCCCTATATGAAAAAAAACTACGTATTTGCTAATTTTTTTTAACATTTAATCAAATTTTAGATTAAAAATAGAATGACTTATTTTAGTAAATATTTAATGCTCTAATTCTGTAGAACGTAGGCATCATAGAAATATTTTGTGAATCACTTTATCAGTAAAACAATTTAACGTTAAAAAATCATGTTTGACGAATGATGCATCATAACACTTAATTTTTGTTTTTTTTTCCACAGAATATGTTGTAATCCCGATAATATCACTATAATATTGTAAGGAATCTACTGTGTAGATTTAACAAAAGTAAAAAAATTCAAAAATTACAATTTTTTCCTTTTATAGAAAAAATTGGGTTATATAGAAAAAATTGAGTATTTGCTAAAAATTTTAATAGTTCATCCAACTTTACATTATAAATAGAATGACTTATTGAAGTTAATATTTATGCTTAATTCTATAGAATGTAATTATCAAAAAATATTTGTGAATCAATTTACACGTAAGCAATTTAACGTTAACATTTCATTTTTTTAACGAAAAATGTATCATATTTCTTACAATTTTGTGTAAAATACGTTGTAAGCGTGAAAATATCACTATAATAAATAAGAAATCTACTGTAAAAATTTAAAAACAAATTTAAAAAGTTTCAAAAATTATGGTTTTGCCCAATATGGAAAAAACTGAGTGTTTGCTAAAGTTTTTAATATTTCATCAAAATATAAATTACAAATATAACGAATTATTGAATTTAATATTTACTGCTCAAATCTATATATCGTAAGCGTCCCAAAATATTTTATGAATCACATTATGAGTAAAGCAATCTTACATTTACATTTCACTTTTTTATTTTGAAGAAAAATGCACCATAATATAAGGAGTCTACTATAAAAATCACAAATAAAAAAAAAAAAAAAATCAATAAAAAATTTCATTTTTGCCTCTATATTAAAAAAATAGTATTTGCAAATATTAAGATATTTCGTCAAATATTACATTACAAATAAAACGATTTATTGAAATTGATATTTCATTCTATAGAATATTAGCATCAAAAAATATTTTGTGAATCATTTCATGTGTAAAGTAATTTCAAAGTTAAAATTTCAGTTTTTTGACAAAAAATGCATCATAACTCTTACAACTATGTGCAAAATACGTTGTAAGGATGAACATATCACTATAATAATGTAAGTAACCATCTACTGTAAAAATTTCAATAAAATTTAAGAAAATAAAAATTCTGATTATGCCCATATTTGGAAAAAAAACAATTGAGTATTTGTTAATCTTTTTAATATTTCATAAAATTTTATATTACAAATAGAATGACTTGTTAAATTTAATATTTAATGCTCTAATTATATAATGTAAGCATAAAAAATATTTTGTGAATCACGTTATGCGTAAAAGAATTTAACGTTGAAATTTTAATTTTTTTTTTTTTGATGAAAAAAAAACATCATAACTCCTACAACTATGTGGAAATATATTGTAAGCATGAAAATATCACTATAATAATGTAAGGAAACTACTATAATATTTTTAGAAATTTTTTTAAAACTTCCAAAATTACAATTTTGACCATATATTCAAAAACTTGGTATTTGCTAAAATTTTTTTAGTATTTCAACAAACTTCAAATTACAAAAGGAATGACTTCTTAACAGTAATATTTAAATTCTCAAATTCTATAGAATATAACCATAAAAAAAGTTAGTGCTTCATATAATGTAAGCATAAAATAATTACTTTGTGAATAATTTTACGCATAAAATAATTAAACGTTAAAATTTGATTTTTATGTTGAACAAAACTTCATAAATAACTCTTACAACTTTGTGCAAAATACATTGTAAGTGTGAGAATATCACAATAATAATATAAGAAATCTATTTAAAAAATTTCAATGAAATTAATTTTTTTAATAAATTACAATTTGTTTTATATGAGAAAAATAGAATATTTGCTGAGTTTTTAATATTTAATCAAACTTAAGATTAGAAAGAAATGTACTTATTAACATTATCAATTATTGCTCTAATTCTTTAGAATGGAAGCATCATAAAAATATTTTGTGTATCACTTTATGTGTAACACAATTAAATTTTAAGATTTCACTTGTTGGACAAAAACTGCATCTTAACTTTAATCTTTTGCGCAAAATACGTGGTAAGCATGATAATATCATTATAATAATGTAATGAATCTATTTGTAAAGATTTCAAGAAAAACAATTCTGGCCTTAGATGCTTTAAAATATTTCATCAAACTTGATTTTACAATTATAATGAGTTATGAAGTTAATATTTAATGCTCTCCAAAAAATATTTGTCGAATTAAGCTTAAATAAATATAACATTAAAATTTCATTTTTTGACGAATAATGCATCATAACTCTTAGTACTTTGTACAAAATACGTTTTATGCGTGAGTATATCACTATAACTATGTAAGAAATCTACTGTAAAAATTTCAATATAAATTAAAACATTAAATAATTACTATTTTTCCGCTAGATTGATAAAACTAAGTATCTGCTAATTTTTTTAATATTTCATCAAAATTTAGATTACAATTAGAATTACTTTTTGAAGTTAATATTTTATGCTCTAATTTTTTTTAGTTAGTATCATAACATATTTTTTTAATCACGTTACGCGTAAAAAAAAAATTAACATTAAAATTTTACTATTTTGACGAAAAGTGCATTATAACTCTTACAATATTTTTGTAAAATACGCTGTAAGCATTCCCTATAATAATGAAAGGAATCTGCTATAAATGTTCCGCAACAAAATAAAAAATTAAAAAATTTCAATTTTACCCCTTTATGAAAAAACTAAGTATTTGCTAAATTTTTTAATATTTCATCAAACTTTATATTACACAAAAAGAATGACTTATTCAATTTAATATTTAATGCTCTATAGAATGTAAATATTTTTTGAATCACTTTATGTGTAAAACAATTTAACTTTAAAATTTAACTTTCTTTTGACTAAAAATGCATCATAACTCTTATAATTTTGTACAAAATACATTTTAAGCATGCAAATATTTTTATAATAATGTAAGAAATCTATTGAACTAATTTCAACAAAAAATACTGAAATTTTAAAATTAGAATTTTACCCCTATTTTGAAAAAATAAAGTATTTGCTATTTTAAAAAAAATATATTTCATCAAATTTTAAATTACACATAATTTATTGAAGTTAATATTTAATATTCTATCTCTGTATAATATAAGTATCAAAAAATTATGTTATGAATTGACTTTTCACGTAAAACTATTTAACATCATAATTTCACTAAGATCAATTAATTTGCAATTTAAATTATACATTATTAATACATTATTGATACATCAAATCTTACCAACAATAATTTAAATTTCAAACTTTCTAAAATCAAGACATCACAACAAAATAATATGTATAATGTCATAATATTATAATATAAGTAAAAATATCAAAACATGTGAGTTGTCACCTAGTTAATTAGCTATAATAACAAATTAACAACAACATCAAAGTAAAAAAATGCAAATATCACAAGTAACAAGTTCTAGTTCTAAATATAAAAAATGACAACCCAAAAAAACATTTCCAAACGGACCAAAAATTTCACGGCCAAAAAATTGTTATAATTCTAAAAAATGAAAAATTTTAGAAAAAAAATTGAAAAATCCGGTGCAGCTGGGCGCCCTAGGTGGCTGCCTGGATTTTTAGACCCATGATTAGTACACTGAGAAGTTGAAGTAGTTGATGCAAACAACAATGGTGTAGCGTTGAATAGAAGAAAAGATGAAAGTTAGGGTACAATATGCTTTCTGTATACAAACCCAAGGTTAGCCATAGCCATACAGTAAACACACGCACAAAAAGGTTCAATTTCTTTTCAAGATAGAGGTAGGTATACTTACACATCTAATGTAAAATCTTGCTAAAAAGAAGCTGGACACCATACTGAGGTTGCAGGGTCAAAGACTGCATTGGAGCATGTACATACGCTGGCGATATCACAAAGCAATATTGTTGAAGGATCATCGCCAACACTATTTTAGCTTCAACAATGGCTAAATTCTGGCCAACACAAACTCTTGGGCCAAAGCCAAATGGGAAAAACGAGCCCCCCACTTTACGGGGCTCAGAAAATCTCTCAGGGTTGAACTCATTCGCATCGTCTCCCCATACCTCAGTATCATGATGAACAGCAGTCATGGCAATGTACAACTGAGTATCACCAGGAACACTGAGGCTTCCCAACTTGACCTTCTGTGATGTTTGCCTCATGAGTGCCACTACTGGTGGATAGAGTCGAAGTGTCTCGTTCAGTATCATGCTTATCTGTCATGAAACAACCGTTATTCATCATATCTAGGAAGTAGAGCCACCTTGTGGAGATAATGACAAGCTACATTGTTGATGAACTTCAAGCTAATCAGAGGATTTTTTTTCTTGCCATTGTGTATGTATATCATGCTTACAAATGCTTGCCTTCTTGTCGATACTATTTGTTTTGTACCACATTGATCACAAATCATGAAGAAAACAAGATGGAGATGTTGAAAGTAACTGAATATGTCGACTTACAATTTTAAAATCAGAAACATTTTCTGCAGTCGGCTGCCTGTTGCAGGCAACAAGGACTTCATCTCGTGCCCTGCTCTGCCAATCTTGATGAGAAGCTAAAAGTAGAAGTGTCCACGTTAAGACATTGGCAGTTGTTTCCTTTCCTGCAAAGTAAAACGTCTTGCATTCATCTATGATTTCCTCTATATCCAGTCTCTCCTCTGTACCATCCTCATTCTTATGTGGAGACATTAATAATGTGAGTAGTGATTTTCTATTTTCTCTGCTTTTGCCATTTTTCTCAACTAATGTTCTAATTGATTCCCGCGTTTCCTTGTCTAGTTTCCACCTTATCTTGTTTTTCTTAGTCGGCAAAAACCTGGAAAAACATCTATAATAAGAGATCAAGAAAGATAATTCAATTCAGTAATCTTCTTGGTGCAGATGGAACTGTTTTGAGTGCAAGGATAATACATGCGTCTTGGCGCATATGGTGTTCATATTGATCGAAATATCATCTGCACCAAGACGGGTTGTACTCAAGTAAATAAGGAGCAAAACCTTTAGCACACACTATACAATGCCTTTAAAAAAAGTTTGTAAACAAGAAGATTCGGAAATCCATGTATGCACAAACATCATATGGCTTAAGAGATTCAATCACATAACTTGGATGACATTAGACCATGAAAATAACAATCTACCTGAATCCAGGGATATACACGCTACGTATTGCTAGCACAGCAAGGCTGGCTTGGCGTTCTTGCAGTTCAAAAATACGCTTCCCTTCCTCAAAGCTGCTACCAAATGCTGTTCGAGATATAATGTCTGCTGAGAGTTGTTGAAGTTCTTTGTGTACGTCCATCTCTACCTCACTCTTCTCTGCTCTTTTTACCTCCCAATTGTTCAGCATATTTTCTGTACTGGCTACTATTTCAGGAACCCAGCCCTGTTAAGCTCATTTGGTATCATGAGTTATACAGCTTAGAAACTAATTTGAAAGAGATTTACACAGGTTTTAATATGATCTTTGTGCTAAAGTTTTTATATGAGGAATAACTTGTTTGGAATAAGAATCTTTCTGTGTCACCTATATCATTTTCGGCAAAATTTGGGAATTGGACCTTTTACACTACTTCTTCCTAAATTTGGGAGAAAGAGTAACACAATGGAGGAAGTAAAACTCATACATTTTTTGTATTTATGTATCTTTCCCTCTCTAAACTTACAAGAAATTATTCATTTCTGAAAAATTGGTCATCCCGAGTGTTCGTCATCAATTTTTTTATAACTCTATATTTTCTTCCATGTTTATCCATTTGTTTATGCAGTAGGTTGCTCAAATGCCACCATTAATTGGCAATGCTTCAAACCTCCGTTTACTTCAAATAAAAAATATACCAAATAAAATAACTATTGTAGGGATGAAAGATTACCTTAACTCGCTCCATATTAAAGGCCTGGCTGGTTATCCTCCTGTGAACAGCCCATTTCTGACCTTCGAGACCAACAAGCCCCTCGCCAAACAATATCTTAGACAACGGATTAAACTTAATTTTCTGAAAAATCCCATTCTTGTTCATCAAAACTTCTTTGATCATTGCGGGATCAGCTAAAGCTAATCTTGGTTTGGATCCAAACCAATATAGAAAATTCTTTCCGTAACGAGCTGACCAGCTGGAGTAGTGCGGAATGACCCGGTGAGCAATATCGTGCGAGATACGGGAGATCGGCCGCGACTCAGCCTCGGCGATAAGCCGGCGGCGGATCTCGGCGGTGTTGCCGAAAATGGGGCGGTAGTCGGGGCCTCTTACGCCTTGTTTTTCAAAGTGTTTTTTGACTTTTAGGGGGGCCCACAGGGTTTTGTGAAGGTAGTAGTAGGAGAGGAAAAAGAAGGGTGATAACAGTGAGAGTAGTGAGAGTAGTGAGAGCGACATTTGGTAGACAGTGCGAGTGTGAGAGAAAGGCTAGGTGATAAGTTGGGAAAATGGTGGGTTTGGTTTCTGAAACCCCTGTATGTAAAGGAGGATATGTTTGATATTAGATGATGACGTAAACTGTTCTTAGGCGATTGGGGGGTGTCGGCACGTGTCACGATGAGGGGGGCTGTGATTGGACGCATAATGAGGATGTAATTCGGTAAATATGGTCTGGACTAAATTGCTAGATTTTGGACGGTTTAATAAATTTAAATATTAATTATAATTATAATTATAAAATTACTTTTATATTTTTAATATATTATGAATTTACAATTTTTTAAACTTTGGGGTTAAAATTCAATGCAACTCTTTAGAAAAGTAATATAGCTATATTTTTTCTGCAAATTTCAAACATAGATATCTAGTCTTTTTAACTTTAAGACTTTGTTTGTCGGGACAGCTCGAAACTTGTGTTTGGATTGAGATTACCCACAACCCCTATTAATAAAAAAAGAATATGCAAACCCTAGCCTATCATATCTCTTATTTTCAGCCGCCAATCTCAAATTCTCACGCCTCACTTTCTCTCTCTATAGTCTCGATGTTCACACGCCCCACTTTCTCTCTCTATTATCTCGTCTTCTGTCTTCACTGTAGCTGCATCTCCATTGCAAAGCTTTATCTGCAATTTTTGTAGAGTACACATGGCCTCTCTCTCTCTCTCTATGACTCTCGCATCCATTATTATACATTATATATGATGGGGAGCTATCGTGTTGCTTCTCCATGGATTTTGACCCAATAGTCTGGATCTTGCCTTTTTCTGATGTTTTTTACTCCATTAATAGGGCTCAACAACCCTGTGTGATGTACATTTATGCCTTGGTTGTTGAAGTGATTTATGTGCAGAGAATATATTTTCTATGTGAATGTTGGTTTTCCTCAAGCCATTTTTGACTCCTTTGTTGCTTTATATTGTAGATTGATAGGATTTTACAAATTTTCCTTTATTATAGCTCTGTATGTTTGATTTGTTGTAATTTTTAGATTTTAGACTAGAGTTTTGTATTCTCCATTGTTCTATTTATACGAGGGTGGAGATGGGTAAAGTTCCATACACTTCTCACACACTATGCACAAGATCTACTTTCTCCAAGTATGCTCTTCGGCCATTGAAGAAAAAGTATTGTTGTTATGTTGCTTTTCGTGCTTGTTTTGCTGAGTCTGTTGGGAGTTCGAATACTCCTCTTCCTCGTTTCCAAAGGGTAATAGTTTCTTCTATCTTCTTGTATATTTGTTTGTGAAATTTTCTTTATGATATTATTGATCTTGTTTTGCAATGTGTTCTGCATCTGGTATGCTTGTCAGGTTATTAATGTTTGGCTTTCAAATTGGTTCTACTTATGTTTTTAATGCGTATGCATTAATGTGTTTAAAATCCTACTTTGTGTATATTGGACTGTGATTTGCATTTGGTATTGTCTCGTTATTAATATTCTGCTTTCACATTTGTCAGACATCTAGTTTCAAATTTGTTCTGCTTATTCTACCTATGCATTACTGCCCTTGGTATTATGTTTATGCAGTATTAAAATCATGTTTTGGTATGTTTATGATAACTATGCTTTAAAAGCTTTGCATATGTTCATGTATGTATGTTGACTTCTTCTCCTGTTTTGGTTTTGTTATAACTATTTTCATGTAATTTTTTTTGCACTATTGTGTTAAGTGTTTATGTGATTATCTGTTTAGGAAACATAAAATAATGACTTGTTTTATTGTGATTACTTATATCAATATATGACTTTGTTCTTTTTCATAGCTACATAAATTTCAAGAATAATCCAACATTTTTCATAGCTACACAATTTTCTTTTCGTGTACATAAATTAGTATTTGGGTAATTGATAAGTGAACGATGGAAACTGCATACTGGTTTTATTAATGTTAATGGAATATTTATGCTTATAATTGTGTTCTCTTTTTACATTATTTATTTTCAACATATCCATTATATATCTATAACTTATTAACCAAATTAGAATAAAGTATAAATCAGATTCAATTCCCCTAAATAAAGTATATTTAATATTCAATTCCACTTAATTAATTAGAAGATTACAAACTTGTAATATCTTTTTCGTGATTAAAATGAGAATTACAAGCATCAGATCTTTTTTTCATTTTATTAAGTAAGATGTTAATTCAAAGAAAATTACAAATTAATTACTCATATTTTTTCTCTTAGCATATTGTTTAAGGCAACACCAAAAAAACAAAAAAAAAGTCAAATTATATTATAGAATAGATCGGCTTATTTTATAATATAATTATATATTTCGACTCTATGGACAGCTGGGATTTTTTGCAACAATTTTAACAAAAATATAATCTATTATTTTTAGATAGTTGGTAGGAGAACTTTTGTTGTTGATAAAGTCAATTGGAATAGGGAGAACAAGTCACAGTTCATTGTGTTCTGCCATAAGGAGTACCTCAATGATAACCTTATTTCTATGTCCTTCTCTAACCCCGACATGCAAAGTATTTGTGACAAATTGAATGTTGTCACGAACGATCATACTTGTTTCACTGTTCAACACTGTCGCAACAAGTTCAAAATTTTGGAAAGGGCGTGGAGGTTGATGTGCAACTTGAGGTACAAGCGTGGTTCGAGCTCAGAGTGGTGTCCTAATAAAGAAACCATGATTGGACCGACGGATATCATGAAACAAATTTGGAGAGTAAATTCCTTATAACTTCTTTTTTCAATGTTATAACTGTAAAGTATTATGTAAATCTCTTTCCAAATTTAATCATTATCACGAAAAAAATTATTTTTAGGAGAATCGCGACAACAAAGGTATTTTGGCTCGAGGATTAACTCACATGGAGCTTTGTACGAGTTATTCGGTAGGAACTGTGCGACTGATATTGAGTCTTGCTCTAGTGACATGCCCCCTACTCAGGATGATGGTGACCATGAAATCTAAACCCCGAGTCAGCCTACTATGGGGGCTGAAATTGCACGGGAGTGGGACCCAAAGAGGGTCCAAGTGGGGTGCAAACATATGGTCGTAGGCGTTCGTCGGGTGGTGGTTCTGTGCGAGAAGCAACACTTATTCGTACACTCAACAATTTTGATGGTACATCTCCGAGAAAAGAGCTAAATTCGTTAAAGTTGAGGGACTATAGCACGCGACAAATGTTTGTGCAGTTCACTGATGTGGACAAGCACGCTTGGGTGGGGTCTTTCGCTTGAGCTAGGGTTGAGGTGGTTTATGTCATTACTCTTATTAGCTATTATCAAACGTATTTTATGTATGATTTACTATTTACTAATATGTGTTTCGGACATCTTTGATGCATCATGGTTATTATATGAAAATATGTGGTGGCCATATGGGCCAAAATTTTCCTATCTTATTTGCATTCGCATGTTTGAACTAAGAATATTATAATTTTCTTCTTGTTTATGATATATGCATATGCGATGTTGAAATGACGTCAAATTTTCTTGTTATGGTTAGTTTGTCTAATACGATGGCTAACTTTGAAGATGAAAACAGAAGTGAGGCCCGATGGTCTGGTTCATTATCTTCTTCCGATGAAGAAGATATAATGTGTTTCATGGCTCAAGTACTTCTGCTAATTCTACCGCATGCGGCTGGAACTCCTCAGAACACGTTGCAATTGTGCAGTGCTGATTGGGTGGGTGAGATACTTATGGGCACCGACAAACATTTTTACAACAATGTTCGGATGACAAGACCAACTTTCCACGCCCTAGTTAATTTGCTAACAGCAATCCTGAATGCCAGCAAACTAGTGTTCCTCCAATCAAGTCCGTGATCATGTTTCTCTGCACAGTTTCAATGCATTTATGACGGCGAGATACCATGGAAAACTTCCAACACTCGCTCGCGACTGTTAATCGACATGTTATTCGTGTTATGGATGCACTTATGACACTAGCCCCAGAGTTTGTTGGTCCATTGAATATCAATCAAATCCACCCCAACATTCTATATAATCCTAATTTATATCCCTATTTCGAGGTAATCAAATTACTACAAAATATTAAGGGGCGGTTGGAGCTTTGGATGTCACATTGGTTCTCGCATGGGTACTTTATGATACGTGCTAATATTTATCGGTCTCGAGATATCTCAAAATATGCTTGTGATTTGCGACTTGAACTTGCAGTTTACTAATGTGATGGCTGGGTGGAAGGGGAGTTAATGTGATGCAAATGTCCTCATGAATGCTATAAGACGTGATTCTTCTTTTCTGTGGCCTCCAGATGGTAACATTTCAATCTAAACTGACCATATGACATAACTTTTACATTTGGTCATACATGATTTATTCTTATTCAACTTAGATAATTTTAGGGAGATATTATCTAGTCGATGTGGGCTATACAAACTACGAACTCTTACTCCTTATAGGAACATGTGCTACCATGTAAATGAATTTAATTCGGCTGGCAACCAGGCACATAATCCGTCTAAGCTTTTCAATCATCGACACGCTTGCCTCAGACACTCAATTTAGCGTTGTTTTGGTGTGCTCAAGAGTAGGTTTCCTATATTGAGGTGGGGTATGCATAGTTACAGGATTTCAAACCAAACGAACATGGTGCTTGCTTATTGTGTGGTGCACAATTTCATAAGAAGAATGAGTTCGGAAGATCCTTTATTTGATGAAACTTATCCACACTATCAAGATGATGAGATGATTTTCTCAAAGAGGACTTATTCGAACCAACATTTGGTCCAGGCCCAGAAGGAGTTTAGGGATGATATAGCCAATGCGATGTCGGTGGTAAGAAAGAATTAGGATGTTTAAGAATTGTTGTTTGGTTCGATGAATTATTAGGTGGACTTCTATTTCAATATTTGTATTTAAAATACTATTTATATTTTGTTATGTAATATTTTGTGGGTATGTGGACTATGTTTTGTGTATTTGAATTAGTTTTTATAGTTTGTTATGTAATTTATGTTGTTTATATAATATTTATCTATTATTTAAATTCCGTTTATATTATTGTATATATTAAAGTATATTAGGAATATATAAATATAATAATATATTAATGTAATTTGGATTTTTTTATTTATTATTTATCTATTATTTATTATGTTGCCTAATTATTTATGAAATAAATTATATTAGGAATATATAAATATAATAATATTTTATGTAAGATATGTTTAATAATATAATACTTATCAATTCTTTTTTTCGTTATTATCATTATTTTTAAAATAAAAATTTATAATATTTATATATGAATATAATAATATTTTTATGTAATTTATGTTTATAATATAATATTATAAATTATTATTATTATTATTACTTTTAAAATAAAGTATAATATGAATACTTTTACGTTTATTATTGATATTTTTTATGTTTTAGATTTATATATATAACATTCATCAACAATCATCAACTCCACAATTTTCAACAAAAAATTCTAATCATTAACCAATCATTCAATTATTACACACATCACTTTTCATAGTACAATAATACTAAAAACACTCAGTAACACCTACTGATTTGACACCTACAGTAATAGCATACCCTATTACAACTCAAAACAAATATTACTTTTTCTTATGCATTTGGTTGTGGCATGATCATTTGTACCACAGTCGGTTGTGCTAATACCTCTGCAGCCTTGTCCAAACATACTCTAAAAGTCCACAAAAATTCTTCAAAAGACGTGTTTAAGAAACTGATTTTTTTCATAAACACTAATATGTGAAAAAAATTGAACAATGTGAAATAGTTTTTAATATATAAAATAAAAAAAATATCTTATAAGTGATTGGTTGTAATTTTAATTTTTTATATTATGATTATAATTTATCAGATTTTCAAATGATATTATAGTTTATAGTATAATATATATTATATCGTATCATAAATATTCTATATTATAACATCTATTTTAATATTATTTTATGTGTCTTCAATTATATTATATACAATTTATAGTAAACACTATCGTACACTACACTGTATTGTATAGTTAGTTTACTTATATCATATACTAATTACACTATATAATTTATAGTATAAAATATATTATGTCGTTTACATAATATATTATATAGTTAGCACCCTATAGTTTCTATTATATTATAGTATAGTTAATATTTATATTTTCTATCATACCATATAATATAATATTTTTATATTATATATCTTATATATGTTTATAGTGTATTTTATACCATAATTTTTAATTCATGTTTGTGTAATTATTTTAAATTTTGCAATTTGGCACAATTGTAGTATACTAGTATAATAAAAACTATAAACTTATAGTGTAATATAGTAAGCTATAAACTTAAGTATATAGTATAATACATAATATATAAGATAAAGTTAAACTACATAGCATAAGTATATTATAATATAATTCAAAATATAATTACATGGTATATGTATACTATCGTGTAATAGAAAGTACACCATAAATTATACAATACATAGTAGCACACATGACATAATCAAATTATAAATTATAATATATATAATAGTATAATATAAACTACAGGGTATAAACTATAAAAGTTATAATATAGATAATATAATATATGATATACTACATAGTGATCTATACTATGATGTGATAGATGGTATAATATAACCATAATATGATATATAATATAATCTAAATTATTTGACATTGTAATCTAAATAGATTCTATTATATATAATTTATAGTTTATATTACATTATTATGTGTAGTGTTGATTTATATTAGAGTATTCTTTATACTTTATAATATAATATAATATAATATAATAATATAATATCATATAATATAATATAGTTTAACATATAAATATAGTTTATATTACACTATATGTTTTATAGTATAATAAATTTATACAATATAGTTTATAGTATATAATTTATAATTTATATTATTGTGTTCTATATATCATATCAAATATGTGCCTTTTGCTTTGCTAATACATTATAATATAGTTTATAGTACCTTTTATTTTACTATGATATATATAGAATTGTACAATATTATACACTACACACTATATTATGTTTATAGTTTATAGTACTTTACCATATATTATACTATATATTATATAATTCATATTTTACATTGTTCTATTATATAAATTTTATAATATTATAGTATAATATATTTTATAGTATATAATGTACTTTATATAATATACTATAATATATATAGTTTATAGTTTAACGTATACATATAATATATATATATATATATATTATACCATATAACTAATAATTTATGTGATACCATATATTATATTACTATATAGTTTATAGTGTATTTTGCTATGATATATATGGAATATAGTAAACTATATATTATATAGTCTATGATCTAAATAATTTAAAGTTTATAGTGTACCACAGGTTATATTATGTAGTCTATAATTTATAATATATATAATTAATAGTTTTATTGCATTATTATAGAAAGTTTGTAATATTATATAGCATTTAATATATCTTATAGTATATCATGTACTTTATAAATGTATTATATATAGTTTTTAGTGCCTTTTGTTTTACTATGATATCTATGGAATATAATAAATCATATTTGATATAATAATTTTGTTTTTTATTTTACCACTTATGTATTTTATAATACACTGTATCATATTGTCTTGTTTATAAGTTATAATATACCATCTATAATATTATAATACAAACATCTATATTGTAGTGTAATAATATGTTTACATCTTCTATCATATTATATAATTGTTTATTGTTTAAATTATATTATAAATTAATATATTAAAAATAGCTTAATATTACAATATATATTGTACCATATTATTTATTTCTTATGGTATAGTATGTACTCATACTACAATATAAATTTTTTGTTATACAGTCTGTCATATTATATTATGCTTTATAATTTACCATATATTATACATTATACATTAAACAACAATGTACTATAGCATCTATTATACTATATATAATATAGTTTTATAGTTTACTATATACTTTATATTATGATATGTAAATTATTATATACATATACACACAAACCACTTGTTGTAAGGAAAAAAATATTTAAATTTATTGGATATGTTATATTTGAAAGTTTCAATATAAATTTTTTTTTGCAAATAATATATTTATACGCAAAAATCACATATTTAAATATTCGTATAGCATGTTCTTAAATTCAATTTTGTTTGATGCATACTAAGAAAAGAAATTAGAAGTTTTAATTGAGCTGGAGAATTGTGAATTTGGTCCAATAAATAAGTAGTATCCTCAATAAATATATAATATATAAATATTTAAATTAAATTTTAAAATGTTATATTATATTGTGAACTATACTAAAATAATAATATAAAAAATAATGCAATATATGAAAATATTAATTTATGTAGTGAATTTGAATTATAATTTAAATTTTGAAACTTGTAACCATTGTCTAAAAAATATAAATTGACATTGATTTAGAGAGAGAAAGAGATTCAAATTCAAAATCTCAGTGAATCAATTCAACATCTATTAGGAAGGGTATAATAGACATTTAAACATCCCATTTTCAATAAATGGCAAAAATATCATATTTTGGCTAGCCAGATTCTGGCCACATATTTTTATCGTATTAGAAATGGACCGTGCTAAATGGCCAGGTTCTGGCCCGCCAGAATTTAATAAATTTAAATATTAATTATAATTATAAATACTCTTATATTCTTAACTTCATAACATTTATCTTTTTATTTTTCCTTCTTATTTTTCATTTTCCCCCTATGCTTCTTGAGCCTCGCACCTACGCATTCCAAGATGTAATTATTATGTATGCATCAACAATGGAAAGAAACATGGGGGATTAATTAAATCAACACTCGATCGATGTACAATATCGAGTTTGAGCCTCAACGAGGTATGATTTATTCGGACATTTAAGAGTTGTTTAGAGCTTACCAAGCACATGCTAAGCATAAAGTTTTTTTGTGTTACAAAGAGAAAAAATAAAAAAGTTAGGGATTTAGATTACAAATACTTGTTTATGGTATGTGAAAGGCTCGACAAACAAAAGCTCAAAAATCATCCAAAAGAATAGGTTGTATTGCTCGGATTAATGCCATCAAGCAAGAGAATGAAACTTGGATTGTTTAAAAAATAGTAGCAGAACACAACCATGAACAGTGTCCTAATATGTTAGTTTTAATGCGAGCTCACAGAAATATGTCACTGAACATGAAATGACAACTAGAAGTGTGCAGGAATAAAGCCATGTATGAACGTAAGATTAACCAAAGTTCAAGCTAGTGGCCCTCGTAATTTAGGGTGTCTTCCTAAAGACTGTAGGAACTACATAGAGAGTAAAAGAAGGTTGAAACTTGGATGTGGAGATGCAGAGGCTATTCGTAAGCTATTCTTGAGGTTGCAACGAAAGGGCAAGAACTTCTTCCACTTGATGGATATTGATGACGAGGGCAGGTTGCTGAATGTGTTGTGGATTTATCCTTGAAGTAAAGTTGCATATTAAGAGTTTCCACTCAAATACATCCACTTGAGATGTACATTAAAGCAATTTGTGGAACAATATGAGGTAGCAGTGGCGGATAAGATTCATACAGAGTTCATTGCTAAATATGAATCAAAAAGCAAAGTGATTAAGTGTTGACATAATTTCCTTGGGAGAGACAATTCTGAAAAACATACACAAATAATATGTTCAGGAAAGTTCAAAACGAAATCACGTATATGTTATATTGCCAAATTGAAGACGAGAAAATTGAAGAAAATCTTGCAGTTGAAAAATACAAGGTCCTTGAGAGGAACATATTGAGTGACTTCTTTATGAAGGAGTTCACATATACTGTGGAGTATAAGCCTCTTGGAGAATATCTTTTTTGCAATTGCAAGAAATTTGAAGTAAGGGGGATCCTTTGTTTAGAGTAATGGGCAAGAAAGATATACAGTCTATTAATGAAAGGTATCTGCTGGGAAGATGGACGAAAGACATGTATATACATCATTCTAGTATTTCTTTTTGCTAGAGGTTATCCACACATGACAGATGAGTTCAAGTTCCAAGAAGTTGAACGAATTCTCTGAGAGTGTACTGATGTTGCTATGGGTAGTGTCAGGAAAATGGATTTTATGAAAGAAAATTATTTGAACTAAAGAATGGTTTGCTTAATATGCAGACACTATTGGTGTATTAGCAATGGCAAATGAGGATTAATCGATTGGAGGTATGACAATATTGAATCCAAAAGTTAGACGCCCTCGTGGAAGGCCCAGGATCAATCGTTATGTTACAACTACTGAAACAAATTGTGGCCGAAGAGGTACAAGAAGAAGGCGTGGTAGGGATAATTCTAGATGAGGAAAGACGAGCTTAGTATCTATGAATTTTGATAGACGAAGCATAACATAGATCTGAATGAGTGAAGTCTAATTAATTCCAAGGTTTTATTTCATAAATTAATTCTAAGATTTTATTTCATAGTTTATTAGTCACTTTGTTATTTGAAATAGATTATTTTTGTCACTTTGTTACCTCACTTTATTTCATAGTTTATTTGTTACTTGAAATATTTTTTTTTTCTCACTTTATTACCTTAGACAACTTTTACTTCGGATGAGACGTATTAAGTTGCATTGCTAAACATTGAGATAAATCAAAGGATAAGATAAAAATGATCATTAGCATATTTTTTATACCTAGTTCGATATTTTCCTACCAATTTTGTTTGATCATATAATGGATTTGTACCAATTTTTAAAAAGAAAAAAATGGAAAAAAAAAAAACTGGATTCACAAATAAATGGCAAAAAAACCATTTAACAATACAACAATATATACATAATTTCTTCCAAAATAATATATTGTTTAAAAAAATATAAATTATTTTCGATTCCTTTTTTGATATTTTTGTACTTTTTTTTGCACAACAATGATCCTTTGCATTTTTTTCGTACCTTTTATGCACAAACATGATCATTCACAGAAGTCTAGGGTTTTGTTTGAGCATTAATGAATTTGTACCAATTTAAAATGTGTGGTAGAGAAATCATTACAATAAAATAAAACAAATCAGAAAACATAAACTGGATTCACGACGAAACAATAAAAAAAAAAAAAAACTATTTAACAATACAACAATATATACATAATTTCCTCCACAAAAAAAAAAAAAAATCAAAACAGAAAACAGAAAAAGAACCTTAATTCACCAGAACAACCCTGCTCCTCTGATCGGTCCTCGAGACAACCCCTAACCAGCTTCGCCATCAGAGTGACTCTGAAATATCCACTAACAGTCGAGGAGATCAAAGGTAACAAAGGGAACTTCGCCGGTTTGTAAGGACAAAATGTATTTTGAACAAAAATATAAAATACTAATATTAGATTTTATAGAGTTTGTTCTTATCTAGTCAACCGTATGACCTCGACGGCCGCGATGAACTGCATGACCCCTACCCTTGAAAGTTTCTAGTAGATAGACATGTACTTATCTTTCCACGCCTAGATTTTTTTGACAACATCCATTGGATGTATGTAATTCCCAAACCTTTGAGGAAGTACTCAAGAGACGGTGACAATATTTTTTCGCAATACCAAAGGATTTGAAACATCCAATCTCCTACAGTAACGCACCAACATACGCAACAACGCTTTCTCCTCATCATCTGACCATTGCCTTTGGTTAGCCATGTCGAAGAACTCGATATCATTTTTTTCTTTATGCTATGATGTTTTGGAGAGAGATAATTAACTGAAGAAGAAGAAGAATTTGTGCTATGAGGAGGGAGTGTTGAAAAGACGACTTTAAATTGGCTGGATTGATGAAGGAAAATATTTGATAAATCTTGGAAGATGTGTAAATAAATTTGGTGTGATATTTAACCTTCTGGCTTAGCACAGTAAACAAAAGGTTGTAATGATTGTTTGAACATTCATTTGCATATTAAACAATGGGTTGTAACCTCCCAAAGGCCATAACCTCCCATAACCTCTCGTTGAACAATCATTTGATTTATTTTGAAAGTAAACTCTTGAATTATTGAATTAATGAATTAATGAATCCAATTAAATATTATCTATTTATCTGTAAAGAGGTGCACATATCATATATTATACGACACTAAATATCACTAAATTAGAAGGACATTTAGTAAACCAAGGGTTGTAATGAATTGCTAGCAGCCATAAAAACAATAAACGAAAGGTTGTAACCTCTCATAGGTCATAACCCCAATGACATCTCGTTGAACTTTCATAATTGATTAATTTCAAAAGTAAACTCTTGACTTAATGAATTAATGAATCTATTGAAATGTTATTTATTTATCTGTAAAGATGTACAAATATCCTACTTGTAAATATGTGCAAATATCATTCATATTTCAATGAATAAATAAACGTTAATAATAACTTTGATTTACTGGGTTCAAAAGTAATATACATGTGGGTATATATATGTGTGTAATATTAATGTCTTTATACATTTTAACAATAATTAAAATTATTTTATATACCTATTTTACAAAATTATTCAATTATATACATATAGTATACGATACTACACTAATATATGACTAAATTAGAAGAAACTTGATGAAAAATTAATATATTTACATTCGACTGTTACAATACATTTTAACACAAATTTTTTAAACAAAAATAATTAGAAAAAAAAAGTACACTTCAGTCATCACCATCTCAGCCATAACCTGTTACTTTGTTCTCTCGTTGGCTCACCAAGCTACTTACAATTGTAATCACAGAAGGAAAGGTAGAGTGAGAGCATGTCTAGTGATTCCATCTGCTGAAATCGAATGAGATAGTTGAGAGGAAAGAAAAAGCCTCTCCGAACAACCTAGACTGTTGCTCACACTCACTTTCCTTGAAAGGCAAAAAAAAAAAAAAAAAAACTAAATTATTTAAAATATCATATATAGAAAATATTAAAATTAAAAAGATTTAACATATGAATGTGTTCATTTACCGTAGACACACTTTGATCTTACAAATGAGTGGTGGTGATGGTGTTGATGTGCACGTCATGGTGGACACCAGGTCGTGCAATGAACCAGAAGAAGTCAACAAACCTATGGACGATGACTTGTAATTTCCTTGCCACCTCTTTGGGGTGGACGTAGGAACCATGAACAATAGAAATTCTCCGAGCAATGTAGGGATGATCCTCCGCATGTATTATGGATCGACAATGTTATTCCGCATACTCGCCGATGAATGAGGAAGACCAAATGTTGAGTGTCTTCAGTGGTCCAATTTCTTAAACCAAACATATGCTCTATTGGAATTAAAGACATTTTTGTCGAATCTTGTATTGTTGATGATGCTTGAGTTTTATGGGAAAAGATGACTGAACATGGATGACATGATGCTCATAAATGATGATTTGATTGTGGTAAGTTGTAAATCACTAATAATGATGACTGAAGTATAGTTTACAAAGTTTGAAGTAAATTAAACGGTGAAGTGTAGTTTACAAAGTTTAATAATGATGGTTGAAGTATAGTCGTACTACATAGATAATCATATGATATAGTCTTATTATATAATATAATCTTACTATATAGATTATCACATGATATAGTCTTAAAATATAGATTATCATATAATATAGTCATACTAAATAGATTATCATATAATATAGTCTTATTATATAGATTATCATATAAGTCATCTTTTATTAAATTTAACCCAAATATTATATATAACTAAAAAATACAATCCAAATATTATAATTCAACAATATAATCTAAATATAATTATAACTCAAATATACATGTACTTTATATTTTATTTGTAAATAAGTTAGATGTCAAATTAAAAATGTAATTAGAAATGATATTTTAAGCAAATCCCAAACTCATATATACCCTAATCTTATTCAACATAATCCTCCTCCTACAAATGCACCCTAAGATGTATCATGAAGCAATAGACGCCATCAAACATCTAGCATTTTTTCCTTAGTTCACTAAACCTACAAAAGTGCTTAAGCATTACTAGATGACATATTTAACTCATAAACTGTGCCTGAGTTGCATATTTGCTTGAATAACCATGCCCATAAATTGAAAGGTTGTGGGATCTTCATTATAAATTGTCAGCATCATCATGTTCAATAAGTCACCATTTCAATAGAGGCACTTCAAACTTTTTTCTTATTCAAAATGTCTCATACACTAACAAAATCTCAGATATTCAAATAGTGGAGTCGTCCACCATCTTCAAGAAACCTCAAGGCTCTCTATTTCAACACAATAAATCAAAACGATCTGATGAAGAAAGAGTTGACGGAGCTGCTAAATAACCTGGTTAAAGTTTGCAATGATGACGAACTATGGAACATGATCCTCGAAGGAGAACCACCGGTTAAAGTCTATAATAGTTTCCTTGAAGTTTTGCAATCCATCGCCCATAAACCGATCATAACTGCTACTTGTCTGAAGGAAGTGCCTGATGTCGTTATTTTGGACTCCATCTCTAGTGCACTTTGAGTTTTAATATTGCAATGATTTGTTGTAATCTTCTGCCTTTTGTTGCTCTAGTGCATGTTGCTATCTTCTTTTATAATAGACTTTACCAAATTTCTTATCCCTTTTTTTACTACCCATAATTATGAATTCAATAGTCTCTATTGTATTATAAATGTGTATATACAAATAAATTAAAAATGACAGAAAATCCACATATTTATGAAAATTAATTTACACCATATATATTAAGTAAATTAATTATGGGACTTTTATAAAATAGTAAATATCATATAGCTTTACTATTTGTTTTGAGTACATGTTGTTTGAATGGACTAAAAATCCTAAACCTAAACCTTTGTAAAAGTTTATGAACTATAGACAAATTGATCTTCTAAATAAATTTAATAGAAAAAACATTAAAATACAAATTCATAGAAAAAAAAAAAGGTTCATGCATACAATTAGTATCAGATATAAAAAAAAAAAAAAAAAATCACTTGAAAAACATAATAAAAATTTGAGCAATCAAACTAGGGATACAACCAACAAAGAACAATTTGAAGTTTTTAAAGATGCAAATGTTCTCCGTGCAAGAGTGAGATTTGGAATCATTGTGTTTCCACCTCTTTCAGCCTCATCACTTGAATCCACATAAGAATGACCTTCCAAATCAGCGGAGCTACATTCAGGTTGTAAAATAGCTGGTCAAAAATGTGAATTATATGCATCTATAGCTTCATTCCCCGTTTTATATGATGTATATAGGTTCCGTTTATATTCAAGAACATGAGGTGCACACTCTTGCCAATTACTATATATTTCAGCCCGTACGCATTTGAAAACATTGTAGAATTTTTGTGGGCTCTTCTTGTGATATCTCATCTCCATGTATTTTTTGGATAGTAAGAAGATGGATTGATATTGGTTTGAATACAAATAAACATGGATTGGTAATAAGTTATCATTACCGTTTATGCATAATTTAAAATATAACTCTTAGAAGATGTAATTTGAAACTTGGAAGTTTGAATCATTATTGATGATGAGAGAGAAACACATTCAAAATTCAAACTCAAATTCAAATTGAATTAGTCATTTCTGCCATTTATTAATGAATGACATATTAGACATTTTTTAATTTGACTTTATAGTATATTACAAATATACCTTTCTTTGGTCGCCTAGAATCTAGTCACACATACGTACCGTAATAAATTTAAATAATAATTATAATTAAAATTATAAAATTAGTATTATACCCCTTATATGTTATGACTTCAAAATCTTTTAAGATTTAACACAATAAATTCAGTGTAACTTCCTAAAAAGTAATAAAAGTAGTTTAATACCAAAAAAAGAAATATAGCCCTTTTAACTCTAAAATATCCACATAAATTGTTTTAAAAATGTGTTTTTTTTATATTAACTATATGTGAAAAAAATTTGAACAATGTGAAATGTTTCTTAATATACATAAATATAATATTTCTTTATTAACTTATTAAGATTTTAAGCCAAATTAAAGTTACAAAATATCTTATAAGTGATTAGTTGTTGTTTTAAACTTTTGTTTGCATTATAATTATAACTTATAGATTTTCAAATGATATATATTTTTTAGCATAGCATATATTCTATCATATAATAAATAGTTTATTTTATACCGTCTTTTTAATATTATGCTATATACCATCTATTTTAATATATATATATATATATATATATATATATATATATATAGTTTATAGTAGACACTATCATACACTCTATTATATTGTATAGTTTTGGTTTACTTATATCATACACTTATTACGCTATATAATATATTATATAGTGTCTTTTACTTTAGTACAATATATGTAGAATATAGTAAACTATATTATAATGTACTATATACTAGACTATATTGAATTAACAATGTATATATATGCACACACATAATATAGTTTATACTCCCAATTGTACAATATTATACACTGCACTATATTATGATTTATAGTAGTATACCATATATTATACTATATATTTTTACTTTTAATTTGTTACCTTATAAAAAGTTGTAATACTTTTTTAAGTAAACAAGTAATATTATTTAGTTAAATAAGTATTACTGTATATCGAGTACACGATGCACGAGAGACTCACTCTATTATACCATATAGCTAATAATTTATATGATACCATATATTATATTACTATGTAGTTTATAGTGACTTTTGATTTACTATGATATATATGGAATATAATAAATCATATATTATATAGTCTGTTATCTCAATTGTTAAAGTTTATAGCATACCATTATTATATTATGTAGTTTATAATTTATAATATTATATAATTAATAGTTTATATTGCATTATTACAGAAAGTTTATGCTATTATATATAGCATACAATATACATTATACTATTATAGTATATAATGTTCTTTATAAATGTACTATAAAACACACACACACACACATATATATATATATATATATATATTTTATAGTACCTTCCGCTTTACTATGATATCTATAGATTATCGCAAATAATATATTATATAATAATTTGTTTTTTTATATATTATACCACCTATGTATTTTATAATACACTATATCATATGGTCTCGTTTATCGGTTGTAGTATATAATCTCTTACATCATAATACATATCTATATTTTAGTGTAACAATAATATGTTACGTGTTCTTTATATAATAGTTAATTGTTTAGATTATATTATTTATTATATTATAATATATTATTGTCTATAATGAATGAGAATATATATATATATATATATTATAGCTCAGAATTTAATATAGACATAAAAAATTAGGATTAATTTGATAGATTTGATGTAAAATAGGGATATAAAATCAAAAGTAATAATATTTTAAATTGTTTTGGGAAAACTTAAAAAAGAAAAAGGATAAAGTCCGTTTTTGCAGCATAATGATGACACAAAATGTGCTTACGGAATCTAAATTTGGGAAGATCCTAGACATCAACATTAACTAAATCTCTAAGTTTATGCGAACATCAATTGTATCTAACTTTAGAATTTGGTTAAAGAGGACAACTTGAATTACTAAATGTGCAATAACTTTGTTCCCCCCAATGAATATGTGAAATATCCTAAGTAAACCTCATTTTGTAGTAAAACAATTATCCATTTTCCCCAATAGTTTTGTACGGACAGAAAAAAGTAGCTATTTCCATACAAAGTTTATCATTACCGACACTAATGCAACACTTCATTTCCTCAACAACAGTACACACTTCATTTATATTATATTATTGTATGTTTCATCAATATAATTACAAAATAAAAACTAAAACTACCAACATAATTACAAATGACTCTTGCAACATACCAGACTCCAAATTTCCCTCAGTTACAACCAATCACCGTTAGAAGACATCCAAAGGACGAGATTGGGATCCACGGGCTTGTAGTATAACAAAAATAAATAAATAAATAAACTTCCAAGAACAAGCAACATGTCAATAAGATTTCCAAAAGTCACTTGGTAAAATCTTCAGTTTTTAACTTTACTCATATCTTGTTGTTGAATTTGATAAACAATGACATTTTTACTTTGATACTTACACATATTCCAACACAAGTTGCCTCATGGACTTCCACATCTACGAGAATTCTACACCAAATTGAGTTAGTTCCAGGATTTATTCTTCTGAATAAGTTTCATTATTGGATGAATCCAAATGAACATGACGGATGTTGGATTTGCTAAACAAAGGCTTTACGAAAGAAAGTTTGAATTATTGAGCGGTTCCTGCTCTTTTGACTCTAAAGAAAGATGGTTCGTGGTGGATGTGTGTTGATAGCAAACTACTAAATTGAATTACCATCAAATACAGGTTTCCCGTACCAAGGATTGATAAAATATTTGATACGTTCTCTAGTCTGCAAGTGTTTTCTAAAATTGATCTGTGTAGCGGCTACCATCTGACAAGAATCAAGTCGGAGGATGAATGGAAATGAGTTTCTAAATGCGGGAAGATTTGTATGAATGGCTTGTTATGCATGCCAATTTCTTTATCCAATGCTCCAAGTATCTTTATGTGGTTAATAGATCAAACATATTTCGACTTTGTCGGCAAGTTTGTTGTTGTTTATAGTCAGAATTCGTTGGATCAGATAAGCATAAAGTTGTTTTACTAACTTAAAGGAAAGATAAATTACTTAATGTGAACCTAAAAAAGTGCTCTCTCATGGATTGGCTCCATTTTAGGGTTGATTCATCAAAACATTTGCACCATTGCTGCCCCTCTGACATTGCTTAAGAAAAAGGATAATTTAGTTGGACTTCAGAGGCCGAGAAAAGTTCTGAAGTTGTCAACGGGAATACAAAAGGAGTTCCTTCCCAACATTGATCATGAGGCTCTCAAATTAATACACTTTCATGTTGAGACATAAGAGTAGAATGCAGTAAGCGAGTTGTGTTGTTGAAATATTTTAGTATCCAACTTGAAGGATTTAACAATATAAGGGAGATCAGATATGCATGTGGAGAACCTATATTTCAAGAAGGTAATTGTGAAGAGTGTTGCACAATAGTAATGTCTATCATCTTGAGAAAGATGGACCAACTGAAGTTGTCAATCACACTTTGGGGAATTTGTTTTATTGTCTTGCTTCAAAAAGGCCAAAGCAACTCCGTGGTCAATCATTCTACTGGGAGAACTTCTTTTGAAATTGCTTATGGACATAATCCAACTCATTACCTTCATCTTATTGGAGTTCCAACTTCTAATAAAAAGGTTAATGATTTTACATTGTCCATGGAAAGAATTCAAGAAGTAAAGAAGAAACTTGAATAAAAAACAATTCCTATAAGAATGTTGTGATTATCCATCGACGAGTTCAATGAAGATGATCTTGTTTGAAACTATTTGAAGAAAGAAAAGATGATTGATCCTTGTTGGGTGTTAAAAAAAATCGATGATAACACATGTAAGATTGAGCTACCTACACACAACGATTGTTTCCCATAGTTAATGTTGGTGATTTGACTCCTTATCATGGCGAGATCCATCTGAACTCTAAGACAAGTTCTTTCTCGCTTGGAAACTTCCTTCAAACTGGTAGCCTCCAGTGTTTTGATCATAAATTCTTCTAAAAAGTTCAAATTTATGCATGATTGGTGGCACTGAAAAACCAACTTGAGTATCTTTACAAAATACATATATTATGCATCTTCAGATTCCAGGTATTAAGATAGTCCTGACCCTTCGTAGAAACAACTAGAAGTCAAGGAGCCTGATGGAAGCTACAAAGTTATTCTTCAACTAGTTATCTGTATTCATTGAACCGTTAAGTACTTATAAATACACAGTTATACATGGTCAAAGTAGGATTAGTTCATTTGAGAATTTATTTATCAATATTGTCAATATAATTCTCATTTTCTTGTTGCTCCCGCCTTGAAAGTCCAATTAAGCATTTCTATTGTATCAGTTCCTTTTTATTTTCTACTTTAATCACAAAGTCTCAAGAAACGGGAATTGAATTCTCTAGAGTACTTTATGGTAAAGTTGAGAGAGAGAGTGGCACATTAAAAAAGTGAATATAATATAATAATATAGGTCACATATACTTTTCGTTTTTATGTATCATTCTCTGATCTCCATAGAAATTTATGAAAGAAAATATAGAGGATCTATTTCCATGGATGGCTAATGCAAGAGGCATCGGTTTCGCTACAGTATATCAATCAGACGCAAGGTTAAATTCCAAAAACTAATCATTAACTTTGAATTCAACCAAACTGAAACACAAAATCATTGCCTTAAGATTTGTAAGGCCGGAGCAGAATGACCCAGACCGATCTCACCTTTCACAACATAAGTTTAGAGAATAGATTTGGTTAGTTTCTTGAGTACATGTGAAATTTGTACAACTACAAATTTCAACAAACATAAGTTTGTAAAATGCTGCTAAAACACGATATAAACTTCATTATTCCTTATGCCCTCTTCCATGTGAAGACGCATGCATGCTAGGAGTCAATACCAAAACCCTACTTCAATGCAGGTACCTGAAAAATGATACAGAAAACAACCAGAAAATTCAGCTAGGATGAACATACTGATTGTGGCTGGTTCGTTTAAGGAAAAGCTTAGCTCTATCCTAAAATAGAAACCGATGAGAAGTTACTTCCTAGTTCAAGCAACCATATCTAAGTCATTGTTTCAACATGCATCCCTACGTAAGAGTTGGAGATGAACAAGATTCAATGAGAACAAAGACCATTGCCAACTATGCACAAAACTTAAAAGCAAACGCCTCGACACCATTAGATGGAGGCGAGCAGATTCCAACTGTTATGATTAAATGCAAGCACCAGTTAACACCTTTTAAAGTAAAGCATAATTAAGATGTGTGCAGAATCTGAAAATGCATCATCACTGACTAAAGCTAAGACTTTCAGCAAACGCAGTGTTCTAAAATGCCCTGTCTAGGCCCAACCGCCCAACTTAACTGTCGCCTATGTGTTAGGCCCCAGTTGCCCATCTCCCATTTCATTGGCGCTGATACTATTAACAATAAAAACAAAAATTGCAGATCAATAAACACTAGCAATGAATATCTCTTTGCAGAATTAATAACTCCACAACAATGCATCTTTCCTTCCTTGTAAATGCTCACATGTACCTTCATAATCACATAGCTTGATTGATTGAAAGATTGATGATTACCAGAATTAGAAAACTGAATTAGAAAACTGAATTAGAAAACTGAATCAGTTAAACCAGCTCATACTTTCACCAAATGAGTTGGACAAAGAATTCCCAGAAAACTACCTTAAATACAGCGCTGATCGCTTTTGTTTTTGCATTTTCAATCAAAAGATGAATTTAAGAAGGCCATCAAAAGAGAAAGCCCTAGATTTAAACAGAATAAAAAAAAAAAGAAGGAAGATTAAATTCAAGAGAAGAACGATAATATGATTTAAGCACAAACAAATCAACGAAAAATGGTGAAAAGCTTACCTTTTGTAGAAATCAGCGACGTATCGCGAACTGTTGTAGAAAACAAACCACATCAACACAACAACAAGGGTATCTAATCCAATATCACGGCCCACAAAGATTAAATCACGAACCCATATGCTTATATTAATCAAATACCCAACTCGCCATAAAACCCAGACAATGAAAGAATCAAATCGCAGGAATATAATCACAATATTTATTAGAGAGAAAAGGATACTGAATAGATAACGCTCCCACCAATCGAGCATGTAGAGCCCAAAAGTGACATTGTAAAGATAAATCTTCCGTTGAACCCAGTTCATCGCTGTAGGAATTCTAAAGATCTTTCCTTTTCTTTTTCTTTTCTTCTTCTTTGTTTGAAGCGAATAAAGAAGGAAATCCTCAAATCAATGGAAGATGAAGAATTAGCTATTGCGAAAATTCCGCCATCAAAGTCATAATGTGAGTTATACGGTCGAATTCTAATTTTATCCCATATGACTAAAGTAAAGAACAAAGCATGCAAACCACATATTTGGCCTCATGGGAACATCTATATATAAAAAATTAGATTTTATACTCTTAAGATTTGAAATATTATATTTTTCACTCTTTATAAATTACCATATGTGCTAATGATAATAAATAATAAGTACAAAAAAAGGAGTTACAAACATTACAATCCAATTAAAAGTAAATTCATTGAGGTTAAAAATATTAAGATTATGAAATAATAAAATAAAATAAATAATCTTATCTTTTAGAAAAAAATTAATTTTTTCATAATCTAATATATTAAAAATTTATATTTTTTTATATATGTAATTCAGTCCATTGCAAATTTATATTATCTATAATTATATAAAAGCAAGACAGTTTGGCTAAATTACAGTTTTGCCATTTTTCCGTCAAAATTGTTTATTAACTTTTAATTTCTGAAAAAAAAAAAGATTGAATGTTATTGGAGGTGGGAATGTGGGATAGTGCATAAATGGTTGACCAATAATCTTTTTTTTACTTTTTTATTTTATTTTAATTTTTTACCTTAATTTTAAAAGCTTATAACTTTTACGTCTCAACTTATTTTTTCATGAAAAATATATCAAATTATTTATTTTTTCAAGGTCTTTAATTTGATATCCATATTGAGTATATAAAAATAATTTTTTAAAAATATAAAAAAAAATTAGATTAATTAATATATTTGATATTTAAAATATTTTTATATAAATAAAATTGTGAGATTTTTATACAAAATAAAATTATATTTTGTATATCACGAATTTTTATTTTAGAAAAATATATTATTATTTTATAAATTTATTTATTTATTAAATAAAAGTAACAAAATCTCACACAATATGATAATGCGATACAAAATAAAATGCAAAATGTAATAATTAAATTACTATTAATTATAATTTACTAACTATTATATTATTATAAATATTACAAATCGTGCAACGCACGGGAGAAATACTAGTTTATATAAATACTCAATTCTAATACAAGTGCTCCTACCCACAAAAAAATAATAAAATAATTGTGAAATAAAATAAACAAAATAACTCTAATGTTTCAAAAAAATATGAGATTATCTAAAGAATAATATTTATAATAATTAAAAAATTAAATTTGCCCTCTATAAATACTCCAAACCATGCACACGAAATTTTCAATCAATAAAATCAAGGTAAAAAAATTAATAAACAATCGTATTTTACACACATTAATTTTTTATGCATAAACTAATTTCTTGAATTAAAAAAAAAGAATGTTTTTGTATTTTTATCTTAAAACATAACATAAATAGTTCAATAACAAATAATTTTCTTTATATTAGTTTAGAAATATTTTAAAGTGTAATAGTAATAAAGTTTCCACATAAAATAAAGTATTTTTTTACATGTAATTTTATTGGTATATTTATTTTGGAATGTAGACATTTGGATGGATAAATTAAGAAAGTTTACATTTATATATTTAAAAGTAGACTTCATACTCTCAAGACTTGAAACATCATTTTTTTTCATATGTTGTCATGTGTCCCTAATAATAATAAATAATAAATACAAGAAAAAAAGAGTTAGAAACATTTCAATTAAGAGAGGGCAATGCAATTATTTAAAATTAATTGTTCGATATGTTTTGCCTTTTCAATTGTCGAGATAACTCCCGTATTTAATCTTTTTTATAGTGAAATATTTTGTAAATATACCTCCTAGGTTGTTGGTCAATATTAATTGAATTTAAGGGGAAAAAAAAAGATGAAAAATGAAGTTTATTTGGATATGAATTCTAAGTTTTCCTACTCAACCTTAGACGGAGTTGACATGAGGAGGGATAAGTATCTGCTCAAATTTCCCTTTATTATAAAAGTTACTAGTATTTAATCCGTGTGTTGCACGGATATTAAATGTTATAAAAATATATAATAATAGTAGCATAAAATATATATATATATATTATAAAAGTAATATAACTTTTTTATATGGTGATAAATTAAATATATTTCTCACAACACTTTAAATTTCAATTAAACAATTTTATAATTTAAATATAATAAATATAGTCAATATATGTATTTGCTTTTTTTAAACTCAAAAAGCACTATTATTAATTTAAATATTGTGCATGCAAGTCAGATTCTAATGTAGATATTTTGGCTGATATTCATACACCAGAGTTTTGAATTCTTTGAAATATTTCGGTGTTCCTACTCATGAACTCATTCTGAAAGTTGGTACACCAGTTATGTTGTTGAGGAACATTTATCATTCGAAGGGACTGTGTAAGGGTACGAAACTGTTGATAACTAGGCTTAGAAATCACGTTCTTGAAAGTAGGGGTTCCAATAGAAAATAATGTTGGTCAACTGGTCATAATTCCAAGATTATCTCTTACAGCATCAAATCCAAAGTTGTCTTTCAAGTTTAAAAAAAGACAATATCTAATAATTGTATTATATGCAATGTCAACCAACAAAAGTTAAGATCAATCTTTATCTCATGTTGGATTATTACTTCAAAACCCAATGTTTAGTCATGAATAGTTTGTATGTAGTCGTATCCAAGTTACAAGTAAATGGAGCTTGAAGATTTTGGTTTGTTCTGAAGATAATGTTGGAAATAATTCAACAAAAAATGTAGTGTTTCATGAAATTTTTCGAAATGTATAATCATTTTATCACTTTTTTTTTTTTTTTGTAATAAACTCAATTATCATATAAAGTTATCAGTTTATTTCTTCTATAAATTGCATATTTTATTTTGTGAATGTATTTTTTAATATAGTTTTAATTTATGTAACTTTTGCATATTAAATTGTTAGATTTACCCATAATTTACGTATTTTATAGTATTTTTAGAGGGTGAATTTAGACGGAAAAATATCTCAATTTCAGGTTTTATAAATGATAAGGATTATTCAATTTTTTTTTATTTTGACGGTTCTTAAATAATCGTATTAAATTATATATATTTTTTACAATATCATATTAGAATATTTGAGTGTGTATATGTAAAACATAATTATTATATTATTTTAAAATAATATAAATTAGTTAGTTTACTCATTTATAAATTAATATAATATAATAAACTAATATAAATATGATGTTTATATTTAGAATTGAATACTAATAGTAATTAAATTACATCAATAAATTATACACATAATTTTAATTATTTTTATATTACAAACTATGGAACGCACGGTTGCATTGCTAGTATATATAATAGCAGAAGAAGAATATTTTTAGTAACCTCTCTACTTTCTCCCCTAAATGTCTTACTATTTTTGGTGTGTCACATGGCATTATTTTATTGGTCATCCTACTTAATTATAGGATTTTAAAGATGCATATTATATGAAAATCTATTTTACTAATTAATAATTTAATTAAGATGACAACCAAGATTTTAGACATGAATTTTTACTAATCAATGATCCTATATTTGTTTTCAATAAGTCAAATCATTAGCTTATTTATTTTTATTCTAATGGCCCCAAATAGAAATTTTATTTGTTTTGAACATATATGACATTTATATAACCAGCTGAAGGTAATGATTCCAATTAGATAAATTCATTTTTTATGGCACCCGAATATAAATACCCAGCCGAAGGTATAGACCTAATTGTTTAGTATAAAAGCCCCTAAATTTATTTTGAAAATGTGAAGATTTATCAAATCATTAACCATACTAATAGTCTTAATTTTAGGATCCATTGTAAATCTTTCTACACAATCATCATGTTAGACATTTATAATTAATTAATTTTTCTTATATGAATTCTTATGTGGATATAAAATAAGAACATGTAAAATTTAATTTATATACCACGACAGGGGCATAAAGCAGTTTTTCTTTGTAAATTTGTAATCTAACATCTTTTTATTTTTTGTTTTGATTTTTTGTAGGATTACATCCACACATCATACGAAGGTACGTTTTTTGTGAATTTTAAATTATCAAAAAATTACTTTTGTAAATCAAAATCTCATTTGTGTATATTAGAGATGTTGATTCCTTCATTCAAAACTTGATGTCAAGCTTGGGCTCATCATCTTGAGCTCATATTTAGGTGTTGACCGAGTGGCAAAAATATGGTTAGTGAATATTTTTATTAAATTAGAAGTCTATTATAATAAATATATTTTTATTATATTTGAAATCTATTATTTTTATAAAATATTGCATTTATATGAATACATATATTTCATCAAAGGATAATGTATACTAAACATATATTTGAAAAATATTTCACATGTATTCAATATAATTAAATTCTTGAATATATCATGAATTACACATGTCATACAATTTTAATTTTCGGAGATATATGTATATTAACAATGGATATTTACATGTCAATGACTACTAATTATTCTATAATTAGATTATTTATGGTGTTTATTGTATATAAATATAGATAACCCATTTTTAATATATTTTTTATATTTTAATATATAAAATGATACGTCATATTTATATGTTTTTATCAATCATATATTATTACAATAATATTATAATTGATGTTTTAATGTAAATTTATATTATTAAACTCTAAAGATTTGGAACATATCTGTTTTTATCATAAACCCACAAAATAATAATGCTCCATATATTTTAATTTGACTTTATTTTATATAATATATATATATATATATGTATATATGTATAATAACAACAATTATGATTATTACAAATATATTATTATTAACAAATTTTAGGGCAATAATTATGAAACCTCAACTATTTGCAAATCATGATCAATTTTAAAAATAAATCATAATTAGTTGGTCGATCGAAATCAACCTCTGCAAAAGTCAAGATGTATTAAATAAGTTTCCATATTTATTTTAATTAAAGAGAAAATTGTAGGACAATAAATATGAAATCTTAATCTTGGGCAAACCGTGATCAATTTCTGAAATAAATTGACATTAGTTGGTGCGAGTTAATTTACAACATGCATAATTGCATAGATTATTTGTAATAGATGCTAATATTAAATGTAATACTTCATTATTGTATAAGTTTGGTAATTAGCAAGAACAACCCTTTCAGCTGGTATTATATTATATTATGTTATTTATGTAATGTAAAATTATTATAAATCCATCAATATTAAAATAACAATATATGACAATACAATTAAACTATGAAACACAAAGTTATTATGAAAAAAAAATCCACAAATAGAATGCAATAACATAACATTAAAATATCTGAAAGAAAAATAACAACAAAAAACTAACAATCCATAGATTCATGAAATCTATCAATCAATAATACACATTAAAAATTAAATTGTCTCCTGGACATATCTCAAATCCACATTTCATTCCAAAGCGAATCACATTGTTAAGCAAAAAACCTCATCACGTTATTTCACATTGAAGTTCGCATTGTCAATTCATATTTAAGATGATATTGTTCAATCACATTCTTCGTGCCTAAAATGTAGATTCTGCGTAAATTCATAGAAATTGGCTGGGAAAAAAAATTAAAACACATAAGTGAATAACAATTTAAAGTATTATAATAGATTATAAAAACAAATACATATCACACCAATCGTGGAGTGGCAATATATGATTTAACATGGTTAGTTCAAAATTTGGATGAATCACATCAAAATACCATACAATCCTGTTGAATCTTCCATAACTTATTGTATTTGATCTGAAATAAATACATAAAATAGTATATAAAACTCATAAGTGCCTTAGATTGTAATTATAGATAAATACCTCAATCATCATTATGATTGTTCTGATTGTAAATTTCTTGCTTTTCACAACATGTAACATTCCAAAACGACTACTTCCACTTTCTAAAACCACGATTTAATTTTTCACAACCAATCACAAGAAGAATTCCTATTCATTGTTAAGACCCAAAACAGAAATATCATGTACTTGTTCATCAAACTGTTGGAGAATAAATAATAAAACAATTTAAAAACAATACAATGTTCTTTTTAATTTATGGAATTAACGAGAAACTAAAAACTTTTAAATGTGGCAACAACACAGTGAACGGCCTGGCTTCACAATATAGCTCACTCCTTCTTAACTTCCTTACCTGAAAAGGTGAGGAGGTAAGTGTTGGATAACACTCCGTGGGCTAACTCTTTTACCCACAAGAGTACATACACATGAAACATAATAATTTACATTGCATAAAAGCATGTTGTACATTGAAACACTTTACTTATGACCATAAATCATGAATCTTGTAATATTTATACTATTTACTTATTACAGTACACATAAGAGCATATCAATCATGTTTGAGACGCGCTTTGTCCCACTCGAGCATCATGAGTTCAGGAGCTACCCGAAGTGATCTTTTGATTAGAATATTGTACGGGTCATACCCGCAAATCTTAGCCATATCTATGTATGGTATTATCCGTAAACCTTATATATTGTGCAGCTTTACCGCGAATCTTGTAAATAAGAAATCATATACATATCAAACATTGTGTTCATAGAATCATGTCATCAAAACCAACATCATGTCACATTTAACTTTCACAATACCAATGCATAACATAGATAATTGTCATATAATTATGCATATTTCTCTATAGAATAATTTAACAAACCACAACACATGATTAGTGTGACAATATCACACACCTCTTAAAGTGGCAGGGATGGTATCTCCAATTATGCCTTATCCCAAACCCGAGGTCTCTGAAGCTCCTACAATAGGGAGGAATAGTCTGCTATTAATCTCTTAATTAAATAAAATCTTGATCCATGAAATATTGAGATTCTTACTGACTAGAAAGATGTATAAACTAACTGAAAATAGTTTAGGAAATGGATACGGGGACTAATTTTATAGAGGTTGTGAAAACGAGCTTCTTTTTTAACTTAATCACGTTCTGATCTCGATGTTCGTGCACAATATAAAAATACAAAACTTTCTTGTTCTCAACACCAATTATAGATGATGAAATTTATGATATTTTACGACTGATTTGAGTCCAATCGGACCTAAAACGAGGATTTTATAACTATGCGTTGTATATTTCCACTGGGCAACAAAGAATGAATATTTTATAATTTACAAAATATATGGAGGCACAAGCTGACTTTTGAACTGTAGAAACTAGAATCATTTGAAAGTGTGCTATAAAATTTTTGTATCTTTAGAAAATTTACTATTGATTTTGAAATTTTGAAATCGAAATAACTAAAGCTGTAAATTCTGCACAACCGTAGGAAAAATAACATAACCTATAAACTGTTTTGACTTGAAACTATTATGAAATATAATAACACCTATAAGAACTACATATTAAAAATTGAGGAGATTTGGATAACTATAAACCTGTATTCTCAATTTCCAAATAAGAAACGTAGCACTTTATAAATCTGGATCTGGAGTAGTAGAAAATTCATATAAAATAAAATCGATATCCAATTGAGTTAAAAGTTTAAAACTGAATCGAAATTATAGGAATAAACTACATATTCAAAATTTAAGGGGTTTGGATATCTATAACCATATATTTTGAATTTTAAAATCAGAAGCGCTAGAATTTGTAAATTTGGGTATCGAGTGGTAGAAAATTCTTGTAAAATATAATATGCATCCAATCAAATTGAAATTTTAACCGTGGCTCAAACTCACAGTGAGAAACAATATATTAAAATTTCACAGAATTCGGAGATGCATAAAAGGACTTTCGAATTTTTAAACAATGAGAATACCTGAAAGTTGGAAGAATGGAAAAAAGATATTGAATTTACGGTGGCGACTCAACTAGAGAATCACAAACTTATATACCCTAATTTATGAGATCTAAATAAATGAGTATTAATCCATAATTAATCCTCCTATTCCATATGTGTGTGTGTGTGTCTATATATATATATATATATAGTCTTGTCACCCTATTGGGCTTCGGATCTCAGTTTATGAACTTCATAATTCATGAGTATTTTTATTAAGCCCATTTAAGCTTAATAAAATGTGAACATAATAAATTCCAATTTAATTGCCTTAGGCACATAATAATTCAATTAATTCATATACTTTGCATTCAAATCATAGAAGCATAATTAATCATCCATAAATAATTAAATCACATAGGCTTGCATTGAATAAAATAAATCATTCCACAAAACATAATTATGCATATGAAATATTTGGGTTACTACACAACAACTTACCAAATATATCTCAACAACAAGAACATTATTTCCAATAAATTTAAAATACATATATCCTCCATGACTAAGCTTATTATCATCTACAAACTTATCCCAACCGCCAATCAAACAAATATAATCATAATATATATAAGTTATGAACTATCTATGCAATACCTTCTGCTTTTCAATTCTTTTTGAACTAAATGTAGGTTGTGAGGTCGTTGTTCCATTGACAGCTATCATACCATTCACCGGTGAACAATTATCATCAATAAACTACATATACTCTAATGTGCTTAGATTGTTTTTGTAGACATATCCTGTTTTGATGATTTTGCACCTTTGGGGCAACCTCTAGGTTGAGGGCAATTACAGAGATTTGGCTCAATCAAAGAGGTTGTTGCTGGATTCTCAATTTCTCTTAGCCTCTTCAACTTTAACATCTCTAATTTACTCGTATTTTCAAAATTTTCATTTACTTTAATAAATGTCTCCTTCCAACAACTCCTAACATCAGACGCTACATTAATGACCCCTTTAACTGGTTCCATGTCTAGTTTTCTCCAAAACTTATTAACACTTTTTAAAGGGATTGATATGGTTACTCGAATTTGTCCACCCATCTCATGTGCACATGGAAGACCGCGCTTTTTATACAAAACACAACCACATAATAAAGGATTGACTCCAATTTTAGATTCATTTACAACATTCATCTCATCTAATATCTTATCTAATGCAGCAAGACACCAAACCTCGGAGCAAATGAAAATGAGATATTTGTATCGATGTTGGACTATGTTTATACTCTTTTCAAATGAACTCTTGATTGCAGTGTGTGATGTTTCGAGAAGAGTATAGATCCTAGTCCAACATGTTTTGAAATTGTTTGTGCTTGATCCAAGCTGTCTCTTCAATTGCGAGTGATAATGTTCCGCTCTGCAAGTGATAATGTTCCGCTCTGCAAATATCAAAATTATCTCATTAATGATACATACAACAAAAGACTTGTTAAGTATGATAAAAAATTTAGATTGAATTGTACCTATTTGATGTGGTGTTGTCAAAATACATAATCTCGTTAGTCCAACAAGATACAAATTTGGTTTTGTATAGCGTGATCCAATTGTCTACATCATATTTCATGACATCTAATTGGAACATGAAATCCTCCTTAAATCTCCCCAACAACTCTTCAAAATGATGTTCAGTAGGTGCAACTACCAAAGTGCACCATAAATCCCACAACCCTTTGGTATGAAATTTCTTCTTGCAGTTAGCCATTGTGTTCCTGTTAATATGCTACTGACGTAACAAACGACTAAAACTCAAAAACGTCCTTTGAATTGGATTCATCAATGCAAGTTTTCTATCGATCACAAACATAGTAGGTAATGAACTTTCATCCATCAAACCTTTCAATACAGTGCATGCTCACATATAGTTTTTATCTTTCTCACTTTTCATATAGGCACCTGCAATAGAAAATGTCATGTCTGTGGAAGTCACCCACACTATTTCCAACAATGGTAAATTGTATCTATTAGTTTTATATGTAATCCATTAGAAAAACACGTGGAAATGATCGCAAAAATTGACCTAGTCGGGTGTGCAAAAGACATATCTTTCACGGTATCTGTTAGCTCACACCGGTTAATATGGTAGATAAATCAAATCTTTTGTAGTTTACCAAGAAGATATTGCATTTGTAATTGCTCGACATGCTCAACATATCTATGTTTGTGACAAATATTGTAGATTGTCTTTATAGTTGACTTGTTATGAGTGTACCTCTTCTGTAATGTAAACAAAATATCTTTCAATCGATTGTTGGTTATCGGCAAATCAACAACCAACTTTCCTCATCTGGTGTTAGGTGACCAGCATACGAATGACCAAGTAAGTACTTTGCGGTTTCATGATTATTTGATCCACAATACACCTCCAATGCCCATTTAACAGTCTCTAAAAAGTGAGTACACTTAAGCGAAATGGACAATTACATTTCTTTGTTCCAGTATTCTTACTTTCACTAGATTTTTTTTTATACTTTTTCCACACCTCCTCCTTCCCCTTCTTCCATATTTTCTTCTTTTTATTCTTCTACTTTTTTTCATCCACATTCTTACAAGGTTTCTTCTTAGGAGGCCGATAAAAACCACTTCGTTCACAAGCTAACCATAAACGAGGAAGTCTCTGCTTGGTTTCTAGTTCTGACAAAAAAACAACCACAACAATACCAAGTGGCAAGGCTCTTTCATACACCCAACTAATCAATGCCTCATGAATCAAACAAGTCCAAAGTATGGAATACATCTAGATAATCCACAACTAGCTCACTTCTCATTGGCTCAGTTGATTCTCTATCTTGCTCCTTGCAAAAGAACATAAAAATAAAAAATATTAATGATAATAGAAAATTGATAATAATAATAATAATAATATGACAATCAAAACGAACATATATTTTCACCATTCAACTTTAATTTACAATTTCATGATTTCAAAGAAAGAATTTTCCAAATCTACTAAAGCATATTACAAACATATCATAAAGGTCATTTATTAAAAACTTGCCATAATGCACAATAAGATCATATCATAGGAAACATAATAGTATTAACTCACTTCAGTATTGGTATGCATTAAAGGTCGAATTCCAATTCCTCCAATTCCTTCACTTAAAAAAATTTAAAACATGTGTGTGTGTGTGTCAGTACTTTATGCTCATCAAATCACATTCAACACTTCATTAAAAATAGATTTAAAATTCTTATCCAAATTAAATGATTTCGACCAAGTATCTCCTAAATAGCACTTGATTTCAAATTATAAATATTTATTTAACTATCATTGTAAGAGAAAATTAATTTAAGATTTAACTTCCAAGAAGTGTTTGTAGCAATAGTTGGTTAACTTACCGATGCTAGTAGGTAATATTATGTATTTAATTAAGCATAATTTGAATAATAGGTCATGCAATTCTGATTTAATTCTTCATAGCCATACTTGACCTAAATGAAGTTATTTCAAGGATAAGACCACAAAATGTGTTACCATATTAATTTCTCTATCATGATATTACCCTCCATTGTCAACTATATCCAATGGTTGCTCGATTTTGTTTCAATCTTCTGCATTTAGAAATTAAATTAATTTTCACATGGCTAGACTAAGAATTTTGCATGAGACTCTTTAGTATCTCAATATTGTGCAAATCTCTCCCGTCCCCACTTTTTCCACCCTCATATCTTATGTAATTCGTTTATAGTTAGCTCATAGAGTTTTAACTTTCTTTGATTTTAGCCTGTTGCAGGTATGTTGTAAATCTTACAAATCTTCTCCCTCTCCCGACAAGTGGCAACAAGCTAATTTTGAGAATTTCAGCCAATGTCTCCACTAATAATTCCACAAATGTTTAATCCATTTAACAAATCCATACATAAACATTCAATCATTATATGTACTCGAATAAAGCATAAACAAACTAGATTTAAATTACTAATCAAATATATTTTGTTATCTAAATTAGTTTTTCTTATTAACTTGCCCCAAAAACAAGAAATCATTTAACTAGGAATGAGTTTATATACTAGCTATTTGTGAACATAGTATTTCAGTTTTTCTTATTAACCTGGCCCCTCAAAATAAGAAATCAATTAACTAACATTGAGTTAAAATAAAAATATACAACAATTAATCTATGAAAAATAATTTTATATTTAAAATTAATATTTTATTTTTATATGTGCAATATGGATATCAAATTGAAAATCATAAAAAGATAATTATTTTCATAAAATTGAAATTGATATGAAAAAATTATAAGCCTTTAAAAATAAAAATGAAAAAGTAAAGAAAAAAATTCTAATCGAAGACTCTCTAAAAATAGAAAGGTAATTTGGACAGACAGGAAAAATACCAGATTTTTAGTTCTTGTATTGTTATTATATATATATATATATATAGATATAGATGTAGACATATATTACATAAAATTAATTTTAAAATTGTTTACTTAAATCATATAACCCACAATATTTCTATTTTTTTATTATTTATTTAATTATTTAGGCCTTTCGATTTTTTTTGCAGATTAAGAATTTTATATTTTATTAAATTTAAGCCTTGATTCTTATGTTCTCAAAAAATTTCATTTGATTATTTATTTACCTTTTAGATAGGAATTTTCATTAATAACAAATTTATTAAATTTAAATATTTGAAATTTACGAACGGGCAATTATTAAATTTAAATACTAATAATGTACTTTTTAGATAGAAATTTTCATTTCAATTTGACAATTTAACTCCACTAGCTGAAGGAACCTCATTCCCATGAAATTAATATCAGATGGATGTTGATGGAAAACCTTTTAAATAATATTCACATTTGAGGGACGAAAGTTAGTTTTATGAAATCTTGAATTATCTAAATGATTTATTTTAAATTCTGCATTGATCTCGTTCGAAATAAATCATTTCATTTTGAATTTCTACTGATCAATTACTATATCTTAACGCCCTAGATATATTTAGAGAGTTATTCTTTTTTCATTTCCTTCTTTTCTTTAAAAACAAAATATGTCTCGAAAAACTTTTATGAAAATATGAGCTGTTACACTAGTTTTTTTTCTTGTGTCGCATGATTTATAATAATTTAATAATAAAATTGCATTAAAAATAATATATTTTTATATGTGTGTACGGATAAAACAATATTTATGCTTATAAATATTATTATTAATTAAGTCATTTTCTTTGAGCTTGTGTTTTTGTGGATAACATAATATCTTTCATTAATAAAAAATTAATTAGATCAATACATCATTTTGACAAAAATACCCTTTTCTTCTTTTTTCTTAATTTTTTTTTGTCAGACATTACGTAAATCCAACAAATTTATGTCATTAGTATCAATTTTTGTATGACAAAATAATTCAAACGATCAAAAACTTATTACAAAAGAAAAAAAAAGAAGTAAACTAAATAATATAATCTACAAAAAATATAAAAGTATCATTATGAATGTGACATATTTACAGTGGGGCTGTTGGAATTCTTCTACAGTGGTGAGTAATGATCTCTGACGTCCGCATGGACAGCTCAGTTGGTTCCTGGGTGGCAGATTGCCCCAAGAACCCAGGATCGAGTCCTGGGGGCGAGGGATTTCGCCTTTTGCCCCAAGTAATGATCTCTGACTACTTCTACTGCTTGCTTGCAGGCTTTATTGGTATAAGTAGAAGAGAATGTGAGAAAATTAAAAGTACAAGATGTTAAATGTGATTTTTCTCAATATTCAACATCAATATGCAAAATGTACTTACACCACTTTTTACATCATGTAAATACTTACAAGTAGAAGAACAAACCCAAGTTACAATACAATAGCCTAACCAGACACCACCCTTTAATGATCGTTGAACTTTACAAATAGAAGAGAGTTTTTCTACCATTTCACGTCCAAGGTTAGCGCCTCGGGAGGGACAAGCACAGAGGGCAACTTCGTAAATGAAAGATTCGATGATAAACTGCTCCAAGCAAATGAACCAGTGTCTATTAAAGGCCTGATTTTCTTGATGACTAGAGGCTTCAGAACTCCGCCTTCAATTCTAGCCACTACTTCAAACCACACACGCTCAGTAGTAGGCCTCGTTCTCCACTCAGCTAATGTACTCCAATATGTGTCATTACTTCTGACCTCTCTTTGCAGTTCCAACTGAAACCGATATATGGGCAATGCCCTGATTCTTTCCTTTAAGGGCCCAAATACAACATTTTGGCCGTCTCTCTTATCAAGCAAACTCCTCAAAACTCTTTCTAAAAGGGCTATTCTAGTGCTTAAAGAACTATTGATGTGCCTTAGTTTCTCGTATTTTGGCCGGATGTAACACCTCTCAGGCAACAATTCAGTGGTAAATGTGGAGGGAAAAACAGTCTGGATAGGTGCATCAGGTCTCGTGTTTCTATAGGCAACCACTGAAGCGGAACCCAGAATATGAATAGGAAGTAATCTTGCACATAAGGCAGGCCAAATAGGTCGAACATCTTTCCAATTATTGTACATGAAAACACCATATAGAAGTTGATAATCAGAAGGATGAAGAATGTTGATTTCTTCTGCACCTTTTACTTCTACAGTGATGCCATCCCCAACTAATATCCTCCGCAAACCAATGTGTGAAGTATTTGACTGAAATAAACGGTCAAGAAAACCGATTCTCAATATGAATCAATTGCAATTTTAATATGCATTAAGCGTAAATATTCCTCAGAACGGCTTTAAAAGCTCAAATTAACAATCTGTAAAGTAGAAGCAAATGTAAAGTAGGTAATTCTAATTTACACTATCGGGTTTTGTTTAGTAATGGATCAAACCTCAAGGGTCGTTCCTGTAGTTATTCCTAAAGAGATCATAATAACTAATATTTTAGATAAGTACAAGCCAACCAGAACAACAACTAGACTGGCAATATTCACTATAATAAATTCCAACATAAAACAGGAAGGAGTTGAAAATTCATTTTGTATGAAAACTTAGTTAATTCATATTAAGTCAAAATGGTTGGCTAAGTCCTTAATAGTTTTCATTCCAGCTGCTTCTATCTAAATGTCATCATAAAACAAATCCAAATGAACACACCACTAATGATGAAATTTCCAGCAGTACGAAATTGAAGGTATGTGATGCATGTGGAACATTGCACTGGGGAAAGAGGAAAGAGGAAAAACACACAGAGACAGTGTGAAAATTCCAACAGTTTAGGTGGAGCAACAAACAGTCTCTAATTAGATTCCTTTTTCCATGTGAAAACACCATTACATAACAAAAGGAATGACCAAAATCCAGATTACTCTCTTGTTTAATGTACTAAAAAGAGCATGACAGACCCAAGAATTTTCCATAATATTGAAGACCCATAAGCATTCACAACATTAAGCAAGGAGGAGCTGTTATTCTCACTCCAATTGTTTAGTCTAGGCACAGAGCATGTCGTAAACTTTTGGTACTTCTTAAGTGGAAGGCAGTAACAACAAAACTAGGATTAAAACCTTAGACAAAAGACCTAACAGGGGCTGAACTTATCACAAAATCACATAATTTAGTTCTTTCAAAGCAACAATTAGATTATTTGTCATCCCCCATATCAAGCAAAAAATATCAGTCTCCCATATCTCTTTTACAGTAAGATATATAAGTTGTTTGATAACCCTCTTTTATTCCTTTTAATACAATATATTTGATTCTAACAAGCTATGTTACATTACTCCAAACATTATTTGTTTTCACATTGCAAACCGCAATTGAATACCATAGTCAGTTACTCGAACAGAAAGTAAGCTTCTCTAGTTTTTTAACCATAACAGTTTAAACCGAAATGAAATTGATTGGGGAGAATAATTGTACCGGCAACATAAGTGACAGTTGATCATTGTCTCGGGTGACCAGCAATTCACAAGGGCCTTCAATTTTGAAGTTGTCAATTACAGCCGTGGAATCAATTTCCCTAGCCAAAGCCTCAAAGTTCGATTTCCCATTTTCCGTCAGTGCAACCAATTTCTTCCATACCGACATTTCCTCATACATCTTAAGAACCATTTCGGTCTTCCCAACTTGACCACGAAAGTCATATCTTTGCACAGACCTGTACTTAATTTTCTTCACATCCAACTCTGAAAGCTGAATATCCTCCAAAGCCCATTTCTCTTTATTCGCAATTGCATCCAGAACACCCTGAATTCAATCCCAAAAACAATTAAAAAAAACAAAGATAACAGTCATTGGCTTAGTAGTCATAACTAGAAGACCAATCAACCCCTCCCAAACCAACCTCAACTATAAATTCCTAGTTTGGCATTCTTCTCAGCTTAATTATTCGCAAAGTTTCTGCTCAATTTATTGAAGATTGAGCTAGTGAGAAAAATAGATAACTAAACTCTCACCTAAAAGAGCAGTTTGAGACTCTTTTTCGCTAGAAAAGCAACGTAACGCAAGAGAGAACATAGCATAACAAGTAAACAAGAAGCAAAGAACGTAATAAGCATCATTAAATGACTAAGTTAATTCCAAAATTCTCAAACCAACCTGTAAAAACTGCGGGGGTTGAAGAGGGATGCTCGATTCAGTAAAGGTTGTGACTTTGGGATAGAGAAAGTGGGAGAGGTTGAAAGGGGGAGGCGGTGGAACTGTTGATGAGTGTATTAACAAATGGGAATGGATAATTATCAGCAAAAATGGCGTAAAAGATCGAAAAAGCATCGGAACATTGTGATGGGGCATAATATCCATCAGCAATGAATCAAGTGTCATTCAATAATCTCCGGCTAGAGGTGGGTGCGGGGGCGGAGGTGGTCGCCGATCTCAGAAGCCGGGATCTGACATTCGGGTATCGAGTAAAGAGAACCAAAAGATTTTATAAATGGTTTCTCGATTTCAATACAAATTGTAATAAGCGTAATTAACCCCTTAATACTTTATCAGAGTCAGTTGAAGCCTCAACCTTCCACCTTCCACCTTCCCTATATCTATATATATATATATAATCAAATCCGTATTATTGGAATGCAAAGAATTTTCTGGTGCGCTACTTGCCTCTGAGCTTAACAAACAATTATTAAATTTTTTTGTTCAAAATATTCTTTTATATAATTGTGTACACCCTACGTTTTGAAGTTGTCTCAATATGTATACAAATGTTTGTAACCACCAACACAAACTAACTCAATTCATCTTACTTCTTCTAAATTAGTGTCGTTATAAAATTATGTAAGAAACAAAAAAGTTAAACTTAAGAAGTGGAGGATAAAGGATAAAGCGGTATATAATCACTTTGTATCCTAATTATTCACCAAGTTTTTAATGTATTTTTAAAATAGAGTGGGACTTTTGTTCATTGATTAGATCCGTATAACTCAACTCAATTGAATTTTACTTATAATTATGGGTGGATCTTAAAAAATACGTTAAATTAAAAAAAAAAAAAAGAAGTAATTTGCGTCCAACATACCCGTAGCTTGCACATAGTAATTTTGGGTACTTGCTGGACGCAAGTAATACTTTTCTGTAACTCATTGATGCTTTTGAGTTAAACAAATAATGCATTTCGGTTAAACAAATTATATGGAGCAAATTTTAGTTTAATCTTCGTTGAATATATACTAATGTAATAATACGTCAAAAAAGGAATTTACTGCACATTCTTCGCCAATAAATAAATATTAATTAATTTCTCAAAAAACTTATTAATTTTGCAATTTTTAATAGAATTAATAAATTTATATTTCAAAATTAATTTCAATATAATATAGCTTAAATAAATGATTAATATTAATAAATAATAAAATAGTATTATTTAAATATACTATCATTCAGTATACTTAGTAATATTGAGCGACTTTTTGGTTCAATAGGTTATATATTTTTGTGTTTCAAGATAATATTATTTAGCCATAAAGAATATTAATCTTTGAGTTGCAATGTATTAATTTATATGTTGAAATATATTATCGCTTAACTTTAACTGTATTACTTTTTATGTTAAAATATATTATTATTTAACTGTAAAATGTATTATTCTTTGTGTTGACATGTATTATTTCTTCACCATAAATATGTTACTCTTTGTGTTAGAAGATATTATTGTTTAACCATAAACATATTGTTCATTGTATTGAAAGACTTCTTAATCATAAATGTATTACTTTATATATTGTAAAGTAATAATGTTTAACTGCAAATATATTAGTTCTTCTGTTGAAAAATATAGTTGCTTAACATAAATGTATTATTCATTGAATTGAAATATATTATTTTTGTGTTTAAATGTATACTTCTTAACTGTAAATATATTTCTTTTTTGTTTTGAAAAATAATATTGTTTAACTGTAAAGATATTATTTTTGTATTGAATGTTAACATTGCTTAGCCGTTAAGGAATTTATTTTTTTGTTGAAATGCAATGCTCTTTATGTTCGTAGTACTGCTTACCTCTTTACTTTTTGTATAAAAATATATTGTGATATATATCCTATGTTGTAGTTCAATTCTCGAATCTTTCTATGATTATTACAAAGTGTAGGAGTATCCATTTCTAGTTTCCCATAAAATAGTTTCATGCTTACAAGCTGATTTTCGAGTCGGCGACATGGATCCTTAGCTCTTTGTCTTTATCCTCAACTTAACTGAACTCCAACTCAGTAATTGCCTAAAACTCTGGCACCAGTCTTATTATCCATGTCATCACTAAGAGACCAACGCCCATGAAGCAAAATTCTTAAATGTTCTCTTCTTTGATTGCCCCGCCACTACTGCTTCTTCTTTGTCATCTGCCATAGTTGCTGCTTAATTGTTTCATTGTAAAGTGTTATTATTTTAACTGTAAACATATTACTACTTAATTGTGAGGGTATTACATATTTATTTATAATGTAATAATTCTTGCTCAACTGAAAAGACCCATCATATCATATCATGATGTTTGAAGTTTTGAGAGATAAGATTTTATATGAATAAACATTTCTTAAAGCACACTAATTTAAGTTACTTTATAGTATTACTTTTATTATATTAATTTACAAGCAAAATATAAATTTTAAGGCTAAATGTGATAATAATTGATTTGGATAAAGTGATAATAGTTGAGTTTATGTTTGCAAAAATAGTTAAAAAGTTTATTCACAATATTTAAAGTTAATCCATTGGATTCACTCGTCAACTTGAGCTCCGCTGAATGACATAATGTTGACGAGTGTCTTTTTATTTTAAATGATTAAATATATATCAAATATTTGATTTAAATTATAAATTTTTTAATTGCAACATTAATCAGTACCTACGTGCAACATCATCACCCTCATTTACTGTACATCCACAAGATCATCACAAATCAAATACCAATTTCACAATTCAATGACATCACTATCGCGAATCAAGAATAAAATGCTTGACAGTAACTTTAACTTCCAATTATAGTAATTTATGTTGCGCTTAAAATAGAACTCATAATCCATAATTTAGTTTGGTAATGAAGCCTAATTGTATTTTGGATATGGGATGTATTATCTTTTGAGGCAAATTACTCATGATTTTTTGTAACTAAAAAGCGTATCCATTTAAAATGTGAGAACATCCTGCTTTGAGTTGGGAGTCGCATCCATGAATGACTTGGTTCATTACCCCCAAGGAAATGGTAATATTAATACACACAGTTTAAGAAGATTAAACAGAAACAAAGGAAAAGAATAATTTTTCATTTCCCATATAACACATACATCACCTTTTACAATTACAATGCACAAAAACCTAAATAATTGCCTCTTCCACATAAGCAAGTCTGAACAACAGATTTCTGACATAATTTACCTCCCACCATCAGTTCAAGTGGCTGCCCAATCACAGTGACTATGCTGCTGTATTAGCATTTAGCAAATCAACAGCTACCAGTTCCGTTCATTCAGACTTGCATTGCCATCTGTCCAGCCCTCTACACGGCACCAGCTAGACTGCACCTGGAGTGGGTTTTAACCACACAATCACTCACAGCACCAATGTGGTTGTGTGCATAATGTGAGGCCAAAGTCATACCAAGTGCAATGAACACACCAATGTTGATGTGTGTATAATGTGAGGCCACAACCACCTCAAGTGCAATGCGCCTAACTTAGGTAAGAATGACCCTTCTGTCCATTGCAGAGTTCCACTACCAAAACAAAAATAACAGACATGGGAGCGAGGCAAAGCCAAGCGGATCCACAAGGCAGGATCCTGTCTAAATTGATGTCTTTCTTCACAAGAAAGTTGATTGGTTACATAAATAAACTGAAAACCACCCAAATGAGGCCATTGGCAGAGGTTTAGGCAGGGAAAAGGATCCCCCCAGATACTTCATCTTCAATAAAACTTGAACACATAGAAGGTTAACTAGTATTCACAAGTGGCCAGACCAACCCAGACGAGCTGAAAAGTAGTGTGGAAAATTCCAACTGATTTGAAAGAATTGATGTTCAAAAAAACCAGAGAGGCAGCAAAGTGTCACGAGAACGCAACAGCACTCATCTGCTGGGATGTGGTGTACAGAGTGTCAGATACTTTTGAAGGAGGCCAATATCGAAAGACTGATCTCCCAACGACACTCTCGATAGGCAGCGGGCCCCTGTGCAACCGAAATATCTCATCAGAATCCATGCATTTCCAACATATATGGGCTTCTAGGAAACATCCATCTTGTTAAATTATAAATTTTAACTGATCCCACTCAAGCTTCATTTCTTTTAGCTTGTGTTTTGATTCATGAATCTGAAATCCTAGTGACAAACCCATTGGTGTCTGTTTAGATTGATATTAATTTGAAATCTGTCACTTTTTATTATGAACTAAATTTTGTAAAACTTGGGTGAATTTAATATCCACTCTACTTGAATCTCTCAATGAACCACTCAATAAATAGTCCTTATCCGGGGATTGGACCAATCTTTAAAAAGCAGAGAAAATTATAGATTGTATAATAATATCCTTCAAACTTTCCAGAAGCATTGATAAAATGTTACCACTCAGCAAAGAACAAATTACCAGTTATGAGAGTCAAAGCTGTTGTTACGGTTGTCTCCCAAGACAAAAACATAGCCTTCCGGTACAAACTATGAAAAGAAGAGAAACAAGGGTAAGTATTCTTCTAATTGTATATCATGGCATGCCATTATTGAAATGCTCAGAAAGGAAACACGCAGAAAATATTACCACTTGATCCATTTCATACTCAAGTGGCTCCAAAACATAATCCTCGTCTTGAACTATTCCATTGACTATCAATTTTCCATCACGAATCTGCAGAAGGCATATATAAGCAACATGATAAGGAAAATATAAGGTGGGCATATCTAATCACCACTCAAGGCTTCTTACTTCCACATAGTCACCAGCTGTTGCTACAACTCTCTTAATAAACACATCTGATGGACTGAAACCAAATTCCTGGAAGGCAAGTGAAAAACATAATTCAGATTGAGTATTCAACCAATTATGCTAGAAAGAGTTCTGAAGATACCTGAAGAAATGATGGAGCCTTAAATATCACAATATCTGAGACTTCTGGCTTCTTGAAAATATAAGAAACCTGAAAAAAAAAAAAAAAAAAAAAAAAAAAAAAAAAAAAAAGGTTTAGCTACATGATATTGGTGCCAGTTTCTCACAACAAGAACACAGAAAACTAGATTATGTATTATAAAACTTATATTTTTTATTCTAGACCCTTCCTTGAGAGTCCAGAGCAAATAGACAAAAAAAATCTAGTAATAATATAATTTTTTCTCTCATTACCAATTAAAGGCAAGACGACAACTGCCCAGCATTAACATTCATCACTAGAAATGATAACGAAAACCCCATGGCAAAAGTAGAAATTTTTCTGACTTATCTTAAAGGCTTTCTCAACCAAGCAAAATATCCAAAACACTCCATAAACCTTAGACAAATGAAGAATTCATCAATTAAAAACACAGATATACAAAACGTTAGTATAAGAAAACAGGTATAGTTAATCACAATAATGCGCCCCGAAAATTGATTTTGTTCTGGGCATAAGCATCTTGATCGAACCTACTGCAATAGAAAAGAAACTGAACTCAAGCACTTATTCACCTTCTCTGTTTCTACTTTCTTGCATAACAATTACATACATTTATATACTGAACAATCCCATTCAACCAAATTGTTTCTCCATATATAATCCAAAACCTAAAGAACTCTCATATGAGGTACGTCACTACAACCAAAACGACGAAGAAGAATACATACCTTCTCGGCAAGAATTCTATCACCGACATCAAGTGTTGGGTACATGGACATGGAAGGAATCGACCTCGGTTCCGCCAAAGTCGACTTGAACAAAATGCTAACACTGAAAGCAGTGAAAGCTGCTTTAGCATCCTCAGAGGTGAAGCAAAAATTCATCAATTTCAATAGCCAACTATTGCTACAACGGCCAGCACTGCTCTTAGACAGAACCTTCGCGCTGGATGCACCACCACTCTTTGACATTGCCAATGCTTCTGAACACTTGCTTTGAACACCACTAACACTCACACTTGTCAACGATTCTTTTCTGATGCTGTCGAATTTGCTAGTAGCAGAGGCCCCTCCTCTATCCACCTCCGTGGCTGTGGGCTCGTTACAAGGTAACCACTTAGAACCTGGTAATATGGGAAGGATTGACGTTGCCTTGAGCTTTGATATTCCCAGAATGCCAACGTCGGAAGAAGCCCCTACAGAGTGCTTCATCAACGAAACTAATCCCACAACAAGAGGCGATCGGGAACTTCCACCAAAAACCTCCTCGGCCAGAATCGCCTGTATTGACGTCGTGGGGTTGACGCGACCCGCATCCGATCCAGGCCGGCGGAAGTCGGAGTAATTGGAATCGGGCTTTTGCGATGGTGGGTGTTGGAAAATTCGAGATCGCGACGCGCATTCGTGAAAGAATCGCGAGGCGGCGGATTTGCCGGTGGCGCCGGAGGAGGCAGCAAAGTTTGAGGCGACGGAGGCGGAGTAGGTAACAGTGAATCGGATAGCCATGACGGCAAATTGTAAGAGACTGATGAACAAGTAAATGAAAATTTCGGGGTTTGTGATAAACTGGGAGATGAGCGAGAGCTCTATAAGGCAAATAAGGCCATCGTAATCGAGAAGATCAGTGATGAACCGGAAGAAAAAGGGGGGAATTGGGAAGTAAGGCTAGATCGGTGGGTGGGGAGGAGACGGAGAGGGTGGCTGAAGGTGGATTCTAAGGAAAAGGCAGTAACCCTGGCGGCGGCAGCGGCCGGGCAGAGCTTCTCCGGAGAAGGGGGGAGAGTGCGCACGCAGGACGGCGAGGAAGGGAGATGGAAGGGGGAAAAATTCAAAGAGTTGAAAGGAAACAAGGGTTTAATAAAAAGACAACTCCCCACCACTCACCAGTTTACATTCATCCATGTATGCCCTCTGCTTAATCAGTTATTACGGAAATACCACATCAACACGCTTGCTTCCAAATAATTTTTATTTTTTTATTTTTATTAAGGGCAAATTGGAAGGACTTTCTTTTGGAACCGGAGAACGATTAGCTGTATCTAGGAGTGTCATAGTGGTAATTTAAGGCAAAAGTATGGGCAAGGTTGACTTTGCAGGTGGCTCTGACTGAGAATCGAATTAGGAACGTGATCGGTTGCTTCCGTGCTGCGAAATGACCTAATTAATCTTCTGTGCATTGCACCTTAACAATTTTTTTTTTAACAAATTTTCACAAGTCTAACGTAAGAGCTTACGTATTGGTCAGAGGGGGCAATTACGTCATATTGTGCATGTCTCTTTTTTTTTCTTTTTTTTTTTTCTCGAAAGAAAGTAATTCACTATTGTACGCAGAAGAGTTTCGTGAAAGTTATTTTGTATTTTTTATTATTAAAATTTTATTTGTTTTATTTTGTGTTAAAATTACTTCTTTATTATGAAACATTATATTTGTGAAGATTTTAAAATGGAATTAATAATGAGTCTAAGGATTTATAAAAAGATAACTTCACCCATATTCTTCGCCAACAGTAACTCTCTTATATCAACTTTTAAATTTTTTAAATCACGAACGATATTAACTAACTTTAAATTAATTTTAGTAAGAAAATTAATCTTCAATGTAATATACTTGTTTAAAAAATATGAGCATTAAAATATATAACATTTAATTTAAGTTTAAGTTTAAGAAATATCAAATCTACATTTAATACTCTCTCAAAAAATCTACCTTGGAGACGTGGGCACGGTTCCGGTTCCAAACCGGAACCGGCGGTCAACGGTCCGGTTCGAACCGTTGACCGGTTCCGGTTCCGGTTTGGAACCGAAACCAGGATACAGCCGGTTCGGTTCTCGGTTCTGCAATTTAAAAAATATAGCCGTTGAAGATCAACGGCTGAGATTAAATAGCCGTTGATCTTCAACGGCCAAGATCAAGTGTCCGTTTGGGAACCGGCGGTTCCGAACCAGAACCGGGAACGGGCGGTTCCCAACGGCTATTTTGTTTTTTATTTTTTTATTTTTCTATAAATACCCCTTCCATCTCATTTCAATTCACATTTCACAACATCTCTCAATCTCTCTTACATCTCTCTCAATCTCTCTCACATCTCTCTCAAGCTCTCTCACATTTCTCTCACATCTCTCTCAAGCTCTCTCGATCTCTCTCATATCTCTCAAGCTCTCTCACATATCTCTCACATCTCTCTCAATCTCTCTCTCTCAATCATCTTTATATTCTTTATCTCTATTAATCTCTCTCAAAATGTCGAGCTCAAGCCAAAGAGGACGTGGAGGTAGATGATCATCTTCTTTATCTCGACAAACAAAAGGAAAATCGGTTATGCCGACGAGTACAAGTGCCGGAACCGGAATGCCACCACCATCTCCTTTGGTTCCAAGATATCTCAATCTTGACGGTGAAGATATTGAAATTCCAATCGAATGGCAAGAAGATTTTGAAGCTCAATTAGGTTTGTATTTATTTTATAAAATATCCCTCTTAAATATTATTTTATAATTTTTTAAAAATATCTCTCTCAACTATCTATTAATTTATTTTGATTATCAATTTAGGTGCACAAAACGAATCTAACGAAGAAGAAGTGCATCCAACTGAAGAGAGTCAAAGTCAAAGTACGCGACAAACTCAAAGTGGACGAGATGAGGCATTAAGATCGGATATCTTTGCCGTCCACTTCAAAAGAGATATCCAAAATAATAAAGCAGTTTGCAACTATTGCGGGGTGGAATATGTGTTTCAAAAAGGAGGAGGTTATGGCACGCTCAAAAAATATTTGCAACGTGTCCATCCGGACAAAGTCGGAATCGATCGGCGTCAAGCACAACTACCTCGTGGAGGTCCTGGAGGATTCACCGGATCCACCGATGAATCACAAGGTACGCCTTCTTTATTTAAATATTCCGAACCTTTAATGAGAAAATATTTGTCAAAAATGGTTTGTGGCATGTATTTATCTTTTAATTTTGCTGAAAATAATTTGTATAAAAATCTTGTGTCACTATCAATGAACCCTCAAGTGTCCGGTGTTTCACGTAGAACATTAGTTCGTGATATTGAAAAAATTGTAGGTGAATATAAGTTTTCTTTAACTGAAATGTTTGGTTCTTTACAACAAAAAGTTTCAATTTGTGCAGATATATGGGCGGATCATTGGAGAGAACACAGCTTCTTAGGACTTACTTGTCGTTAGATAGATAATTCATGGACAATGCAAAAAAGATTACTTGCATATAGATAATTTGATCAAGAACACACGGCCACAAATATTGCTCATAAAATTCATACGATTTTGCAAGAATATAATTTAGTTACAAAAAATTTTTCAATTTCATTTGACAATGCTAGTGCTAATACTGCTAGTTTGCCTTTATTAATTCAAATTTGTCAACCATCATTTAAGGGTAGATTTTTCCACATTAGATGCATGTGTCATGTTTTAAATTTGTGTGTACAAGATGGTATGGAACATTTTAAATCACATATAGGTCCTATTAGATTAGCAATTGGACATTTAAAAAGATATGCAACTTTATGCAAAAAATGGAGAAGATTTTGTAAAGCATATGGTATGCCGGAACCCAAAAAAATCACTAAAGATGTGCCTAATCGTTGGAATTCGACCTATAAAATGTTGAATTCTTCTTATGAGGTTAGAAATGAATTATGTACATTTTTTTCACAAAAACAATTAGGCATTCCTTTATTTCCGAGTTTATGGGATACATGTGTTGAATTAATGTCTCTTTTGAAAGTTTTTAAAGATGCAACGGAAGAATTATCCGGATGTTACTATCCCACTTCTCCTTTAGTTGTAGATCATTGTGTTAAAATTGCACTTATTTTACAATCATATTATTTGCATGACTCTTTACAAAATTGCATTGCAAGCATGAGAATTAAATGGTTAAAGTATTATCAAGAAATTCCCGATTTATTTTTAATTGCAAAACTTTTAGATCCTAAAATCAGAGAAGATGGTTTAGAAGAATTACTAACAATGTATTATGATGTATTATTTCCGGTTAAGGATGATGACACTCCTAATCCGCATATAATTGTAGGTAACACAAAACAATTACTTTATGATTGTTTTAAAGAATATAAAATTTTGTATGGTGATAGTTTAAATAGTGAAAGCGGTCATGGAAATGATAATATTGGTGGAGGTAGTTCGGTTTCGGATCAACCCGAACATCATCACGATCCGAACTTTCAACACCTCAATCAATATTATAGGTTTTATGATATTAGAAAATTAAATAAACCTAGGAGTAATAGTCTTTATCAAGAAGTAGATAATTATCTATCTACAACTTTTGAAGAACTTGGATTTGATACGCCTAACGAGCTTTTGAGATGGTGGTCTCGAAGAGCAAAAAACTTTCCCATTTTATCTCTAATGGCAAAGGAAATATTTGCGTGCCCGGCATCCACCGTCTCGGTTGAACAAGCATTTAGCACCGGCGGTTACATTTTGGATCTTCGAAGATCCAATTTAAGGGTGGAAAATCTAGAAAATCAAGCTTTACTTCATGATTGGTCGAACGCCGAGGTAAGAAAATAAGAAGTAAATTTTGATGAAGACGATGAGGATGAAGATGGAACCGAGTATTCGACCACATCCGGGACCGGGAGTGATTGAAGCTTGCCACTAAGCCACTTCTCAAGCATCAAGGTAAGACCTTAAGAGCACTACGTCGACTTTGATTCCTCAACTATGAGGATCCGTAGGCAACTTAATTTTAAATTAGAAATTAAATTTTAATTTCTAATTTATAGTTAAGTTCAAGTCTTTTTTTTTTCTCTCTTCTATTTTTTTTTAATATGTTGTAATTGAAAACTTGTAAAGTTGTAATCTCTTGTTAAAAGAAGTAAATGTTTTTAGGTAAGTTAAATTTTTGTTGTAATTTTTTTATTTTGTTTTTTATTTTATTATAAGTTGTAAATGTTAATTTTTGATTGTTGTAATTTTTTTTGTAAAATGTAATTGTTTTAATTAAGTTAACTATATATTCAATTCAATCTCTTGTGATAATCAAACTCAAAAGACAAAAAATTAATTTTCAAAGTTGTTAGTTATTAAATTAAATAAAAAATAAATAAATAAATAAATAATTTCAGAACCGGGAACTGGAACCGAAACCGGTGGAACCGGAACCGGAACTGTGTATATGGCGGTTCGTTTCCGGTTCCTCTCTTCCCGGTTCCGAAAACCGGCGGTTCCGGAACCAAAACCGGAACCGCCGAACCGTGCCCATGTCTACCTTGGATGGTTTTGGTCTAATAAAAAGTTTAAATATGGAATCATAATATTTAATAACCATATATCATGTAGTCTACCATTTACAATAATAAAAACACTCAAATAAGACCTTCTTATAAGACGGGTTGGAATCCATACTCTTATCCAATACTAGACGGGTCGGACACCATACCCTTACCCCAAAACCATCTCACTCACTTTTGTTTCTGATTATTTTTCATTCCCATTCCCATTCCCATTCCCTCTCATTTCTTCGTCGTCAATCTTTGTCTCTCTCAATATCTGCTACAGTCACCACTTTCTTTGTTTTCGCCACCCTTGTCGTCGACTAGCACTGTGACCACCACCACCCCGTCGCTTGTTTCATCTTCCTCGTCAAGCTTTATCTCTCTCACTGCCGGCTACAATCACCGGCCTCTTTGTGTCTACTACTATTGTCGATTAGCACTGGCACTAACACCACCCCGCCGCTCATTTTGACTTCATCGTTAATATTTGTCTCTCTCACTGCCCGACAACAGTCACTACTCTCTCTGTGTCTGCTACTCCTCATGTCGACTAGCAGCGCCGCCACCACCAACACCCCTTTTGCCAATCACAAGTCGATTGAGCCGTGTCTTTCTCTCTTCTTTCTTAATTTGATATTATAAAGTAGATAATTATAGTGGGACACTTGAAGTTTAGTTTAACACTTAATGTTGCCCTAGATATTTTCTCTCTTCTCTTTATTTGATAATTGATTGAAAATATATGGACTTACTGTTGTGTATTTTAGAGAAATATTTTTCTTGCACCATGAGATTGTTGCACTAGGTTTGATTTGTTTTTCCATGGATTGTTGATTACCTGCAGGAAATGTGCATCAGTTGTTGTGTGTTAGTTGTTTCTATTGGCACTACTTTGATATTGTTGACTTCTTTGCTTTTTTAGGTATTTCTCTATATTCAATTATATTTTCTCATGGATGCAATATGATAAGTGAAATTGTATGGTTCTTGGTTGTTTAAGGTAATACCTTTTCTTTAGGTTGGTTGGCTTAAGACATACTGACACATGATTTCTATGAAGACTACCGGTTCTATTGTGAATTCATGAATTCTTGATGGTTTTTAAATTCTTTTTCATGTGTTCATTTGTTTGATTGTTATTCACCTAAATTTATACGCTAATCTGAAAGTGTACTGAGTGGTTATAAATAGTGTTGAGTATGATTGTATCCATAAAGATTAGTGGAGATTATTGAGTATCATTAATTTATTCTACATTTATTTAAATGATCAAAATAAAATGCGTGTTTATCTATTATGAATAAATATAAAAGAGATAAAGAAACAATCAACCAAAAGATAAGCAAGTAGAGATATGAGAACATATGATAAGAGAAACAAATCTTAGGACCATTTTTCAACTATCAACAATTATATTACCAAATTAAATCAATCCAATTTCATTTTTTCTTCATTTTTATGTGATAGTTACAATATTAAACTATCCCTCTTTCGAAAGGCATGTAACTCGTAGATTAATTACCTATGTAAATATCTTATTTCGTATGAATAATTAATTCCCAAAAGAACAAAAGACTAATGCGTCTTCATAAATATTGCAGATAGACAATCATGTAAATATTTATGTAATATATATCAGATTTACATGGAGTTTCATATTTCAAATTTTGACTCAATATATATCGTACATGCTTAATTACAGGCCTTATAATTAAACAAGGAACATAAAACAATTTATGTGAATAAAAGATTCAGAAGAATAAATGGAATATTCACTAATTTACTTCAAATATAATCATTGAATTGTATCAAACGTGCCCTAAAACTATGATAATGTTAGCTAGACATAAATGAATTAACAATCATAAGAAATATAATTCTAACAATTCCTAATTAATAAAAAAGAGAAAACACTTAATCTTCGTAGGAGATCTGGCAATTTGTTCCTTGATGCAGTTGTACATTGTATTCTGTAGGTCTCTATATATATCTTTTATGGGTCATAGGCCGTCTATTTATAAAAAAAATGGCCTAGGGTTCGTCATCATTTTCAAATCCATTGAAATCCAAAAGATATGCATGAATTTCTACAATCGGTGCTCGATTGAGCTAGAGAGCACTCGGTTTAGCAGATATGCTCAGTCAAGCAAAATCTAGCTTATGCATCAGCGCCAAATTCAAAGTAGTTTTTTTAAAGCTTTGTTGTCCGATCTTTATCTATTTCACAAAAAAAAAAAAAAAAAAGCCCTGTGTGTTGGCTTTTTAATGCCATCAATTGTAACCCAATTGGATACTTGTAACTCATGTTATGATCAAGTATCAAATGTATGTTAATACAAATCAATGTGTGGTGTGCTCTTTGATTGAATTTTAGACTATATTAGAGACAAATCAGTACATGTTTTTTTTTTTCATGAAAGTTGTAGATCATTGTCTTATCTTTCCAACATAATAAAAACAATATATTTAAGTGTCTACATTAAAATCTGTACTCATTATTTTGTAATTGTGCATCATGACTTCATGATTATGAGTGTCAATTTAGTTTTTAAACTTTAAATCTATGACAATCGCTTAAAATGAGCAAACATGTAAGATGCACTCGATATAACAAAGTTGGACTAAATAAGATGATTATATATAACTTTGCATATAAAATGTATCTCAAATGAACCCAAAAATACATGTGTAACTCCCGTTTATCAAACCCCCAAACTTAAAGTATTGTTCTTCCTCGAACAATAAAAACAAGAAAATGCATTATTGGGTGGATTGATAATGATTAAGCTTGAGGCATGAAACTACTAATTAGACATTTCACAATATTTTCATTACATGATAAGAATTTTTTTGAAATATATGTACTGAATCATACAACCTCACATGGTAAGTGTTTTCTTTCTGATTCTCAAGTATATATAAGAACAATTATGCTCAAACCTAATTAATACATGTATTGTACCGTATGTTTGCATATTGTCATGTCTCTATATTGCTCATTTGTATGCTCAAGATATGCATAAACAAATACCTTTCTTTTTTGTTGTAATGTGAGCTCTTGGTTACAATGGAAATTTATGCTAAGTGACTCATTTGTGGAATATTATCTAATTTTCTCTTTCTTAGTCCAATGACTGTAATCATGAACTACTATTTTAGTTCTTAGTAAGGAATTGTATGTACCTTCTTCACCATATTTCTTTCAGGATTCTCGCTCCCAACTTTTCCACATAAATACTCCACTTTTTCATATAACCACTTTAACCAATAACGAGGTTTCAAAATCTCTCTCTCTCTCTCTCTCTCTCTCTCTTTGAATGTATATATTATTGGAATATCTAGGCTAAAGATCATATGAAATACAGAATATATATATATATAGTAGAAACAATACATAATTAGAAATCATTGTATTTTTCCGCCTAAAATCATTACTTAATCTGGAAGTACACATGGCAGCATCTAATTAGACAAATTTATATTATTAAATTTATATTTAAGATTGTTTACTTAATTAGTAGATCAAACTTTCCTAAAATACTTTTTGTAGGAAATATTCAATGTTAATATTTTGTTTTTTGTTTGCATGATTATTAATTATTTTTTTAATATATTTATTGTTCCTAAATTTGTAGGATTATTTTTTATGAAATGGTATGTATTTTGTTCGCAATATTTTATAGGATTTTATAATTACGAGTAATCGAGAAATTTTAGTATTCATTTTGTCCGCAATATTGAGCGTAGTTAGTAATAATGAAGCCGTGCCTACATCAACATGGTCATAATCGTACCATTATGTAGTAGTCTCATGCAGTCATTAATTAAGTTATAATTAATGAATAAATCAACGCAAATAAAGAGGAATGTTTTAACTGCAAAGAGAGGTTGGTCTATGATTAATCACATCTTGACCGCAGATAATGTAATTTTATTAAATTATAAAATTGAATATTTGAAATTATTTATTAAATGTAATATATTGAATAAATCTTAATTTCTTAAGGAAAAATTATCCATTTAATAAATGCGAAGAAATTTAAAATTGATTTTCTTAATAAAAAAATTCAATTTTGAATACTATTATTAATATTGTATTGAATTTAGTATATAGAAATAATTTTAATAATTTAAAATAATTATTATATGATCGAAATTAATATTTATAATTTACTGATAAATCCCCTAATTATGTTATGATTAGGATAGTTTGACTTAATAATTTTAGTAATGTAATTGTAGTCTCACGCCCAATTTTGGTAATTTTGGAATCCTCACAATCCCAAGAGTAGTGACGTCCATGTCACCATGATTTGGCCACCCAGTTAGAAATACAATAATCTAAGTAATTAAATGTTAAAAGATGTCCCATCTTTTCCATGATAAAATGGCAATATAACTTCAAGGATACAAAAGTTAATTCTTTTAATCTTTTAAATTTTTTTATCAACAAAAACACATCGTCATACGAAGGTATGTTTTATGTTAATTTTAGTTATCAAACGATATATTTTGTACATGAAATTCTCATTTGTTATTTTTCAAATGTTGATTCATTCATCCAAATATTTATGCCAAGCTTGGGCTCATCATTTTGAGGTTATATTTAGATGTCGACCGAGTGGCAAAAATATGGTTATTAAATTTGAAATATAATGTAATAAATTATATTTTAATATATTACTGATCAAAATGTTATGTTTAGATTTTTCTTGGACAGTTCATGTCAAGTTTAGGTGGATTATTGCCATCAAAATGTTATTTAAAGGGGTATTATGGTGCTGAATGGTCCATATTCATTCGTAAGGATTCTAATGGCAGTTTCTTTGGACAATGATGTAATAAATTTTATGATGATTACTCTTTGATCACCGAAGATTTTTTACTTTGCAGATATGATGGATATCTATTTTTTTTAATAGTTTTTTCAGATAGTGGTTACTTTAAGAATAGTACGACAATGCAATCCAGATTTGTATCCGCTTCATTTCATCCCGATGGTAAAATAATATATGTCATTTAATTTTTAAATACAACATTAATATATGCTTATATTGCTAACAAAATATTTTGTTTATTTTGAAGGAATTTCCAAGCCATTGGGCAATTTTAGGTTTAATATATCGAATCTGTGTCCGCAAAGAATGTTCTACACAATTATCAATCTTGATGTGAATAATGAAGTTTTGGTAAACTGTTGATCAATATAATACAATTTGGTAACTTATTTTATTTTTGGAATTATCAATATTTGTGTTTTAGGTTATTCCTAAACTTTTTATGGAGTCTTTGTCGTGGAGTTTGCCTTATCTCTGTAAGTGGTATTGAGTGGAATGTTTCTGCTAGAATTTTTAGGGATGTATGGGTTATTAAAATGGGCTAAAATGAATTTGTGGATGACAATGGGCTCACTAATGGTGAATTAGTTTATTTATTTATTTATTTTATTTTTCACTACAATGGTGACAATATTTTCGTGGTTAAAACATTCTCTAATAAGTTGATGTATAAAGAAGGGACACCTGCTATGAAATACAGAAAGTGCAAGATTCTGGACAGTTGTATGTGGTCGTATTCCGAGTTACAAGTAAAAGTGATTTAAAGATTCTGATTTCTTTTGAGAATAATATTGGAAAAAGTTAAACAAAAAATATAGTGTTTCATGAAGTTTTTCGAAATGTATAATCACTTTATTGTTTCAATAAATTAGTTATTTAATTTTATGTATATATATTTTAATTTACACAAATTATGCATATTAAATTGTTAGATTTAATAAATAATTTACTTATTTTATATTATATTATAGGGTGTATTTAAAGAAAATATATCTCAATTGCAGATGTTATAAATGATACGTATTATTCAATTCATTTTTATTATAATATATTATATTAAAATAATATAAATTATTAAACTTATTCATTTATATAGTTATAAAATAATAACAATATTTTTAATAAAAATATGTTGTTTATATTTAAAATTTAATACAAAAAATACTTTAAATATATTAATAAATTATATATACATTTTTCATTAATTTTTATATAATATACCGTGCAACGTACTGGTGCATTACTAGTAAAAGTAATAGCTAAAACAATTTATAACATGTCATGTCTACGTACAAATTCATTTTTAAACAATTGAACCATAAAATGTATTTATGTATAATCCAACTTTATAACACCATGTTTAATTTGTTCTTCTCATGAGCTGTAATGCAAGGAAAGTAAGAGAAATGATACATATTAGTTTTGAAAAATAAAACACATTTTAAATTTTTAAATGATACATATTGACTCAGATAACTTTTTTTAACCAAAAGCTGAAAATGATAAACTAAAATTGCAAAACATTTATGTACACATACATAATAACTAAAAATGTAAATAGATATAATACTAAAATATTGAGAAAATTTACAAATTAGCCCCTGAATTAGTATCTCCGGTATAAATTGGACCCTAAATTATTTTTTGATATAAATAGGACTTTTAACTTTTAAAATGGGTCAAATAAGCCCCTTAACTTTTTATTACCAAATAAATAGGCCATTTCAATGAATTAAAATAACAAAATAAATCTAAAAAATATTTAATAACTTAGAAAAATACTTAGATAAATAAAAAAATTATTTAAATAAAATAAAATAAATATTTTTTAAAAAATGATGAAATCTAAGTTATTTAATAAATAAAAAAATAAAAAATCTTAAATTATTTAAATATAATAAACTAATCATCACATCTCAAACTCTTTTTTATATTTAAATTAATAATAAATTTTACTTATTAATTATTGATTTATTTAAGTACATTTATGATTTAATTTGTTGGTTTTTAGATTTATTTAATATTTTTAAAATTGTTTAATTAATTTAATATTTAGGAGGATCCTATTTATCGTATATTTAAAATTTCAAGGGCTTATTTGATCTATTTTAAAAGTTAAGGGATTTATTTAATATATTTTAAAAATTAAAAGTTGTACTAAAAATAATTTATTGTCCAATTTAAATTTAAGGTACTAATTTGTACATTTTTTCCTAAAACATTTATTAGAAAAATAGAGAGAGAGGTGGTGGTGGTTGGTCAGAAGGGAGGGATAGGGCACCCCACCTCCAATACATGGTTCAGTCCTCAGTCAGTTTCTTTATTTATGTGTTTATACAATTAATTCATATACATCAGTTTTTATTTTTTTCTCTTTTTTATTTTAATTTTTCTCTAAAATCCAAATATTTTTTTTTGTTTTAAATCCTTCTTTAATATATGATAGATAAAATTAATTTTCTTTTTATGATCTTTAATTTGACACCAATATTGTATATATTGAAATAAATAATTATATTTAAAATTATGGAATATAATTTTTTTGGATGAATTATAAAATTTTATGCATTGAATTATTAATATTTAAAATTTTGATATATGTAATGAATTTGAATAAATAGTATATCAAATTTTTATACGGATTTAACCTAAAAATATAAGTAATTTTTCATATAAATAAAAATATTATACTATTAGTTTATTATTTAACTTAAATAGTTGTTAATAAATTAAAATATTTATATTCAGTTGAGGGACAATTCAAAATCCACTTCAAAATATTGTACAATTTGTTATTTAATAAAACTAACTTAAAAAATTAAAAATGCAATTTATATTTCAAATTGAATAATATTTATATAAATATAATTGATATAAATAATAGATTATGTAAATTTTTTAATAATAACAACAAAATTTTATTATAAATTATTAATATAATAAATATATTATATCATTTGCATTGCACAGGCGGACATCTAGTCTATACTCTATATAAAAGAAGAATAGTGAGATTTTTTTCTGTTCTTTTAACATGTGTCTCACAATTAACTAACACATGTCTTCCACTTTTTTTTCTCTCTTCTATTTTTATTTTTCACATAAATTTTAAAATTTAACTAACTTTGTTGTTTTAAATTTATTTTTAATATATGATATATCAAATTAATATTATTTTTATGATCATTAATTTGACATCAATATTATATATATTCAAATAAATAATTATATTTAAAGCATGAAATATAGTTTTTATGTATGAAATATAAGTTTGTACGAATTGAATTATAATTTTTTAAATTTTGATATATGTGTTGAATTACAATAAATAATATATTAATTTTTATATGAATTTAATCTAAAAAATATACACAATTGTTTTATAAAAATAAAAGGTTATACTATTAATTTATATAATATTATAATCTTTTGTTTAACTCAATAGTTTTTAGTAAGTTAAAATATTTATATTAGTTCCGGGACAATAAAAAATTTACTTTAAAATATCGTGCAATTTATTATTTAATAAACATAACTTTAGAAAATTTCAATTTAATATAACAAACTGTATTTCAAATTGAAATATAGTCTTATATATATAAATATAATTGATATAATGTAATAGATTATGTATATTTTTATAATAAAATATATTACATCCCTTGCATTGTACGAACGAACAACTAGTTTAATATAAAAGAAAAAATGCTAAAAATAAGGAATCTGCCACATGTTATTACCACAACAAATTGACTTCAAAATCTATATTTATTTATACTTTAAAAATTAATATAAAAGAAGAAACCTAAATATATGCTAAAAGTACACATGCCACCTCAATAAATTTTTTATATTTTTTACTTAAAATATATATTAGAAAAAAGTATATGTAAAAGTAAGTAGTTTTTTTTTTTTTAACTAAAATTTTAAACTTCAAATAAATTTTTTGTTACAAATTCAATTTTGACACATATATATCAAATTAATCATTTTTTCACGATCTTTATTTGATATCAATATTGTGTATATTAAAATAAAATATTGTATTTAAAATATGAATAAATGTTTTATGAGTTTATTTGAAATATGTGTTAGATTTGAATAAAAATGAATTAAATTCTTATACTAATAAAAATAATAAATATTTTCTATAGAATACAAATATTACATTATTCAAGTATTATTTAGTTGTTTCATTTTAATATTTTTTTACTTATTTTAAATATTCATATTGACTTTGATGAATTATAATGAATTCTAAAATTCAAATTTTGCACTGTGCAATTTTTTATTTATTGGAAAATATTTTTGAGAAAATGACAATTTAATATACATATGAAACTATATTTCAAATTGATTTGAGTGGAACCCTAAAATTTTTTATTTCTTATATCTATTACATATTGAAAATGTTATTTAATATTAAATTTAATGAATATCTATATAAAGGAAAGCAAAAATCCTAAAATTGATTTGAGTGGAACCCTAAAATTCTTTTTGAATCATTTAAAAAAGTGGTATTCTAGAACAAATGTATTTAGTCGGAACAAATTTTTTAATTTATTTTTAATTTTATTTGCACAATGACCTCTTGCTTATATAATTATATATTTAAAAAAATCATATCACTTATATATTTTTTAATTTTTTATAACAACAACATATTTTTATAATATATTATTAATAAAATAATATATGTTTTATCCCTTGAATCGCATGGGATAATATCTAATTTGGTGTAAAATATAACACGTCATGCGGTAATGATCATATGCCCACTAGTGGACCAATTTACATGTCCACCACTTATGTGCCATGTCACATCAACAAAATAATTCACCATATTATATATTTTTCTTTTTTGATCTAAATCCTATATTTTTATATTTTTCATTTTCAACTCCATCTTATAAATTAAAAAATAAGTTTTATTAATTTTAAGAAAATAAAACTTATTTAACTTTGAATGCGGATTTAATCAACCGACCTACTCTACATTTCAATATAATTCCACATCAAAAGATGTTAAATTATTTCAACATAATTCTAATATAAAATAAATCACATGCTTTGCAATATCACACCAATATTATGAAATTTTAGAGTTCAAAACACAAAAACAACATTACCATCGGTGCTAATACCGAGTCAACCTGTGGCTACTCTACCACTGCCACCTATTGCACTACGTACAAATCCACCACCTCATACAATGCAAAAACGATCACGTTCTGGAATTTTTAAGTCTCGTCATTTAGTTGATATGTCTACTACTCCATTATTTCAAGCTCTTCAAGATTCTACGGTTCCCAAAGATTATTTTTTAAATTAATAAAATATATTTTTTAATTAATAAGGTGGAGTTAAAATGAAAAATATAAAAGTTAGATGAAAAAAAGAAAAATATATAAGATGATGAATTATTTTATTGATGTAACATTCCACATAAATGGTGGGCATATAAATTGGTACTCACAGGTAGGCATAAGATCATGACGAACGTCTCATAAATCCTGTAAAATTTGAAAAGTATAGGTGATGTATATAAAATTTTAAAAGGCGATTAGATTTTTTTAATGATTATACCAAAATCTTAGGAGTGATTTGTCGTTATCTCTATATTTTTATTCACATTATCAGAGGCTTATTCTAAATAAAATGCATAAGTAAAATATATTCGACACAAAACAATCTTGGTATTTCCTCTAAAAAAAATTCTTGTTGTACATAATTTAAAAGATCGATATTAAATTATAAAAAATCAATTGAAGTATCACAAACCATAAAATATTAAATTACATATGTATATAAGAAAGGCTTTGGAAAATCATTTAGAAAGAATCCAATTATGTAGTAAATTTATAATTATATAAAAGAAACATAGTTGGAAAATTTTATAAAAATATAAATTTTCTTCTAAATCAACTTTTTAATTCCAGAAATTATGCTATCCAATCAGTTTTTTTTTTTTTTTTTTTTTTTTTTTGCTTTTTCAACAATTTTTAAAGGTTTATAAACTTTTTCATCTCAACTTCGTCTTTATGGAAAAAAAATATCAAATTAATCATCTTTTCATGATCTTTAATTTGATATCATATTGCATCTATAAAAATAAAATATTAATTTTTAAATATAAAATATTTTTTAATAAATTCATTGTGATATAGTTTAATATTTAATATATTTTTATATTGTGAGATATTTTTATTTTATATAATCTTTATTAAAAATATATTTTACATAATTATATATTTTATTTAAAAAATTATATTACTATTTTTATAATATATTATTATATTATAATTGTGTAACACACTGAATAAATACTAGTTTATCAAAATAACCGAAAGAAAAGTTGGAAAAAATTATAAATTTAAAATATATTATAAATGGACTCATAAAAGCAATCTCAATAAATTTATTCATAACTAATTAAATCTAAAACTCTTTTTTCTTAAAAAAAAAACAAAAAAAAAAAAACTCCTTCTATCCTAGTACTCAACAAATTTTAAAAATCATCATAAAACAGATACAACTGCTGGTCAACTCGCAAAACAAACAAAGCTTCAGGTAAAGTCTTTGTAGGTTGTCATTATCTATATATTTAAAAGTAGAGACCATACTCTTAAAGTTTGTCACATCAAACTTTTTCTCTTTTTATAAATTGTCACTGTCCCTAATAATAATAAATAATAAAAAAAGAATTACAAATTTTTCAATTAAAAAATAAAAAAGGGTTAGGTCGGAAAGAAGGGGAAGTTAGAACTAATGAAAACTTTCGGAGACTCTTAAATACTCTTTGTCAAAAACAATAATAAATTATGAATTAAAAAAAAAGAGTTACAAATATTTCAATTAAGAAATAAAGAAGGTTAATGTTGGAAGAATGAGGAAGTCGGAACAACTGAAAACATTTGGAAACTCCCAAATGCTCTTTGTCAAACGCTTGAGTTAATGTGTCTCTTCATTTCACCTACAATTAAATGCAATCATCAGCGAAGCACGATACGACAGACAACAACCGCAATAGCCTTCAACCTCAGATTGGCTTCAATTTTTGTGTGTGTGATAAAGTAAGTGTGTTGGCATATATCGAAAATCATAATTTAAATGTGTGTGATAATCTATGCAGGTTGCAAAAAGAAAAGATTATGAGAGATATGCATAATCTAACCAAATCAAGAACCAACCACTATGGAGATATTCAATGAGGGAAGATCAACAAATGAGAGATAAATAAGGAATGAAGATCTTGAAGATTCACCAGAAGAATATATAAGGATTTGCAAGATCAAAACAACAAACAAAGGAGAAATCCAAGGAGAAATCCAAGGAGATCCAAGGAGAGATCAAAGGAGAAATTCAAGGAAATATTTAAAGAATAGGAGAGAAAATTAAGGAATGATGATCACCAAGATCTTGAGCCTTTAGGCCTATAAATAAGAGTCATATGTGAAGGCTGCATGGTATCTCTGTTCCATTACATTTATTATCATATGCAGAGAAAGAGACGTCTTATTTGAAAGGAACGATTTTAATTAAGAGCTTATTGTAGTATTGCTCTAGCGAAGGCGAAATGTCAGTGAACCACTCGTTGGTTTCCACTGTGCTCGGGAGAGTACAGTCTGCTGGGCTCGGGAGAGTTCAGATTTTTGCCGTACGGGAGTCGGCAGCCAAATCCATTTAGGGGACTAGATGGTCAAGTAAGTTTTTAGAAGAGAGTGGTATAAGTTTGGATAGTATTAGAGGGAGTCTAATGACACGTAAATCCAAACTATATAATTGTGGGAACAAACACTCTATCTAATAAAACTACTTGAGAGGAAGAAGGGATTCTTCCTCCAAATTGTTGTAACTACTATTTCACTTCTGCACAATTCAATTATAATTTGAATTAGTACTGAACACAACACACGCGCACGAATTCTGATCTAACAATTGGCACCAGAGCAGGTTCCAATTTTATTTTTAAAACATGTTGATCCAGGTACAGGGACATGGGAACTCATGAAGGAACATCGATGCTACCTCCTTGTCTCGATGGACAAAACTACCCATTCTGGAAATCCATGATGACAATCTACCTCAGATCTAAACGATGTGAAGATCTTATTTTGACAACGTGGACTTGGCCACAAATGAAGGATGGAAAAGATCTAACAAAAGTTATTGACAAGCCAAGAACGTTATGGACCGAGGATGAAAAGTGTGCAGAAGAAGCAAGTTACATCGTGTTGTATGCAATACTGGCTTCTGTTGACTCGATGAGACACAAATTGATCATACACTATCAAATGGCTAAGCATGCATGGAATGCACTACAAAAACAGTTTGAACAAATCAGTAAGGAAATCAAAACTACAAAAATTGGCCACACAATTTGATAGGATTCGAATGACTGAGGAAGAAAAAATTGAAATGTACTATGCGTGGTTCAGTGACATTGTGAATCAATGTAACACTCCCAGGGATGAAATTGAAGAAAACATTCAAATCATGAAAATTATGAGAACACTTACTCCCAAATTCAGGAAAAAATTAATGTTTTGGAATCATTCATGAGAGTGATACCGAAGGAATTGCATTGAAAGCATAATCATCCACTGAAGTCGAGAAAAATGATATAGCAAACATTGTTGACAAAATGGCACTACTGACAAAGAATTACAACAAGTTCGTCCAAAAATACAACCAGAGGCAGTAGTTCACCAAAAGTTCAAACTATGGTGATAATGCTAGAGAAGGAGGATCCAAAACTCCAAACTTCAAACAAGGTAATCGAAAAGATTCTGACCAATGCAGGGAATGCAGAGGATATGAACACTATCAAGCTGAATGTTCAAATTTTCTGAGAAAGAACAAATCACTAAAAGTTACCTGGAGTGAATCTGAGTCCGAAGGAGAAGAAGAACCTGACGAAAAAGAAACGACATATCCTGAAGACCTATTATATCTCACATCCTTAGTACGAACTGAAGAGGAACTGGAAAATACTGAAGAACTAGATTTTGATGATCCAACTCTGGAGGATCTGGAGTGGATGCACATGGACGTAACAGCCAGATGTATAGCAGCTACTGAGGTAGTTCAAAGAAATGTGAGAAATCTGGAACATCAGGTCAAACTTCAAGTAACAGACATGGAGTCACTCAAAATCAATCTAGAAACAACACTGAAATCCGTTCAAGACAACCACAAGGTAAGTAAATCATTAACTGATAAACTAACATAAACTGTATCTAAATTGCAGGACAAGGATTATGAGATGACAGAACTGCGGACTGAGCTAGACAAAGCGGTGCGAACTATACAAGGACTAAACAAAGGAAATGTTAAATTTGATGAGATTCTGGCATATGAAAGATTACAAAGTAACAAAACCGGAATTAGATACACTGAAGAAAGATTTTGGAACAACAATCTTTGTACCAGCCAGCTCCTCGACGGTCCAACAACAAGGTCCAAATACTACAAGTGAGTTAGAAAAAAAGGACACCAAAGGTATGAAAAAATTCATTCCTATATGTCACTACTATGAAACACCTGGACACATTCGACCTAAGTGCTATATAATGAAACATGATCCACTATCAGGTAACATCTCAAATTGGAACATGTTCGGTGTTCCTATGAAATGTTCTACATCACCAAAAACTGTGAAGGTGAAGAATAACAATCACAGAATATCACATAAAAATATATGGGTAGTTAAGAACATCATGTGTCTTATATCTTCGATAGTCTCTCTTGGTGCGACAACACCGGAACTTGGTTCTTTGACAGTGGAGATTCATGACAGATGACTGGATCTAACTGATATCATTTCAATAAATGGGGAATCTGTGACGTTTGGTGATGGTAAGAGTGAACGTGTCATTGGACAAGGAACTCTTAATATACTTGGTTTACCTAAATTGTCTAATGTGTTTCTAGTTGAAAATCTTAAGGCAAATCTGTTAAGCATTAGTCAAATATGTGATCAAGGACTACTAGTTAATTTTAACCATGACAAATGCATGGTTATTAACAATAATGATCAATGTATACTCACTGGAACCCGATCAACTAACAACTACTATCTTCTTGACAAGAATCATGTGTGTCATAATGCAAATACCGGGGCAACCGAAGTATGGCATAAAAAATTAGGACACATTGGATACAACCACCTCATTGCCTTATCAAAATCCCAATGCGTTCGGGGTTTACCTAAACTCCCAAACAGGAATCAAGGAATCTGCGGCCCTTGCCAATTTGGCAAACAGGTGAAAAGCTCACATAAAGGAACTCAAGATGTTTGCACTAAAAAAATTCTGGCCCTATTACACATAGACTTGATAGGACCGGTTCATACCGAAAGTACTGGAGGTAAAAGGTATATCTTTGTGTGTGTTGATGACTTTTCAAGATATACCTGGGTGAGATTTCCTCAAGAAAAATTAGAAACATTCAGATAATTTGAGAAATTGATAAAATTACTTGAAAATGAAAACAGGATTCTGTTGTTTGAATAAGAAGTGACCATGGGAGAGAATTCGAAAATAATGCTTTTATTGATTTTTGTACCTCACGTGGTATTACTCATGAGTTTTCAGCTCCTAAAACACCGCAACAAAATGGAGTAGTCGAGAGAAAGAATTGTACTCTATAGGAAATGGCCAGGGATATGATGCTAGGCTAGAATGTCGGTAAAAATGATGGGCTGAAGCGGTAAACACTGCATGTTATGTTTCAAACTGTGTCTACTTAAGGAAAGGAGTAGGAATGACCTCGTATCAAATTTGGAAAGAGAAAACTTCGAATCTCAGTCATCTTCATCTGTTCGATTGCAGATGTTATGTATATAATGACCGAGAACAGTTAGGTAAGTTCGATGCCAAAAGCGATACAAGTATGTTTCTTGGTTATTCTACAAACAATAGAGCATTTTGCGTAAACAATCTAAGAACTCAAACACTTATTAAAAGTACTAATGTTGTCTTTAATGACTCATTGGAAAGACTGGACATTTATCTGGATGAAGCAGGTTCATCTGCTGTGCGACCTACAGGTGACCTAAATTGTGAAAACACAAGAGAGATTGATAAGACTCCAAAGAACGAAGACTCTGAAAACCATGAACCTTCCACCTGAGTTCAAAATGAACATCCCAAAGAACTTATCATTGGAGATCTCGTTGAAGGTGTAAAGACACGTGAAAAATCAAAACCCGATTACCGCAAAATGGAGGGTTTTAGTACATCATGCATATTATACCTCTATGATCGAACCTAAGAACATTAGAGAGGCTCTCAAAGATGACAACTGGATATTGCCCATGCAAGAGGAGTTGAAACAATTTGCTAGAAATGATGTATGGACACTTGTATCACGACTGGACAGTGCAAACATCATTGAAACTAAATAGATTTTCAAAAACAAAACTGATGAGCAGGGAAACATTACAAGTAATAAAACTAGATTGGTAGCTCAAGGATACATGCAGGTAGAAGGAATTGACTTCGAAGAAATTTTTTGCTCCAGTTGCACGACTGGAGTCTGTAAGAATCCTTCTTTTCTTTGGTTGTATTAAGAAATTCATACTTTATCAAATGGATGTGAAAAGTGTATTTTTAAATGGTTTTTTAAAAGATGAAGCGTATGTAGAGCAACCCAAAGGCTTCAAAGATCATCATTACCCAAATCATGTGTACAAACTGAATAAGGCATTGTACAGATTGAAGCAAGTCCCGAGAGCTTGGTATGAGAGACTGACGAAGTTTTTGCTTGCCCAAGGATACAAGCGAGGAGGGGTAGACCAGACCTTGTTCATCAATTGATCGAACAATGACATAATCATTGCACAGATTTATGTTGATGACATTGTGTTCAGATCAACGTCCAAAAAAAAAAAAGTGAACGACTTTGTCAAGGTAATGCCTCAAGAATTTGAAATGAGTATGGTTGGTGAACTATCCTACTTTCTTGGTCTGCAGGTTAAACAAAGCAAGAATGAAATCATGATACATCAAGGGAAATACGCCAGAAACCTGGTAAAGAAGTTTGGACTTGAAGGGTGCAAAATTGCACAAACACCCACGGGAACAAACACCAAATTGTCCAAATATGAAAGTGAAACAAGCGTTGATCCAACCCTGTATAAAAGCATGATAAGGAGTCTCTTGTACCTCACTGCAAGTAGACCTGACATAAGTTTCAATGTGCGATTGTGTGCTAGATATTAGTCCAACGCAAAGGAATCACATCTCAAGGCAGTAAAATGAATTATACGCTATGTGGCAGGTACTACAGACTGTGGACTGAAATATTCTTTCCATACTAAGCCTATTCTTACAGGATACTGTGATAGTGATTGGACCAGTGATATGGACGATCAACAAAGCACTTCAGGAGGATGTTTCTTTATTGGAAATAATCTAGTGTCATAGGTTAGCAAGAAACATAATAACATATACTTATCCATTGTAGAAGCTGAATACATTGCAGCAGGGAGTTCATGTTCACAGTTGATATGGATGATGCACATGTTGTACAACTACTATATGAACTTGGACTCAATGACTATTTTTTGTGATAATATGAGTGCTATAAATATGTCTAAAAATCATATGGAACACTCCTGAACCAAGCACATTGACATCAGGTATTACTATATTAGAGAATTTGTTGAGGAAGGTGTTATTGTACTTGAACATGTTCCTATTCTAAGCCAATGATATATTTACCAAAGCCCTGGATTCCCAACGGTTCATCTCTCTTAGGAAATCTTTAAAAAAAAAAAAGAGAAAGAACATTGAATTCTCTCAAGTAGATAAATAAACAAAAAAGGTTGGAGGAAATAAGACATAAATTCTCTCTCTACGCAGGATTAAAATTCAGTTTGTCTTGAACTTTGAATCCAATATGTCTCAATTTATGGTTTTCTTGAAAAGAGCTACGACCTTGAAATGATATAGTGACAAACTATCAGCCGTATAATTGAGCATCATGCATAGAAAATGATAGGTCTGTGAAAACTACCAAAGTGTTTTCATCTGGTTCGCACAAAAGGGGTTATAAGGGACAGTTGAGTTCATAACACAGGGTTTTCCCAGTGTGGTTCTTACTTGTGTGGTTTGCGAGCTACTATACAAGGTTTCTGCAGAAGGAGTGATAAAGAATCTACTCTTAAAATTGTATTCTTAAAAAGAAAAAGTGAACTAAAGAGACACCTGTGAATTGAGAACCTGGATTTGTCTTAATGTATCCTAAAATTTTATTGCCTGCTGAAAGGAGAATAAAAGTCTGAAATGAAACCTCATTTGTATTCATTATATCCTCTTTGTGTAGTAATTCCTCATTATTTTAGTATCTCTTCTAGATCTCTCTCTCTCTCTCTCTCTACAAACCGACGGGTAAACCATGAAAAATTGGGATATATGAATAAGTGGGCCTGGTGGCTAGTAATATGAAACTAAGTGGCAATTAACCTCTCTCCCATAATCTCTTATGATGTGAACATGTGGTATAATCTGAATGGAAAAGGAAGTGTTGATCAGTGTATTTGAACTATATCTAGCAGCACTTATTTTGTCACACATTACAAAGAGACTTGAATCTTTTTTCTGCCATATGCATGATTAAAGATATCACTCACATTCAGTCTTTCTGCAATTTCTCTCTTCTATTCTCTTTCGCAGGAACACATGACACGAACGGGGGGTAGGTCCCAGTTCGATCTCTAGGAGAATAGGATAATGAAATTTTGAATCCAGTCCCTCTGATCTTCTTGAGTGGTCCACGCCAACACTGAAGTTGTTGCTCAAAAACTGTATTTCACTAACATTCGTAAATCTCTAGATGTTCCCTTGAATTCAGGTCCTTCTATGTTCACCAATCCTTTGTCAAATAACTCAAAATTAAGGGGGAGACGAAGATAGTGAATAGTACAATATTGAAAAAGCTCAACTTAAGGGGGAGTTTGTTGTGAGGGGGAGATAATGCATATTTTGAAACTCTACATGTGATTTTCTTGTGGTTACTGACTAACTGTGCTATATGCATGATCTGGTTGATTCTGATTATGTAATATTCATTAGTTTATCTCTATCTAATAAAACTGCATATTCGGAGTCCTGAGTTCACTGTCTGTTCAAATTGTGATCAGATTGCTGTGTTTAAAAATTATTTGCAGGACAGGAGATTTTCAATACAAATGCCAAATGGAAGATTGATGAAGTAAGTGTATTGGCATATATCTCAAAAATCATAATTTAAATGTGTGTGATAATCTATTCAGGTTGCAAAAAAAACAAAGATTATGAGAGATATGCATAATCAAAATAAATCAAGAACCAACCACTATGGAGATATTCAAGGAGTAAAGATCAACAAATAAGAGATAAATAAGGAATGAAGATCTTGAAGATTCACAAAAGAATATATATAAGGATTTCCAAGATCAAAACAAAATACAGAGAAGAGATTCAAGGAGAAATCCAAGGAGAAATTCAAGGAGATCCAAGGAGAGATCCAAGGAGAAATTTAAGAAAAGATTCAAGGAAAATGAGAGAAAATTAAGGAATGATGATCATGAAGATCTTGAGCCTTTAGGCCTATAAATAAGAGTCATTTGTGAAGGCTGCAGGGTATCTCTGTTACATTATATTTATTATCATATACAGAGAAAGAGACGTCCTATTTGAGAGGGACGATTTTAATTGAGTGCTTATTGTAGTATAGTTCCAGCGAAGACGAACTGTTAGTGAACCACTCGTTGGTTTCCACTGTGCTCTGGAGAATACAATCTGTTGGGCTCGGGAGAGTTCAGATTTCTGTCATACGGGAGTCGGCAACCAAATCCATCTAGGGAACTAGATGGTCAAGTAAGTTGTTAGAAGAGAGTGGTATAAGTTTGGATAGTATTAGATGGAGTCTAATGACATGTAAGTCCAAAACTATATAATTGTGGGAACAAACACTCTATCTAATAAAAATACTTCAGAGAAAGAAGGGATTCTTCCTCAAAATTGTTGTAACTACTATTTCGCTTCCGTACAGTTCAATTATAGTTCAAATTAGTACTGAACACAATACACACGCACGAATTCTGATCTAACAATGTGAAATTACTAGCCCCTAAACTATTTATTTTGTGTACCAGGAGAACTCATAATTAATTTTTAATAGGTTGGCATGAATGTACACAGTACTGTTCCTTTTAGTTGGGTTGGGCAATGCAATTATTTAAAATCAATTCTTCAGCATGTTTTGTTATTTCAATTTTCGAGGTAACTCCGTACTTTGCATCAATGTCTTTACCTTGCCTTCAACCTGAGATGAATATCCTAAATATGTTATAATTATACATAAATCTTCCTTCAATTTTTTGTGTGAAATTGCTAGCCCCTACAAAAATTAGAATTAATTTATGATAGGTTGGCTTGAATGCAGAAATTTGAATGCACACACTAAGTTCCCCTAACCAGGCAGGACTCCTTACAAGCGTTGTTTCTATCTATTATTATCTAAAAATAATCAAGTTATTAATGACTGGACGAAACCAAGAAATCGGCAATGCAATTATTTAAAACCAAGTGTTTGACATGTTTATATTTTCAATTGTCAAGGTAACTTTCATACTTAAATCTTCTTATAGTGAATGATTTATGAATATAAATATTTGACAAAAACAAATATTCTTGATAGGTTGTGGGTCAATGTGAATTAATTTATTTAAAAAACAGATAGAAAATAAAGTTTATCTGAATATGAATTCTAATTTTTGCTTCTCAACATGAAGTTAACTTGAAGGGGGACTCACATTGTATTATGGTGCTCTTACTATGTATGTATATTAATATAGAAATAAATTATTTTTAATAATTTTAAAATATAATTAGTATCTTTAATAAAAATTTGCTAATTTAACAATATATAATATTGTTCAAGTTTTTCCTTTTTTCTTTTTTCATTTTTCTTAAATATGATGCTGTTCAAATTATTTTTTAAAATAGGTAAAGTCGCCGTACAAGGCAACATACGTTTATTGGCGATATGCGGTTAATTGTTCCTTTTGTGTGTGTGTGTGTGTGTGGGGTGTGTGGGGGGGGGGGGGGGGGGGGGGGGGGGGCGGGGGGTGTTATGTTTGTGCGCTGTGTGTGCGTGTGTGAAATAATAATAATAATAATAATAATAATAATAATAATAATAATAAATAATCATCTTAATAATAATAATGTTATTAATTAATAAACAATAATAAATACTTAAAATTAAATAATTTGTGTAATTAGATTGAGAACAAATTAATAATCATAATGTGATATAGTAAAACAACGACGCCTAATTCTTTTTTTCTTTTCTCTTTACCTCGATCTTCTTGTACATTAAGTTCACCATCTGATTTAGTATCATCTGTCGTGATATTTAAATTAAATGAGATGGTGAACCTAATGCACAAAACAATTGAGTTAGAGACAAGGGGAAAAACATTAGATGTCGTTGTTTTATTAGATCACATTATAATTATTAATTTGTTCTCAATATAATGAAATAAATTATTTGATTTTAAGTACTTATTATTGTTTATTAATTATTAACACTATTATTATTATTATTATTATTATGATTATTAATAATTTTATTATTATAATTAAAATTATTATTTCACACACAACAAAAACATCCCATACATAGAACACACACAGCACAAACCCATAAATAAAAAAAAATAAAAAAAAAAGGAAAGTCGCCTGTACCACAGGCGCCAGTTAATTAAAATATATATATATATATATATATATATATATTATCGCTTGATTTTCACTGTATACCGTCAGTTTATGACGCCCATAGGATAAATAACTTGACCTACTTTTTTAATAGTTTTGAACAATACTATAATTTTTTTTTTAAAAATTAAACAGTACTATACACTCTTAAATTAGCAAAAAACCTACACCCGTACATTACACGAGCCTACAAGATGTTTAACACAAAAGTTTACTAACATATACATAAGTCCTTCCACTTGTAAGGCAATTAAAATATACGAATTTAGTCGATTCAATTTAGATCGTTCAAAAAAGTGCAAATTTGGCATCTACATTTTTTAAAAATACTTTTTGGGTAGAAAATAATTTTTTTTAGATTTTTTGGAAAATTTTATTTTTTGATAAAAAATATAAATAATTACGAAAACATTATTACGGTCTTTGCTAAACTTTTTTGTAATTAGTTAAATAAAAATATATTAATAATTTTATAGTGAATATAATATTTTTATTATAGAAAAGTGATATATTTTAAATAATTTAAAATATATTACTTATTACCAAAAAATTATTTTTTATCTAGAAAATATCATGGCCTGCTTGAGCAGGAAGAATTAGCCGGGGTGGTGCCTTGGCAAATTTCGACTTTTGACTTTTGGATTGGGACAACTTTGGCACAATATACTCAATTATTACTTAATTTTTTCCAAAATCACAATAAAATAAAATAAGATATATAAAGTGATATTACATTCAAATTGGTTATGTTATCTATAATTTACTCATTTATATACTTATTGAAAATAATAATAATAATAATAATAATAATAATAATAATAATAATAATAAAAACAAAAATCAATGTTTTTTGGGAGTAACTAACATAAATAATTAGATAAGACGAGAAGAGTGGAGCAAAGAATATTCAAGAATTGATAAAAGTACGAATTATCAATTCAAAAAAAGAACAACACTACGTGGCCTAAGTCAACGGTTGATTTAACTGAAATTGTTAATATTATAGAGAGAGAGAGAGAGAGAGAGAGAGAGGGGGAAGGACCATATGCAATGAGACGTCAACTTAGTCACGAAGTAACAGTAGCATACATCATTGGGCATGGTGGTTTTGTTTTTAAATAACTATATGGACTGGGCCAATGTTGACTTTGAAATGATCTTGATCGACTCTAAAACTATTTCACGTTTATTGTATTTCGATTTGTACTTCATGTTTTGATTTTATTAAAAACATGATTGTATTACAATCAAATAAAATATATTATATCTTATATAAACACAATAAATATATATTAATATATTATTTTATAAACTTAGTGTATGCATAATTTACTATGATTTCATTTTATTCATCGAATATATAAATAACCTTACATATAAATTATCTGACTTAACCAAAAACACTCAAAATATTTATGAATTTGGCCTATGGCACTTTCCCTAAGCGGATTTGCAATGTATACACAGAGTATAATATTTTTATCAAAAAATAATACTTTCAAGTAAAAAATATTTTTTAGATTATTTAAAAATATTTTTTTCAAGATAAAAGTATTTCTTTTATGTAAGTAATTAATAAAAAATTTAGTTCAAACCACAATACGTTTTCAGCAAAAAGTAATGTTTTTTCTTAACATTCTAAAACAATATTATTGTTTACCCAAAAAATATTTGAAAATGCACACGCGCACAACAAGCTTTGAATTTACGCATCTTTGAGTAGATTCAAATAAGAGAGGCTAGGATGTGTACATTTTGTCATGTCTGAGGTGGGATACGGTCCGTTACATATTAGGTGATCCATGCATTTATTGATAGATGCACAATTTGTGCATATATTGTCAATCTATATATATATATATATATATATCATGTTCTATAAACTTGTATGTTAGTACTGTATTTCTAGTTCAGAACTAATCCCAAAGATATGACATATTTTTATTGACTTTAAAGGATCTGCGTGATTAACTCCAATAGTTAGTCGTAATAGAATCTGGAGGTTGCAGAAGATCACCTTTCTTATCATAGAGATATAATAGAGACAATTACTCAAAACAAGGAAAGAAATATTTGGACTCTTGTTAACCTAATGTTAAAATACAATGCACCTTTTTTATTACTTATATTTGCATCTAGTAGTACAATATTTCAATCATTCTTTTTAATGTGTCAAAATTTTCATTGTGAATTATTTTTACTATATTTCGTCGTACAGTAGTATCACAATTCTTAAATCCAATATGAACAATAGTGAACTCGATAGATAGGTTGTGTATTCTAGTGGAATATATCTACTGTTTTAATGGTTTCCAATAGTAGGAAAATCAATATCTAGGAGACTAGGTGAGGTAGCAACATCAAATTGCAACACATATGCTACCAATGAACCAATAGTATATAAGTATTGGTGTCACCCAAGGGAATAGAGGGCAATCCTTGAGTAAATATGAGTGGATCCGATGAGTCCTAATCCATAAGGATTATCATGAGAGATCTCATCTGCAGAGCCCAGTAAAGATTGAGGTCTAAACTCTCCTCCTATATACAAAACTCAACTTAATGTATAGATGATAATGAAACACACTCCAAGCATATATTTCTTTATCCGACCCATACAAATGCACCGTCAGACTCTTAACTTAAACATCGAAGGATCTACCCCTAGGGACAACCTTGGGAGTTCTTTTTGTAGGTTAGCAGTGACATTCAACCAACCTCAGATCTTTGGTGTAGCCTGACCTCAGATCCAACTAACTAATTCCCAACATTATCAAATTGACACGCATCGTAGGACCAGAAACATGATCTGAGTGATGACACCCCCTAAGAAAAAATATTGAAACTAGCTAAATTATCAGTGGTGGAAATCAGACCTTGAATTAGAATGACCCAACCTAAGCTAACACCCACACTTTGGGATATGAAAGCGATTCGAAAGAGGAGCACAATTTAGTACAAAACATCAAGCTTTTGACAAACCACACGTGGAGCAGATGAAAATCAATCTTAAGGAGTTAAAACTTCTATTAAAGGCCTTCATTGAAAAAGACCAGTCCAACCATCCTCAAATTGATGTAGAAGCCATTCATTCCCCAGATTCCAAATATAGGAATATGTGTCTTGGCATCCAACCTAACAGTTGGCCTAAAGACATATTCCAAATACATTCTTTAAGAATATAAATAAACGTTTAAGGCATTTCTACTTATCGTATTTATTTGTGTTTATATTGTATATGATATTGAAATTTCATAATTTTGATAACTAGGGGACTTGGTGCGCAGTATAGTGGTCCTGGAATAAGTCTCGGTGGTTAAGATCATAAATGTTCCAAGTAATAGATACTACGTGATGGGATATTGTAGGATTTGGAGGCTTGCATCTTTAGACCTTGTGTTCATAAACTTGTTTACTATTTTATTTCACTAAAAATGACTCGCAAAGTGTACAAGGTTAACTACAGTAGAATACTAGTGAGAACATGTATCGTATTAACAGGGTATGTCTAAGCAATTTTAGCTAAGTACTCAATTATATTGTTGTACTTTATCTAAATATTCAAACTTCCAAGTTGATAGTTGAATTAAAAAGAATAAAACATAAGATATAAATATATACACAGTTCAAACGCAAACAACGATGGAACTTTAGAGGTTTAATGGATTATAGAGATATATATTTTTATGAATCATATGAATTCTTTTAATATATTAAATCATATATAATTCATAAATTTGTAGAAGAACCACTATTATATTTAGACTCTCTCTCGCGAGTTAGATCTAAATATTGATTAGCCTTCAATGATCATATCTCAATTTCACAATGTTGTCTAACTCTCAATAGTTCCCAAGATTTATTCTCCTCATGATAACCTACCAATCTCTCGATCTAGCAAGTTCAAATTATGCATTCCTAATTCAATAATCAATTAACCTCTCTTAAGTGATAACAAATTAATTACACATATGTAATTGTTGGCCCCACAATTCCATAAGACAATCATACTGAGGAAGCATAAACGAATAAAGAAAAGGAATATTATCATTAACAATCACATGAATTCATAGTTGTATAAACCCTAGAATCACTAATCAATTGGTTGTTCATCATCAACTTACAATCTACAGAAAACGAATTGACAATTAAAACTAACATCAATATGAAATAGAAAATATAAAAACTGCGACTTATGCCCAATGATTCTTCGTTCTCTCTTCTCTCTAATGATTTTATTACTCATTTTCTTCTTCGTGCTTTTGTTTCTATCTCTAAAAACTAATGTCCTACATTCGTTCCATGGTCTTTTTATAGGAGTTTTCGAGGTTCGAATTCCCCAAAAATCTCCTGAGATAAGAACGAATCGTGAATGGATGCATGTCCATGCACAAAGGTGCACGGTCCATGGCTTAATATGATCCTCACCGCACGGGCCATGCTCAAGGGCACACGGTCCATGTTTTTTATGGCCAAAACCTTGCCATTCTGATTAAGACGCACAATCTATGCTTTGGGTGGCACGATCCGTGCTTTTGATGACCTAAAACTGCCTGTTCTGTTTTTCTTTTCTTTAAGCGCAAAGTCCGTGCTTATCTTGGCACAGTCCATACGACCTCAAACAGTAGTTTTCCTATCAAAACTTCAACAAACCCGTGACTTGACAAAATATAATAAAATCATTATAAACTCATCACTTAAGTATATGCAATTCTAAAAAAAATATGCAGAATAACTCCCGAATTATGTGTAAACCATATGTTTATCAACCCCCCAAACTCTCGAACAATGACTAAGATTCTTCATTCTAACATGACGGGGAGTTTTGACATTAGACAATGCTTCAAGCATAATCAAATTCGTGATTATGTCCAAATCAAACATATTGCAAACAAAAAAATCTCGTACAATGTAACTACTAGCTTATCTAACATCTTGAATCGATGATTCTCACTATTATTGTGTATCTCTAATGCTTAAGTATATAAGTAAATATGAATTACACTCAAAGTTAAAATAACTGTGGAATTAACCATATGCTTGCCTATAATTTTGTCTCGCCTTCAACATTCAATAAATGTGGATTGAGGATAACAAAGGACTTTAATTTGGTTGTAATGTATGCATTTGGTCTAGGTAGGGAATATATAATTAAGTGACTCAATTGAAATCAAACTCATCGAATTGTTTGGTCTTTGCGACCCTTGGTTAATTTCAAATCATGGCCAACGAGTACAACTGAATTTTGTCTATCTTTATTCTTTCTTTCTCAAAACCTCCTAGCAATTAACAGCTTTCTCAATTTCTTATGCCTAATGGTTTTAATTGTACTATAATATATATATATATATAGATATATACATATATATATAGATATATATTTTAAGAAAGGTGGCTCCTTATTACACTTATGGTTTGTTACCCCAATTCATAACCACGCTCCACAATTGATTTGATGTATTTCCCTTTTTCTCACTAAAGCCATTCAATAATTCATCATTTTTTTCCTTTTTCAACAAGTCTGAATTACTATGTCAATTTCACACCTGGGTCCATATGATTTTGTCACCAAAGAAAGGCTTAAAGGCTTGAAAGTGCTTACTAGGATATTTTGAAGTAAAAGGTCAAAATTGTAGGGATACAAGGCTGTCAAAGATGGCAAAACATTATTTCCAAAATCCAAATCTATTCAGTTTAACTTGAGCAAATCATGGACAAGTTCTAGACATTTTAATAATTATTCAATAAAACACACTAGAAAAGAATCAACAGGCTCAAATTTCTCACATGTCAATCACGAATCAAGCCAACTAAGCAATTCATTGCGAATTCACCTATCATGCTCACACTATACTCAATTCATCAATAATCACTTAAAGAAAATAATGCTCAATACTAGCAAATGTTTCAATAACCCACAATAATTGAAAGAGAGAAATATTCAACCTTGGGCTAGTTGTATACTACTCTAAAGAAAACAAAAAAATAAAATAAAAAATAATAACTAAATGAAAAAAAAATGCACTAAATATCTCGAATAAGAATAGGGATTCCGGGCAAAACATCAATCCATCCTCCAAAACTTATTTTTCTGTAAGAATAAGTTTGAAAAGAGACAAAGAAAAACCATTAATCACTAACCTCCATTGCATCACTAAGGAAGCAAGTTCGGAGGGAATTAAAGCCTTCATTGTTGCATTATTTGTAGCGTTGTACCAACATTGGTACTAATTGTATCGAAATTGAGTTCATGTGTGTGAACTTACTTCTCAATTCCTGCGGACACAACTCATCAAAATTAAAAGGGTTCTCCTTTTTAAGCAAACATCACATAAGTTGTGTGATTTTAGAAAAATTATCAATGAAGTGTATGTAAAACCCGACATGCCCAAGGAAACTTCGTAATGTCTTATCCTTTGTAGAAAGAGGCCAACTTTCAATTGCAATCGCCTTGGCACGATCAATCTCTAAACCTTCACCAAGGTAAGCATAAGTTGGATGACTAGTAGCTTCTTCGATGATACTTTCTCTACCTTTGTCCTTTCTTCGATACTCTCATACTGAGGTTCCTCAATATTTGGAGTGGTTTATGCATTATTCAAGGGACTCTACCGGCAAAATCTTAGATTGTTCTTCATCAATGCTTGTCGGAATCACATCCACAACCTTACAATCTTCAAGATCTCCTTGAAACTTTCTTACATCATATAAGGAATATAAGACATTCTTCTTATTTACTCTTAGAGTCCAATCTCCATTCTACATATCTATGAGAGCTCTTCCTGTAGCTAGAAATGGTCTACCCAAAACTAATGGGACCTTGTGATCTTCCTCCATCTCCAACACAACAAAATCTACAGAAAATATGAGCTTGTCCACTTTCACGAGCACGTCTTCTATAATTCCTCTTGGGTGCTTCATAAACCTATCAACAAGCTGTAGCGTGATGGAATATAGCTTCACCGTTCCCAATCCCAACTTCTTGAATATGGACAATAGTATAAATTAATGATTGCCCCCCAAATCACACAGCACTTTATTGAAATGAGTGTTACCAATTTCACATGTAATTGTATAGCTTTCCGAATCTTTCAACTTCTGTGGAAGCTTTATTTGGAGAATTGTACTGCATCCTTCTGTTAGACTGGTTGTCTCATAGTCTTCAACTCTACTATTCTTTGCCACAATATCCTTCAAAAACTTAGCATAGTTTGGTATCTGCTCAATGGCCTCCGCAAACGGAATGTTGATGGATAATTTCTTCCAAATCTCCAAGAACTTGGAAAATTGTGCATCCTTCGTATGCTTTTTCTACCTTTTGGGAATGTCAGTGGTGGACATATGCAGGAGGTGACAAATATTTGGGTGCTTTCGCGCCCCCATTCTCCGTTGAATCTTTTGTCATTTTCTTGTGATTTCTCAATCTACCGGCTTCCTTGCATTTCTTTGAAAATTTCTTGCACCTTTAGACCTTGTGTTCATAAACTTGTTTGCTATTTTATTTCACTAAAAAATGACTCGCAAATGTACAAGGTTAATTATGATAGAATACTGGTGAAAACAGGTATCGTATCCAATCAGACTACCCTAGCAATTTTAACTAAGTACTCAATCATATTATTTTATTTTATCTAAAGATTCGAACTTTGAAGTTGATGGTTTAATTAAAAAGAACAAAACATAAAATATAAATAATAATACGATTCAAATGCGAACAACAATGAAACTTCAGAGGTTTAATGGGTTCTAGGGATATATACTCTTTTGAATCATATGAATTCTTTTAATGTATTAAACCATATTTAATTCCAAAATTCAAAGAAGAATCATATGAATTATTTTAATTGTATTAAACCCTAGAATCACTAATCCATTAGCAACTCATCATCAACTCATAATCCATAAAAAATGAATTGATAATTAAAGCTAACATCAATATGAAAGAGAAAATATAAAACTACAACTTGTGCCCAATAATTCTTCGTTCTCTCTTCTCTCTAATGATTTTATTGTTTGTTTCCTTCTTCGTGTCTTTGTTTCTAGATCTAAAAACTAATGTTCTACCTTTGTTCCATGCTCTACCTTTCATAGGAGTTGTCTAGTGTTCGAATCCCCTAAAAATCTCCTTGGATAACAACAAATCATGAATGGACGCACGGTCCATGCCTTAATGTGATCCTCACCGCACGGGCCATGGTCAAGGGCGCACAGTGCGTGCTTTTATGGCCAAAACTTGGCCATCCTAATTAAGACGCATAGTCCGTGCTCTGGATGGCATGGTCGTGCTTTTGATGACCATAAACTGCCCATTCTATTTTTCTTATTTTTAAACGCATGATCCGTGCTTTTTGTGATGCAGTCGATGCGATCTCAATCGGTGGTTTTCCTGTTAAAACTTCAACCAACCTGTGACGTGACAAAATATAAAAAAAGCATTATAAACTCGTCACTAGGTGTATATGTAATTCCCTAAAAAATATGCATAATAACTCCCAAATTGCATGTAAAACCTATATTTATCATCATGCATGAGGAAAGCCATATATTTGATGAGTTTCATAAATCTCTTTTGAGAGGCCAAATGGGAGCCTGTTGGTTATGGTGGAACTGTGTTAAACATCAGTGCATTGGCAAGACAAAATTTGCTGGCCGGAGTGAAATCTTTTGGATTGTTTCTCTATATTTTCTACACTCGTCGTATCCATGGAAGATATTGCGCAAGGTACCCGACCATAATATAAGATATGGGATCTTGTTATGAGCCAACGAATCGAAAAAGTTTGTGAGAATTATAATAGTTATTAATGTCAATAATGGATCTGTATTAAATGACCAAGTGTTAAATAATAATCGAAGAATCAAGTGAAGGGACTGTATCTGCACGATAACAACGGATGAAAGGTCACTACGTCGATTCATCTTTTACCTATCAGTCTTTCTAGTAGTGTTTTCATGAACAAAAGGATGTCTTGAGTACCTAAGGTTGAGATATCCAAAGCTGATTGATTAATTGGATTAATTAATCTTGTAATTGGATTGCTTGCTCTTGGACTAGGTGAAGTGATGAACCTAAGGGGTCAAACGCTTAACCATATTTTAGTGCTTTGGAATGAAGATAGAAAATTAATTAATTATGGATGAATTAATTATTGGGTTAAATAATATTTGTCGGACAAATTAATTGTTAAAGCCCAAGTGATTATCTAATCATGCAGAAGATTAATTATTGAGTTATTTTTATTTATTAGACAAAGAATTAATTAGGCCCAAATAATCAAAGAATTAAATAATTAATTGGGGAGTAATCTTTTGGGGCTTAGTAATTAATTAAGCCTAAGAAGACCACTAAAGACCTAGTTTTGGAGATAAGGCCAACACATAAGGAGTAGAACTCCTAACCCCATGAGGAGAGTTTAGGGGATCAATATAAATTGATCCCCAAGTGAGAACAAGAAGGCTAATGCATGATCGGTCATCAAGAAGAGAATGATTTTCTCTTCTTCTTGTGTTCTCTCTCGCTCTCTCTCTCTCTCTCTCTGGTCTCATGTGCTGAGATTTTCGATTATATTTTAGTTCTAAATTATCATTCTAGTTCTATATATGTATATGGGAACCAAGCTACACCGTGCATCTACAAATCAAGGCTGTGTGTGGATAAACTTGGAGAGGAGGTCTTGAATGCCTTTGATCAACATGTGATCTGGTCATCCGAAGGATTCTCGCTAAGAACACAAATCGTTTGGTGTAATTGTTAAACTCGCTTTTAATTCATGTACAGGGCTGTGCAAGTATGGTTATAGGTCGTAGGAATAAATTTTACTTATTACTTTTGGTGCAAGTTTCATATGATCTATGGCCTAGATATTTCAACACCAAGGTCATGACTGATGAAGTTAGGTTCTACTTAAATAGGGACATGGCAAAGGTTCTACCATCTTTATCGAATGAGATAGCCAGGACAACCTACGATTAAAGTTGGCGAATATGGATCAGAAATTGGGTGCGATGTGGAATGAGGTTATAAAGCTTGACACTAGCTTCTTCTTTATGACGAAATCCTCTTTTGTGGAAAAACCATGATGGAAGAAGTCCCATCAAGTTTTAAAATGCCTCGGTTTTAGAATTATGATGGAACATCAGACCCTCATGATCATCTTGAGAATTTTGAAGCCTTCATGATATTTAATGGGGAGACCGACTCCATTGAATGTCATGTGTTCTTGGCTATCCTTAGGAAAGAGTGTGGGTGCATGGTTCTCTTCATTTCCCACATCGATCAACTCTTTCAAACAACTAGCACAAGAGCTTCTTAGTCTTTTCTAATAGAAACCAGTACAAGAAGGCCTCCATGCACCTTATGGGTGTTCGACAAAAATCAGATTGATCACTAAGAGAATTCATCCAACAATGCACACAGAGAGGCCCTTGAGGTGGAAGGTCTTGATCAATTGGAGGCCTTCGCAACACTTATGAATATAGAAATCTTCTAGATTTTCTCTCTCCCTGGCAAAGAAGCCACCATCAACCCGGGTGGATTTTGTTAACAGGACAAAAAAGTACATTAGTGCTAAGGAGATATCCAAAATTGAAGCTCAGTGTGAGTCCTCGGAACAAAAGCGCGAAACAGAATTGAAAATAATAGTGATCCAGATAAAAGGAAGAAAACTTGGGAAAATTTGTTGAAGGTCATTGATTCATTTAAGAACTAGAGGAGCTTACAAACGTTTGATATGCATATTCTCTTAAAAGCATCTAAGAAGAAGTAAAGAATATATGAAATGGACTAAAATGAGACCCTTGCAAATAAGAGAAATTGTACTGAACATAGTCAGTACCATCATGACCATGGTCACAATACCAAAGATTGTGAGCTGCTTAAGAATGAAACTGATGACTTAATTTGTGGATGATGATAACAAAGGAAAACAACATCAACTAGAGCATAAGGGGCAAAGCCCAAAGCATCCAAACACTCGCAGTAGGAGTCCACGAAGATGAGATTGTTCTCCACCAGTAGGAGTCATTGTTGTCATAGCCGGAGGATCTTATGGAGGACAAAGTCAATAGCCAAAAAACATACGTTGGGCAACCTCAGACAGGATGTAATTTAAGAAAAGACCACAGACGAATGATTCAATTGATAAGAATCATGTATCAGTTAGCATAAACCATGCACATACACAAACATGCAGCAGCACTACGCATACAGCTCATTGGAATCGCACAAGTGAGGAACACTTGGAAATATTCTCCAGCTGTATTGGTTTTAGTACTAGCCATAGCCAATGATATTATGACAAGTGTATATATTCTAGAAAGGTCTATAGTCTATATATAGGAACATCCAGTGCATTGTAACAACGTTTTTTTTTCTCATTGTAAATTCTGATGCACAAATGAAAATGCAGAACAGAGTATCTTCTGTTATATCGAATTCTGCTATGCTTCTTTTGTTCTCTAACATGGTATCAGAGCAGGTTCATACCTATTTTTTATTTTTTTTTCTCTTTTCTATTTGTTTTTTTTCCTTAAGAGCAGATATACATCATGAGTGTGTCAACTGAATCCGTCTCAAATATTGGTTATGGTCTTGGAAATCAATTTATCTATCCTCAAAGTCAATTGATTACTGTAAAGCTCACTGAAAATAATTACTTGGTAAGGAGGCAACAAGTTTTTACTGTCATTCGAGGGTATGGACTTGAAAGATTTCTTGATAACACAGAAGGTTCACCACCTAAATTCATCACTGGTGAAAAGAAAGATGAAGAAAGGGTCAATCCAGATTTGCAGTATGGGTAAGGCAAGACTAACTTCTTGCTTCGTGGTTGTTATCATCCTTATTTGATCCTTTACTTGTTAATATGGTTGGTTTAGAGTCTTCTAGAGATATGTGGTTGGCCTTAGAAACAAATTTTGCAAGACAATCAAAGACAAGACAAATGCAATATAAACTTCAGCTGCAAACCTTAAAGATGGGTACTCTGTCAATGAGAGAGCATTTGACTAAATTTAAAGGTTACATTGATATTTTGGCATCCACTGTATATATCATTAATGAAGAAGATCAAGTCAAACATGTTTTGAGTGGTCTAGGACCTGAATATAATTTAGTTGTGGTGAGTATTACATCTAGAATTGATGGTTGTAGTTTGAGGGATGTGTCTTCTTTGCTCCTTAGTTATGAGAATAGATTGGAAACTATAAATCCAATTTCTGTTAATACTGATGGTTCTATCCCAAGTGCTAATGTTGCTGCTCAATCTCCTCAAGGCAACAGATTCTCTAATAGCAGTTTTCATAGCAACAGGGACTGTTTCCAACAAAATCATCAAGGCCAAATATCATATAGAGGTTTTTATAGAAGAAATTATAGAGGAAGAGGAGGTAGAGGTCATAACAACATACCCATATGTCAAGTTTGTTATATTCCTGGACACACAGCTAATAGGTGTTTTCATAGGTTTGATAGCAACTACCAACCATCTTACACCAATTCAGCAGTTCAGAATGCACAACCATCAGGGAATTCTGGAAGGCAGCCTTCAACAAACTATGTTGGAAGTATTTTCTGAACAACAACTCATCCTTCCTCAGTATCTGCGTTTGGACGAGAAACATGTTAGGTTTCTAGATTCAGGAGCTACCAACCATGTACCTAATGATCTCAACAACTTGAACTTAGCATCAGAATGTCAAGGCCAGAACAAGCTGCATATTGGCAATGACACAGGTTTATCTATATCACATATTGGAAATTCAATATTTACTCATGCTTTTGGATATGCTAATTGACTTGATTTTTCGCTCAAAAACCTTTTACATGTCCCTCATATATACAAAAAAAACCTCATGAGTGTTTCCCAATTTGCAAAAGATAATGGTATTTTTTTTTTTTTGTTTTTTAAATTTCATCCATTGTTATGTTTTGTGAAGGATTTGGCCACAGGGAACACACTACTCAAGGGAGACTTAGGGATGGTCTTTACTACTTCAATTTGACCAAGGCATCCAGTCCAGTTCATTCCAGCATTGTTTCATCACCTCAAATTCAGAGCCCTTGTTTTTCTCATTTTATTAGCACTAATCCTATCAAGAGTCAGCCAATTTTCAATCTGTGGCATCAAAGAATTGGTCATGCTTCTTTTGATGTTAAATCTGTTCTCAAGAAATGCAACATGACCATCACCATGAGTATAGACTAGTTTATGTGTCATTCTTGTTTGCAAGCAAAAAGTCACTTACAACCTTTTCCTGAGTCCATTACAGAACATCCTAAAATTTTGGAATTGGTTCATAGTGATCTCTGGGGCCCATCACCAGTTAAATCTTCCTCTGGTTTCAGTTATTACGTCACTTTCATTGATCATGCTTCCAGATACACTTGGATATATTTTCTTAAATTTAAAAGTGATGCTTTATCAGCCTTCATACACTTCAAAACCAATGTTGAAAATCAACTCAACAAAAAAAAAATTAAAATTCTCCAAACAGATGGTGGTGGAGAATTCATTGCTTTTAAGTCTTTCCTTGATCAACATGGTATACGCTGCAGGATGTCCTATCCTCATACACCCCAATAAAATGGGGTGGCTGAAAGGAAACATAGGCATATGGTGGAGATGGGATTATCACTTCTAGCCCAATCACATGTTCCTCTCAAACATTGGGATGATGCTTTCAGTACATTTGTCTACCTGATAAACAGACTTGCCACTCCTAAACTACGCCACCAAACACCTCTTGAAAAATGCTTTCACACCAAACAAAATTATTATAGACTCAAAGTTTTGGGCTGCTTTTGTTTTCCTCATCTTGTTCATTTTAATTTGCCTATTGGTTCTGCAGGACAACATCCCATGATTACTAGAGCTAAGGCTGGTATTTTCAAACCTAAAATTTATTCAGCTACTATTTTGGATAACACTGAACCTAAGTCTCACGGAGAAGCTCTTCAACATCTTAACTGGAAAAATTCAATGCAGCAAGAGTATAATGAACATGTCAAAGATAGCACTTGTACTCAAGTTCCCAGGCCTCAAACCACAGTTTTCTTCCAAGTGGGTTTCCAAGACAAAGTAGGACACTGATTGTTCCCTTTCCATGTACAAGTCGAGATTAGTTGCTAGAGGATTTACTCAAACTTTTGGCTTGGGTTATGATGAAACATATAGCCCTGTTGTTAAGCCTACTACTATGAGAACAGTTCTTAATCTTGCATTTTCTAGATCGTGGATTGTGAGGTAGATTGATGTAGTTAATGCCTTTTTCACGGTCATCTTGAAAAAGACATCTTTATGGAACAACCACCAGGAATTGAAATGTTCCCTCACAAAGATTTTGTTTGCAAGCTTACAAAGGTTATTTATGGACTGAAGCAGGCTTCCAGAGCTTGGTTCACTAAGCTTTCCATGGTTCTCTTGAGTTATGGATTTACGTCTTCCAAATCAGATCACAAATGAAAATGCAGAAGCGAGTATTTTCTGTTATATCGAATTCTGTTATGCTTCTTTTATTCTCTAACATCAATCACATTTACAAATGATGATAAGGGTGAAATAGCGGTGAGTTTGACCATAGATGGTTATAAACTGTGAAGGAGTTTTGTAGACCATTGATATTTTGTTCAGTACCCCTTTTGAGCAAATAATATAAACTATGATAGAACCAAAAAGTTATTGTATTGTAATAAATAGAAAAAATATAAATGAACTAATCAAAGTCTGACACATCATTTCTCAAAAATATTTCCATATTTAGAAACTTAAAATAGGCAGAAAAACTATATTTAGGATATTTTATTATTTTATTAGTATATACTAATAAGAGACTCCTTTTGTGCATTGAAGTTATTTTGTATAATTTTAATTATGATAGTTTTTATACAATTTTTTCCTTTTTAAATTAGGGGAGTTACACCTCCAACAATTGAAATATTTATATATATAAAAGTAGAGTTCATACTCTCAATGCTTGCCACATAAGAATTTTGTTCTTTTCATGAGCTGTCATGTGTCTCTAATATTAATGAATAATAAATACAAAAAAAATTGTCTAATCAATTCTCGAGTTAACTCCCGTACTTAACTCTCTTTCTAATGAATGCTTTGTGAATATAAAATTTGCATAGCAACAAATATTCATAGGTTATCGGTCAATGTTAGTAGAATTTTTTTTTCAAATAAAATGAAAAATGAAGTTTCTTTGAAAGCTTTTTCTACTCAATTTTAGATGAAGTTGACCCGAGGGGTATTTAAAAGTAGAGTTTATATTTTCAAGGCTTGTCACATCAGATTTTTTCTCTTCATGAGCTGCTATGCGTTTCTAATAATAACAAATAATAAATACCAAAAAAAAAAAAAAAGAGTGAGTTGTCTTTTTCAATTGTCAAGGTATCTCCCGTACTTAATTTTTCTTATAATGAATGCTTTGTGAATATAAATATTTGCATAGCACCAAATATTCCTCCCAGCTTATGGGTCAATGTTAGTTGGATTTTTTTTTTTTTTTAAAATGAAGTTTATTTGGATATGAATTCTAACTTTTCCTACTCAACCTTAGATGAAGTTGACCTGAAGGAGGGTTCACAACGTATTATAGTGTTATTGTTGTGTATGTGTACTAATATATAAATAAATTATTTTCCAATAATTTTAAAATATAATTAGTATCTTTAATAAAAACTTACGCCCATGCATTGCACGGGTCTACAACTATTTTATATATTGATATAGATTTGTATAAAAAAAGATCATAATTAAAAGTAATTTAGGAAAAAAAAATTATTTAATACGATACTTCTCTTTATATATATATCACAATTAACTTAATGATTAAATTTAATGTATGTGTGTGTATATATATGTGCAATATGGATGTCAAATTAAAGACCGTGAAAAGAGAATTAATTAGATATTTTTTTAAAAAATTGAAGATGGAACAAAAAAGTTATAAAAGGTTTTTGAAATTTTTAATGAAAAAAAATAGCATTATAATCAAATTTACATATTTTGATAGATAATAACTTGAAAATGAATAAGTTTCGTCGCTTTATTAATCAAATATATATATAGATAAATATTGATATAGAAAAATAGATATCATAATATATATACATAGATAAGGTATATATTTGCATAGAAAATAGATAACATAATTATAAAGTAGTTTAGGCGGAAAATTTTTATACTTTCTATTTATGACGGTACTTCTGTTATATATATATAGATTTGTAAGAAGACGGACTTGATGGACCAACCCAATGGATATTCAGTGGCTAGTAGAATTGTTGTGCTAGTAGAACAATCATGCGATTCATGAACATATTATACTTTATTATAAATATTATAATTTTAAATGTTCAAGACTTAGGTAGGCATTTAATAAGAAAACTATTATTTATCAAGAATTAGTCCATAATATCCATAATTACCTAATAAATAAATACGGAAGAGGAACCTATCTATGAAAGTGAGTAATATGCTCCCAAAGCCAGCATATGATACTTAACTTCACTGCACAAATTTTATACACCACATAATTATTTTTTCAGAAAGAAAGATGAAAAGAGAAATTGTGGACTTCTAAAAAATGGGCTTAGAAATATTGTTTTTAAATAGCCTATTTGCTTCCTTCAAATAATCTTATTATTTATGAGAGATTTACACACACACACACACAATCAATAACGAGAGATTATAGAATATATATTATATAGTTTGATACTAAGATCTGATCTGGATATAGCATAATTGAAATGTTTCTTGAAAATAACATTATATCAGATCAAATTATTATTCATTTGTAAAAAATAGTATTATATATGTCGTAAAATATAGAATTCTAATTATGAAATCATCGCATAACTATACATCAGGTTTAACGGTTTAATTTGCGGGAGTTAGATTTAATTAATAAAAATCATTTAAGTTATTAATTCTCATGTCTAATCTTTAAAAATATAATCATCAAACTTTTTAATTAATGCTCAAGATTTTAATTTAAATCATTCTGCATAATCAGTTTAAAAATAATAAAAAGGGTAATCATGAAAGCTTTTTCGAATGTCATAAATAATTAAATTAATAAATTACAGTAAAATATAATCCTAGCTTGACGTTGATTTCATCAAAATTAATAGGATTAATTACATAATAAATCATGAACGATAAAAATTAAAATTGAACATGACATTTCAAAATTTGTAATTACATATCAAAAACCGTTCCGTGGTGACAATCCATCGACCATATAAATTAATATTCTATTGACCTATCAAATTTATTAATTTTTGCTTTATTTATCAAGGTATAATTTATAAATAGTCTATAGCAATTTAACACAGAACCACTAATTATTAACTTCTGGATTCTTTCTGTAATTTTCCCATTCGGGTTTTACAACCTACCCCCATACTACATCAAATACCCTATACAATCCAAATATACATACATTTATAGAATTCTATTATTATCATGATCTACAATTTTACAATCTGAATTTTCCCGACCCCAACTAAACACAGCCTAATGTTGTTGCTTTCGATATTTCACTGTACCACGCAGAAATACATGTGAATTTGGGCAGTGTAATTCTGAACCAGCGAGGTAAATGAATAGTCTATAGCTCTTCTCACCATTCAAAATTTCTTACAGATCAAACGTGTCATAAAGAGCCTTTCTTGAGTCGGAGTCAAATGACAAATTCTACAACAGCAGCCTGAAATTGATTTTAGGGAACTACTTCTCTAGAAAGAGAGAGAGAGAGAGAGAGAGGCAGCAGCCATACACACCATTAAAATTTAATCTCCGGGTTAGCAGTAACAGTATCACATGAGATGTATCCCTCAATTAGATGGTCTCTGGCACGCAGCAAATAGCTGCCAGCTAATGAAAGCCATTGCCAATGAAGTGAACAGCTCGAATCCCACCACCTTTGGAAAATGCCATCCCAAACCCAGTTTCAGATAACTGCAAAGCCCATTATAAAAAAAATAAAATAAAAAACTGATCATTCAAACAAATTATTAAGGCAAGGAGACTATGCTATGATGATTCCAAAAATGAATATGGACTTAATTGGATTGAGCCTTGATATGGAAACCTATTAAGTGATAACTTTCAAATTCAAAGTGAAGTCAAGTATACCTTGTAATTGATGGCATTGTTGCAACAATTCCTGCACATGCATATATGATAGGAATCAAAGTCTTGGGCTTGTTTTTCCTCAGCCACATTAACGAGCCTAAAGCAGCAAGTGATATACTCAACACCTAATACACAAAGACCCAAGTATAATGAGAGAAATAGAGAACGACGAGCTCATTATATTGTGCAGAAGTAGATCTCCTAAGAACTTTCAGACTACAAAGTTTACAGAGAGAGAGAGAGAGAGAGAGTAATCTAATAATCAACATGAACACAAGTTTAACTATCATACCAAGTTAGCATTTGCTTCAAGACCCTGCAAAATGTAGTCCCATGTGAATTCCAAACCTTTGGCACCCACCCAAAGTGGTGCCAGCCTATGGAGGACGGCGTCAGCAAAGGCCCAACCTGCCAACAGCATAGAAGGACCATTAAATGCCAAAGGGAATAAATTACAATGTCAAACAAGGTAGGAAGAAGCATTTTAACTCAAATCAGCGGCCGTTATTTTCCTTCATCATCAAAATCCTAAGCACATAAGAAATAAGGTGCCCTTATTTTTTGGGCTGGCAAATCCCGACACTGCAAGAACCGAACATGACTAACATGTCTTAAAATATAGTTATGCTTTTCACGACTTTTGGTGTGTTTTGAGCATAACCAGAAATTGATCTGAAATCAAACAAGAACAAGATTACCCGAATTGCCAGCCCTACACTTGTACATTCTGCATAACCATCTAGTACTGTATTAGGTAACTGCAACGTGAGGAATACCTTGAAGCAGACGCCTCACAAGCACATATTACACATTCAAAGGTAACTTGATATCTTAATCAAACAATTTAACTTAAAATAGGAACAGTAGAAGACAAAGAACAACACTGTTTCCCACTTTAATTGTTTTTCCTTTTCAGTGTAATCTAGACAACTAAATCATTATCTGAAAGTTTGGTGTGACCCTAGCATAGGAGAAATGACACTTGTAACCACCAATATCAACAAAGAGTTGAGGAAGTTCAATGAAAAATAAAAATGATTAAGAAAAGGAAACAGAACCGTACTTACCAAGTCCCACAGCTTGGAATTTGTGATTCTGAGAAATATTCCTATGAGTTAATTGCGTCAAGGCAAAGTAAAGCCCAGCAACATCTATGAATCCAATCAAAGCTTTCAACAATTCCTGAAAGAGAATGGATAAGGAAACTTGAAAGCTTTGAGCAATTGTGCTCTCCTTGAAAACTCAAAGAGAACAAATGATGATCTGAAAGATTTTCCATTGGAAAAGCATGGCGATCTTGAGAGAAATAAAGCAAAACTTAATTCTCAACGAGCCAAAACATAATCCTACCCTCCACCACACCTCCTTCAAACTCTACAGGGAAGTATGGAAAAAGTAATAGAAAATTGGATAAAACCAAAATTAACATATCTGATAAGACTACCTATCACAATTTTTTCAAAAGAGTGCACTCTACCACATCCCCTTACTAGAAAACAAGTCATAAAGTAGCAATTGTTAAGACGCTTGTCTCAGTCCAGCGAACGCCATATAATGACATGATTATTTTTAGGACTTCAAGCGATTTAAACATTGAAGTTTTGAAATTTAAGCAAATAACGAAATGTCATTTTTCTGAGCACCAATGATCCACAGTTCGATAAAAACCAAACAGAGACCTTCATTAGAACAATAGAAATTAGACAACGTCTTTTGCAATACTTTAAGGCAAATATAATAACTAAAGTCAATATTCATGCACAGGGAGATCACCACACAATGATGATATGATAAAACAGATACAGTGCATAAAAATATGAGGTAACAACTTACCTGATAAGGGTCAAAACTGTCACTTTCAGATACGTTAAGGAATGTCGCAAGACAAACAAGCTGCAAGAGAAATGCAAATAATAAGAATTCATGAACGTGAAACACCAAGTATTCAAGAATTCTGATCATGATGACTACCGACCTTTACTAGTGCTGTCACAAGATAGACAACAGCAGCTTTAATTGAAGTACCAATTGTGTCATACTCGGATCTGCAGAAGTAAGCTGATTAACACAACAGACCGAGTGTTTTGCCAACATAATTGATAATATAATCAATAAGCTCCAAAAATATCTATTAATACACATTAAATTTTATAAAATCTGAAAAACAAAATACAGGGGAATGGCATTTGATATGATGCAAGCAAGATTTGTCCTTAAGTCTGATAAAGATTATGAGTAGCTAACAGAAGCACAGAGCCCAAGTTAATGAAACTGAAAGACAAAGTAGGTACTCTATAGCTTGATCGAAGATCATAGGTATCTCAGTACAAAAACAATCCAATCTATGTGAGCTTCAAATTCACGAGATATATCTCAATTATACCCAAAACAACAGTACATTCATAGATTCCAAATCCGCATATGTTTAAGTACATTTACTCGAACTACATCGACAATCTAAACGCAACCAATTTTTTAATCCAAATAGTTCCGAATTGGAATAATAGCTAAACTTCCAAAATAGTACAACAAAAAATTAGGCGCATATCGGCATGAAGTAAGAACTTCTATGGAAAAAATATAAGCAGATACAGTATAAGGCGCCGATAATCCAGGGAGATCTGATGAAGAATCTCACGAAATACAACCGATAAACGAAGTTAAGCTTACAAGGGGGTGGCGGAGTAGTATACGGCGTGAGGACCAAAGGTCAGAATTGCACAGTTGAAGAAGTGGAATAACGTCATTTTTCCTTGGCAATTCGGCCAATGAGACAGATCCAAGAACGCTGTCCTTGTAAGAGAGTGGCTTTGAGCGAGCACTGTTCTAATGTTTTAAATAAAATAGATTGATGCTGGGGTTGGGTTGCGTTGGGCTTCCAAGAACTATTGGCCCAAGTTTTGTCTGCTACCAATTGCTTATGGTCCATATAGATTGGCATAGGCTAATTTGCCAATATACTGTTCAATTTTAATTTTTTTAAAAATATATAGTATTGTTTATTTTTTTTAAATATAATATTGTTTAATTTATTAAGAAAATAGGTGAAGTTGCATGTGATATAGGAGACATTCGGCTCTTTAATCACATGTATTATGGGCAACTTTTTTCTTTTTCTTTACTCGCCCCTACTACAAGTGACTTCTCTTTTTTTTTTCTTCCAATTATGTGTGTTTGTGTATTGTGTGTTTGTGCTTGTGTGTGTTGTGTGTGTGCGTGTGTGTAATAATAATAATAATAATAATAATAATAACAACAATAAAATTAATACTAATCATCACATAATAATAATAATAATTAATAAACAATAATAATAATAATTAATAAACAATAATGAAAATGAATTATAACCCGCATGTACATGTCTTCTACTAATCGTTTAGAAGACTTCATAAGATACAGTTGCTCGTCAATGACGAGTAGATTCAAATTTTTCAATAATTCTTCCAATAATTTATCAAAGCTGCACTTTTTTTTTTTTAATTATGTAAAAAATTGAATCAACTCATTATTTCGATCAATTGTATCTTAAGGAGCCCTTTAAACTATACGTAGAAGACATGTACACGCGGGTTAGAGCTCACTTTCATTGTTGTTTATTAATTAATTAATTAATAATAATAATAATAATAATAATAATAATAATAATAATAATAATAATATTATTATTATTATTATTATTATTATTATTATTATGTGATGATGATGATTATTATTATTATTATTATTATTATTATTATCATCATCATCATCATCATTATTATTATTACACACATGCACACACACAACATACACAAACACACACAAGCACAACCACAACCACATAATACACAAACACACATAAGCACAAATACACATAATTGAATGAAGAGAGAGAGAGAGAGAGAGAGAGAGAGAGAGAGAAAGAAGTCGCCTGTAGTACAGGCGAGTAAAGAAAAAAAAATCGCATGTAGTACAGGCGATTAAAGAGCCGAATGTCACCTATATCACAAGTGACTTTACCTATTTTCTTAATAAATTTAAACAATACTATATTTAAAAAAAAAACAATACTATATTTTTTCTAAAAAATATTGAACAGTACTGTATATTGTCACATTAGCCATTAGCGTAACCCCAATTCTCTCTCTCTCTCTCTCTCCCTCGGAATCCAAATATATATATAAAAGAGAAGTACGACTTTAATTACAAAGCATCCATTTTTTCCATTAATACCACTTTCTAATTATGATATCTATTTATCTATATAAATCTATAGCAATATTTATCTAAATATAAGATATAATAAAATAATTAGATTGGTAGAACCACAATTTTTTATGTTGAAATATACTTAATATTTTTCAAAATATGTTGTATTATTATTATCTATAAAAATATGTTTGTTTGAATTTTTTTTCCACTAAAAATCATAAGCTTATAACATTTTTCTTTCAACTTCATGTTTTATGAAAAATATATTTAATTAACTTTATGTTCACGATCTTCAATTTGACATATATATTTCATATATATATATATATATATATATATATATATTAAAATTTACTTATTAAATATAAAGTATTTTTCTTAAGTTAATTGTGACATATTTTTATATTTAACAAAAATAACTCAGTAGATCTTGAACAAGTCATTCTCTAATGTGAAAGTAAGAATCAATCATATAAAATTGTATATATCTTTTTGATATGTGTATATTTAAAGACATGAAAAAATGAAAAAATTTAATTATGGTGATGAATTGTTTTCCTTGCTAATATTTTTTGTAAAAAACGAGATTTGTGTCTTTAATGAAATTGTATAACTGATTGAAGTTTCTAATTATTTGACAAAATTTTCTCTTTTTTTCCTTAATATTATAATTTTAATATATATATATATATATATATATATCATTGATATCCTTATTTAATATGAAAGTAGGAACACTAGAAAGTAGGAATTCTTCTGTGTCTACTGTTGACATGTGTCTCCACAAATTTACACATGTCTTCTATACACACACTCTCTCTCTCTCTCTTTGTCTCTCTCTTTTCTATTTTCATTTTTCACTAGAATTAAAAAAAGTCAAAATATTTTTTTCGTTTTAAATTCATTTTAACATATTATATATCAAATTAATCTTCTTTTTGTAATCTTTAATCTTATATCAATATTGCATATATTGAAATAAATAATTATATTTAAAGTATGAAATATATTTTTTTATGAATTGAATATTAGTTCTTAAATTATATTATTTGATATATATTATAGATTTGAATAAATACTATATCAAATTCTTAAATGGATTTAGGCTAAAAGAAATATTTTTTTTATAAAAATATAAAATAGTATAATATTAAATTTATATAATATTATTATTCATTGTTTAATTACATTTCTTTTAGTGAATTAAATATTTTTAATCAACGGACAATTCAAAGTACACTTCAAATTATTGTACAATTTATTATATAATAATACTAATTTTTGAAGAAATCAAAATACAATATAATATAACAAATTATATTCTAAATTAAATAATATTTACATAATTGATATAAATAACAGGTTATGCATATTTTTATGATGATAAATATAATTTTATTATAAAATTTAAATTTATTAAAATATATTATATTTCGTGCATTTGCACGGGCGGACATCTAGCTTAATATAAAAGTAGAACCCCTAAAAATAGTAAATGTCCACGTGTCATATCCACAAATTTTTTTAAATATTAAATATTTTTTTACACATGAATAACCATGTGGCTTGCTTACAATTTTTATTGGTTATTTTTATTTTTTATTAAAATTATAAATCCAAATAAATTTTTTTTATTTCAAATTCCTTTTTATGAAGGTATGCCGAATTATTTTATTTTTATTTTTTGTGATCTTTAATTTAACACAAATAATGCATATATTATAACAAAATAGTATATCTAAAACATAGAATATTATTTTATAGGTTGAACTATTTGTTTTGTTGTTGATATATGTGTTGAATTTGAATAAATAATGAATTAAATTATTATATGTATGTAATATACAAATATAAAGATATTATATAATTTTTTATAAAAATATAAATAATATATAATATGATTCATATTATCTATTATTTCACCTTAATATTTTTTTATTCAGTTGAAATAATTGTATTAAGTTTAAGATTTATAACATAGATAATTTGTGTTGGATTGAAAATTAAAATTTAATTTGAAATTTCACACAATTTATTAATATAATCTCATCACATGTTTTTATATAATAAAATATATTATATCCCATGGATGGACATATTGTTTCAAAATATATAAGTTTTATTTATATAAAGACAGAAGCAGGGCCTTAAATAGACAACATCAATTTTTTCTACATAAACAACTTTTATGGTATCTGTTTTTTTTACATAAATATATATATATATATAAATATCTATCTATATATAAGATATAATAAAATAATTTGATTGATAGAGTCACGATTTTCAGTGTTGAATTTACACTGATTATTTTTCAAGAAATGTTGAAAATATGTTGTATAATTACTATCTATCACATATGTTTATTTAATTAAATTTTTTCACTAAAATTTTAAAAATCTTATAACTTTTTGTTTAACCTCTATTTTTATGAAAAATATATCTGATTAATTTCATTTTCACGATCTTCAATTTGACATCTATATTGCATGTATGTATGTATGTATGTATGCATACACATAAAAAATTATTTATTAAATATAAAATATTTTTCTTAAGTTTATTGTGATATATTTTGATATTTAACTAAAATAACTAAGTTGAACTAAAACAAATCATTTTCTAAATATCGAAACAAGAAATCAATCTAATAAGATTATATATCTTTTGATATTTGTCTATTTAAAGATATGAAATAATATAACAAATAATCATATGATGATGATTTTTTTCTTTACTAATAAATTTTGTAAAAAAGTGAGATTTGTGTTTTTAATGAAATTGAAAAACATGATTATAATTTTTAATATTTGACAAATTGGCTCTTTCTTAATATTTATAATGTTAATATATTTATTTACTTTTTTATCATTGATATATTGTTTAGCATATATATGTTCTTTGTATATATATAAAAAAAAAAAAAAAAGAGAAGTATAACCTTAAATAAAAAAATATCAAATTTCTCCTTAAACTTCTTTCTAATTATGGTATTTATTTTTCTATATAAATCAAGATCAATATATATCCATATAGAAGATATAATAAAATAAATTTGTTGATAGAGCCATGTTTTCAGTGTTAAAATTACACTTAATAATTTTCAAGATATGCTAAAAATATGTTGTCTTATTATTGCCTATCAAAATATGTTTATTTGATTTTTTTTTTCACTAAAAATTTTAAAACTTTATAACTTTTTTTTGTTTCAATATAATTTTTTAATGAAAAATATATCTAATTAATTCTCTTTTCAGGATTTTCAATTTGACATTCATATTTTATTACATATATACAATTTTGATTATTAAATAAAATACTTTTTAAAAGTTAATTATGATATATTTTTTTATAATTAACTAAAACAAATAGAACAAATCATTCTCTAAATATCGAAGAAATAAATCAGTCTTATAAGATTATATATATCTTTTGATATTTATCTATTTAAAGAAACAACAATTAATATCATGTGGTGATTATTTTTTTTTTCTTTACTACTATTTTTTGTTTAAAAAATGAGATTTGCATGTTTAATGAAATCGAAGAACATGATTATAATTTTTAATTTTTGACAAAAATGATTGTTTTAATATTATAATGTTAATATATTTTTTTATCAATGTTATATTGTTTCAACATAAATATGTTATTGTTGAAACAACTAATTATACCAATTTTGAAATAAATTCTAATATTTTTAAAGATATTCCACTAAAAAGTCTTATAAGGTATGTAATAATGTTATTTTATTTTTTTGAAACCAAACTATGTTTTTTTTTTTGTTAAATATATAAGTTTTTACTACGACTACAAAAAAAATGCATTTTTAAAACCAAAAAATTGTTATGCAATACTTTTATATGGTTATTATAAATAGGCATATTTATGTTGAGTTGAATATGACTTACTCTCTAAAATATAATAAATTCATATATGTACAATATGTCGCGGATGGGATGGAGCGAGGTGACTAAAACTCATCATGCTATATTAATAATTGTAATAATTTGCACCTTGCATATTTAAGGCAAACTATTAAACTTATTTTGATAAGGAATAAAACACATTTGAATGCTATATAATACTTAAATTTCATAATATTATATAAATAAATTAAGCTAAAGAAAATTCACTCAAAAATAATATATATGTGCATTGCACGGAAGTTGAACTAGTATATTGAAATGCGAAAAGTTCTTGCACATGATCAAGGAGGACCCTAACATAGTTTGGTAGTTTACTCCAAACAGAATGATTAACATACAAATGAGGCACTCTTGTAATAATATGAGCAATATCATTCTCTTGTTGACACATAAAATGAATAAAATAAGAGTTTTATAGACAAAGAATATTTGGTTAACAATAAATAATCTCACCGAATTCTGACATCAAAATATTCAAGCCGTTGATTATTCAAAGTCTACTCTTTTGCTCAACGAATTCCAGTACTAAATACATTCACAAATATGCAAAAATGCATCTAAACTTTTCAATCCATCCTATTCAATTCAATTGTACCATGTTTCATTAACCTGAAATAAAATAATTAAAAAATAATTTCACAGTGAGTCGCTGTTCTCAGCATTAGCCTTGGTGATTTTGTTGGAACTATACATCAAAAATTAAAATACTTCAAATCATATAATTTACCGTAGTTAAATTAAACAATCATGCTCTATCAATAACCAAATGTATTACTATCTACAATGATAATTAGGAGGGGGAATAATCATCATAAAACCAGAAGCGTGCATAAATTTATAATTGACTTGTATGAAAATATGTCTGGGTAATTTTATGATAACTGGTATGGATTTATAAATGATCAAATTCACCCTTATTAACATTTATTCATAGAATATACAAAATTTGGGATTGAACTTTGACATTTGGGAATTATAGATCTAACTAATAATAATAAGTTTCCTTTATCAATCTTAGCTCTTAATAAATTGAAAAGGAATCTCAGCTCTTAATAAATTGAAAAGGAATCTTAGCTCTTAATAAATTGAAAATTCCTTATGTACCTATATATAAAGCTCACAATTATTTAATGAATAAGTCTCATTTAACTACACCTTTGAAGATCACTTTAAAAGGGTCAGGTTAGGCAATTATACAAATTTCACTTGACATGTGGTGATCTAACATGTTGGTATTTCGAACAACCTTCCACTTAGGCACACATGTCAGCAAACAAATGTACATTACCTAAATGAGCTAAAACCTTGTTGTCGTCTTTGGATATTCCTTAAATAATTTGTCATTTTTTTGGATGAAATGTAAAAGTTTTATTCTAAAAGGTAAACATATACATGTACATGTGCTCGGATCATACTCCGAAAGAACAAAAAAGTTAGTCTAAAGGTCCGGACTAACAAAGGAAAAATACAATCGAAAATTTCACCACCCCAATGATTAGACAATGACAAAGTATTGCCTAATCCTAAATGTGGGTGAATTACACGAAAAGAAATATAATGAAAAATAATCATCAACCTAAGGAATAGAGTCAAGACACAATGGGCTATAAAAATGATAACTAGACCATTATATACACCCATTATGTTTGACCATTCAAGACTACAAGTGATATACATGAAAAGTACAAATTCTTCGGGGTATACCCTTGATAATAAAAAATTGGTGGTGAGACAAGAAGGGCCCCATCACCAGCACAATGAAAAACCAGGCACAACCACATGCAATCAAACATGGTGGGGGTGCATGCCACGAGGGGAGAAGCATCCACTAAGAGTTTAGGCTTAATTACATACAACACCCGAAGGTGCAAGAACCACAAGCCAACACACCAACTTTAGAAATTGATCAAGACTAAGGGGAAAACCGTGTAGATTATTTTATATACATTTGACTTGATTTTAGCAACAACCTTATCAATGGAGGCAATGACATCTTCAAAAACACGTTTGTTGTGTGCTCTCCAAATTCAGTAAATTGTACAACAAAAAACAACTTTCCTTATCTTGGTAAGAATGGTGCTAGCTTGTTCTTTTTTAATCCATTTAAGAGCACTAGCAATAGTACTCAAGGATCACGTTATTCCAAGCCAATCTCGAATTTTGTCCCAAATAGCCTTCAAGTAAGAGCATTGGAAGAAGAGGTGAGATGCAGATTATAACTCATGGAACACAAAACACAAACAAGGTCAGTATCAAGAAAAGATAAGTTATCCTTAGTGGCCAATTTATTCCTAATAGCTAACCAAGTACAAAATGAAATTTTTTTTTGGAGGATGAATTGTTTCCAAATAGCCGAATGCCAAAATCGTAGTTCGCCTTGTTATCTAAAAATGTCATATGCACATGAGGAGCTAAGACCTTTATGATTAGATAACAAAGTAAGTTTTTTAATAACACCATCTTGACCACCAAAATTATCTAATAATTCATTTTTAATTTCACCAATTCTTTTAAGCAAATGTGAGTCATTTTTATTTGGATTCCAATCCCAAATGGAATGAATTTTTGGATAGTAAGTGTTAGATCAGAATCTGTGCGCGTGTGTAATTGTTCAACAGTAGTTCGAACTATAAATGATCATGCGGAAGCTTAAAATAAGATTTGATTTTAAACGAGGAAGAAATCCCTTCTTCTTCTCAAGTAATTTTAGTAGAAGACATATTTGTTCCCACAAATGTTACAGTAGAACTTACACGTATTTGGCTCCCCCTAACTACTTGTCTACCCGTGTAACTTAATCTTCTAAAACACTTACTTGACCACCTAGTTCCTTAGATGGATTTGAATACAAACTCCCGTTTGTACAAAGTTGAAATCTCCCGAATTCAACGTGTGGTGAATTTCCAATGTAATCCAGACTCTACGATGTTCGCTATTGGTTCGCCCTTGAGTTCTTCTCAGTCTGTTGTATTCTCTTGAATATAACAACACCCTCACCAGCCTCTCTATTTTTCTCTGCCCATATGATGGTAATTGAATATCTCGGAGAGTTACTTCATCTATGGCTTGAGGTTGTATTTATAGTCACGCCTTGTCCTTCAAGAAATATGCCGGTATCTTCTTCCTTCTTGGTTGTGATATGTATATCTTTGCATAGGTGGTCCGGATATGCATATCTTATATCTTTATCATATTTTTCAAAGATTTATTCCCAGATTTACTCTTGATTCTCCTTATTTTTAGCAATGACTTTCCTTTCGTCTCTCTACTCGTTCAACCGTGATCTTCTTCTAAGAATATCTCCACAATATCTTTTAAATCTGCAATCAAGAATATCTTAATTAGAATTTTCGAATAATTTGACAATAATATTTACCTTATCAATCACCCCCTTTGGCATGTTGTTCGAAAATTCCAGGACCATCTGCTACCTGCAAAAAGAAACAAACAAGATAACTATGTACTAAAAGAAAGATGTTCACATATAGTAGCAAACTATCATCCATCACGTTCAGTCACAGGGTAGCAAGATTAAGCCCTGTGCAAATAGTCAACAAAAATGACTAAACTACAGATATTGTTGTTAGCAACCTAGCTACCAGAAATTGTATTATCATATTACAGACGATTTAAAAATTGTTCAAAATGTTTTAGAAACATCCCAGGTTCAATCGGAACTACTCCCGCTTTCCCATTCTCCTCCTTCCTCAGTATCGTCCACCTCAGTCTCCTCGGCCGCCCTTTTTCTTTTTGTTGCCCTGCTGGACACCTTCTTCTTTCCTTTATCCGCGGTAGATGGTTTCTTTTCCCCCTTTTTTTGAGGTACCTGCTAAAGGAGTGGAACCCCTGGATGGTGCGCCCTGAGAGGGAACATCCAGAGATTTCAAAACATTAGTAAAATAAAGCTTCTGGGCAGCTACCTCAGTAGCTAGAGTATCAAGGATCTCTAGTTGCTGATGGAGAAAGAGCGGGAGATTGGCCGCAACTTTTGAGGGAGGAAGTGTTGGTGTAATGGTACGTGGCCGGTAGGCAACATTGGCCTCACGCGATGCCATGTTCAGCGGAGGTGCAGCTTTCTGAAGGACATCAGTGGACTGATCCTCGATGCCCTGATGCGATAGGAGGCCCCAAATGAGGGTAGGGAATGGAAGCTTTTTGCGAGAGTCAGGCTTCTCGGCGAAACTCATGATGGCCTCGAACGTTATCTTTCCAAAGTCGATTGGAATGGTCTTCATGACTTTAAAGATGAACTGACACTGGGCCGATGTAAGGTGAGACTTGTTGGACGTAGGTGTCCAATTTTGTCTCCCTATTTTGTGAAGCCAGTTGGCCTCATGTGTCAGTATGGAGGGAGAAATCACAGGCTTAGTTCAGCTGGGTTTAAGAAAGGAACCAAGATCCAGCTTGGCCTTTTTCCGCTGGGTGAATCTCCGTGGTCCGCCATGAAAACTCTGTAAAGAAATGTTGAAGAAACAGCACACAAACACAAACGTGAAGGTGAACTTTGAAAGAGGTCAGACACGGTCAATCATAAACTGACAATGATATGAAGTGAGGGCGGTTGACGCCTCGATTCTTGTCAATTTTGCAAGATTTTATATGGGCCAATTAAACCCTTTTTTGGCTCCCACTCATTACAGTTATATAGTCATTAAAAACACGATCACACATCCAGGCAGTTGAAGAAGGGAAGACCACGTTCCCATTGACACGTGTCCGAAACCAAGCCACGATCGGATAATCATCCGGGCCATGTTTATGCATAAACAATTCATAGAATCCCAGGAAAAAATTAGAGAGGCTGATTTTTTTTTTCAATTTTATATTGGAGGAATGAAATCATAGATCACCATATTAAACATAACTCTCAGTCAGGCAACAATGTTTGAAAATGCACTAAGAAAAATCCGCAAGTCTTCTCTTCCAGTATATGTTCACCCCATTTTGATTGCTAAGTGAGTTATATGATTTTTCCTTATTGCTCCTTCTGCCGAATCCTTGTGTAGTAGCTCGCAAACCACACAATAAAGTACTACACTAGGAAAACCCTGTGTGACGAGCTGAAAACCTTGTAACCCCTATATTTGGTGCAACTTAGAGGTGAACATTATTAAAGAAGCTTTCACGGACCTGTCATTTTCTGTGCTTGGTGCTCTATCACATTGGTGACAGCATTCCACAACATCATTTCAAGGTCGTAGCTCTTTTCCTTATACTGGGAGAAGAAATAATGGATTCAAAGTTCAAGACAAATAAAATTTTGAACCTGTGCGAGACTTATTGTTATCCTAGGCAATCCGAGACTTCCACCTCCCATTTATTATTTTTTATTATTATTGATATTCCATTTACATAGCACAGCAGATCCCTAGAGATTTTCTCAGGGATATGAATTTTTGTGTATCCAGGGCCTTTGTGAAAATATCAGCCAGTTGACTTATGGTAGGAACATGTTCAAGGGTAATGACTCTATCTTCAACCAACTCCCAGATGTAATGGTGTCTAATGTCTATATATTTAGTTCTGGAGTGTTGCACAGGATTTTTAGACATATTAATAGCATTCAGATTGTCACAGAATAGAGTCATAGAAGTCAGGTTCATACCATAGTCGCACAACATGTGCATCATCTATACCAGTTGAGAGCATGAGCTCCCTGCAGCTATGTATTCAGCTTCTGCTGTTGATAGTGAAATGTTGTTTTGCTTTTTGCTTAGCTAGGATACAAAATTGTTTCCAATAAAAAAACATCCTCTTGAAGTGCTCTTTCTATCATCCATGTCGCCGGCCCAGTCGGCATCACAGTACCCTGCAAGGAAGGGTTTAGTATCAAAGGAGTACTTTAAGCCGTAGTTAGTGGTACCTGCCACATATCGTATGATTCTTTTTACGGCCTTAAGATGAGACTCCTTAGCATTTGATTGGTATCTAGCACATAGTCCAACACTAAAACTTATGTCAGGTCGACTAGCAGTGAGGTACAGGAGACTTCCAATCATGCTTCTGTATAGAGTTGGGTCAATACTTATTCGACCTTTGTCCTTGGATAATTTGGTATTTGTCCCCATGGGTGTGTGTGCTACTTTGCACCCTTCAAGTCCAAATTTCTTTATCAGGTTATTGGCATACTTTTCTTGATGTATCGTGATTCCACTTTTGCATTGTTTGACCTGTAAACCAAGAAAAGTAGGAAAGTTCACCAACCATGCTCATTTCAAAGTCACGAGACATTACTTGGACGAAGTCATTCACTTTTTGTTTATTTGTGGATCCAAACACAATGTCATCTACATAGATTTGTGCAATAATGATATCATTGTTCGACCACTGGATGAACAGGGTCTGATCTACTCCTCCCCGTTTATATCCTTGAGCAACCAGAAACTTTGTTAGTCTTTCATACCATGCTCTTGGAGCTTGCTTCAACCCATACAGGGCTTTCTTCAGTTTGTAGACATGGTTTGGAAAGTGTGGATCTTCAAATCCTTTTGGTTGTTCAACATATGCTTCATCTTTCAAGAACCCATTCAAGAATGCACTTTTTACATCCATTTGATAAAGAATAAATTGTTTAAGACATGCAAAAGAGAGAAGGATTCTTACTGACTCCAGTCATGCAACTGGAGCAAATGTTTCTTCAAAGTCAATTCCTTCTACCTGTGTGTATCCTTGGGCCACGAGCCGTGCTTTGTTCCGAGTGATGTTACCTTGTTCATCAGTTTTGTTCTTGAGGATCCATTTTGTTCCGATGATGTTCGCACTGTCAGGTCTTGGTACAAGTGTCCAAACATGATTTCTAGCAAACTGCTCCAATTCTTCCTGCATCGCTAGTATCCAGTTGTCATCCTTGAGTGCTTCTTTGATATTTTTGGGTTCGACCATAGAGGTGTAGCAAGCATGGTGAACCAGTCCCTCTATTTTCCGATAGTCGGGTTTTGGTTTGCATCGTGTCTTTATCCCTTCATTAAGTTCTCCAATAATGAGTTCCTTGGGATGTTCTTTCTAAATTTTTGTTGAGGGTTCGGTTCTACCACTGTTCTCATTTGATAGTTCTTGGTCAGTTTCTATGATGTCCTCACTATTCTGGTTTACCATTGGTCGTCCAGCTGAAGAACCTGCCTCTTTTAAGTAAACTTCCTATCTTATCAAAGAATCATCAAATACAATGTTAGTACTTTCAATGAGTGTTTGAGTTCTCAGATTATAGACACGATAGGCTCTATTGTTTGTCGAATAGCCTAGGAACATACCAACATCACTTTTGGCATCAAATTTACCTAACTGTTGTCTATCATTATATACATAACACTTACAACCAAACACATGGACGTGACTTAAATTAGGAGTTTTTCCTTTTCAGATTTGATAAGAAGTCATTCCCATTCCTTTCCTAAGATATACCCTATTTGTAACATAGCATGCTGTATTTATGGCTTCAGCCCACCATTTTTGGGCTACTTTTTGCCTATCATCATAGCTCTAGCCATTTCTTGCAATGTGCGATTTTTGCTTTCTACTACTCCATTTTGTTGAGATGTTTTAGGTGTAGAGAATTCATGAGCAATACCTCGAGAGGTATAGAAATCAGTGAATGCAGTCTTTTCAAATTCTCTACCATGGTCACTTCGTATTCGAACAACTGAATCCTATTTTTCATTTTCTATCAGTCGTATTAATTTTTCAAATTTATCAAAAGTATCTGATTTATCACGAAGAAATCTTACCCAGGTATATCTTGAGAAATCATCAACACAAACAAAAATATATCTTTTACCTCCAGCACTTTCAGTTTGAACAGGACCCATCAAGTCCATATGTAGCAAGACCATGATCTGTTTTGTGCATACGTCTTGTGTTACCTTGTGTGAGCTTTTTACCTATTTGCCAAGTTGGCATGGTCCACATATACCTTGATCTTTGCTTGGTAGTTTAGAGAGTCCTTGTACACATTGTGATTTTGACAGAGCAATGCGGTGTTTGTATCCTATATTTCCCAATCTTTGATGCCTTATTTCTGTTGCTTCCGAGCTAATATTGTAGCATTCATGACTCCTGTCAAGAAGATAACAGTTGTTAGTGGACCATGTTCCGGTAAGCATGCATTCATTATTTTTGTTTAGCACCAAGCATTTGTCATGAGTGAAATTTACTTGGAGTCCTTGGTCACAAATTTGACTAATGCTCAACAGATTTGCTTTAAGATTTCAACAAGAACCCCATTAGACAATTTAGGCATGCCATAAACATTGAGGGTCCCTTTCCCAATGACACGCTTACTCTTACCATCTCCAAAGGTTACTAACTCTCCTTTTATTGGGGTGATATCTGATAAGTATGCTGCATTACCTGTCATATGTCGTGAGCATCCACTGTCAAAGAACCATGTTCCAGTATTGTTCGCCCCGAGTGAGACTACTGACGAAGTAAGACACATGTTTTCTTGACAACCCAAATCTTTTTCATATTTGATTTTCTGTTTTTTAATTTTCTTTCTTTCGAAGAGTCCAGTGATCTATGATGTTTTACCGGAACACCATATATATTCCAAATTGAAATATTACCTGATTGCAGGTCACGTTTCATTCTGTAGCATCTTGGTCGGATGTGCCCAGGTGCATCACAGTAATGGCAAATAGGAATAAATTTTCTCATACCTTTTGTGTCTTGTTTCCTAGGTTGTCTTGTAGTATTCTGTCCTTCATGGTCGAACGTAGGGATTGTTGCTGGTACAAAGACTGTTGATCCTGATGTTCTTTCTTCAATATATCATATTCCTGTTTTATTGTTTTGTGGCCTTCCATACGCTAGGATTTCTTCAAATTTGGCTTTTTCTTTGTTTAGTCCTTGTATGGTTCGCACTGCTTTGTCCAACTCAGTTCGTAATTCTGTTAACACATGATCCTTGTCCTGCAATTTTGAGAAGTAATCTGTTAGTTCATTGGTAAGTGAGGAGTTTACGTGGTGATTGCTTGTTGTAGTTGTCTGGGCTGTTTCTGAGTTGGCTTTGAGTGACTCAATTTACTTCTCGTAAAGTTGGACCTGATGTTCGAGATTCCTCACATTTTTTTGAGACATAATTAAATCATCTCTTAATCTTTCATTTATTTCCCTAGTGGTGTGCAGTTCATGTTTCACTTGACTGAGTTCCTGATTTTTCGTGCTTAGTGCGCCTTTACTTTCGTATTCCCTTACTTGATTCTCCAATCTTTGAATAGTTTCTGTAGCTGTGGTACATCTGACAAATACGTCTAGATACAATCTCTCCAGATCTTCCAGAGTTGGATCGTCAAAATCAGGTTCCTCAGTGTACTCTAGTTCCTCCTTAGTTCGAACAACAGATGTGAGACATCCTAGGTCCTTTGATGATGTATAGATGGTAAAGTTATTGGGGTATTCTGTCTCTTGTTCGTCAGTTTCTTCTTCTCCTTCAGATTCAAATTCACTCCGGGTGGCATTTAGTGCTTTGTTCTTTCTTAGAAAATTTGGACATTCTGTTTGATAGTGTCCGTATCCACTACACTCTCTGCATTGGTTAGAGTCCTTTTGATTTACCTGCCCAGTGTTCAAAAGCTTGTTTCCACCTTTTCTGATGTTCTCTTCAATGTTCGGACTTTTGTTGAACTGCTGCCTCTGATTATATCTTTTCACAAACTTGCTGTAATTTTTTGTGAGAAGTGCCATTTTGTCAGCAACTACTGTTACATCATTCTCAAATTGTTCAGTTGTTGTCCCCATCTTTAGGGCTATCACTTTGTTCTTTGGTGTGTCCATGCGATTGTTCAACTCGAACGTCCTTAACTCTCCCATCAAGTCATCTAATGTCATCGATGTGATTCTCATGAATGATTCTAGAACTGTGATTTTTTCTCTCAATCTAGGAGATAGTGTTCTCATGATTTTCATGATTTGAACATCTTCCTTGATAGCGTCACCGAGGATGTAACATTGATTTACAATGTCATTGAACCTAGCGTAGTACATCTCAATGTTTTCATCTTCATTCATTTGTATTCCATCAAATAGTGTGGCCAATCTTTGCAACTTTGATTTTCTTACGGACTCATTTCCTTCAAATTGTTTTTGTAGAGCATCCCAAGTACCTTTGGCGGTTTGGCAGTGTATAACCAACTTGTGTCTCATGACATCAACCGAAGCAAGAATAGAATACAATGCTATGTAGTTTGCCTCTTCGGCACACTTTTCGTCCTCCGTCCATAATGTCCTTGGTTTGTCTACAATCTTAGTTATGTCCGTTCCATCCTGCATTCTAGGCTACGTCCACATTGTTTGGATTGCTTCTCCACATCGTTTGGATCTTAGATAGACAATCATCATTGACTCCAAAATGGATAATTTTGTCCATCGAGTGAAGGTGAACGCAGTGTGGTCCCCTCAGAACCCATGTGTCTGTCCCTGGATCTACCTGTTCAAAAAAAAAAACTGGAACCTGCTCTGGTTCCAATTGTCAGATCAGAATCTGTGCGCGTGTGTAATTGTTCAATAGTAGTTCAAACTGTAAATGAACATGCGGAAGCATAAAATAAGATTTGATTTTAAACGAGGAAGAAATCCCTTCTTCCTCTCAAGTAATATTATTAGAAGACATATTTGTTCCCACAAATGTTACAGTAGAACTTACACGTATTTGGCTCCCCCTAACTACTTGTCTACCCGTGTAACTTAATCTTCTAAAACACTTACTTGACCACCTAGTCCCCTAGATGGATTTGAATACAAACTTCCATTTGTACAAAGTTGAAATCTCCCAAATTCAACGTGTGGTGAATTTCCAATGTAATACAGACTCTAGGATGTTCGCTATTGGTTCGCCCTTAAGTTCTTCTCAGTCTGTTGTATTCTCTTGAATATAACAGCACCCTCACCAGCCTCTCTATTTTTCTCTGCCCATATGATGGTAATTGAATATCTCGGAGAGTTACTTCATCTATGGCTTGAGGTTGTATTTATAGTCACGCCTTGTCCTTCAAGAAATCTGTCTGTATCTTCTTCCTTCTTGGTTGTGATATGCATATCTTTGCATAGGTGGTCCGGATATGCATATCTTATATCTTTGTCATATCTTTCAAAGATTTGTTCCCAGATTTACTCTTGATTCTCCTTATTTTTAGACATGACTTTCCTTTCGTTTCTCTACTCGTTCAACCGTGATCTTCTTCCAAGAATATCTCCACAATATCTTTTAAATCTGCAATCAAGAATATCTTAATTAGAATTTTCAAATAATTTGACAATAATATTTACCTTATCACTAAGCATGGACCCATTTCACCCACAAAGAGTCCGATTGGAGATGGAAATTCCACAAAATTTTTTAGAGTAAAATTTTATTTCAAACGTAGACATCTCTAATACCAAGCCCTCCCTCATCAAGAGGAAGGCAAACATCTTTCCAAGTAATGGGTGATTTTTTTTTTTTTGCCTCAAAGAAAAACTTTGCACAACCTGTATATTCGATCAATCACAGAACTAGGGAGAGGAAAATCATGGAGCCGAAAACATTCAACACCCTGCAACACAGATTTAATTAGTAGTAATCTATCTGCATACGATAAGTAGTTAACTGTCCAACAATTAATATAATTGGCTGTTCTATCATACAAAGGAGCATAATGCACAATATTTAATTTTTGGGCAGCAAAAGATACTCCTAGGTATCTAATAAGTAAATCCCCCATGGGGCACTCAATAAGCTTAAAAATATCATATGCAAAATTTAGAAGAATTTATATTTAGTCAAGAGACCGTTTAAATTCTTCTAAACAATCACAAAGAATTTTAAAAGAATGTGAGCCCCCCCCCCCCCCAAAAAAAACATCAAGTCATCAGTAAAAGCAAGGTGTGTGATTTTAAGCTCTTTACAGCCAAGGTGGAGTCACCCTGTCTGAGCCCTCTTTTCCCCGAGAAATGTCCTTAGAGGAAACCATTGATAAAGATAGAGAAGGATGATGTTGAGGTACATTCCATGATCCAAGTGACAAATATCCAAGGGAAACCCAAACCATATAGGACTTCTTGAAGGAAAGCCAATAAAACGATATCATAGGCCTTTTCAACTCCACTTTAATGGAGCATCTAGGAGATATTCTCTTTTCTATCATAGTTTCGAATGATTTCTTGGGCTAAGAATATATTATTAGTTATACTTCTCCCCCCAATGAAAGCAGATTGGACGGATTCACTAATATAGGAAAGAATTGATTCAAGTCTAGAGGCAATGATTTTAGTAATAATTTTGTACACTACATTACAATAGGATATCGGTCTGAAATCAACTGCAGTGGGTACGTGGTCAAATTTTAGGAATAAGGGCAATAGATATGTAGTTAACCTATTTTAAAAGCTTACTTGTACAAAAGAATTTGAGGACCACCTCACAGACACTATTACCAACAATATTCCAAGATTCTTTAAAGAAGGATGAAGTGTACCTATCCGGACCAGGGGATTTGTTGTCCCCTATATCAAATAAGGCATATTTAACATCACTGGCGAGAACAGGAGCCCCAAGGAGATCAACTTGTTCCACGGAGAGGCGAGGGCCCACAAGTATCATAGATTGATCGATTGCCAAAGAAGTTAGTGAAATTATTAATAAAACAATTAGCATTTCCTCAAAAGAGGAAGATGATTGGCCACTCTTAAAAGAAATTGATGAGATATGTCTTTTTAGAGCATTTTTTATATATAATATTGTGGAAAATTGTGTTTCTATCGCTTTGGTTTAGAAAGTTACACTTAGCCTTGGCTTTTGAGAGGAAAATAACCATTTCTCTTAACCCTTTAACTATAGTAGCAAGTTCAGAATTAAGGGGCACAGTTGAAGGAGAGATTGTTGTTCTTTAAGAGCATTAACTGATTTAGTTCTAGAGGAAATGTGACTAAAGTTAGAAGAGTTTAGGATTTTTAGCTTATTCTCAAGAAACTTGAGTTTTTTTATGAAGTATGAATTGTTTAGTACCCCAAAAGGGAGTGCCCCACACGGCTTGAACCATATATGGAAAGGAGGGGTGAAGGGTCTACATATTAAAGAACATGAAAGGTTTTGTAAGATATTTTTTTTATCATTAATAAGGGAAATAATTAAGGGAGAGTGGTCAGACATAGTACCCGGAATGGGTATATCTGCTGAATAGAGAAGGCCCGAGGAGAGCCAAGCTGAGTTGATCAAGGCTTGATCAAGCGTACACCAAATAGTATTATCAGACCAAGTAAAGAAGCAACCTTAGGCTTCATTTAATCCGAGAGTAATACAAATATCTTGAAAGTCTTTTAATTGATAGTTTGTGATTGGGGCACCATTAAGTTTTTCATTAGGAGATTTCAAGCAAATAAAGTCACCAAATATTTGCCACGGCTCAAGAAGAGAGGTGACCAATATTATATAGTTTACCCCACAGATCTCTCCTCTTGACCCATATGTAAAGTCGATATGCAAATGAAACAAAGAAAGAATTTTGAGTCACTTTGCAAGAGATATGACAGTGAATCAGTTGGGGGAGCTGTCAATAATATTAAAAAGAACCAAGCAAGGGTTCTAAAAGATAAAGATTCGTCTGTTTTCAATACAATGAGAGTTATTAGCATACAACAACCCAATAAATTTTGTTTTAGCCCAAAATCACACAAGGTAGAGGTTGTACAAATATCACCTTCCAATTTGATTTCCAACAGACAAACAACATCATTATCATGTTCACGAATAAAGGAAACAAGATCAGCTTGTTTCACTACATTCTTAAAACCCCTAATGTTCCAACAAAGAATCTTCATGGATAAAATTTGAGACCGCTTTAGGTGGAGTACAATATCCATCACAAGGATTAGCACAAGTTTTGGGTAGGAAATTCTCATCCATAGCTCGTTTACCTGGAAAGGGTGGGGAATAAGAGGAGGAGGCAAAATTCAAAGCAGCTTCCACGGCTTCCTATCTCTTCCTTTCTCTTTCCCTCTTTTTTGCACTTTTAGAGAGAGAGGCAGTAAATCCCTCATCCGGATCCTCTTCTAGTGCATTGTTACCATCAACCTTATTAAACAAGACAAAGTCTAGAATAGGAGTAGGATTAGTAGTAATTGGCATTGGACCCATAAAAATGATAGTCGGATCCGACAGAGGACAAACCTCCAACATAAAGTTGTCAACCGACCTAGATTCAAAAACCGTTAGAAGCACATGTGGTGGTGTGGAGTCCACCACACGGTTGCTGCCATGTAGGGTTCTTGAACCTTTGGGGAGGTAGACAGGATCCCTTAGTGGAGGTTTTATCCGAGATACTTGTACCAGTTGTTAGTGGACCCTTTCCTTTACTTTTAGGAGTTGGTTTGCCCACAGGTTGGGGTCCCAGGCAACTTAGTCTTTCAGATGGCTAAAGAAAGAGCAATCAGTACAAATGTTAAAGAGTATAATCAAAGGATAATTTTTGTACAAGAATCTTACCATCAGACATTTTAATATGAACAGAGGAAGGTAAATTGATAGAATCATCAACTTCTATTAGCACACGGACAGTAGCATTAATTTTCTTTTGAAAAGTAACCATGTCACATCACACAGCTTTACCAATCCTAGAGGAAATCTTACCCAAGTAGTGGGGTGCAACACTCAAATGGAAGGTTGGGAAATTTAACCCATATTGGCACATTGCACAATTTGTCAGTAGAAAAAAAAAAATAAGCACCATCCGTTAGTTTCTTAAGCAGTAGAGTTCGTCCCAGACAATGGAATGGGCCTCTCTCAAGTTTTCTTCCAAATCTTTAGAATTTTTTAACTTGAAGATTACACGGTTATTCTTACGTGAAATAAGTGTGCAATCTTTCTGCCAATAAGAAACTAACTTTTGATGTTTTTGAAACCAGACCAACACCTAGCAAAACAACTAAGAAGACAATATCTCCATTCTTTGCTAACATCATATACAACAGAAAAATCAAGGAAAATTAAATCATCACTAACAGGGAATGTGTTAATTTTAAGTTCATCGCTATTTCAATTGTTGAAGAGGTTTGCCTAAGATTTAGGAGGTTTAGGATTACCCAGTACCGGGGAATTTGGAAGGGGGTTCCTCTGTTGAAATGATCACAAGGGACTGTTTTCTCTTTGGTGTTCGAGCTGGCATCTCCCGTTTTTAGTAAAGGCTCAATCGGTTGAGTTTCAGCATTAGGAGGGATGTAAGAGCACAGGGACGTATACTAGTCACAGACTCCAAGAGTTGGAGTATCTTCGCTCTCAGTTTTGTGGGATAAGAGGCACAAGCTTCTTTTGTTGGGGAAGTGAATCCAACACGTGTATTGGGCTTCTTGTTACCCGGTCAACTTTCCTTCAGAACTTCGATTCTTTTTTTTTTTTTTTTTTAGCCATGGGACAGCTGCTAAAAATCTCTCAAAGGAGAAACAGAAAACCACCCATGTGCAGCACTCGAAAAAACAAGGGGTATCAGCACTCAAGTTTTGTAGCAACAACAATCCGAATCAGATTAAAAACTCAGTGATATCAGCCCGTTTTCAGCGAGTTAAAGTATCCAAATTCAGCAAACAAATGAGCAGGAAAGTGCGAGAGTAATTCAGCAATAAGACAGCAAAAATTCAGCAGGCAACAGCAGAAATTCAGCAGAATTTTAGCGACAATAACAGCAGATTTTGTAAGGGAAACACAGCACCCAGGTGAGGTTTTTAGCAAGTAAAAAATGCCCAATTTAGGTCACAGGCAATTACTCACAATCCAGCGTGAATATCAGCGATTTAAATGCCCAATTTCAGTCTAATTTTAGCAGGAAAATGCAAAATCAGTTCAGCAAAATTCAGCAAGAAACCGCATAAATTTCAGCCGTGACGCTGTGACAAAATCAGCAGGAATTGCAAGGCATACACAGCGCCCCTTGCAGGATTTTAGCCAGTAAAAATGCCCAATTTATGTCAAAGAAATCGGCAGGCAATTACTCAAGTCCGCGTAAATATGAGCAGTATTTTAGCGACAATCAACAGCAGAATTTGCAAGGGAAACACAGCAATCAGGTGAGGTTTTTAGCAAGTAAAACAGCCCAATTTAAGTCACAGGGATCAGCAGTCCCACTGGGCCAACCTTATTCCTCATTGAGATCAACCAATACCAAACTTTACATAATGGAAAAAACAAAAACTTTAAACTTTATTTTTGTACAAAAATTAACCAAAAAATATATAAAAATAATATAGAGCATTAAACATATAGAGACTCCACTAAACCAGAAATATCTTGAAATATAATTACACCCATATGAGCAGTGTGCTCCTCAAAGATTTTGGATGGTAAACCTTTACACTACAAAAATTTCTTTAAAAAATAACGAGAAAAATCGTTGTCAATTAAAGAAAAAAAATTGTGGTTAAAACTAACCTTTAAACCACATTTAAAAATTGTTGTCTATTTACGAATAGACAACGGTTACAATAACAATAAATATATGAGATAGCAGTTTAAAATCGTTGTTTTTTGTCTGATGCTTGATGAATTTTTTTAGCACATCATACGTCCGTTGTCTATTTTCAAGAACTCATTATCTATTCAATAAAAGACATCAATTTAGACAACAATCTAAATTTATGTTATTTTTTGGATAGACAACAATTTCTAATCATGGTTGTTGATGTAACAATTTATGTATCTTGACAACAGTTTTAAAGCATAGTTATGTCTAAAAAATTGTTCTTTTATCCATTAGGCAACGGGTTTTACCCATTGTCATTTCCTAGAAAAGGGTACAACAAAATTATTGTCTTTCCAAAGAACACAATAGTTTTTTGCAAATGTACTGAAATTTAATTAAAGTTAAAATTATACATGATTAATTTGCATGTAATCAACCGACTAAAATAAAATCTCGAAGTATAAACAATTAAAGAAAAAAAATTAGTTAAATACATATTTATTTTCTAGCTAACATCATTCTCAGTACTTTAGAACTTAGAAGCAGAACTTAGCATCATAACTTCAAAAAGTTTACCGAGCCTTGATATGCACAGAATAAGATAATAAAAACAAAATTACTGAAAATATTTATTATAGTATGACTTCAAAAAGAAATTTCACATAATATTAAATTTCACGGCCATCTCAAACAATTTTTAGACCATGTGTTAATTATTAAAATTAGACCTCTATAAAAAAATTTAAAAAAATATAATCACAAAAAAAATTATTATTATATAATTGTATTATGATAGATTCTTACAAATGAAGAATCAAATATACTCAAATTTCTTTTTTTATGGGCGGCCAACTGTGGGATGTATATGTATATAATATATTTTTTTGTTGGGCCCCCTCAAATGTGGGGCCCTGTGATGAATCATGGGCCGTAAGTTCTTAGAAGAAGAAATTATTAAGTAAATTAGTTCTTCATTCAAAGCATTAGAAATGAAGTCATGAAATGATCGAATATAATGAAGAACAACCATAATTAATGCATGCAAAACAATATTTCTAATATGGAAATTAAATGTTGAACATCCTTTCTCCATCTAAAACATAATTAAAGTTCAAATAATTAAATGTTAAAAGTTTTTTTTTTTTTTTCAAAAAGCATCATAAATCATAGAATAGTACTTCAAGAACAATCAATTTCTAAAGTGATTGAACAAATTAGATGCTTGCAGTTCATTACTTAACTAACATCATAGTATAATGTCTAGAATTTTACTTGTTCAATCTTCACTTTATATTCAATCTCATCTTGAAGAACATAAATTACTAGACCATCATGGCAAAAAAGTATAAGTAATAATCATAAAACATTTTGTAATTAAAACTCAATATGCAAATTACTCTAGAAAAGTTAGAAAAGAATTTGACCTGAGAGCCAACTGTAATAACATTATTTTTTGAATTGAAGAGAGTGCACTAGATCCCAACATAATCTCTTACTTGCAAAATTATGGTAAAATCACACAATGCGTAAAGTATAGAAATAATATCATACATAGCTATGACGAAGATTCACGTTGGATAAGCCATATAAGATTTCAATTGAAAAATCACTTCGAATTGCTCGAAATCCAAGAGGCTCAAGCGAGACAATACTTATTTCAAACAAAATTAATATACTCTTATGTGAACTATTATAGGGGACTATATTATAGTATGTAGCCTACTTATTAAGATCAACAATTTGCATGATGTTTCACAGCTATGATTTTGAATGATTGTGATTCCATGATGATTATATGCTATGATTTTGCATGAATATGATTCATTGGTATAATGTGTGTAAACTCTTGTGGGTAATTGAGATGAACCCACATAGTGTTATATTTATCTTGAGGTTTTAAACCGTTTCAATTACAAAATATAACCAATATAACCTCTAAAAATTACAAGTTATATTTAGCTTGAGGTCAAAACTATTTAACTTGAATACAAGTAGTAAAATTGTTAACCTTTTGTAACACACCATGACAACACTTTTCACATAGATACTTTATGTAGCATTTTTTGCAACGCTTTTATAATTGTAATATTTATGTAATATTTTTTTTAACATATATTATGTGTAACACTTATACATAACATTTTGAAATTATTAACACTTTTTAAGTAGCAATTTGTAACACTGAAAGAACATGTATCACTTACATGTAACACTTTAAACAAGTATCACCTTTAGATAACACTTTCAAATATGTAACACTTCATAAGTAACACTTATTAATACATGATTTTTTTAGACAACACATTCTATGAGTATTCACTTGTTAATTAATTAAAGTATTTCTTTTATATATATCGAATTTTATAGTATATTTCTTTAAAGTAAAAAATGAATATTAAATATTACATATATGTTTAATTTTACATATAATTTTTAATCATATAAATTGACGGTTGGATGGTAAATATTATCTTTTTTAATAATATTGAGGATCATATATATAAAGTTTATATTAAAGATTATTTATAATGTAGGTTAAGAATTATGTATATTAAAATAAAAGTATTTGAACATCTCATAAAATTCAAAATTTGAAAGCTACAAAAAATTCAAATATGATTAATAAAAGAGGAGGGGAAGTAAAGTTTGTTGAATAATTTGGATTGCATCTTAGAAATGTAAATAGAGAGATAAAGTGGGAGGCCGCTCTAATTTCATGAAAGTAAAGTTTTATCCACAAAAGTCTACACTTTAGTTCTCATAAGCCTTTAATTCAAATTCAATCATTTCCCCTTTATCTTAAATATAATTTATTTTATCTCCAAATTAATATTTTATATCATTTTATTTGCATGAAACTTTATTAAAAGATTTTCAATTCTGAAAATTTTATTATTTAAAATCATAAAAAAACAAAATAGTGATTATAAAATGCCTGAATCTAAATAACAGATAAAATAAATGTTATTTAATTGAGATGGTAAAATAAAAGGACTATTATTATATATATATATATATATATATATATATATATAGTAATGAATTGATTTGGAAGTGGCAGCAAACGTATTTCAAACGGTCTGAACCTCCCCCTCGCCTGTACCTACACAAGCTGACATCACTTCATGTTCCCGCCAAAACCATGGCCGACCCACCCGCACGGCGCCGACTCGGCGGCGAAGGTGGTCGTCGCTGTTAAAGCGGACAAGGTCATCAATAAGGCCGCCTTGGCTTGGGCTCTCACGCACGCCGCCCGCCCCGGCGACTGCATTACGCTTCTTGCCATCTTCAACGAAAAACATGGTCTGTTTGCACAACAGCAGCTGAATTCCTTTCCAAAATCTTTTTCTCTTCTTGAAGTCGAAATCACTTTTTATTCCATGAAACATTGTTGAAGCTGAAGTTCTGTTTGAAAAACAGGTGGGAAGAAATTTTGGGGATTTCGTCGGCTGAAAGGGAATAATCGTAGTTGTGAACCGGCTAAGCTTCCCGATCGTTTTTGTCAAATTTCCGAGTCTTGCTCTCAGATGGTTCTTCAAGTTCAGGAACGAATCGAGGTACTTAATTAATGTAGTACTACTTGTATATTTCTTGTCAGTTGTATTATGCTTTGGTAACCTAATTTAATTTCTATATGGATAGGCAAGTCTCCACTTGAATGTTCTAGATTATCATGACTGGATTTATTTTTGTTATTAACTAAACCTAGAGAAAATGATTTAAAAGCCTGAGCAAATTATGGAAGATGCGAATTGAATATCTTTGTACTGTTTTTATGGAACTTGGTTGTCTGAATCTTTTGAATCTGAGGTTGCTTTCGAAGTTAACAATAGAAGTTGGTTTGTTAAGACTCCTCCTTGAGTTGACACAAAGTGTAGATGATACAAACTATGATGTATTTATTTTCTAGAATTTGTAAGACAAACCAAGTCCCACTTGCTACATGACCAAAGTTGAGACATTTTTGTTTTCCCTCCCTCCCACGTATCAAAATAGTTCCACTTCCTTGAGTATTATGAGACCTTTCCACAAGACTAAGAATCTGGAGGACCCTCAGCCCCTGAGCCTCTTAAACCATAGTTGCTTCTGCTATTATTGATGATCTCCATTCATGTTCTAGTTATCATCATTTAATTTCTTCTTCTTCTTCTTCTTTTTGCCATCTTATATATCATCAGTGATCTCTCTCTCACTCTCTCTCTCTCTCTCTCCCCCCCCCCCCCCCCCCGTCACATGCTGGACAAGGCCTTTTTTGCAGTTAAACATCAGATGATTGTGAATTCCCACTGTTGTAGCATTAGTTGGTGCCAAAAAGATGAGGAATAATGTCACACTTTTCTACTGTAATTTGTTAAAAGGATATGTAGCAGTTTCTAATCTGAAAGTTGATTGTTGGTTGTAGGTCAGGGTGCAGATAAAGATTGTATCAGCTATATGTATTGGTTCTGTGGCAGATGAAGCAAACAGTATTGCAGCAAAATGGGTCATATTGGACAAGTAAACATAAATCTGTTAATACTTTTCTCATCATATACTGAATCCTCTGAGATATGTTTGCAGGCAAACTAACTTATTAACATCATACAAACTAAGAAAAAGAAATCAAACCATTGTTTGTATCATAATACATAGTCATCGTTGCCTGCAATGTTTTCAACTTGGCATTCAGTCATCTATGTCATTTGAAGTTTAATAGAACTATTTTCTTGGTTTTAATTCCTTAAGTCAGGAAACTGAAGCAAGAGATAAAGCATTGCATAAAAGAACTGCGCTGCAATATTGTAGTCATGAAGAACTCCCAACCAGATGTTCTTCGGCTCAATCTTGGTAGCCTGAATGATCTTCAAACACCCTTATATACTTCCGCTTCTTTGCCTATCAAGAACAGTATGAAGTTGCAGAGCCAAATTATGAAGCATACCACCCCTTTAAGCGGTTCTGAGGATCCAAATACTTCTTCCAGAAGAATCTCAAGCAAAAATCCATTATCATGTCCTGACACAGGCTCTTGTACCTTTGTTATGCATGAAGACAATCCCCTTTATGAAGGATTAGATAAAGGTTACCATCCACCTAGTAGAGTTAACTCATTTGACCATTTAAGGTCAGGAAAAATATATTATTCAAGAACTCCAGAATCAGAAACTTTTAGGAATAAAAAATTTTGGATTGCTGAAAAACACAATCTTGATGACAATGGCCTGGAAGATGGAAATTTCAGTAGGATCTCTAAAACTACGTTTACCTCGGCCAGAACTGAACTGGAGAATTCTATCCAATATGGGGATGATATACTTGTAGAAGAAACTGAGCAGAATCAAACTTATGATGGTTGTGTGTATAACTCTAGCATCCGGGAGGCTGTTTCGTTAGGAAAGAATTCACCGATACCTCCCCCTTTATGTATTCTTTGTAAGTCCAAGGCTCCAAGATTTGGAGAGCCTCCAAAGCAGTTTCATTACAAAGAGCTAGAGGAAGCTACAAATGGTTTCTGTCACACAAATTTTTTGGCAGAAGGTCGGTTTGGTTTGGTACACAAAGGTGTTCTTAGAAATGGGTTAATTATAGCAGTGAAGCAACTAAAGTTTTCTGGACCGCAAAGAGATGATGATTTCTGCAGGGAAGTATGCGTACTGAGTTGTGCTCAGCACAGAAATGTTGTGTTGCTTATTGGTTTTTCAATTGAGGGGAACAAGAGGTTATTGGTGTATGAGTATATCTGCAATCGTTCCTTGGACTTCCATTTACATGGTATTCTCCTTTTAAAGTCGTGGTTTATATCTGACACAGCACAAAATCGGCACGTTTATCTTCTGATTGCATCATCTCATGGTGAATTGAAATTCGTTATGCTTCCTCAGTTGCAGGAAAGGGAAATCCAGTTCTTGATTGGCAAGCACGTTTGAAGATAGCTATCGGGACTGCCAGAGGATTACGTTATCTCCATGAAGACTGCAGAGTGGGATGTATAATGCACAGAAATTTGCGGCCTAGCAAAATCCTCCTAACTCATGATTTTGAACCTCTGGTATATTCTGTTAGCATTCTAGAAAGAATTCAGTTTCTTAATATAATAGCATGTGAAGATCACATTTCCTGACACACACTCAAAATAGTGCAGAGAGACAACACAGCATTTTCTTATATTACTTTACTGATAGAGGAATAAATATAGTTTTAGTGAACTTTAGAGGTATTGGTCTGATCTGGTATTGTCAATAAACAATCCAGCACTGAATATTAAACATAAATTACATATTTACCAGTTACATTCTTATATACCAGGTTGCTGATTTTGGACTGGCAAGATTGCACAATGAGTGGGACTTCTCTGACAGTAACCAAATTGTTGGAACTTCATGGTAAATCTAAGACTTCCTTAGAGCATTACCAGGCTTCCTATATGCCAATTTATGTTGTTTAAATGACTTGAAGAATTCAACAATACCATCTTAGCTTAAATGTATGCTATAAAATTTGGTGATGTATGTGACAAAAGTGCATTCTCTTGTAAATCTTTCTTGTATGTGTTTAGGTATCTCGCACCAGAATATTTCAGTGGTGGGGAAATGACAGAAAAAGTCGACATCTATGCCTTTGGCCTGGTACTGTTGGAGCTAATAACGGGCCAAAGAGCTCAAGACTTGCAATACTGCTTGGAACATCAATTATTGTTGGATCACATCCATGCTTTGGCTGCAGCTGAACCGCAACATATCTTGGCCTACAAACATCAATTGGTGGACCCCCACTTGGCCTCATGCCAACTCCAGAGTTTACCTTATGAGCTTCATGCAATGGGATGCGCTGCCTCGTTGTGTTTACAACAAGATCCCGACTTGAGACCACCCATGTCAAAGGTCTTACGCTGCTCATGGTCTTAGTATTTTCTTAAAATTAATAATGAAGTGGTTTTGTCTAGATAATTTGTTCTTTTAGATGGTACACCTGGTGACCAATATCAGGTGGTTTATCTACTGTAGTATATGTTATTGCATGCAAATCTACAGTATGTCCTCCAGGTGTAGCATCAAACAAGCCATTCACTTTCTTTTATGTTCGTTGAAAATTTGTTGATTTTTCTGTTTTTTTAGAGAATTTACATGTGAAAATTTCATGTGAATATTAGGTGGTTAAAATGCTGGAAGGAGGAAGTCAAGTAATTCCCCTATCATCGGACTTGAGTACCTATGGTTGTCGAAGTGGGCCCATGCAGGGACTCCATGCAAATTCTTAACTTGAATCAATGACAAGGCACTCTTGCAGGCTTTCTTACTGAAGATTATCAAGTCACTTTGGTAAGTTTCTCATGACAGGATCTAGCAGTTGGATTTACTTCTTTTTTTTCTTTATTTTTTACATTTTTTATTTTTATTTTTGGTTATGATACATAATAGCTATCCCCTGTTGTATGAGCCAGTGTAAATTATGAGATATAAAGTTACTATATTCAGTTCAAATCATTTGTTAGGATTTTGTGCCCCCCAATGTCTGAATGGATAATTGCTTTTCAGTTGTGCGGTTTCAATAGGTTCCCTTATGTAGAATCTATGAGGCATGCATACAAAAAAAAAAAAAAAAATAATAATTATTTGATATAGAATATATATTTCATTGTAATTTCATAATAAAGTTTATCAATCCCAATCTATCTTAGAGTTCATTAACGCATTTTTTACATGCATGTATTGCTTAACTTATGTTTATTCTAATCATAAGTGCAGTTTCCTGATTATTATTTTGTTAAATGTGGGGTTTTTGTATGGTCTCCACAAGCCGGTAATGGCAGAAAACACTAGTCATCCCTACTGAGGTTCCATTTAAAAATTAATTGGTGATACGATGAGTAACTTACTATACTTAAAAATTAGTATTTTTTTCTTTAGATTATTTTCAATATAATGTCTTTTGACACATTTTAATTCTCTTGAATGATGGTGTATTTCTTTTTTTGTGAATTCCTTAATTTGCTCTGTTGAACTGATGCTTAGTACTTACCAAATCTGCCTCTGCAAGTAGTTTGGTCTATGGTTCGTCATCTTAAATTGTCAAAACCATGTTAAGGATCCTGATTTATGATGTTGACTATAGTGATTGGAACAGTTCTCCATAAATTTGGATGTGCCTGACTGCTTGTGATGCATATTCTAGAGGGAGAGAGGAACAACGATTATAGCTATTAAAAGAGTACCAATCGGAGCAATATTTATCTTCCATTTGCGTGTGTGTGTGTGTGTGTGTGTGTGTGTGTGTGTGTGTGACTGCATGCAAAAAATAATAGATAGTGCACTTGGTGGGATTCACAGGATCAACCATTTATTTTTACGGAGTACAACTTTGTTATCATACCATAATCATGTTCATGGCTACAATTTTGGATCTGTAAAACAAAGGAATTAATAAAATTGTGCAAGTGGGGGAAGTTGATGACAACCACGAAGACATAATAATATGAGTTGACCAACTGAGACAAGCTCATCCATGGAAAAGGTTATAAGTCTGCATGATCATTCTTCATGACAATTGGGTCGGTGCACCCGCCCTCATTTCTTTTATTTGGATTGCCTCGACCTGCAATTTGCGTAGCAAGACGAATTTAGTTATCTCTTCTGTCCCGCTCCGTCCTAACCCACCTCGTTATATATATATATATATATATATATATATATATATATATTATAGTTAACATATATGTGTAGATATATATAATATATAATGTATTTTCTTTAAAACTTACTATTTATAACACAAATAATAATAATTCAACTTTACAAAGATCTTTTAAGCCAATTTAGATTGTTAAATCATAATATAAGATATATCATATTATAATTAATAATTTTAATTGATATCAATATTTTAAAAGATGAATATAAATTTATAAATATGTTTTGAATATTATTATTTTATATTAATTCTTCAAAAATATTACAATGTATTATAATTACAACGATTTATCCTCCACTCCATCTATTTAAGAATGAAACAAACATGAATCTTCAAATACCCGCCGAAGTCCACCTTGCTTCACCCTATTATCATCTCTAATGTTAAGTCTTATATATGATAGGATGATATAGAACAATTTGATTTACAATTGAAGACAACACAATAACTATAACACGATCTGAAAAAAAATATATATATATATATATATATATATTGTAAATTAAATTAAATATATGTTTACTTTTATATTTATGATAATAAAATAAAATAAATCATACAAAAAATGCAAATAACACAATGAGAATGGGAATTTCAGATTGCATATTTTAATTTATGAAATAAGAAAATTGGTTAGAATGATATCATAAAATCTAACTAGAATACTAATATTAAATTAATGATAATGGTAGAGATCTCCGGAAACATAATAAAATAGTATATGTAGTGAGATGGTGTCCATGTTATGCTACTCCCGTCGTGGAGTGGACACTTCTTCATATATTATCATCACACTAATTCAACAAATCAATACTCATTCAAGATTATCTGTATTTTTTTTTTCTTATTAGAAAAATAATTTGATAAGTATATAGGCGAGTTTTTATAGATTTTAGTAAGGTTAGTCCCCATTTCGAGCATAATATGCTGAAAAAATAAAAAATCTACTCGAGCACAATTGTTGTTTAATTATTTACAAAAAAATTACGATTCACTTTCGTGTATTCAATCTATATATCTATAAACTCAAGTTCTATTATATTAGGTGGCTTCTCAGTTCAAAAGTGTCATCTTATAAAAGTGGGATGTAACATACCTAATTGTATGGATTGACTCATTCATTGAATCGAATTGAAACTGAAAAGTTTGATTTGAACTAAAATTAAATCAAAATTTTAATTTGATATTTGATATAGAAATTTTGTAACTTTAAAATTTTTGTACCGATTAATAGATCCGAATCAAAATTTGATATCAATTATTTTCATTATTTCTTTTGGCCCAAAAATTAAACCCCTTATCACATACTCATTCATTCAAACCATATTAGCACATTCACTCACACCACACCACAGTCCACCGACTACACCTACATACACGAGACTGAAAACGTTTCACTCCAAGATTATAATTCTTTATTTGGACTTTTATTTATTATTTTTGTAATATTAGTATATTATTTTATTAGTCAATTAAGATAATTATTTCATGATATTTTTATATATGATGTAGAAAGAATTATGGGTAGCAATAACCAAATAGTCTCTTGAAAATTACAGTGTAAATTTCTGAACTCAAGAAACTCCGAAAATAAATAAATAAATAAATAAAAATGATAAAAACAAAAAGTTGGTTAATCGAAAAATAAAAAAGATATTTCAGTTTTAACCAAACTGAACTGACCTAGTTCGGTTTAGTTTTTTATTTGCAATTTTGGTCAACAGAAATATCAGTTAACCAATATGGTTCGATTTTGTTGGTTTTAACCAAGTGGACACCCTACCCATTTGTATCTATATGTTTGTGTCAGCCCCTAGTTTTATGTTACACCATGGATATATTCAACCACACAAAAACTATTATGCATCAGCTGTGCCATGCAACATGATATACAATATTACATGTTTAACTAAAAAATAATACTTGTTTACTTGAAAAGTATTACTACTAATTTATTATTTTAAAAAAATACTTATGCTTTTCAAGTAAACAAGTAACAATTTAATTAAACAAGTAATATTATAGATCGGGTGCATGGTACATCCAATGCACAAAGACTTGCCCATTCAACAAAGAGAACATTTTAAATTGGATTACTAGATGAATAATTGAAATTACTAATATGAAGTAGATGTATAATGTCAAAGGCTGAATCATTTATTTGATAAATATAAATAGAAGAATAGATTATAATTACACTTACTCTATTTTCTCAAATCTTGTATTTCAATTGTATGAATATTGATTTAGATTTACAACGTAGTTAAAACCTTTTTATATTGCGAATATGATAATTGCATGTTAGTATTTATTTGAGTCGAGTGAAATTAATCCGAAGAAATTTATTAATATTAAATTAAATATTTCAGAAATTAAGTTGAGTGTCAATTAAAATGCATTGAAATAATATATTTAATCAAAAGAAATGTTGTAAAATGTAATAAAATAAAAAAAGAGCGTTACACACACAAGTTTATAGTTCTCTAGCATTAAAATATAAATTTGGTATACTTGATTATAAGTTTTCAGATTTAAAAAACAATCTCAAGGACATGTAATGGCTGAATTTAATGTTAAGCTTAGGCCTGACTTTGAGTTATACCAAAACTGCAAAAACAATTAGTGTATTTGTTTGATTCGATCAAAACTCGATTTGAATAATAATTAAGCAAAGTTGAACCAAAATTTTGTAACTTGGATAAGCATGTGCAAAACTTCATATAGTAATATATTAATTTCGATTCAATCGGTTTATGTAAGAAATCACATTTAGGGCATAAAAAAGCATTAAAAGAAAAAGTAGGTTAACAATACGGTACCAACAACATTATATATAGTAAGAGTATACCATGAACTAAATATTAATAAACTTAGGTTGGCGAGTTTGGCTTTCTTTATATTTTTCGGGGCAAGTCGTTTGGGCCCTCAATAAGTTGGAAAGAATGTGGTTAATCGTTTTTTAGAATTTATTTGTTTGTCTATTTCATTTCTAGTTTTAAAATCAAAGAACGGAAAAGATTCTTTCAGTATATCGAATCCAAAAGTAGTCGATTTGTGTTTTTACAACTCACTCAGTTCGTAACCGCCGTTAATCATCAATATACATTGCATCATAAAGTCATCATTTACAATAACTTTTGTCTACGCATTTTGCATCAAATAAAAGGAAAAAATAAAATAAAAATTGGAGCTTAGGTAAATGATTCCCAGCTGGAATTTCCATCTCTATTCTGCATCAAACCCACTTGGTGGAAATCCGGCGTCGTTTCCGGCACACTCCACACCTTCACCGAATTATCAAGACTCCCACTATAGACCTTCCACTTCTTCTCGCCGTCGCCGCCGTCCTCCTCCACTGCCAGGCACTTCACCGGCCCCGTGTGTCCTGATAACACCGAAAGACACGTATGCTCCGCTCCCTCCCTCCTCCACACGCATATCGTCTTATCAGCCGAGCCGCTGAACACCAAATTTCCCGCCGCCGCCAGGCAGAGCACCGCCAGCCTGTGGCCTTTCAGAACGCCGCCGTGGGACAGCTGCTTTTCTAGCTCCCAGAAATTGACGAGCCCGTCCGACGACCCGCAGTACACCACCGATCCTGAGTCGGTGACGGCCAATGCCGTGACGGCGCATTCCTGGCTGTGCAGAGTCTGCTGCAGAACGTGGCGGAAAACCTTCCCGTTTTGCTCCCTCTTCCAGATTTTAACAGTGCCGTCGGCGGATCCAGTGTAGAGCAGCCCTTCGACGCTGCAGACGAGGGCGTTGACGGCGTCGCCGTGGGCCTTGACGGACTCAATGCACTTGGAATTCTCCACCGTCCATACCTTGAAAGTTGTGTCCCATGAAGCAGAATAAAGAAGGCCCTTTTCACGATCCATGCTGAGGCAAGAAACGGCGTCGGTGTGCTTGATCCACACCGCTCTGCGTTTGTGCTTTACCTGCACGTAGTTCCTGGGCCTCATGGAGGCTTTGAATATGTCGAAGAACGTGGGCATAGTGCCGACGCGTTTGTGAAGGACGTCATTGTGGTGAGTGATCTTCCAGACACGAATCTTGCCGTCCTGATGGCCGGTGAAAATCCGGTCGGCGGAGATGATTATGGCCTTGACAAGGCCACTGTTGGATTTGAAGGCAGAGAATTCACGCATGTTCTTCCAGACCCGGATGTTCTTGCTGTCAGAGCCGGTGTAGAGGAAGTCATTCGTGGCCGCCAGAGAATATATGTGGCCCTCTTCCCGGACGAGAGAGCCGATGAGGCTGCTGAAAGATTTCGTTAAGGGTGAGCCTTGGTTCCATGGTGACATCATCAAGGGGGAGCCGTCGACGGAGAAGCTGCTGTTGCGCTGGGTGCAGTCGCCGGCGGCGGGAATGTGGGGGTCCGAGTGAACCATGTTTTTCTTCTTCGACAAGAAGTTGGTGTCGGAAAACATCTAGAGGAGATCAAGGAAAGAAATTAAGAAGAATATATGAAACAGTAGGTGGGGCTAACGGATTTTCTACTTCTGGAGTTTCGATTCCTAAGACTAGTTCGTGTCTGTGACAGACTATATATAAGAGTTAAAACATTATTTTTGCTTTTGCAATTGGTTTAAAATGTGACAAGTGTTCTTTTTCTTATTTCCGGAAATACTTGAAATTTTTTATGGCATTAAAAATACTTGATCACATTTTCGATTCTAAAATTATATTTCTTTCTTATCTGACTCATTCAACTCTACTATAAAGTATTTTCAAAATTCTACTCAAAAGAAATATGAGTTTTTCTAAAATATTAAACTTTTTTCGACCCTGAATTCACCAGCGGCACTAAGAAAAATAATTAAAATTTAGTAAAAGAGGGTTTGCTCACAATAATATTTGTATAATGTGATCAATAATTTAAAATTACATACATTCGGTGTCGATGTAGAGTAGTACTTATTTAACTAAAAGTAATACTGTAGATCGAATGTATGGTGCATCTGATGCACAATAGACTCACTCATAATTTAAATGTCAAATTTCTTATTTAAAGCCTTCAAGGGTTCGTTATGTTAAGTATTTGAATCCTCGTGCTAAAGGTTGAGATCGCTATGCAAGACACACCTTGTGTGGTTTACCTTTCTTATTTAGTTTGAAGGTTAGGTATCATGCAAGGACATGAATTTACTTGGATATTTAAGGTATTGACGACATAAGAAAAAAAACACTTTTTCATATTTAGATCCCACACTGATCAAATGAGTTACAGTTATATAATGTGATCGAATGGTAAATAATTTACCAAATGTGCGGCCATTAGATGAAGAGGTTGAGTTTGATCTTTCAAGTGTGACCCAATGACGTTTGTATTAATAGGAAAAGACTGCAAGCATTACTCATCCTCGCCTTAATTACTTTTTTTAGTTCATAATGTCCACTCCAATTATATGTAAAGCTATACGCAAAATATTACATGAATCTCTTTTTTATGAAATATGAATTTTATTCTAAAAATACAAACGCATGGATATGTTGTTTATCATACGTATGTTTGTTTTGAACCTGATACTTGTTAAAAAAAAAAAAAATTATAACATTTTTTAGATTAAAAATATACTTTTTAAATTTTTTCAAAAATTTTCACGATAAAAATAATATTTTCTTGAAATATATTGATATGTTTTAATTTTAACCAAACTTTTATACAATTATTGATTAGTCAAATAAAAGTAATACTTTTATGATGAAAAAGTAATAAGTTTGGAACAATTTAAAAATATATTGGTTTTGTTGAAAAAGAGCGCAGGGTAAATCTGTCAGGACGGTGCATTAGATCAAATTCACAAAATTTTAAAATTTTATAGCTCGAATCAACTCATTTACATATAAAAAATTGATGCATTTGATGCATATATGAGACCAACTCAAAGCTATATAGGCTTTGCCCACCATACTATCATTTTTTTAATTATCTTTTCTAAAATAGATAATATAAAAAATTATTTATCTGAAAAATATTTCTAATAATTTAAAAACTATTAAAAATATAAAATATCAATATGTAAAATCCGACAATTACATAAAAATCTAGAAGTTATTTAGGAAATCTTGAAATTATTTAAGCCTACGTTCACCCACTACCTTCACAACATCAATACCACCCATACATATACCTAGAGGTGGCAAAATTGGCCCGACCTCAAGGACTGTTTCGACAAGTTTGATATTTGAGTTGGGGTGACCTATATATTTTTAGATCCGAAATATGATCCAACTTATTTAGTCTCACCTGATGGGCAATAGCCTGCGAACCGTCAGCCGACGTGATGTTTTTAATGTATTTTAGGGATGTTAGGACAAATTAGACTCATGATTTAGTGGCTCGATTTTATCATCGACCCCCAAGCTTGGGCCGGGTGGTTCGAATAGCCACCTCTACATATACTCGACCATCACGAGGACTCAAAATTACCCAATTTGATTCCCCATTAGTTTTGAATCTTTTGAAACAATGTTTTTAGTTTTGTAAATATTTTTTGATTTTAAACTAAGTTAAAGATTTTTAAGATATTTTAAATTTATTTTTGGTGTCATAGACCAATTTTAAAATATTATAAGAATCTTAAATTAGCTGGAATAATATAAATATATAATTTTTGAATTATTAAAAAAATTAAATTTTTAAAATTAATTTTTAGATTATTGTACAGATAAGGATTTTTTAAAGTAAATTTCACTTTTTAAAAATAGTTCTCAGTTATATTTTTGAAAATTTGAAAAATATATTCAGATTTTTATATGACTTATGGATTTTTTAAAATACTTTTACCATTTAAAAATAATTTTCTTTTTTTATATATAATTTTTGGAATAAAAAATAAAACTAATTTCACTTTATGATTTTTTTTTTTTTTACAATTTAATATTTTTTTTTCCAAATTTTCAAATGATCTTCACTTTTAAAGATAACTTTTTGATAACATAATTTCAGGTTTTGTAAAATTCTTTTCATATCTTTTAAATATAATTTATGGACTTTTTGAAATAATTTTAATTTTTGTAAAGTAATTTTCTGATTTTTGTATAATTCTCAAAATTTTAAAAATAAATTTTACATTTTTATATAAATATTTAGAATTTCTCTATAGTTTCCAGATTTTCTTTATTATTTTAATTGATACGTACAAGCACATAAATGATAAGTTAGTAAAATTTGCCCAAAAGTGGGAATTAGGCTTCATTGAGAGAATTGGGCCAAATTTGTCACCCGAAAAATAAAGGTTTAAAAAAGGTTGTTGCAAAATGAATTTAAGAAAGTGGTGGCTTCACTAATGTGAATACATGATGATACTATATTGATATATAATATAAAATTAGGAATGCCAAAGAATTCAAGAGTGATAATTTCATTTAAAGTAAATAAAGTAGTCATTTAAATTCCTTAAGTTTATTTCCCTCTAATAATATATATAGAATTGATATTCTGTACACTTACAGTGAGCAGCTCCGTCAGTACTGTAGTTGCAAAAGTTATTTAAATTAATTTCCCACCAGGTATTACCTATACACAAGGATGAAAATATCGCGATATATCGCCAAATCAGGGCCACCGATACGAAATTTAGGGGGAACGATTTTTTTTACAGAATATCGGTAAAATATCGGTCCGTATCGGTATCGTATCGGTAAAATATCGGTATCGATTACGCTACGTTGTGATTTTCCAATATATCGGGATATATCGCCGATAGTATCGGCGATATATCGTGTGTCGGTTGAAAATATCGCCAAAATGTCGGTTCGAATTTTTTTAAAAATATGTATTTCTTAATTTTTTGTACTTGTAATTTGTTTAATTATGTAAATATTCTTATATTATTAAGTATCAATTTATGAAAGTAAGATGCAGGAATATGAGACGAATTTTAATTTTTGTTTTGATCAAACATGAAAAATATACTAATAACTTGAAAATTTTGTTATAATTCATAGAAAATAAATCATAGTTATAATTGTTTGTTCCACTTTTTTATTGATTATAACGTCATATATAATCAAGCTAATTAATTTTGAATATTTATAACATATCGACAATAATGCAATCATTTCATAATGGGACAGTGCATGCATGTTTGTAGTTCTAATATTTATGTCATATTTCATAGTAGTTCTCAATTTAATTGTATTTTTAAAAAGTGAAGGTTGTTTGTACTGAAAAATGAAGATACAACAATGCAAAGTAACCTTCACTTTTTAGGGTAAAAATCTTTATTTAGAAGATTAGTAGTAAGTATTTTTTTATAACAAAAAAAAATATTCAAACTTTTAGCTCCAGTAAAAAAATGGCAACTGAAGGTGGTAGTGGTGGATATGATCCTGCATGGAGATATTGTGATAAAGTACCAAGCAATAGACATAGTACTATTTGTAAATTTTGTGGACTTCTAATTAAGAGTGGAGGTATTACTCGCTTCAAGTACTATCTGAGCCACAGTGATCCAAACAAGAATACGCGTCCATGTGAAAATGTGCCTCCTGAAGTTAAAAAGGAGATGTCTTGTTTGTTTAAAGAAAAAGAATGTGCAAAACAGAAAAAAGCTGCTAAAATGGATGATATTAGAGTAGAATTACGGAAAGGGTTATATGATGAAGATGATCATAGTGATGGTGAGAATGATATGATAATGTATCCTGATGACATTGATCCTTCTGATCGAAAATAATTCATTTTGTTGAGATTTTATGATTAATTTATGTATTAAAGTTAGTAGGAACATTCTCTAAAATTTCATGTTAAATTTCCATCATTTTAATAAAATTTCCATCAATTTTCTAATTTTTACCGATACCGATACTCGATACCGATATATCCACCGATATATCCGTAAATTTAAGGTACTGATATTTCCACCGATACCGATATTTTCATCCTTGCCTATACATTTTTGCAAGACCATGATAATAGCATACAACTCAAAAAATTATATTATTTTGGTAATCAAAACAATCAAAAAGACTAAGATAAGCGTTGCTCAACAATTTTGAGGAGTGCCTTTGAAAGTCCCATTAATATTTAATATATATTTAGTTTCAACATCTTAATTAATCCAAACATATAAATTAGTGATTCTTAGAATATCTGTTCACAGTAGTTGATATTTTAAGGTATGAAATGTCATTTTAAACCGTCAAGATTCTCTTAAGTATAGGTAATCGATGTGTAGTACATATTCGATCCAAAACTTTCCTCCCTTCGTTGCTACATATATTCAGAGATTAAATTTGGAGCCGCTTATAATTATTTAAATTAATATTTGTAAGTTATATTTTAAGAGATAATAGCAGTGGGTGTGAGCAATTGCGTTGTGGGGAAGTCAAGGGGAAAGTTGTGGTAGCATGCATAGGTTTTGAAGTGAAAGTGATTTGTTTATTAACAGACAAAAACTACATATGATAACAAATTCCAAGTCCGCCTACGATTCCCTACTGCCATGGCAAGTATTCTACACCTTATAAGCACCCACCATCTTTAATTATTTTCATCTCCTCTTCTTTTTTCTTGTAATATACTCTAACGGTTCTCATTAATTCTCTATTTCTCACAAACATCCTCTAATTTTCCAACTTGGTTTCAATCTAAATCACAAGATAACCATGTTCCCTTGCCACCTAACTTAACTGTAATGCTATTGAAATTTGTGCCACAAATAAAAGATGACTTATCCTATATCATTTTGAAATAAATTTTGGAAGTTTCTTATAGCCATTTAAGAAACTAATTAGTGTGGGTTTCAAGTACACCAATTAAATACACCTTAATCTTTGTATTTGATTTTTCTCAAATATTTTCGTGTATTATCTAGTATAGAGAATTGAGAGAAATATGTGAACTAGTAAAGGGTTTGTATGTGGTGGTCTTGGTGTCAGGAGAGAGAGTGTTTATGCGATTGTAAGACTTTTCATATATTAATATTTTTTTCTCAGTGGGTTGTGGTTTTTCTCCAATTTTGAAGTTTTCACCTAAATTATTATGTTGTGCGTTGTTATTATTTCTCATCTTATCTCTCAATTATTTACTTATTTTTTCTACGAGTGGGTGAGAGGTTTCAATTCCTAACCAGTATTATTAAAGCCCAAGTTGAGGTCTCTTATAATTCTGAGTATGTTATGAGGTTACAGTATAGTCTGCTCTTCAACATAAATATTTTCCTTTGAGACAATCATTCACTAGTTAGGGGTGTTACATAAGTAGGTCAAAATTTTCAAAATTCTCGGAGGTTTTAAGGTAGAGAATTTGAATGGAAACATCAATTTTGGCTTATGGAAAATGCAAGTCAAAGATATGTTAATACAAGCCAAGTTACACAAGGCTTTAAAAGGATGGTTGTGGCGGCGTTGGGTGATTCCAACAAGTCACATGGTGTTGGCGGATGTTCTACCACTTTAAAAACTAATATGAGTGATGAAGATTGGGAGGAGCTTCATTTGAGGGTTGCAAGTACAATATGTTTGAGTCTGTCCAAGAACGTTCTTGCAAATATGCATATAATTTAAAATGCTAAGAAGTTGTGGGAAAAGATGGTGATGTTATACCAAGAAAAATACATCTCAAACTGATTGTACCTAAAATAGGAATTTCACACATTGCAGATGGCCAAGCAAAAATCTTAGATTTGTCTAAGTAGACTCTTAATGATATCATCTTTGGCAATTGGAGTAAAATATAGATGAGGATAAACTATTGAGGCTCATCTTCTTGCTTCCAAGCTCCTATAAGTGTATGAAGTCGATTTTAATGCATGGATATGGTGAAGTCACTAAAAAACTTTTATTTGAGGAAAGAATACTGACAAGGGAAGGGTCAATTTCAATATAAAATGCAGTAATGGTGGCAACTAGCAAAGGAAGGAAGAAGGACTCCAATTTAGTTAGGTGGAAGTGTGGAGAACATTTAAAAGTAGTTAGCTGGAAGTGTGGAGAACTGAGACATAAAAAGTGAAATTATCTAGAAAAATGTGGAGCTAATACGACAAATAACTAAGGCTAACCTCTTGCGTGTTGAAGATTTCCTCTGAGTAGGAACGACGTATTCTTATTACTTATCAATAATTGGCATGAGGAAGGAGGTAATAATGTTAAAGGTCTACATATGACATTAATTTGGCATTGATGTAGGGTGTAGTGGAATTTTTTTACTGATAGAATAACTTCAAGGTAGCTAAGAAATGAGTGGTGCCAAATATTTTCGGGGGGGGGGGGGGGGGGGGGGTTATCAACATGTGCCAATGAAATACATCTTAATCTTTGTATTTGATCTTCTTATATCCTTTCTTATATTATGTAATATAGAGTTGAGTTTTCTCTAGTATAGAAAGTTGAAATAAATGTGCGATGAATTAGTCAAATGTTTGTAAAGAAATTGTGGTTTTGGTGTTGAGAGGGAGAATGTGTGTGTGTTATTGTAAAACTTTTCATACAATAATATTTTTTTCTTTAGAGATTGTGATTTTTATCAAATTTTGAAGTTGTTATGTAAATTCTTGTTATGAATTGTTATTTTCCATCTTACTTCTTAATTATTTATTTATTATGAGTGTGAGATTCATGGATGTTTTAATTCCTAACTAATACCCGCACAAAATACCAAAGAGTTTCACCATAAATTTGATTGTTCCTTAGCAAAATGATCTTACTATTAAGAGAAGTATTTTTTTCTTTATTAATGGTGCATGGTATATTTGCTTTCCATACTTTTTAACTCTTCAAATATTTTTTCACGTTAAGTTGCTAACTTTAGTTATAGTTTTTTATTTACCAAAAATTAAATTTTAAAAAATAAATATATTAAAAATTCATATTTTATCCAAATAACATTAATAAAAACAAATTTACTAAATTCATCAATTCAAAATATAAATTTTAATTTTACAAATCACTTCCATTATTCAAAAAAGAAATATTATTTTAAAAATTACTCAAAGTTTGGTTATCACAAATTTTAGTAAATCAATTTCCAACGTTACAAACATGCAGCGAAATTGTAGAAAGCCATTAAACATTTATGTATACGTAGGGTTGATTTAATTATTATATTTCTTAAATCAGGACAAATTCTCTGTTCGTCAACTATGAACCAAAAATAGGAAAAACCAAAAAAATATGATATCTTCCTCAACAGACTTGTTAACTGCCACATGACTGGTTGACACGAAAGAACAACAAAGTTTGAGGGATCTTAATAAGTTGCCACGTTTCAAAATTATACTTCTCCATCACTCTACATAACTAGTTCCACTAAAAAAATATAAAAAATAATTATATATATATATATATATATATATTTGTGAGTTTCTTATGCAACTATTACATCATGTATTCAATTTATACTACAATTTATTTAATTAAAAATATTATTTATTACTTAAAAATTATTGTTATTCTTTAGATAACAAATTAGTAAATAATAATTTTCAATTTATAATTATTAAAAATTTAGACGCATATATATAATATTTGATCTTGTAAGAAAATATTTTAAAGGGGCATCAAAGCAAGAATGTATACTTGATAAAAGGAAGAAAAAGAAAGATTACCAGAATTAGAGGAACAAATATGATGAGTTAGGTTTATGATTATGCATGGAATTGGGGAAACATTTGAGTTGAAGTGCTCAAATTCAGGCACATGGGGATACACAGTCCATAGATGTTGTTATGGGGTATATAGCTATTTGATTCTCTGCCAAACACATTTAGTGGCTATATAAGTAATATATGTAGATAAGGAAAGACATAATAAATAATTTATAAATGTTAAAATTAATGAATAAAGAAATTTAAAAAACTTATTTGTAGAAGCCTAGGCCCATAATTTTTATGTTTAAAATATGTGCGTATATTGATAAATAATATTTGAAAATAGAGATTTCTTTATAATTTATGGTTGGACCATATCGGCAGTTGGGAGTTGGGACGAGACGCTATTTCCATATTTGGGCAATCCGGATGATGAAGAAAGCAAACATGTATATTATCTAAAGGACAAAAAAACAAAAGAAAGTGGCATCATCCATCACCTCACCCCATCTAACAATACCATCAACTTTGTGGGAATCTGTGCCTCCTAACTTTTTTTCAAACATTTATGAATCACTTTATTTTATTCGGATTGAGAATCTACATATTACAAATGGGCTTAATTTCTAAATCATTACGGTGATATTTTTATAAAATTTGTTTGATCCACTATCATTCGACTTTAAATTTTATTATAATTTCAAAAAAGAAGAGAGGGAGTATAGGGCGATCATCACAAACTATACCTTAATAATTTATTTTTATTATGATCACAAAAAACTAAAATATTAATAGCTCAATAAAGTTATGGTTCACATTATATATATACACACATATACATATACATATACATATATAATTAGTTTTGTTGGGTATCGTCGTCGAAATCTTCGTCTTGCTCATGTACGGTTTTTTCTGTTTATGATCAATGACGTTGATGTGGACCTAATCTCAATCAACACCGGAACCTGATAACCATTCAATTTATCTAACGCACATACTCGTGTATTCCAACAGAGATTTCAAATAATACATAGACACAAATAGTTAGAGGGATAAAAGAGAAGATAGTGGTTATTGGATTGATGAATAATTAAAAGGGGATCAAGTTATATATAGGAGAAAAAGGGAGACCAGGGGTCTAATGTTATTCCATCACCGGGCTATCACCATGGGATTTTTTTTTTTTTGTCAAAATCAGGTAAATATATATAAATATCAACATGTTGTACAAGTTGCACTAGGCATGCCTAGGCGAAATCGGTAAACGAAAGCTAGTACAATCAGTGTCTTACAGGGCCAAAGAATACAAAGTACATAAAAAAGAGATCATATCAACAGTGTACATGAAGTACAATTTCTTGTACATGTGTGACTTGATCTTCTAGACAACTATATGCTTGTCAAATTATGTCTCGTCAAAGAGAAAACTATTGTGAGCCATCCAAATGTAATAAACCGAGCTGGCCAATGCTAAGCTCCAAGCCTTATCTAGAATCAACACTCTCTTATCCTTCTTGATCCACTTGATGATGCTCAAGATAATGCCCATGCTTCTCGAAATATTAAGCTAGCGTTTGATCTCTTCCCAAACTTCATCGTTAAATTAGCAAGAGAAGAAGAGATGTCGGACTATCGCATTTAAGATCCAACATAAGCTGCATTGCAAGTCAATATCGAGATACAAAAGTCTGTCTTTTGTAAGGAGCCTATCTCTGAGGCACAATCACAACATGAGCGCATATTTGGGTGAGATAAAACCTTCTAGATGGCCGAAAATTTGAAATGTTTTGCTGCCTTTGAACAAAAAAACTCATAGAACATGCCTGCCCTTATTCTTCCCGAAATGGCCTAGAACCAGATGGTGTTGATAATCATTTCGCTAGAATCAAAATTCCCTATAATGTTGTCCCAAATGTGGGCAATCCTCTTAAGGAATGTCGAGTCTCCTGTTTTGGGATTCTAATCCCAAATGGATTGCCCCTTGAGATAAATGTTTCTCACCCATTTAATCCACATGACATCCTTCCTTTTTGTAGAGATGTCCCAAATAAGGCGCCCAAGAAATGCATCATTCCATGCAACAATATTTCGGAAGTCCAACCCCTTTCAGCTTTGGGCAAGTACATTATCATATGACTTAATTGTTTTAGGAGCTTGCGTGACACAAAGAATTCCTTCACTGCTGATGTGAATCCTGATGCAATAATTCCCAAAGCTTTTTTGAAGAAATGGGCAGAGTACCGGGAGGGTCCTGGAGCTTTTTCGTCCCCGATACTAAACAGGGCATTCTTCACGTCGACATCAGAGACTTGTGCTAGAAGAAGGGTATGTTGTTCTGTTCTCATTTTAAGGTTATACTCAAGGATATCAGGATCCAATGGTAAACATTGTTGGGCTATCCCATATAAGTCGGAATAGCAAAGAACAAAATTTTGGGCAACTTCCTCATACGAGTTCATGAGTTCCCATTCTCCTTCTTCATTGAGGCAATATGATTACACTTTGCATTTCGTTTGAAAAGGGAATGGAAAAGTTTTGTATTCTTGTTCGACTTTGTCAAGTATAACCATTTAACCTTTTGTGCATAAAACTGCCTTTCAGCTTCCTTGAGAAACACAGATTTTTTCGTGAGATCGTCCACTTTAACAAGCAAGCCACTCTCCCCGGAAGAAGCTTGAAGCTGAAATTGGGCCAATTTTAGTTCCTCTTTAATGGATGCAACTCTCATTGAAATATGCCAAAAGTGCTTATGGTTGAAGGCCTTCAAAGATGGTTTCATGTTTTTCAATGTTCTGCACACCACATACTGTCTTGTCCCGTCAATTTGTTAACCCCAAATTTCTAACACAACATGTTGAAAATCTGGATGACTCATCCATATGTTGAAAATTTTAAATGGCTTTGGTTTCTTTGAAGATGGCCCCAGCGGAGGCAATTTACTGAATAGGAAAGATGTGAATTTTTTAGGTTTCATTGACCAACACTTTGTCAAGCTTGGACTAGCCCCTCTCTTATTACTCCAAGTAAAGAAGCATCTATCAAATGGGGCATCATCGATACCAAGAGTGAGGCAATAATCTTTTAAATCTTGGGTATAAGAATCGACTTTCAAGCCCCCAAATTTCTCTTCAGCACGTCTAACTGAATTCAAATCCTCCAAGAAAACCTTAAGACTTCTAACCAACAAACTAGGGCAACCACTTGAGAAACTTTTGAAATACTATTAATTTATATCAATATATTGAGTAGGTATACAACAATATTAAAATATCACTCAACTATTCAATTTTTTTAATTATTACAATTACTATACAATATAGATAAATTACAATTGTAATCACTAATAAAAATACAATTTTATATTTTATTTAAAATTCAATATATTTAAAAATAAAATTATTTTAAAAGAATTGATATACTTACTAGTGTGTGAATTATATTTTATTGATAGGGATAAAAATTAATTCCTATAAATTATTATCTCTTCGAATTTTTAATTTCACATGTTATGATAGAATTTTTTTAATTAAATAAATAATATTATCTTTTAATAATATTAATCATTCATATTGGTTGATAGAATTCATCGTTTCATTTCGTATATAATTGAAGATCATAAAAAAAAAAATTATAATATATATTTCATAAATACTAGAGTTTAGACAAAAAAAATTATAAATATTTAAAATTTTAGATAAAAATAAATAAATAAATAAAATCAAACTGCACTACATTGCACACACCAACATCATGCCCACATGTCGTGCACACACCAATGCATTTCTTTTTTTTTCGAGCATAGATAAATTTGAGTGCTAAAATTGCAGGACAATAGTTTTTACCTATTATCTTATTTTTAATATAGTTATATATATAATTTTATAAAATATATTATATTGTATTTGAAGATGTTATAAATATTTTTCATACCTGAGAACACTAGATATGGTAACTTTTATGATCAAGATAATATAGGGCAAATAATTTATTTTAATTAATCTATCTGAAAAAGAAAAAAATGTTAACAAACACATATTGTAGTAGAATTTGAAATGATTTACATGTTAGTTTGTAAATATAAATATTTATAGGGATGTCAATGGGGTCGGGCGGGCAGGGCGGGTAGTACAAGATCCAGGCTCGCCCGTGCACTTACACTTCTGCCCCGCCTCGCCCCGTGCACTTACACTTCTGCCCCGCCTCGCCCCGTGTATATATAATATATAATATATATATTAATAGTTATTTAAATGGAGCGGGGTGGGGCGGGCCGAGCAGTAGACCCAGACCCGTGTACGAGTTGGGGCTAACTCACTCTATCTTAGAATGGGGCAGGTCGAACTGTCCTAAAAGCCTCGAATCAGAGCGAGTACCCACAGGATGGGTCAACATTGACATCCCTAAATATTTATCTTCAGTTATCCTAATTTATGTGAATATTACAATGCTAATAATTATTTTTTAATGATTTAAAATTTTCTAATATATAAATGAAAAGAATAATCATAACTTTTTTTCTTACAATACATTATTTGTTTTGCAAACATTAAAATATAATACTTTAAGTTAAAAAAAAAAAAAAAAAAAAAACTTATTTGTTTATTTTATTTCACATAAAGTGAATATAAATTGTACTTAAAATAAATACCCAACCCAACACAGATGACCCAAGTATTGCAAATTAAGTCCAATATTAGTCCATCCTCACAAAATTCCCAACTAATCCAAGACTCTACACAAAAGATAGGCCGACACAAAAATATAAACCCAACTGTAAATTGTGTAAAGTGCACTGCTTTTATACTAACTATTTTTTTGTATTTTGCATGATTTATAATATTTTATATGATATAATAGTAAATTATTATTAATAAAAATATATTTATTAAATAGTATTTATTATTTATTTTGTGTTGTTCTATCGTGTTATTTGGCTAATTGTCATCACTATTTAATAAGTTAACAATTTAAAAAATATATTAATATAAGAAAATTTCAATAAAATGCATCAATGTATAAATATATGGTAATAAGATTTTTTATTAAATAAGAATATCTCACAATTTTATTATCTATAAAAATAGATTAAATATAATAATATATCACAATCAACTTAAGAAAGAGTATTCATAAGAAATTTGATATTTTACTTATATATAAGCATATGGATATCAAATTTAAATCACGATAAAGAGATTAATTTGATATATAGGTTATAGAAAAATAGAGTTGGGTTGAAAAAATTGTGAGCATTTAAAATTTGGATGAAAAAGTAAAAAGAAAAAAAGAAATAGATAATAAGTTTTTTTAGGGCAGCATTATAGTTTTCTTTTCATAATGTTGTAAGTGAAAAAAATAAAAATAAAAAGAGAAATATTTTCCCAAAAGCCTAAAATAATGAAAACAGTAGCAAAAAGGCAAGTGCTACTGGTGCGAGTGGGAATTCCCTCATGTCAGCTTGACCAATCACATGTTTGTTGGGGCTAAATAAAATTGCTGGATTTGTTCATTTCTTTTTCTACATAAGTTTCTTTTTGTTTAATATGTTCTGATACGATAAGATATAAAACGATCTATATTATCCAATAATACACATGTCAAATTAAGTTAGTTATTCTTATTTTTCGTTTATACTTACATAAAATATATAGCAAAAATTACAAAAAACATAATCTGAATGACACAATAACATAATTTAACATTCTTATTCTTAGAGGACTATATTATGACTACCCATGCCAATATTATTATTTTTAATAAATGTATTTAACTAATGATAATTATCAAAATATTTAACGTCACTTTGCCCGTACATGAATATATAATTATATTACTAAAGTTACTAGTTAATTTATAAGGTAAATGTATAAACCTATGTTAAATTAACTAAATTAATTGTATGAAATCAATATATAAATAATATATTCATGGAAACATATCTTAATTAAGTCTTAATTTTACTCACCAATGATAAGATATTTAATTAAGCAAGACAATTGGAGATATAAAAAATGCATGGATCTCTTTACATGTCAGATTGTAGTTTAAAATGGATAAAAACATGTGCAATCCTAGCTAACCCAACCAAAATCTATGAAAAATGCATGAATTCCACGCCCCTTGTGCTCGCAAACTTTTTCTGCATGCGCATATATGAATATGATACTCTTTTCGAGAAAAATGATGCCTTTTAGGTAAAAAGTAATACATTTTAAGAGTATAAAATGCGGCATACCTCCTTGTGGTTTCAAGATTCTGTGCAACGCCCCCTTGTGATTTTAAGATTATATGAAACCATCACGCCGTTTCATTAATTCCACCCAAAAATTCCTAATTTCATCTATCTTGACGAAGTTGAGCCGCTGATAACTCTATATAATAGAGTTATTTTTGTACCTTTTAACTTAAATTCATGTAGAAAAAAAAAATAGGGCTGGAGCTGAATTTGGGGAACCGAAGCTAAAAGTGCAGAATGGCTGAAAAGTCGCCTGTTGCTGGGAGCAATGCTGTAGCAACACTGGAAGTCAATTTTTTTTACCCAGGAAATTCAAATCTAGACTGCTGACTGTGCAAATTAATATTGTCAAGCTGGCGTGGGCCAGCTTTTAAAGTAAGGAGTGACTGAATCAGCAGGAAAATAATCATGGGCCAACTAAATGGGCTACCTAATGTGGAAAATATTGGTGGGCCTTGATCATCATCAGCAAAAGGAAGTAGGGCAGCAACACAAGAAAGGAAGGAAGAAGATGTGAAATAACAGCAGCACGCAGGAAACAGAAACAAGCAGAGCTGTTGGACCTGGAATGAAAAGATCATTATTCTCAACAGAATTTCAGCTAGAATTCAAGAGGAAAAGAAGAAAAAAAAAAGAAATAGAAAATGCAGGAAGCTCGAAAAACAGCACCCCCAACAACTTATTCCTCTTTTCTTTACTCTCTTTTTATTCCCCTGTTTTTGGAATTTAATTTCATATACTATGGATGATGAATTAGACATTTGGATTGTATTTTCTAAGCTAATCATGAGCTAAACATATTGAAGACTTGAGTTGCTAATGGACTTCGAATCATTTTATTGAGACTTTTATGCATTGTTGAGTGATTTGTAGTATTGTTCATTCAAGTGTACAAATGGTTAATATTTGTTATTGTTTGGTGAGTAATGACGAATTGATAAGCAAGATTTAATATTGGGAAGGTTAGGTCTAGTGGAAATTGCTTGAATGATGCAAGTTTATAACCGATTCTAGGTTGCAGTTGTGAATGGTATAGGAATATATTTTTCGCCTTGCATAACTCTACAAATTGATACTTACATCGATGTTTCAATTTCTATTAGGCATAGGAATATGTTCAAGTAGAAAAATGAATGTATAATAGCATTTGGAAAAATTCTATGTGCCAAGAGAAAATTCATGTTAACTTTGGAAGCATTTCACTCAAAAACAATGCCGTTGAACATTGATCAATGAAATCCGATTCAAAAGGAAATTAGTAATTCAAGTCTATATCTCTATCTTGTGAAATTTCTTGCTGTTGTTGGTTGTGAATTGAACAACAAATTGTTGGAAATATTGTGTTTAATTCTTGCTTGAATTGTAGAAGTAGAACCAAACCATCCACCCAACTTATTATTTATTTCCTTAGTTAAAATTGTTAGTAATTGGTATTTGCAATTTATTTTAAATTCGATCCCTGTGGAGACGATAAATCTCACAATTATATTACTTGTGTGACTACGTGCACTTGCGTAACCACCAACAAGTTTTTAGCGCCGTTGTCGGGGATTGTAATTTAAATTTTTTTGTGATATCGATAACGTTGCAATTTATTTCTTTTATTTTGTTCTAATCTTGATTGTTGTTCTTGTGCATTAATAGGTTGATTTTGTGTATGAACAAGCAACAAGATTTTGGACTAACTCCTTTTGACCCCGAGATTGAACGCACATTTAGAAGAGGAAGAAGGGAACAAAGAGGACAGCGGACTCAACATCAAAGCAACATGACCGAAGAGGATGTAAACGTGGCTGCCAATGTAACTGTGATGTCTGATGATCGAGAGAGAGCCATACGGGAGTATGTTGCCCCAATGTTCAATGACCTTAATACGGGCATCATTCGACCTAAAATTCAAGCACCTCAATTTGAGTTGAAGCCGGTGATGTTCCAAATGTTGCAAACGGTGGGTCAATTTAGGGGGCTAGCCACTGTAGATCCTCACCTTCATCTTCATTCATTTTTAGAGGTGAGTGATTCTTTCAAGCTCCAAGGTGTTACGGAGAAGGCCTTGAGGCTGAAATTATTCCTTTTCTCATTGAGGGATCGAGCTAGAGCATGACTTAACACTCTTCCACTAGATTCTATTGCTTCTTGGAATGATCTTCCTGAGAAATTTTTTGATGAACTCCAACAAAAAATGCCTTAGTACAAGAATGAGATTATTTCTTTCCAACAATTGGAGGATGAATTCGTGGAGAAGCCTGGGAGAGATTCAAGGAGTTGTTGAAAAAGTGCCCCCACCATGGTATTCCACATGTATTCAAATGGAAACTTTCTACAATGGTCTTAATGCTTCTACTCGCATGTTGTTGGATGCTTCGGCAAATGGAGCTATTCTTTCTAAATCATACAATGATGCATATGAGATCTTGGAGAGGATTGTCAACAATAACTATCAATGGTCCAACACAAGAGCACCGATCGGCAAGAAAACTGCAGGAATTTATGAAGTTGATGCATTGACAGCCTTGACAGCTTAAGTTTCATCCATGAGCAACATTTTGAAGAATCCAAGTTTGGGGGAATGGCACCAACAGTCCTTATGGAACAAGCATGGGCTATTTCATGTGTTTATTGTGGAGATGGTTACACATTTGATTGTTGTCCTTCCAACCCAGCCTTGGTTTGCCATATGGGAAATCAAAACTCCAACCGCAACAATCCATATTCCAACTCTTATAATCTAGGGTGGAGACAACATCCAAATTTCTCTTGGGAGGTCAAGGTGACAACTCGAACAATGCACCGATGCAAAGTAAGTCTAACTTTCCACCGGGATTTTCCAATCAAGAACATCAATAAAGGTTTCCTCCATAAGCTACCCAAACCAACTCTTTTGAAAATTTGATGAAGGAGTATATGGCTAAGAATGATGCAATGATTCAAAGTTAAGCAACTTCGTTGAGAAATCTTGAGGTTCAAGTGGGGCAATTAGCAGATGAGTTGAGAAATCGACCTCAATGTGCTTTGCCAAGTGACACCGAAAATCCAAGAAGACAGGGTAAAGAACATTGTAAGGCTGTTACATTGAGGAATTGAAAGGATTTAGAGCTGAATGCCAAGGAAGCTAACAAGGAAAATGAGCCCACTTCAATCCAAGGGGATGATGAAATAGAAAAACAAGTTGGAAATTCAAATTTAATTACCACAGAGTCTGCTCAGAAAGCTACAACATCAATTCAGCAAACTGCAGAGCAGCAAGCTGGTGCAAAACTACCACCTCCATTTCCTCAACGTTTTCAAAAGCAGCAACAAGATGTCCAATTTCGGAGATTTTTAGATGTTTTAAAGTAGCTCCACATCAACATTTCATTGGTGGAGACATTGGAACAAATGCCCAATTACGTGAAGTTTTTTAAGGACATCTTGACCAATAAGAGACAACTTGGAGAATTTGAAACGGTTGCTTTGACCGAAGGATCCACTGCAATTTTCAAAAACAAAATTCCTCCTAAATTAAACGATCGAGGGAGTTTTACTATCTCTTGTTCTATTGGTGGTAGAGAAGTTGGTAGAGCTTTATGTGATTTAGGAGCAAGAATTAATTTGATGTCTATGTCTATTTTCAGGAAACTCGGAATTGGCGAAGCGAGACCAACCACCATAAGATTGCAATTAGCCGATCGATCCATGGCACATCCAGAGGGTAAGATTGAAGATGTCTTGGTGCAAGTGGATAAGTTTATCTTTCCGGCGGACTTTATTATTCTTGATTATGAAGCGGATCGTGAGGTTCCAATTATTTTGGGGAGGCCATTTCTTGCCACCAGGAGAACGTTGATTGATGTTCAAAACGGAGAGCTTACAATGAGGGTCAATGATCAACAAGTGACTTTTAATGTGTTCAATGCTATGAGGTTCTTGGATGAAATTGAAGAATGCTCCATTGTGAATGTTATTGACACTATTGTGGCTGAAAAAATGCAAAAAGAAACATGTGAAGACATTGTGGGGATAACCTCTCTTGATGAAAATGACGAGACAAGTGATGATGAAGGAGAACAAGTCAAATGGGTGGAGCCTAAGCAATTATACACCAAATTTGGAAGATACTTTGAATCTTTGGATCTATCGGAAACGAATTTCACACCATCCAAGCCATCCATTGAAGAACCACCAAGGTTAGAATTAAAGACTTTGCCTAATCATTTGAAGTATGCTTACTTGGGAGAAGAAGAGACTTTACCTGTGATAATTTATGCACCATTGAGTCTTAAAAAAGAAAGTTTGTTGCTCAATGTGTTGAGGAAACACAAAAAGGCAAAAGGGTGGACAATGGTGGATATCAAGGGAATAAGCCCCTCTATTTGTATGCATAAAATTTTGCTAGAAGAAAGTTGCAACAAATCTGTCGAACACCAAAGAAGGCTCAACCCCATTATGAAGGAAGTGGTGAAAAAGGAAGTAATCAAATGGCTCGATGTCGGAATTATCTACCCAATCTCGAACAGCTCTTGGGTCAGCCCAGTTCAATGTGTTCCAAAGAAAGATGGAGTCACTGTGGTGGGAAATGAAAACAATGAATTAATTCCCACAAGAATGGTGACGGGATAGCGCGTGTGCATGGATTATAGGAAGATAAACAAGGCCACAAGAAAAGATCATTTCCCGCTGCCATTCATTGATCAAATGTTGGACAGATCAAGAGAAGACCACTTTCACATGCCTTTATGGTACATTTGCTTTCTGAAGAATGTCATTTGGATTATGCAATACCCCTGCCACCTTTCAGCGATGCATGATGGCCATCTTTTCCGACATGGTGGAGAAATCTCTTACGGTATTTATGGATGATTTTTCAGTATTTTGTGAAACTTTTAATACTTGTTTAGCTAACTTGGAACAGGTACTTGAGAAATGTGAAGAAACCAACTTGGTCCTTAATTGGGAGAAATTCCATTTCATGGTACAAGAGGAAATTATCTTGGGACATCGAATTTCTCATTATGGAATCGAAGTGGAAAATTGAGGTAATTGAGAAGCTACCACCACCTACCACAGTTAAGGGCATTCGAAGCTTTTTGGGGTATGCGAGATTCTACCAGAGGTTTATCAAAGATTTTTCGAAAATATCCAAGCCTCTTTGTCCTCTACTTGAGCACAATTTATCCTACGAATTTACAAAGGAGTGTCAAGAAGCATTTTCAAAATTGAAGAAAGCACTTGTGTCCCCCTCAATTATTGTTCCCCCGGATTGGTCTCTTCCTTCTGAATTAATGTGTTATGCTAGTGATTTTGCCATTGGTAATGTGCTCAGGTAAAGAAGAACTAAGGTATTCCACTCTATTTATTGTGCTAGCAAGACTTTGACGGATGCCCAATTGAATTACACAACCACCAAAAAGAAGCTTTTAGCCATAGTCTTTGCATTTGACAAGTTTTGAGCTTATATGGTGCGAACCAAGGTGGTTACACAGATCATTCGGCTATAAAGTATCTTGTTGCTAAGAAGGATGCCAAACCAAGACTCATTCAATGGGTGTTACTTCTTCAAGAATTTGACTTAGAAATTCAAGATAGGAGAGGAACCGAGAACCAAGTGGCCGACCATTTATCTAGGCTTGAAGGTGAAGGTGAAGAGAATAATGAAGGACCTATTAAGAAGACATTTTTCGATGAACAAATCTTGGAGGTTAGTCAAGTTTCAACACCATGGTATGCTAATTTTGTGAATTATTTAGTGAGTGGGTTGACTCCTCCCGATTTAAATAGTCAACAACTCAAGAAATTCTTTCATGATTTGAAGTCATATTATTGGGATGATCCTTATCTGTACAAGCAATGCCCCGATCATGTGTTGAGACGATGTGTACCCAAAGAGGAAGTATCAAGCATTTCGGATCATTGTCATTCTTATGCATATGGAGGTCATTTTGGGGGACAAAGGATAGCAGCTAACGTTTTTTAATCGGGATTTATTGGCCTTCTATTTTCAAAGATGCTCGTAACTTTGCAAAAAATGTGATAGGTACCAACGGGTAGGCAATATTTTGGCAAGGAATGAGATGCCTTTGAACAACATTCTTGAGGTGGAGCTCTTTGATGTGTGGGGAATTGACTTCATGGGGCCATTTCCTCCTTCTTTTGGAAATTTGTATATATTGGTGGCCGTCGATTACGTATCCAAATGAGTAAAAGTTGTGGCAAGTCCTAAGAATGATGCTAAAGTGGTTATGAAATTTCTACATAAGCATATGTTCACTCGTTTTGGCACTCAAAGATCCCTTATAAGTGACAAAGGCACACACTTTGTTAACAAGCTCTTGGCTACATTTTTGGCCAAGTATGATGTGAGACACAAGATTGTTATGGCTTATCATCCTCAAACAAATGGCCAACCCGAGCTCTCCAATAGAGAAATCAAAAGCATACTTGAGAAGGTCGTGAATCCTAATCGAAATGATTGGTCCGAAACATTGGAGGATGCTTTATGGGCATATTGGACGGCTTTAAAGACATCTTTGGGCATGTCTCCATATCAGTTGGTGTTCGAGAAAGCATGTCATTTACCCGTGGAGTTAGAACATAAAGCATATTGGGCCATTAAGAAGCTCAACATGGACCTTCAAGATTCCGGTACACTTCAAAAATTGCAATTAAATGAGCTAAATGAAATGAGATTGTTCTCCTATGAAAATGCAAACTCTACAAAGAAAAAACTAAGAAGTGGCATGATAAGAAGAATCAGCCCAGAGTCTTTGAGAAGGGGCAGCGAGTTCTACTTTTCAACTCTCATCTTAAGTTGTTCCTTGGAAAATTGAAGTTTAGATGGTCCGAACCATTTCTTGTGACCAAGGTGTACCCTAATGGAGCTGTTGAATTAAAGGAAGAGCACTCGGGTAGGGAATTTTAAGTGAATGCGCAACAAATCAAGCATTATTGGGAAGGGGAGGTCGATCGAATGAAGACCTCCATCACTTTGGAAGAATCATGACAAGAGAGGTGATTTTGGGTTGCTTATGGTTTTAAAAGAATTAATTTTTTTTTTCTAGAGCAATCCAAAAATATATTTTTGATATATGTAAATATATATCGTATGTAAATAGTATTAATTTTACTTAGTAGGTTATTAAGTTTTAAATCACTAATCCTTACTCTCATTCTATTGTCCATAAGGTGTGCTTGAGAAAAGAAATCATGGACTTTGATGAACAACTATCATTTTGGAATCACACCAGTGCTGACAGTCAAATGGAGCAGACTAAGTTTGGTGAGGGAAAGGACAACTACACAGGATTGTAAAATTGTCCAGTTTGCTGCAGCATCTCATGTAGGAACTGGGCGTAAATTCAAAAAATAAAGTATTAAAAAAAAAAAAGAGACGGAACCTGAAGAGCAGAACAGGGAATTACAACCCGGTAAAAAAAAAAAGGGGGGGAAGTAGGGTTTCTCACTGTCTCATTTCTCTCTCTCTCTACTCCCCGTCATCCCCTTCACTGCCTCTCTCCCGCTGCTGTCGCCTGACTGCTACCGCTGCTGTTTGGCGCTGCTGTCACCGTCTTCCATCCGCGCTGCCATTTTTGCTGCTGCAGTTAGCTTCCAACTGCTGCTTTCCCATCGTCGTTTCTTCTCTCCAGCGTAGCTCCGTCGTCACCGCCACCTCTGCTGTTATTCCTCTGCTGGCGCTGCTACTTTTCCTATTTTCTCCCGTCAACGCTGCCATCTCCCGTCGCAACCGCCATCTCCCGTCGCCGCCGCCGCTATCCTTCCCATTCACCACCGCCGCTTCTTCCTTGTTCTCACCTTTCCCATTTCCCATTGCCTCCGCTGCACTGTCGACCACAGTCACTGTTGTTCTCTCATCCATTCTTCATACCTCTGCTCTCATCTATTTCTAATCGACATACAGCAGTCAACCACCATCTGCCGCTGATTTCCCTTTGTCGTCGGTACCTAGTTCGAACAAGGAGCAGCCACCAAAACAGCCGCTGACTGCCGCCTATTCGTCTAACGTTCATCACCGCCGATAGTAGCCTTTTGTTGCTCCTTCTTTCTGTTCCATCATGCCGAGGGTCAAGCAATGTGCCAAGAAACTTCATACAGTTAACCCGTTCACCTCAGATGAAGCCTAGGAACGGTATAACTCATTCATTTCAAAGAAGGATATCTACCCCGACCGTGGGTTCCTAGCCCGACCCAATTCGTTTGTTGGCATCCCTTAGTGGCCGGCCGATAATATCAAGCAACGAAAATGGAAAGCCCTTTGTCTCCACTTTAAAGAAGCTACAAGCACGTTGGTTAGGGAGTTTTACTTCAACAATTTTGACTTTGAAGTGGAGCACGTCACTGTTCGGGAGACAAAAATCATATTTTATGCTGCTGCCATCAATAGGTAACATCAAGTGCCAGTATGCTGAAATGGTCGAAGTGTCATCGATGAGCAGCTTGAGGAGATCGTTTAGATGGTGGCTCAGGAAAGAGCTGAATGGAATATCAGTTTGGGCTCATTTACTTTTCAGCGGACGAACTTGCAACCTCAAGCCCGAATATGGTATAGTTTTGTGAAGACTAGCTTCATGCCCACATATCATGACTATACAGTCAATCGGGAGTGTTTGATACTCGTCTATTACATTATGATGGGTAAGGCGATCAATGTGGGTCATATTATCTTCAAAGAAATTTGTGATTGTGCTTCGAAAATCAGCGGGAAGTTGTTCTTTCCATCCCTTATCACACAGCTTTGTGCAGCTCGGGGCGTGCCCACTTCCGACCATGAGAAAATCCTTTACAACAAAGGTGTGCTAACTACTCGCGACTTAACCCATCAGCAAGCAACATCGTCTTCCACCAATATCCTCAATGTCATGAAGAGACTTGATCAATAGGAGGCTCGGCAAAACCAACTATTCGAACGCCTACATGATTATTGGGCATATGAGCAGTAGAGAGATGAGGTGTTGCATCAAGCTCTCCAGCGGAACCTGCAAGGACAACCCGTCTTTTTCCTGCCTTCCCGGACAGCATCCTCGAACCATGGACAGATGACCCCAATCAAGAAGAGGAATCCGAGGAGCAGGACTCCGACTAGCCCACTAGGCAGTTCTTCAATCCCAGCTTTTGTGTCTCTTTGTATTTTTATTTTGTGATATGCCATTTGTGTTTGAGTCATAGTGGTATTTATGTGGTCATCTTGTTAGTCGTGGTAGGAATATGTATGGCGTGTTGGGTTAATGATGTGTAGTTCCTGTTTTTTATGTGATGTTAAGAAGTTTATGTTTTTCCCTAGCATGACTAATTTATGTGTGTTGCTCAATGATGATGCTTGCAATATTTTGTTTTGTTGTTGAGAACTAGCCTAATATGTTTGCATACACTTGGTTGTTTCTTGTGTTGTTGGTTTGAGAAGAATTACGATAATAGTGTATTTTCCATCTTGTGCGCATAGCTTGACCAATCAATATTTAGTCCATACGAGCCGGTTAGATTCTTTGGAGAGCTTAAGTCTTCCAAACATTGATTAGTGTTCCCTTAGAGATGAAATGTTAGATAATACTTATTCGATGATATGATTTAGGCCATCCTTGGATCGTTTGAGCCTTTCTAGCCACCCATACGTATTTTCCCCTAGTCACCCCAGTTGAGCCTAACTAACAATTTTTCTTCTTAGCCAATCATTAGCTTTGCCTCTAAGGATAAGCCTTTCATATGCATCTCGATTTCTTTGGGACTTATACTTAAGGCTGCATTCCAAGGAGAAGTGAAACATTCTCATGTTGTGGTATGCATCATATTTGGAAGAATATCATACATTCGATTGCTTTTGATACCACATTGGGGACAATGTGTTCCTAAATTTGGGGGAAGGAATGTGTTACATTCGAAGAGCCAGCTGCTATGTAATTGCTAAAAAAAAAAGCAAAAAAAGAAAAAAAAAAGAGAAAAAAAAAAACCAAAAAAGAAAACCAATCGCCCAGTTTGCTGCAGCAATAATTGTAGCAACTGGGCACGAAAAAAATATAATAATAGCTGGTCTCGAATTCTTAACAGTGGCAAAAGTATAATTCAATGATTTTTGGGGTGCACGTGTAAAAATGAGGGGAGTGCTTGAAAAAGTTAGTGTGGGTCCTAGAAAGTTGAGATGTTAAGGTATTTTGAGCCAAAAAAATTTCCTCCATTACCCTACCCTCACCTAAGCCTAACTTACAAGCTTAATGAAGTCCTGTTGATCTTCGTTTAGGTGTAATTCTACTTAAGTGGAGAAGGGTTATCAAGTTAATTGATGGAGACATAACATTAGGCTTTATGATGGAGGTCTGTCTTGTTCTAGGGAAATCAAGGCTATTTTGGGGAGAGCTATGAACATAATGTGGAGAGACATATGCATTGTGATTTTATCATGCCATTAGCACTTCGGGGACTAGGTTGAAAGCAATTGAACGAAGACATCATTTTCATCACTTTTGAATAAATTTCTGAGAGCATGCACCATTGTCAAGCCATGCATTGAATTCACATATTCTCTCTTTGTGTGGTGTTTGTATACTCTCATTTGTCTGTTTTTGTATATCTAGATTCATCACTCGAGGACGAGCAATGACTTAAGTTTGGGGGTGCGATAACTCTATATATTAGAGTTATTTTTGTACCTTTTAACTTAAATTCATGTAGAAAATAGTGATGAATTTAGTGAATTTTAGTATAATATAATAGAATTAGATCTTCATTTTGTTTTGTAGTTTGTGTAAATTAAATGTGTAATTTTTCCTTATCTTATGTAAAAAAAAAAAGGGCTGGAGCTGAATTTGGGGAACCAAAGCTAAATGTGCAGAATGGCTGAAAGGTCCCCAGTTGCTGGGAGCAATGCTGCAGGAACACTGGAAGTCAATTTTTTTTTCCCAGAAAATTCGAATCTAAACTGCTGACTGTGTAAATTAATACTGCCAAGCTGGCGTGGGCCAGCTTTTAAAGTAAATGAGTGACTGAATCAGCAGGGGAATAATCATGGGCCAACTAAATGGGCTACCTAATGTGGAAAAAATTGGTGGGCCTTGATCATCATCAGCAAAAGAAAGTAGGGCAGTAGCACAAGAAATGAAGGAGACGTGAAACAACAGCAACACGCAGGAAACAGAAACAAGCAGAACTGCTGGACCAGGAACGAAAAGATCATTATTCTCAATAGCTTTTCAGCTAGAATTCAAGGGGAAAAGAAGAAAACAACAAGAACAAAGAGAAGAGGCAGGAAGCTCGAAAATCAGCACTCCCAACAGCTTAATCCTCTCTTCCTTACTCTCTTTTTATTCCCCTATTTGTGGAATTTAATTGCATATACTATGGGTGATGAATTAGACATTTGGATTGTATTTTCTAAGCTAATCATGAGCTAAACATATTGAAGACTTGAGTTTCTAATGGACTTTGAATCATTTTATCGAGACTTTTATGCATTGTTGAGTGATTTGTGCTATTGTTCATTCAAGTGTGCAAATGGTTAATATTTGTTATTGTTTGGCCAGCAATGATGAATTGATAAGCAAGATATAATACTGGGAAGGTTAGGTCTAGTGAAAATTACTTGAATGATGCAAGTCTATAACTGATTCTAGGTTGTAGTTGTGAATGGTATAGGAATATATTGTTCGTCTTGCATAACTCTACGAATTGATACTAACATCGATGTTCCAATTTCTATTAGGCATATGAATATGTTCAAGTAGAAAAAGGAATGTGTAACATAGCATTTGGAAAAATTCTATGTGCCAAGAGAAAATTCGTGTTAACTTTGGAAGCATTTCACTAAAAAACAATGTCGTTGAACATTGATCAATGAAATCCGATTCAAAAGGAAATTAGTAATCCAAGTCTATATCTCCATCTTGTGAAATTTCTTGTTGTTATTGGTTATGAATTGAACAACAAATTGTTGGAAATATTGTCTTTAATTCTTGCTTGAATTGTAGAAGTAGAACCAAACCATCCACCCAACTTATTATTCATTTCCTTAGTTAAAATTGTTAGTAATTAGTATTTGTAATTTATTTTAAATTCAATTCCTGTGGAGACGATAAGACTCATCATTATATTACTTTTGTGACTACGCGCACTTGCGTAACCACCAACAGTCGCACATGCCTTTTTTTAATAGACATTTTTGTTTCAACTTTTACCTTCTAAAATAAAATGTGTCCTTTATAAAATAAGATTTCTTTCTTCTTTCTTCTTTTGTCTTTCTTTTTGTTTTTTTCTTTTCTTTTTCTTCTTCTAGAGAAAAAACACCCCCATTTACCTAAATCTATAAACTATTTTGCAATTGTGTGGGGTAGTAGTAGATATCAATGAGCAAGGTTGTACTCCACAAGGTTCGATGGAGATTTTTAAGTATTATGAGGTTATTTTCACTTTATGTAGAAGATTAAAATCAAATGGTTGATTAACTAACTAATATTTAAATAAAAGAAATAAGTACGAGCAACAAGGAACAACTAATGACTAAGTAAGTCAAAGTGTAGGTAAATACGATGAGACACACGGATCTTAGGTCAACTATCAACAACTATGTTATGAAATTTCTAATCTAAGTTAATTCTTATAGGACAATCATAATATTAAATTATCCCTCTTCCTGAAGTATTTGTAATTTGTAGATTAATTACTCATGTCAATATCTCTATTGCACATGAGAAATTAACTCCCAAAGACACAAAAGACTGATATTTGCTCATTACAGATCAATCAACCATTAAATATTTATGTCAAATATTAACACCTATATGAAATCTCATCTCCCAAATCTCGACAAGATATATATCATTCATACTTCGAAGGACAACCACTTCTAAGTAGCAACAATCAACTCCATGTCATTTCCAGCCAATAAAATATTTGTTCAGAAAGAGTGAAAGAATTATGAAATTATTTCCACTTTTGTTGACATGCACACAATGGTTTTCCTTGATCATTTTAAAGCCTATCAAAGTGATAGCTTGATGAAATCAATAGTTCCACCGTATGGATAATTATTTCAAGTCATAAATTGAATGTTTTATATGGCACACTATGCGCTCTTTTCCCTTCTCCAAAAACCTTTTAAGTTGATCTATATGGATCCCTATATCCAATTCTCCATTGAGAAATTATGGTTTAACATTCATCTGAGATAATTCTAGATCTAGATGGGTAACAATGGCTAATATGAGGTGAATCAAGACAAATCTCACCACTGGGAAGAATGTATCTTCATAATTTTTACACCCTTTCTATGGTGGACCTTTATCTTTATATTTTTTATCGATCCACGGATCTCTTATGTTTAACCTTTAGAACCATTTGTTCCCAATGGTCCATCCAAGTGGAAGATCAACTATCCCAAACTTTGTGTCTAGCTATTGAGCACATCTCTTCCTCCATAACAATCATCGACTTTTTAGCATTTGGAGAAGTCACAACCTCTTCATAAGTGGTTGGCTCCTCAATATCAATGTCAATTTTAAAATTTTGTCAAGGTATCATTCTACTTTTGTTACTCTATGTTTGAGAGTTTTGAAATGGGACACTCCAACTATCTATGGGTTCACTTAATTATCCCCGTAGAAAACTTGATGAGGTTGTGAAATCTCACTCTTGCTAAGGATAGGAAGGAGTTATCTTTTAACTTATAAAGTCCAAGATCTTCTTTGAATTCTCAAATGGTTGGAAAATTCTCTTCTAGGAACTTGGGACATAATTTTTGTCATTCCTCCATCATGGTGTTCACCATACATCACATAACCTTTTGAGTGAACACAACATTCTCTAAAAATATGGTTGATCGCTCTTTGGGCATTGTCAATTGTCCTATTATTCATTTTTCCTCACACATTTATCTAAATTGATCAAACAAGTATGCTTAACCTATGTGAATACATGGAACCTTGACATTTTTTTCTTTTTTGTTTTTATTCTCAACATCGGCTAAGAATCACTTAAAATAATCAAGCACTTCGATCTGATGACATAAGAGATATATTGACACAATCAAGCACTTCGATCTGATGACATAAGAGATATATTGACACGTAGAGCGAGTAATCGTCAACAAAAGTGAGAAAATAGAATGCATCGTGCCGTGTCCTCACATTCATGAGTTCACAAATATTTTGAGTAGACTAACTCAACTTTAGAGGATAAGTAGCCCCCTTTCTAAAATGTTTTCAGTCATCTTTTCTTGTCCTACATAACCCAATCTTTTCAGTTCACATGTAGGCTAAAATGATCTAGTCATCTTTTCTTGTCCTACATAACCCAATCTTGCTTTCCATTAACAAAATTAGAAATAATGTCACAAGTATGTGAGGCATTAGAAACACATTCATTGAATGATTCTAACATAATAAATCCATTATTCAAAAATCCCTACGCCATAAAGGTCTTTCCCAAATAAAATAGATAAAATATTATGTTCAAACAAGATAGAAACTAAATTTAGAAAGTGTAGTAGCTGGAAGTAGATTGCATCGAATGTTAGGTGCATATTGCACATCAGTAAGGAGCAGTTCACTCCTGATGTTGAGCTGGAGCTAGTGTGTACAAACTCCAAGAGCCTCCTCTTGTGCACAATTTCCCTAGCAATATAGTGGCTGTATGTTGGCACTCAATGATAATCTATAAATTCTTGTTACTCTCTCATTACATTCTTTGTTGTCCCTATGTTTACAATACATCCAATAAAAGAATCAATAACAAATGTTTGTTAGGACACAAGACAATTTCAAGAACAAGGGTTAAGTCTCATATTCTTCGGCTTAGTGTAATAACGAGCGAAGTGACTTGGCTTGTCATAGTTATATCATTGTTCAATTCTCTTTCCACCTGTTTTACCTCTACGATACCTTGCGGAATTGTTCTTTTATCATGCCCAAGTTTTGGCCACTTCTTTGTCCAACATTCTTTTGTTGGATCGAATATTAACCTTTCAATTTGCGTTGTCCAGCATGTGTGACAAAAGCAGTTGCTTGTGCTTTCTCCACCTCTCAATGATCAACCTTAAGTTTAAGATGACTGAAACAACATCAAAACTTTGAATTTGCTCATTATGAGTGAGCACAAGCTTAACATGTCCACAAGTTTGCTGACGTAGTGACCCTAGGACAACCAAAACTTTTTGAACATTAGTGAGTTCATTTGGATTTGGTTGCATGTGCCAAATTATAAACCTGATTATTTTAGGAGACTCTAAAAATATTTGATATACTTAGGTGTAATGACTAATAATAATTATCTCTATCTCATGTGGTGTTTAGAGGATAGAGATATTATGGGAAAATTGAAAAATTATCACAACAAGGGGTATAAAAAACAACATTATATTTTTGGGCATGCAAATTACGATAATAAGTCTTTATTTTTTGCAATTTTAGGACAAAATAACTCAAACCTATCAAATCCGGGCTTTTTTTCTAATTTTCACTATAGTCAAAAAAAAAATTTAAAAATTGTGAAATTAGGACATTAATTTTAGGGGTCTCGCAAAAATAGGATGCTACGTTTTCGAACTTGCGAATTATGACAATAAGTCTTTAATTTTTACGATTTTGGACAAAAGAGCCCAAATTCGGGCTTTTTGCTGATTTTGAAGAACTGTTATTACCTACCATGACTACAACCTTGAAAACAACTCCAATGAACAAAAGGGCCGTTTTAATGTAGCTTGTGTCAAAATATTTCTTAGCTTTGTTATGAAATGCTTCTTCAAAAGTTATCTGCAATTCAAAAAATAAAATAAAATATTTATTTCACATATGTATATGTATCTTAAATTAATATATAAACTTACATATTGATGTTTTTACTTATAAGAATTCAAGATTGAATTTGGTTACTACAAATTTTCATGATTTTATTATTAGTTCATGTTGGAAAACTAAATAGAGTTTATTTCCCACAATATTCAAATTCAATTTAATATGAATTACCATTAATTGATATTGATTATTATAAAAGTATTATATTTTTTTTTTTTTTTTTGTTTCAAACTAATGGTATCTTTGAAAGAAAATTATTTTTGTTGTACTTATTTTTCAAGATCTTTTTTATTATAGTTGCTTAAATGAAATTTATTTTGACCTAAAAAAATATTGGTAGAAAACATTATAAATTGATAACTAGTTGGGAAAGTTTTAAGAAAACGATCTGTGAAATTTTCTTCAAAATATCAATTACATTTAAAAAACGATTGGACCATTTTATCCTAAAATCATTGTCATAGTGTATGAAATTATCATGTTGGACGCAAATATGGAAAATTATCACCTGACAATCAAAATCAACAAAAAGTCTAATAGGTTTGGGGCGGGTGAGGATTCCTTGTTTTAATAGTAGCATGGATGAGGAGGCGATGATATTTACACCCCCACCTCATCTCCGTCCACATATTAATCCTCGTTTAGTTGAAACGGAAATTGTCCATTTCCCATTAGTTTTTTTAAATATTTTATTTATACATAGATATAAAAATATATTAATATCCACTTATTACTTTGTTCATATATAGATGAATATATAAGCATAATCGCAACATATGAAAACATAGGATTAATTCGGTAATGATCATATGCCCATCAGTGGGCACCAATTTATACGACCACCATATTATATATATATATATATAACTTTTGTATCTATCTATTTTTATATTTCAACCTCATCTTATTAATTAAAAAATAGGTTTTATTGATTTTAAAAAGTAAAACTTATTTAACTGCAAATGCAGGTTTAATAAACTAACCTACTTTTCGTTTAAAAAATAATTCCACATCGAAAGAATTCAATTTATCAAATTAAATTAACTTCAAGTAATGAAAGAGTTGGTTCTTGGATAGATATTAAATACACGTTGCTGCCAACCTATAAAATTTTAAACTATTTTTAAAGAAAAATAAATTTTATTATAAAATTGTTGTGTGTTGTGAGTTCTAAGATTTCAAAATATGGTTTTTGATATTGCAAAGCATGTGATTTATGTTATGTTGGAATTATATTGAAATAATTGAACATCTTTTGATGTGGAATTTTGTTGAAACGTAGAGTAGATCAGTTGATTAAACTCGTATTTGATAGTTTCATTTTTTAAAATTAATAAAATCTATTTTTTAATTAATAAGATGGGGTTGAAAATGAAAAATAAAAAAATATGGGAGATAGATGAAATAAAAAATATATAATATAGTGAATTATTTTATTGATATAGCATGGCACATAAGTGGTGGGCATATAAATTAATGTCGACGGGTGGGCATATGATTATTACCAAGGATTTATTATGCAAAACTCCACATAATTTGGTAATTATGCGTGAAAAAACAATTGTACTAAATCCTACACTAAATCTATAATCCATCCAATATAACGATTTTGTAATGCACACGCTAGCTTTTCATCTATGATTGATTTTTTCCTAAATGCATAAATATATCAATTCATCCTGTACCCTCCTATAAAACAATTTATAGTACTATCAACAAATATGAAAACTACCATCTAAAAAATTGAAAACTAAACTAAATATTTAAAATCTGAATTTTGTTTTTTTAAATTATTTTATTAATAAATCTAAAAAATGAATACTTCATAAAATTTTCAAATCAAATTTATAAATTTTAAAAAATATATAAATATATAAATATATATATATATAATAAACATGAAAACTAATTAAGCTTAGTAAATTCGATGTTATGTTATTATATCATTTATGTTTTGTCGTTTTATTTTGTATAATAAATTAAAAGTTATATGTTAATTTGAAGTCAAATAGATCGAGAGCTCTAAAATCCGCAGAAAATTCATTCCCTAAAGGGGAATTTGCATTCACATATTAGATGAGAATTACTAGATTCTCTAAACAAAAATAGTTTTTTAAATATAAATATTTTTTAGATTAATTGTAAAATATTTGATATAAAATAAATAAGATATTTTTATACAAAAGTGATTATATTGAAAAATATATTTTATATATTATGAATTTTATTTTAAAAATATATATTATTATTTTTATAAAATTAGTTATTTATTACATAAAAATTAACAAAATTTTAACATGTTAATGTGACACGAAAGAAAATATACAATTTAATATTTATATTATTATTAAATATAATTTTATAAATATCACAAATAAAATATATAATTTTATAGATATTACATATGGTGCGGCGCGAGACAAATATTAATTCTTCTCTTTATGGACAGACATTTACGTGTTTAAAAATGGAAGAGACAGTAAATCTGAGGGAAGAGAGAGAATCTTGAAACCGACAAGCACAATTTACAGTGTTGAGAGAATCGAGGACCGACCAAATTTCATTATTTTAATCTCCCAAAGTGATCCATAACTAAGGATATAAACATTACTGCACCCCTCATATTCTGCAACAATGTGCTCTCTAGATTCCAAAAAGCAGCTCAGTAATTGTGAAGCTGAAACCAACAAAGAAGAAGAGGAAGAGAAGCTTGTAACCACTCATGTGTATTTGAAACCAGCCCACACTACTGGCACAGTGGACAAAGCGGTGGTGCTCCGCCGCATCCGCCACCGGAAGCGCGTCAGCAAGGTCAAATCCGCCGTGCAAACTCTTTTCAGCTCGCCATTTGCTTCCGACAACACGAGCTCGGTGAGTCAGATAAGATGGGCTGACGATGCTTTTGCTGCGCCGTAGAGATGCTTGATTAGGAAAACTATATTTATGTAGAGGTATACATGATGATGATGATGGTGCTCTTCTGTTCTGCGTATGTGTGTTTATAGTTTAGATCCGGATGGTTCTACAATTAATTCCATCCAAGATTAATTACTTCAAAATTTTTGAATTTTAACAACTAAGATGCCAAAGAAGTAATAGGTTATTTTTTTATTTTTTTTTTTAAATTAAGGAACGATTTCTTTTGTGTGTCTTTAACTATCTCTTCCTAGATATAAGGGATATATATATATATATATTAATAATTAATAATTTAATTATATTATTTTATACATTATTTAACTTATTATTCATTTTAATTATATATTTATTATTTAGTGTATTATATTAAATTGTATTTTTAATTTTTTAAATTAGTAATATTAAATAATAAAGTATGCAATATTTTGAATAAAATTTTGGATTGTCCTTAACTAAATAATAATGTTTAAACTTACTAAAGAAGGATAAGTAATATATGAAAATATTATAAAAATTAATTGTATAATATTTATATTTTTATTAAATTTATATAAAAATTAATATGTTATTTATTAAAATTCAACATATATATCAAAATAATAAAAAATTAATCCATAAAAAATATATTACATCTATATTCTGTATTTGAAATGTAATTATTTATTTCAATATATAAAATATTAGTGTCAAATTAAAGATCATGAAAAGAAATTAATTTGATATATTATATGTTAAAAATAAAATTTAATATAAATTATCTAAATTTTTAATTTTAGTAAAAAAAAATGAAAAACACATGACAAAATAATAGAAAAATTATGAGGGTTCTCTTTGATATTATAGAAGCATACCTAACTAAAAAATACAACATTCAAGAGTGATTTCATTATTAGATCATAAAAACATATAAAAATACTTATAATATAATTTTGAATAAATTAAAAATATATTTTTAAAAATATTAAAAATATTTTATTATATTATATGTAAAGGCACGGAAAAAATTATTTTGAATAAAAATAATATATTCAATTCTTTTTAAATAAATGTTTAATAAAATTATTATATTTATTTACAACGCAAATCAAATATACAAGATCCTATACAATAAATATGAAAAATAGTATTTTTCAGATCTTATATGTTATTTTAATATATGAAATATAGATGGAAAATTAAAGATAATAAAAAAATAATTAATTTGAGATAAGATGGGATGAAGTTCTCTTTCTCATCATTTAGTGAGAACAATCCAAAATTTTGTTTGATAGAAATTTTATCCATCTAATGCGTGGCACAAATAATTTTTTTAATATATAAGAATATTCTATTCTATTAAGTAGAAAGTGAGGAAAGAAAACACATTTGGAAATTGGATGAGATCCATTGTGGAATTATGATAAAGTTGATTCCCATGTAAAGTTGAATGAGCAAAGTCAACAAGAGAAGGAAAAGAAAAAATATATAAAAACACGTCAATTTTACTTGAAACACGTACGGTGATTCTCGAACATCACGATCTTCAAAAGTGATATTCATCTTTGTTTGATAATATATGATATTATTTATCTTTTGATTTCTCCAAATATGACAATTTAATAAAAATAAAAAATTAATGACTTGAAGAGTTGGATTAAGATCTTAGATTATTATTTATTTTTATTAAAAATGGGATGTTGTAAGTTATTACGCAGGGATAATGTCTCTTTGATGTAATAGCTAATAGCTCCTACTGTCATTTTATTTTGTTTTTTTTATGGATTTTCATTTAAGTTATTACGCACGGATTTTCTATATAGATTCATTTGTGTTCTATCTCATGTCCACTCAATTCTTATTTAATATAATGAAGTATTGTTTGATGTTTTTATAGCTTTGCTTAAATGTTCTATTCAAATACTTTATTACATCTAAATTAGTTTAAATGTTTTACCTTTTTTTATAGTCTACTAATTATTTATATATTTAGCTATATAACAAGGTTCGTTTTTTTAGTATTAATAATACATTTTATATAAATTAAATATTAAAATGTCAATCATAATGCATTATTTTCGACTTATATTATGAATAAGCTAAGTTTCGCTTAATTGTGCAAAGAGTGTGAAATACTAAAAGATTTGTAAGTGGGGAGTCTGAGGTGCAGGTTTATGATGCCACATCACTTCTATCTAAAAAGTAAATAGTCACTCCCTTTGAATATATATAATTATCGATCACTAAACCTAGAAAGTAACTATTCATGGATCTCACTATCAAATTATCCTACATCGCTCTTACTTTATATTTTTATTAATTTATTTATATATTAAATATTTTCATTGACATACTTAACTTATATATTTTATATATTATATTATTTTAATAAATAACAAAAATTGGAAATAATTATTGGATAAATTATTATTGAAAATTTATTAGAAACGTAAAAAAGGTGTACAACATTGAAAGAATTACATTTTATGCATAAAATATAATTCAAAAAATAACAACATGCTTCATAAACTAAATTAATATTTCTATATCGTGCTCATACATGCTCAATCAATTCCGCTTGAAGTTGATGATGTTTTCCTCTATCGCATAGCTAGGAATTTTTCTGATGTGATAAAACTTCGGGTGTTTTGTTCCTAGGATTCAACTATATATTCTTCTCCAAAATATGCACTCTAGAATTAAGAAGTTAAGTCAAGTGTAATGAATTTCAAGATTATATATTTAATATGTTCTTGTGTTTCTACATTTTATTATTTATAGAAACTTATGAAACCTTTTAAATGGATACAACTGATAAAAATAAGAGTTGAACTCATAATGATGGGCATAGATGATAATATAAAACTTGTTGTGTGAGAAAATATGATGTATTGCCTTAATTACATTCATTCATTTACATCAGGTATATATAGGCAGATTCTCTACAACTCATCTTCCTGTTTAACCAATACAAAAAAACAACTCTGAATTATTCCTAACAAACATGTATTATAGCTAATCTGTGTGCTACACTTGTCCATCATCCAAGCAATGGGAATATGATAATTGCACAGGCTTTATCACTTGAGCTCATAAATTGTTGGATGATCTTTCTGGAATCTCTTCTTTTCCTTTGCTGATTTGGCTGTGTTGTTGAGTTGGCAGATGCATGGTTGGGAGCTGTATTAACATCCCCCTCAATTCGAGGGAGGATTTGGAAGATACCTTAAGCTTGTTCCAAAGATGAGCAAAGAATTGGATGCTTAATGGTTTGGTCAAAACGTCAGCTACCTGATCTAGCGAAGGAACAAGCTGGATGTGAAGTTTATGTGCTACAACAAGCTCACGAACTAAATGATAGTCCAATTCAACATGTTTTGTTCGTGCGTGTAATACGGGATTGGAAGCCATGGAGATAGTGCTAAGGTTGTCCACCCAAACAACAGTCGTAGCTCAATGAGAAGAGCTTGAATCCACACAATATCAGCAGCAACATGAGCAGCTGCGATATTCGGCCTCTGTGCTGGACCGAGAGACAGAGTGTTGCTTCTTAGCACTCCAGGATACTAAATTTTCTCCAAGAAAGACACAAATGGTAGAAATAGAACGTTTATCATCGGGATCAGCTCCCCAATCCGAATCAGAGAATCCAACAATGTTAAGATGTCTATGTCTTTGTAGATGAATTCCATAATCAATAGAACCACTTAAATATCTATGGATCCTTTTAACAGCGTTCCAGTGAGAATCAAGGGGATTAGACATGAAATGGCTTACCTTGTTTACTGAGAAAACAATTTCAGGCCATGTGAGCGTCAGATATTGTAGAGCTCCCAAAATACTTCGATAAAGGGTTGGATCTAGAATAGGAGAGCCATCAAATTTAGATAAAGAAGGAGTTGTGATCATAGGAGTTGACATGCTAGTTGTGGACATATTTGCCTCTTTAGCAAATCTTTAATGTATTGAACCTGGGATAAATGCATGCCAGTACTTGTATAGGTAACCTTAATACTAAGAAAATGATGGAGTATTCCCAAGTCTTTAAGGGTAAAAACACTACTCAGGTGTGAAATATTAGAATCAATCAGATGAGAATCATTTCCTGTAATGAGTATGTCATCAACATAAATAAGAATGTAGATGATAGATTTGCCTGCAAACTGAAAAAATAGTGAGTTGTCAGCCCTAGAATGTTGGAAACCAAAACTAGTAAGGACACCTTTGACCTTGATGAACCAGGCCCGTGAAGCCAATTTGAGACCATATATAGCTTTGGACAACTTGCAGACAAAACCATATCCATGTTCAAAACCTGGAGGTTATTTCATATACAGATTTTCTACAATGTCTCTATACAAAAATGCATTATCGACATCCAATTGCCTCAAAGACCAGTTGTAATGAATAGCCAAGATGAGGATGATTCGGATAGTGGTTGGTTTAACTACCGAGCTGAATATTTCTCTAAAATCAAAACAGGGGTTTGGTGAGCAACCAATATTGCTCTATACTTGGAGATAGATCCATCGGCATGTTTTTTTTTTATTTTAAAAATCCACTTGTATCCAATTAGATTCTTACCTAGAGGTTAAGAGGTAAGAGTCCAAGTTTTGTTCTTGATTAGAGCATGAGTGACAGATGTAAGCTCAGAATGGGAAGTGGCCTCAGACAGATATACTTTATGCTTAAACATGCCTGCCTTGCTTCTGGTAACCATAGGATGGACATTTGGAATAGGAGAAGCATGCCCTGCAACATTAGGAACAGAAGAGGAGTGAGTAGTACCTATATCAGAATTGCTCAAAGATGGAGAACCAGTGTTAGACACAACATCATCATGAACAGATAAATCAATATCATAAATATGTATAGGATAGTTAGTGGGACTATTAGGAGTGTTGGAGTGGAAACAGGAACAGAAAATGTTGTGATGGGAATAGAGTGTGGTGACATAGTGTGCTGGGGAGAGTTGGGAGCATATGGGAAAGTAGATCCATCAAATTGAACGTGCCTTGATATAACCACTTTGCCTTCTGGCAAAAGAACTTTGTAACCTTTGTAAGAAGAGTTGTAGCCAAGAAATGTTCCCAAGGCAGATCTATATTCAAGCTGATGAGAGTTATAAGGCTTGAGATGAGGGAAACACAAACAACCAAATACCCTAAGGTGACTATAATTAGGTTTTTGTTTATAAAGAAGTTCTAGGGGGCTTTTGGGACCAATTCGTTTAGAAGGAATCATATTGATAATGTACATGAAGTAGTAAATGCATAATCCCAAAAGTGGGAAGGAAGATTAGACTGAGCTAGCAGAGATAATCCCATCTCAACAATGTCTGTGCTATCTTTCTACTAGCCCATTCTGTTGGGGTGTATATGGACAAGATATTCTATGTAATATGCCATGTAGTTGAAAGAATGATTTCATAGCTAATTATTCACCACATAACTTTGATTTTAACATTGAATTGAGTTTGGATAAGAGAATGAAATTGTATTAAGGCTTGTCTAGCATCACTTTTTGATTTGAGAAGATATAGCCATGTAAATCTGGTGTTGTGATCAATAAAGCTTATGTAATATCTGTAACCATTTCTTGATTGTATTAGAGAAGGCCCCCACAGATCAATGTGTACAAGATCAAAGGGATTGTTGTAAACAGTTTAGATGCAGGAAAAGATAATTGGTGAGATTTAGATAACACACAAGGAGAATAAAGAGTTTTACTATACCGAGAAACATGAAAAAAGATATTACAATTTGTTAATGCCTTTTTGAGAACATCTAAAGCACAATGTCCCAACCGTTTGTGCCATAAAGACAGAAGAACAGACTTTGATACAAAAGAAACACTAGAAAGACAAGAACTGGAAGACTTGGAAGGAAATATGGATAGAGAAGATTTTGTAGACTGAAATGATAAAGCCCTTGCTTAACGTTCCCTCTAAGTAGAATTTTATGAGTAATGAGATCCTACACAAGACAAAAAGAATGGTGAAACTCAAAATAAACTTTGTTATAAAGAGCAAATTGTGAAACACAGAGAAGATTTTTTCTGATAATGGGAACATGCAACAAATTTCTGATATAGAAACAAGAATCACCAACATGAGCAATAGAGAGACCTGTACCATCACCCAGGTGGAGTTTGGTGGGGCCAAAGTGCTCCACAGCAATATTCAAATTTTGGAAATCTGGAGAGTCATGATTGGTGGCACCAGTATCAGGAAACCATGAAGATTCAGAAGGATTATCAGCAGTAGATGAGAAGGGGTGTGAGTTAGATGCAAGCTTGGAGCAGCGGTGGCATTTCTGAGATAAGTTTGGATGGGAGTGGTGGGGTTTTGAGTGAGGTTTTCATTCCTGTACCAGCATTTGTAACTGTGTGACCAGAAATTTGACAGATTTGACAAATAAGTGTGGATCTGTGAAATCTGCCACCTCTTCCTCCTCTAAAACCTCTTCCTCTATTGTATTTTCAACCTCTTCCTCTTTGAAAGTATTGGGTTGATTTCTATATTTTTTAGATTAGTTTTTAGTGATGATGTTGAGGTTTGGATGTGATCTTTCAGGATTGATCACAACTGGTAGACACGTTTCCAACCTATTTTCATAACTTAAAAGAAGAGATTGTACCTCATGGACATTCCATGGCTCAATTCTAGAGGTGATAAAGACCATCACAACATCATATTCACTACCCAAGCCAGCAATAATATGCAGGATTTGATCTATTTCTTCAACATGCTGACCAGCTAAGGCTTAAAAATCATAACACTCCTTAATTTTGTTAAGGTATTCCCTGATAGAGAGATTTTCCCTTTTCACGGTCTACAATTTATACTTGTACTGCATTAGTTTGGCAGGTGTTTGGGATGAATAATTGGTATCTAATACATTCCAAATATCCTTTGCGGTTTGAAAATCAACAGTTTGTATGAGAATGTTTTCAGATAAGGAGGTAAAGAGCCAAGAAGCAAGAAGATTGTCTTGTCTTTTCCAGGAGATATAAGCTGGATTAATAGTTTGTTGATGAGTATTTTCATAAATGATGAACTGATCTGGTGCTTTTTCATTGGGATTAAGATATGACTCAAGTCCATATCCACTGATGGTGATAAGAACCTGCTGTCTACACACAAGATTGTTGTTGTCATCAAGCTTAATGGAAATAATCTGATGTGGTAAAGCAATCACACTTGTGGTGGGTGAAACTACAACATTTGTTTGTGTAGCCATATATAAAGGATGAAACAAATATAAAGTAAAGAAAAAGAGATACCAGATACAGGGATTAAACCTGCTCTGATACCATGATAAAAAATAAGAGTTGAACTCAAAATGATGGCCATGGCTGATAATATAAAACTTGTTGTGTGAGAAAATATGATGTATTGCCTTAATTACATTCATTCATTTACATCAGGTATATATAGGCAGATTCTATACAGCTCATATTCCTTTTTAACCAATACAAAAAACAACTCTGAATTATTCCTAACAAACATGTACTATAGTTAATCAGTGTGCTACACTTGTCCATCATGCAAGCAATGGGAATCTGATAATTGCACAGGCTTATAACTTGAGCTGATAAATTGTTGGCTTATCTTTCTAGAATCTCTTCTTTTCCTTTGTTGATTTGGCTGTGTTGCTGAGTTGGCAGATGCATGGTTGGGAGCTGTATTAACAATAACTAATAAATATATTCTTACTTTGAAACAATGCATCTATGCAAATTAATTCGAATAGATATGATCTATTAACAGAAAGAACTGAAAAATTCATCAATTATTATTCATACTTTATCATCAGATAAATCAGTTACTTGAAATTCATTCACTCGATTCTTTCACTTTATACATAATAAACTAAAAATGCATAAGATTCATCCTCAGACAATTTAAATGTGTAGCTAATAAGAGGGTAAAAGTTGGATGTGCATTCTTAAGGAACATGTACCCTAACAGCAAACAGTTAGACAGAAAAGACATATTCAAGTACAGTTTTTATAAATTTAAATAAAAATTTAAAGATATTTCTTCTTCATCGTATTCATTTGTGTTATATATTATATGATATGAGAATTTCATTATCTCGGTAATTAGGAGAGTTGGTCACGCACGCCTGGTGGTCATGGAATAAGTCTCTGTGGTTGAGACCATAAATGCTCTATACCATAAAATCTCCGAGAAGGGATATCATAGGATTCAGATAGGTTTGCACTGAGCGGTACATCACTCGAGGAGTGGATATCAAGTTCCATGGATATCGATGTTGAGAAACCACATAGACTAGTGAATGTGATGTTTGTCCCAAACGAGCACATTGAACTAATCCTATATTAGAACTCAAACCAGTTGGTAGGCATAGTAGCAACGGGAAAATTGAGGTTTTAGTTTCTATATGTGCTTTAATTAGTCCTTAGATGGTACGCAAGCACGTGATAGAAACGTATATTTGACCAATTCCTTAAACCTCTCTAGAGAGGCCAAACTGGAGGTTGTTGGTTACGGTGGAACTATATTTAAGATCAATGTAGTGGTAAGATAGAATTCGTCAGCCCACAGAGTGAATTTTAGAGATTATTTCTCTATATTTTCTACACTCGTCGTATTAAATGAATACCTTGCGCAAGACGTTGAACGTAACATAAGAGATGGAATCTTGTTATGGGCCAGCGAACTAACAGAGTATATGATGATCATTATAGTTATTAATGTCAATCATGGGTCCATATAAGATGATCAAGCCCTACACATTAATTGAAGAATCAAGTAAAGGGATGGTATCTACATGGATGAAAGGTTCGCACACAAAATTATCTTTTGGCTATGAGACCTCTGATAGTGTTTTTTGGTCATGAACGAATAGATGTCATAAAGTAACTGAGAATTGGAAAATTCAAAGGTAATTAATTAAATTAGTTAATCTTGTAATTAGATTTCTTGCTCTTAGACTATGTGAAATGATGAACCTAAAGGGCCACACGCATAATCATATTTTGTGCGTTGGAATGAAGATACATCATCAATTAATCATGGATGGATTAATTATTAGGCTAATAATATTTGTTGGACAATTTATTTATAAGTAATTAAATAATCAAAGAGAGAATTAATTAGTTGGCTAATTTTATCTCTTAGAAAAATAATTAATTAGGCTCAAATAATGTTACATATAAATAATTAATTGGGAGTAGTCTTTTGTGCTCAATAGTTAATTAAAGTCCAAGTAGATACTTAAGGTCTAGCCTTTGAGATAAGCTCAATACTTGAAGATATGAGGAGAGATCCATAAGAAATTTAGGGGATCAATATAAATTTATCCCAATAGAGAGAATTCGGCCACTAATGATTCTCAACAAGGAGAGAAAAATTATCTTTTGTTTTCGTACTCTATCTCTCTCTTCGCATGTGATGAGATTTTTAATTATATTTTAGATGTAGATTATTCATATTTTTCTAATAGAGTATAAGAATCAAGCAACACTGCGTATCTACACATCAAGGTTGGACGTAAATAAACTTAAAAAGAAGGTTTCAAACGTCCTTGACATGTACGATCCGAAGATTTGTAGTTCTCCGCTAAGAACATGGAATCGTGAATAGGTAAATTGCTAAACTATGATTTGAGTTACGTGTACGGACATGTGTATGATAAGGCATAGATCATATAAATAATTTTAATTATTACTTCCACAACAAATTTCGTATAATCCATGACCTAAATATTCTAACACATTCCAATTATAAGGACGAGTAATCATCACGTTCATATTAATACATTATTGATGTTGCGATAAAAGATGAAGTATCATATATGTCTCTAGAATAATTAAAAGTAGCCTCCCATGGTATCATTATAAATATACAAATCAAATCTCTGAAAGCCCCAAAATATAAACCTCCACTTGAGATTTGATATAATTGCATCGCCATGTCTATGGCCATAATCTATTACGTTGTTCTCTTGAAATATGTGGTTATTGTATTAAGTAATAATTAAAAGTGGATCAATACTGAATCGAGGATCTCCAAGTGGATTGACCCTAATCAAAATGATAAAATGGAAAAATGGTGGAATGAATTATTTGGATACTCTCTCTCTCTCTCTCTCTCTCTCTCTCTCTCTCTCTCTCCCCCCCCCCCTACAATTTACGGTAAATTGAAGAAGCAGATTCTACAATTGAGAGAAGAGAGAAACGTAGAAACACGAAATATAATTTTCAAATTCCAAAATAGGTATTTGGATTATAATTTGGGTATTTCTATTTACACCACAATAACCTCTTTTCACACCACAAATATCTTTTAAACAAAAATAATATTATATTAAATATCTAATTTATCCTTCTTCTCAAATCAGGAGAAATCTCCATTTTTTCATTAACCTTCTTCTTTACCCAGCAACTTTTTTTCATTAATCTTCTTTTTTACCTAGCCACTGTTCTACATTTGTTTTCTCAATCTTCTTCCGCACAAATTTGCTGTTAACATCACCTTCACCAATCCATGAAATTACGAAATCTCACCCTTGAACAAACACAAAAAGTCGAAATAATTTCTTCTATTAAAAACCCATTTGCTCCCAAATCCTAACTTATGAATCTGAATTTTTTTTCTTTTATTATTTGTTGCTAAGAATTTTCAAATTCATATATTTAGCCTGAGACAGAAAATATATTTTAAATATGATTTTGAATAATTTTGAATTTGCAGAAAAAGAAGGAAGAAGAAGAACCGCATAAAATTTATGATATCACCTTCACCAATCCATGAAATTACGAAATCTCACCATTGAACAAACACAAAAAGTCGAAATAATTTCTTCTATTAAAAACCCATTTGCTCCCAAATCCTAACTCGTGAATTTGAATTTCTTTTCTTTTATTATTTGTTGCTAAGAATTTTCAAATTCATATATTTAGCCTGAGATAAAAGAAGGAAGAAGAAGAACCGCAGGAAATATATTTTAAATATGATTTTGAATAATTTTGAATTTGCAGAAAAAGAAGGAAGAAGAAGAACCGCAGAAAATTTATGATAACTTTTTGCTAAGAGTTGTTCGTAATTTCATGGATTGGTGAAGGTGATGTTGGCAGCAAATTTGTGCGGAAGAAGATTGAGAAAACAAATGTAGAACAGCCCCGGGGTAAAGAAGTGATTTGAGAAGAAGGATAAATTAGATATTTAATATAAGATTATTTTTATTTAAAAAATATTTGTGGTGTGAAAAGAGATTATTGTGGTGTAAATAGAAGTACCCTTATAATTTATGGTGAATTTTTACTTGTTTTAACCCAATAAAAGAGTATTAAAATATCAAAGAATCAAACTCTATTACTATTCAATTAGTGATTCGACATTTATTTCTACTGCAATTACAAGATATACTCTAATTCCTTCAGTGGTTGAAATGACATAATCAGCTATAGTGTTTTTTGCACTCTAGGGTGCTCAATATATTATGATAATTACTATAAGAGTGAGCCAAACTCTACAATTAGTCTAGCCAACATAATGTATAATTTGAACATCGAACAATGTATAATGATTTGTTATTCGAAAAGTATGAGAAAAATGAGGTTAGGTAGAAGCTCCACTTGAAGTATGTTTATCCACAAGATATATGCATGTTTCCGATGGACAATAGTAAAACACATCTCACGCAAGATTCTAATGTTCATAAAAGGATTTCTTCAAGAATTTAAAACATTGAATTCAAACTTATCTCATTAGCTAATCAAATTATAATGCTTATTCTATGGTTGAAGTATAACCAATGGCCTTTTGTATCATAAATTGGAGAGTGCCTTATCGATGGTTACAAAAATGATCGCATTTATCTGTGTATTTTAAATATTAAATTTGTCATCGTTATGAATTTTATATAAATAACATGAACTTGATTGACGCTCGTACAGAGTTAGCCGACACTACTGAGTATTTAAGAAAGTTTTTAAAGCAAAATATCTCCAAAAAACCAAATATATATTTCGCTTGAATTTGACATAGCAATAATGAAATAATTATCCATGTGTGTGATTATACTAAAACGTGTTCTAGTATTTAACATAGACAATGCTCATTTCTTGAGCAACCATGTGGTTGTGTTCAATTAGAACTCTAAGAAAGATTCATTGTGTTCCAAGAGAATGGACGAATAAAGACTTAACCCTTACATGTTATATATCAATGCTATCTTGATGTATTGTGGAAAATGTAGATTCTGAATCAACTTAAAGACACTAGAATAGACCTTGAATTGATTTACTACAGCAGCAAGATTTAGAATTTGAATCTTCATCCGAAAATCATATTAAAATATTGTAGATTGAGTTTAATTTCTAAATTAAATGAATTTAGACCCATTTGAGACAAGATACAATACACGGAAAAAAACAAGATTTAATTAGAGCATTTAGTATTGATCCACAAATATGAAAATCTCTTACAACTGATATTTGAAAAAAATGAAAATCTCTACACTTCGAATAATATAAATATTCATTATAAAACTATAAATCTTTATTTGCACCCTATCTAAATAAAAAAATTACACAACTTATTCATGGGATTGTATTTTGGTATTATATTATATTTGTTTTTTCATTCTTGGAAACCCATTCATATTTTGAACCACGCGCTAACAATTTACACCAAATTTATTTCAAACAAACCCCAAATACTAACCCCCCGATTTCTAAAGTTGTCCATGATTTCTTAGTACACCCAATATCATTCTCATTTTGCGTTTCGAATGAAAAAGGAAATAGATTTCAATTAAAAAAGAAGAGCATTCTTCCTACCTCCACGTCCTACTTTAAGAGATTCGTGCATTACCTACAAATCAACGCCATGGTTATTTTATTTTATTTTAGCTTGTACCTATATGTATACAAATTTGGGTTTATGCAGTTTTTTGTATTGATAATTTGATAATTAAGGCTTAGGTAATACTCTATTCTATATACATCAAGGAGTATTGGATTCATATTTTTTCATGTATGCAGGTATACTACAGACAACGGGTCAAACATGTTATTTGATGTTCAATCACCATGGTTCAAACAGCACATGAATGATTTTTTTTGTAAAATATATGTTCAACTTATCTGGTTAAATGTTCCCTTGTATGTGCAAGCGACGTCTCTGGTCTAACATTGCATTACTCAATTCAAAATCTCTGGTCGAATAGCATCTTTTTTTTTTTTTTTTTTTTTTTTTTGGGCTGTAAGTTTGTATTTGAAGATGCAATGATAATCATATTTTTTTCCTAGTTAGAAAGACTAAAAGAAAATCATGTATTGGTCCAGGGCCATAAAGAAGTGTCTCCTTGTCAGATCAAAGTCAGAATGTATCTGATTCTGGTCAGGAGAGCACAAAAGATGGAGACACAACATCCTCCCAATGAATGAATTGAACAAAAGAAGTTGCTCAACAACTGGGACATCCTACAAGATGAGGAACGCAAAGAAGAAGACAAAAAGGGCAAAGATGAAGAAGGTGAAGGACAAGTAGAAGACCCGAGCCTAAAGGTGAACAACAAGCAGACAATGCAGACAATGAAGTATTGAGGGGACCATTTACTCGTGCTCCAACCAAACGAGATTATCGCTAGCAAGGCACATATTGATTCAAAGGTTTGGGACAATTATGAAAGAGAAATGCTAAAACGTTGGTGTCAAACGACATGTTAGAAGGGAGGTTCGTCATAGATAACTCAATCCAGGTTTAGAGGCCTTTACTTCGGAATTCTAAGATCCAGGGTTAGAGGTTATATCATATCAGAATCCAAACAAGAAGTTGAATAAAATGTTTTTTGTTACGATTAGTTATATATGTGTAATCCATTAAGCAACACAAAAGGAAATGCATGCAACAAAGCCACACATATTGAGTGTGTAAATATTATGCTTCACCTTCCTAGTCTTTTCACTCTGTCTGCGGTGCTAAAAATGTTTATGTTCCTTCAATTTTCGAAAAGGTATTGCATTTGTATTTGACCTCATGCTCAGACAATTCCATGTTTGAAACAGAAGCGTAGCAACTCGCATTTTCGCACACCTATGTTGAGCACTTGTTGACCACATGTGTGCAAGATAACACGGTGTGGATTTCTTATAAAGTCACCTTCAAATCAATGCATTGTCTTGTAACAAACTTAAAACAATGGAGTAGAGGAAAATTTGTGTTGAGGTGGCTCCATAAAAAATTCCAGGTTCCTTAATATTTATATATAAAGCACATTATTGTCCGTCAGTTACATCACCACAAATATCATACATCCTCTGAATTGAAACAAGGGCCCAACGTACATATGTCATCGCAACGTTGGCTGTCACCAACAATCATTACTAATTCTAATTAAAAAGAGCAGATATTACAAAAACATTCAACATATGACCACCTATTACCACCACGTTGCATAATTTATTATCACCAACTAAATAATGTTTTTCTACATCAGATTCTGAATGAAGTTGAAAGATGAGGGAAAAAGACATCTAAGAAACAGAGCAAATAAAAGTTGAGGGAGAAGTAAATGACCTCTAAGGACTTGAGACTATATCGTAAAGTTGGTTTTGGCTGTTGGAGCTCACTCAATCAAAGCTATCAGGGGGTGTGGGGAGGGGAGTAAAACTAAAATTGCCATTGATTACCAGACATCCCTCAGGTACCGACTATCCATCTGGAGTTTCTTCACTATTGCCTCTGCCTCTGATGGATCTACATTTTTCTGGTAATAAGACCAAAGACAAAAGGTAAATATTGAGCAAGCAAACTGGTTAATTTTCTCCTCTAATCAATATCAATACTCATTAACAAAAGCAGGTGTTACATGATATTTGAATTTCAATCAACTTTTTATGCCAACATTCATTAATAAGCAGAGGCAACTGTGGCAATATGAACCGCAACCCAAATAAAAAAGTAAAAAGATAAACCGAAGATATGGACAGTCCATAATAAGAACATAGACATTCAGGAGATATAGTGTGGCTCCAGTATGTTTGTACCTGTGTTTGGACAATGGTGTGCAAGGCACGATGAACATCTTTAGCCATCCCTTTTGCATCCCCACATACATATAGAAATCCCTTCTGAGATATTAAATTCCATACATCTGCAGCCTGCAATGCAAAAAGTACAATAACGGTTCACATTCCCAGCTCTAAGTTGCCCCCTTGGATCGCTAACCTTTAGTGGTCAATTGAACAATATTTTAGATTCAAAATGTTGGCATCATCACCACCTGCATTAATTGTTTTTACTTCTAAGACAGTATAGTAACATACTTCGAATACCCAGTAAGCATAAGATGAGGTATTTTCCAACTGCATAGGGTCAAAACATGTCACAGAGGTTCCTCCAGATTTTCCTAATTTCATTTGCCAACGTCTGATATTTTCATCAGAAAAATTAAAGAAACTTTATTTACAGAAGTTCTTATTTCTATAACTTCAAAAGGAATACAAGTGTCAAACAGTAAAATTGAGCATAATGTGATATCTGGTTACTGTTCTACATCATCACCTTCTGTTCTCTGAGAATCCCCACAAACAGACCCTCAAGAATAATTGTCCCTGCTCTGACATTGATATTCCTGATAAGGCCAAGTGAAATAGCAGTCTTCAACCCCATAAAACTATCCATCGGAAAGCTTATTCATTGACAGAAAATGCAAGTTTAGATATACCTCTAGCACTAGGGAATTGTATCAAAAGAGAACATGAGCCATGCCTGGTATCCATACTTAATTGACTTCTCCATAGACTACAGTTCACAAGACATCACTCCAGTTAAACCACAATAATCCATGGAAAGCCATCCACTGCTAAATTTTTCAATTGTTCGGACAACATTTTCTTCAATTATCCAAGGGTAATTTTCATTTTCATTTTCAGAAAAGGCCTAGTCCATGGAAAGCCATCCACTGCTAAATTTTCAATTGTTCAGATAACACTTTCTTCAATTATCCAAGGGTAATTCTCATTTCATTTTCAGAAAAGGCCAGTCCATGGAAAGCCATCCACTCTTAAATTTTTCAATTGTTCGGATAACATTTTCTTCAATTATCCAAGGATAATTTTCATTTTCATTTTAATTTTCAGAAAAGGCCTAGTCAAAGGGTCCGTATGCTTTTCAAGCCAAAATTACTCTAGAAGTCAAAGGGTCATATGCTTTCAAGCCAAAATTACTCCAAACGTCAAAGGGTTCATATGCGTTTTAAGCCAAAGTACTCCAAAGTCAAAGGGTTCAGATGCTTTTCAAGCCAAAATTACTCCAAAAGTCAAAGGGTCAAGCCAAAATTACTCCAAAAGTCAAAGGGTTCATATGCTTTTCAAGCCAAAATAACTCTAGAAGTCCTTCTTTGGCATCTTTTATACAAAATATCATTTCACAAGGCTTGGGTCATCTATATGACCATTTTTAGATGACCCAAGTTGTCCAAATGGACCTTTTTTATGAGACCAAGTAATCTAAACAATCCTTTGACAAGACTAGGTACATTCAAAACAGCCTTTTTACAGGATCCAGTTGGTTAATGATAGTGCTAAACATCTGGTAGTTGATCAACAGAAACCCAATTGCAAAAAATTCACAAAACACATGCACAAAAACACAAATGACACACACATGCGCACACACGCACGCACGCACAAGAAACTGATTGTGCATGCAACTCAAAAGTTGCATAAGCAAAAATAAAATCCAAAAATCAACCATGACAGCACAAGAAAACACATACAATGCTCAGCCATAGAGAGACACAACGCACATACTCAAAGCATGCATCACAAAGCACTTCCAAGCACTGAACGCATCAAATAAGTCATTGACTATATAGAGAAAAGAGACAGAAAGGGAGAAAATATGAAAGTTTGATGTGAGCATTCCAATGAGAAAGAGAGATCTGAAGTACTTCTGGACAGAGATTCGGATGGGTGTATCTTATATTATTTTTTGAGCCTTTCTTCGTTTTTTTTTTTTTTTTTCTTTTCTAAGGATGACTGAGATCAAAGGCCAAAAACAACATTTACCAGGTCATCGGCCATATTTGACATATCCAGAAGAGAGTAATGGATTCTTATGGATTTCCCGTATCACATATAAGGTAGCAATACTTCTAATTGAAAAAACAATCTGCTACTGCATTTCCCACAACAGTATATCATCACCACCCACTTCCAAACCCGGACTCTCCATGTGCTACCAGCCTACCACCCACATTCCTCTCCATATGCCTGGTCATCGAGCTCATGTACCCAAAACTCTTCCCACTTTAGACCTTCCCTACCCTAACTTTCACCACCAGATCCCAGATGCCTTCACGGCATCATTCACATCAGCCCTGTATGCATATATCTGATGTATAGCTATAAGTAACAGGATGCCTGTCAATTTTCTTCTTCATCATAATGCAAGTATTGAGCTCAGTTTTATCAAGAAATTTGTGCATGATCTGTGTACTGTTGTACACACTTGTTATATGTATTCTACAGCTGTAAGCACATGCATCAGATTGGTGATATATGTTTTTCCTTGTGCTGTAAGTAAATACATAATTAAAGCAAATTGGGAACAAATGAGACTATGCTGTTCATGCCATGGCTGCAGGTCAAGGTGAGAGGCGATGCTTGAATGACAATGCCAGCATGGACCAGTTGAAAAAAAAAATTCAGATGGCATCAGAACAAAATCTACTATCATGAAATTCATTTATGCAATGTTTGGACCTCAGGTTCTAATAGAAACTCAACATACAATGTTGACTTTGTTTAAAATTTAAAGAGCATATGTATCACGGAAAGACTAGTTAATTAATCTAATCCTACTTTTTGTATAACGGAGATGAGATAAAATCACTGGCTGACTTATTTCCTGTTCATCATTCACCAATGAACCATCTACCTAACAGCACATTACTGTTTAATCGTCTTTCTTTCTTCATTAGATCTTATTGGATATATATTTATTGTCTTATTGGAAGGATGACATGCATCTAAATGCATTGCAATCTGAACTACGCATATTGACAAGACTATGCAGCTAACTGGAAGTAGAGACAGAAGTAAACACTGTTGATCTAGATATAGTAGTTCTAGTTAAGAATTCTATTAGTTCAATGATCCTCCACTAGTATATGAGAGTCAAAGGGGAAATATAGATTTTAAAATGTAGCTCAGCACATCATCGCATCAGAATTAAAGCACCTAACAAAGTTACAAACTGAATTAAAATGTAGCTAGTTGCTGACCTTTTCCATCATTTTATGTTGCACATAATCCTTTTGTGGCCCCTCCCTTGAGAATGCAACAATCAGCTCTGATATTACTCCTTGGTCCACAAAATCATGCAGCTCATTTTCATAAATAAAATCCTAAGGCAAAAGATCAAGATCGAGACAGAATATTAACACTCACAGTTTAAGTGGTTTAAGTGATGAGATTGATTATGGTCAGAGCAACTATTCTTACCATTCGACGATTCCTACAACCAAAAAACAGTAGAGCAGGCCCAAGTTCAGCACCCTCTTTTTTCAGAGCAGATCTTTCCTGAAAAATAATATATTCACTGTAGAATTGTTTCATTTTATAAGAAGTGTCCACGAACTAAAAACTCAGCACCATACCTGCAGAAACCCTCTAAATGGAGCCAAACCAGTTCCAGGTCCCACCATAATAATTGGAATAGATGGATCAGCTGGCAATTTGAAATTAGATGGCCTGATAAATATAGGAGCCCAGCTACAGTCACTGTGCCTCTCCAAGGGAACTGCATTCTGATCATATTTTACATGAATGTTTATAATTTGACACTATAAAACTAGAGGGCAAACCATTTCATTAACCTCCCATAATATCTAAAAATGCTCAAAATTTGGCAAAGATCTGGCTCCATCATTTAACTTCAAATTTTCCACCATTGCTGTTAAGATTCTAAAATACCTCAAATAACCAAAGGCAGAGTCTGAATTATACTTAATTCAAACACTCAAGTAAATCATACAACTTGTTTACACAGTAGTCAGTACAGACAAAAACTATTAAAAATATCTTTCAAAGCAAAATATCTTACAAATTTGTAACAGCTAGGAACCATAAACCCTACATTGTCAAAATACTTCAACATCGATGATGGATTTCGAATCCAACAAATTATCTACTCTCAATCTCCCCAAAATTAAATCAAATTGAACATCAATACTTTTGTACTAATCATTATGCACAGCAACAAACCAATGTTGAGAGAGAGTTCTTTGAGGAAGGAATTTTGAAGTAAAACCCTTCAAAAATAGAGTGCCCTATTTTGTTTTGAGATTCAAAAAAAGCAAAAGTAGTCAAATGATTTCATTATTTTTAAATGAGCAATCATTGTCTTTCTCTTTTCCCCCCTGATACGGCTAGCAGTTCGATAGTTCACCAGTATGGAATGATTTTGTTTTTATGAAAATCCAAAATAAAACTATGAGAATGGTTTTGTTTTTATGAAAATCCAAAAATAAAACCATGGAAAGTCTTAAAACATGTAGGAAAACTATAGAATTTGCAAACAAATTCATACCAATCATCTCAGTTCAGAACTATATTCCAGCCATGCAGTATGAAAAACAATGCTAACTTGGATTAAGGTCTGCTCTCGGTTGGTGAATGTATATGATTGCTACTTACTTTTCCTCCAATAAAGAGAGGAAAAGGAATTTACCACTTCCTTTACTATATCCCCTTCAAACTGACCCCATTTGATTAAAGAGAAAAAAGGCACCAAGATCAAAATGCATCATTCTAGCAACACAAAGAAGAGATGTTAATAAATCATCCTAAGCTCATACATTCAATAAAACTAACTAAACTGGTTTCAAATCTAATTAATTTCTTGTCTGTTATGCTATGCCTAAAATACCTCCTCAAACAGCCAAGCACCAAGATGGTGGTTCTCATCACAATTTCCTAAATCTTTAATGCAACACTTCTGAAATATTCTTTCCTAGTGAGAGAAAAGAAAGCATAAACCAACGAATTCGTTATCTCGAATACTACTTTACTTCCTTTCTTTCATTTTTGTGATCAGTTTCAATTCAGACCAAGAGGAAAATGCAGAAAGGTGAAGCAGAATAACAAAGGTATAAAGCCAAAAAAACAGCACAAGCATTATTCAAAGATAACATGAACATTTTCCTGCTATGCTTTATCTTCCTTCCAGAGAAAAAAATAATAAAAAATCTATAAAAGATATAGAAGTGCACGTGCTTTTCTTTCATTTTGATGACCAGTTACAATTCAAGATCAATATGATGAGGGTGAATCCGAGGCACAGAAGACATAAAACCCAAAATACAATCCAAGATTAATATGATGAAGGTGAATCCAAGGCACAAAAGACATGAAACCCAAAATACAATTCAAGATCAATATGATAAGAAGGATGAATCCAAGGCACAAAAGACATATAACCCAAAAATGCCAGTAGAATTATTCAAAAATTACATGATCACATTTTTCTGCAAGCTTATGTGCGCCTCCCTCAACCCTTAGAAATCAACATAGAGATTGATGTCCACATGTTTTTCTTATTTGAATATCCAGAACCCTACACACTGCTGACCTTTTTCTAACCCTTTCAAATATGTTTAAATGTGCACTACGGTAGTTTCTCCTACATCCTCGAAAAAATGGACAGCCAAAAAAAGGGATCAAAGGTTGAGTACATCTCTGCCAATATTCATGCATTTGAGGCGATGCTAAAGTTTTGAAGGGTGGAAGTAATATTTCTAAGTGCAATGAGCTTGGACTAGTAAAACAGATACTTATTTCTGGACTCATCACAAATTGTGTTCATACCTTCATCCAGGTTGAACAAACTCCTTTATGAATTCTGCCAGTAGGACTCGGGCCATAAACTACTGCACATGTCACATGAACACGTGTTGGAGCAAACCTGCACTAAAAGAAGTCAATCACTCTCAAGACTCCACCTGATGATATGTTGTGCTTAACTGGTCATATAGACTACTTTTTTTAATTCAGTTTATTCATCCATTTTAATTTATGATAATTTGACAAATTGATAAAGCAAGATAAAAAATCCACCTAGGAGATGACGAAATAGAATAGTAGCGAGGCTGCAGGCGTGGAGCCACTGCAGCAAAAAATACACCAAGAGGAGGTTTGGCTGAAGGAAACTCAGCCATTACCTCAAGGAGACTTCTCTGACATCCCACAACCCAGTGGGCATATTCGTCCTAAATGAAAAAGGACAGATTTTAGTGACTGATCAAGAAGTAAATGAAGAACGAATAGCATACAACAGGTTCTCCAATTCATATGACAAACTAAAGACAAATTCACCTTTCCTTGAGGGGATGATAAGAACTTAAGCCTTTCTGCTTCACTGGTTTCAGAAGCATGAGCAGCTAATGCAATCAAAGCAGCCTGGTGCCAGTTTACGGATTTTGAGAGGGAAGAACAACTTGGTTTCACAAATAATTCATGAAAAAAATGTAAACAAATGGAACCAAGAGGAATAAATATTTAATGCCTTTCGCGGAGGATTCAACAGATCTGCGTAGGATGCAAGAGCAGTGCGAAGCATGCATGGACCAGGAAATGGAGGTGGCAATGAGCCACCAAGTGATGTACCATCTTCTTTGTCAGAATGGATAGAAAATAATAAATCCAAAGGCTGGCCCAACAATTTTGCTGCTTCTTCAACTGTTGCATCACAATTTTCAGAAAACACACCTACATGATCTCCAGTATCATATCTGTGAATTGAAAATAATAATAATAATAATAATAACAATAATAATAATAATAATAAATAGGGAAAAAGAAATAAGAAGAACAGTAATTAAATTCAGTCTTCAACTTAGAAAAATGAGGGGAGGAGGAAGAGCGAAATTACAAGATAATGAGCGCTTCATAGATTTGAAGAATAACATCACCTCTAGACAGATACCGATATAAATACTCAGCAAAAAAAACATTACAATCTAGAAAAAGTTGCTCTCTTCTAAGCATGAGAGGGACTAGAGTGAATATACTCATTTTACTAAAAGAGCCACAATTTCATAATCACTTTCTACCTTATTTACCATAGTGGCCCTTCATTCCATGTGTGTAAAATTAAAAAGAGTGATTTTTTTAGCTATTGAAATTACCCTAAAAACGATTTGAATTATAATTGTCCTAGACCAACCTCACCTCCCCCTCCCCCCCCCCCAAACGAGGTTGTCGTGGAGTTACGGGCCAGACGAAGTAACAGCTACATTTTTGTTATTTCATTTATAACCGAGAGCTCACTGTGGCAGGGTCCTTCAGGCCCACCCACAGCTGTCAAACTCAGGGTTAACCATGCAAGCCCCAACACCTGGGCCCAGGAGACATCAGGAATAGCTGTAATTGCGGGGATTAGAACCCAGGACCTTGAGGTCCCTTTGTCACCTCCCAACTAACTGGACTAGCCCCTGGGGGCAATGTAACAGCTTCATCATTGTTACGGGATAATGGTTTTCCTTTTCAGAGATGAGAATTTCTTTAGGATGGTGAGGAGTCAGTTTTTGAAGGCTGCCATAGAATTAAGATTAGGGGAGCTTCATCAGTGACTAGGAAAAAAGGATTCAGACACTTGTTTGTTTCCGACTTAGAGATTGGAGGTGTAAATGGTTGCTAATTTTCTGATTTGCTTAGATATTGGAGGTGTAACATCCTGAAGATTTATGTTGTAGTAGTATTAGTTCAGATACTTGTTTGTTTCGGACTTGCTTAGAAGTAGGAGTAATAGTCAAAAAAGTTTAAGGCCCAAGTATGAATTACTAATTGAAACCCAATTACAGAGATCAAAACAAGCTCGAAATGTGCTTCAATTTCAGTAGAATTGTACAAAATCTATTGTCATAAATTGTCAGGATATTACATAATTTCTGATAAAGCAGAATCCATATTGATAAAAACAGACGACAGTCTTAATTACAGTGTGATGATCTTTCTTAGTCTTGAAGAATAATAAAGAGAAGTTGAACAAGATTAGGAGACAAGATAGCTTAAGGCTATAAATACATGACCCCATAATTGAATAATTACACACAAAAAAAGTGCACACTAAAGTTCTCTCCTATCATATGTAATTTTGAGTTCACCATCTTATCGAGTTTTCATCCGATGTCCACCAAGCTGCAACCTTCATCTCTCAGCTTCTTTTTCTCTTCAACTCTCCAAATCCCATAGCTTTTGGATATGCTATTCATCAATTTTTCTTTATATTCTATTAAAGTTTCAAATGAATTCAATTTTTATTTTTCAAGTTAATAAGCTTTTCCCACCACTGCACAGAATTTACTGTTTACTCAAATTTGATTTCATAAATTCAAAAACCTTAGCCATGAATCTCAGAATTTTGTGAACTTCAGATATGATACTTTTTTATAAATCTTGTTTTAAAAGTTAAAATTTCAAATCTTGCTTCCTTATATATATCCTACGATATATGAAATATTCAATTATTGTTGTGCAGTAAATAAGTACCCTCAATAGTTTCCTCTTTTCCTTTCAATTTCATCCTCAAAATATCAAAAATGATGGTCAAGTCCTAAATTTTTTATTTATTTATTTCTATTTAAGCCTAATTCAATCAAAATGTATTATATTAAGCTACTAAGACAAATTATTTTATTTAGATGACCACAGAGAACAAGACACTTGGACTCTAGGATCACGTTGCATAAAATTTTCACTATCACTATTCTACAAAAGGTCAAGATTAAGGTGGGTTTCTTCCTTAATACTTAATTAAATGCTTCTTGCTGATGATATTGCTAGCATGTTACAAACAAAATTCAAGATGGAGGTTTAGCCAAAGACACGACACATAGTCCTAGTTGTAGTCCGCAAGTGCACAAGATCTATCTATTGCCCAATACAAGATTTTCAAGATGCTAATGTTCTTGTTATTCAATGTTGTTTGCATGTTTATTTAGCTTAGAAGAATGAGGCCCCACTGGCCTAAGTCTTTTGTTCACCTAATATTTTACTGACTTTCAGGATAAGGAGCTTGACGTGGTAGCAAGACATGGATGATGGTGGTCCGAAGTGTGGAATAAATTATAGTCAAATATTATTTGAATTTTCTTTCCAGTAATTTATTGAAATTTAATTATTCTTGAAAAGTATGCCAAAGTGTTTTGAGTCTTGTAAATGTTTTCAGTAAATTTTTGGGTAATATAATTAAGGTTTATTTTAGTTATCACCATCCATAAAATCTAGTGAAGAAACTGAAGAAAACAACTCGATGGTCTACAACTCATTAAGTTACAAGGATCTCCAACTGTGCAAAATACTGAACATATGACCTGACATCAAATTTAAACATTATCTTCATCCTTCTATTGTTCTTATGCATTTCTTCTTTCACTTTCTAACAAACTTTCCTGCTATTTGTCTCCCTTTCAACTTAGTCTCTCTTTTTCCCATTCTATATATTTGTCGTTTTTATTTTTTAGCTTGACTTCTAATAATTGACTTTGATCAAGAATATTTACCATGTGAGCCCCTTTATTTTTTCACAGTGATTGCTCCAGAGCTGCAATTACTTAAAGACCACTTTGAAGTATTTCTTATTCACTTCACTCCTATTCGCACAGGACAATAAAATATTTCTCTATTGTGGGCAAATGCATACTTGCCTCAAGACTAGTTCATGAATATTTTTCCCAACACACCACAGCAAAATGGTCTTACTGAGACAACTGATAGACATCAAAGTGATGCCTGTATGATGATAATCACATAAGTATGCTAATATAAATTAGAATAATCCAATGGTCCCTACATGTTATATTATTGAACGAGACCCTATGTAGCCTGAGACCTCCCTTAGAAATATTGTGCATACATGGTCAGCTGCAATGGTTAGAAGTTGAGATGATGTCAAAATTGTTAAAGACTTACATTATACCAGTTCCTGATAAATCAAACTCCAAGTGTATACAAGACCGACCAGACTCAGGGGTGTGAAGCTCTCTCTGGACAGCAACATTGACTCTTCAGAGAAATAAATAATAAAGTGGTCAGAAGGCATATAAGAATCAGATAAACATACAAAAAAGTTACCTGCATGGATGGTGAACGTCGTAAGAAGCATCCCCATTGGCACCACATGTGTGGTGATCATCATACAATGACATAGAAGGATCATGAATTACAACTCTATATTCTGGAATTGCAGCAGTATATGGGGTAGACACAGAGTCTACATCATCCTCACCCCTAAGAATTAGATCCAGCTCAGGCCATAGTTTTTCCTTCCTACATTAAACAACATCCTCGTCATTGTAACAGTAGCAATTTCTGATCTTATGTATTCATTACTTACACATTTCACAAAAACATAAAACTGGAGAAAAAGGAGAACAAAACCAGCAAAGAGACAACAAGCAAGCTACTCTGAAAATATAGGGTACAAACAAGTACACTGCATACCAAGCAGTGAAATCATCTTCGATGCACTGATCATCATCTCCAAGACCTAAAGTCAGAAGACGTTTTGCACCTGAGAAGGAGAAAAATAAGTCACAAGCCTCTAACCAGCTACGTACATCAGAAGTTAAGATTGGTTTGAATTAGATCAACAACAATGCTTTAAGGCCTCCAATTCCACGAATCAACACAAGCAGAATCCGAACCTCCACACCAGCTTTTTGTTTGTCCTCTAGCGAGGACACCCTCACAAAAAGTGGCCAAAACAGCGTATCGCATGCAAAGGAATTTGAAATAATTGGGGAGGAAACTCAACTCAAGAGCATGTGAATCCGCATAAAGAAAATCGACGTAAACTAAATTGTATGGATCAACTTCTATAAGGCCAATATTCTGTATAGTACCAGAAACTCGAAAAAGTTCATAGGGTACATATTTATACAGTTCATTCTAAATGTTCTGTATGTACGCTTTCTCAAGTACTACCATATAAAATGGTCAGCTTCTCACCTGTCTATCAAAACTTTAAGCAAGAGAAGTACCCTCGAACCAAATGGTGGCAAAGAGAAGCGGGTAGCCTACTGGAGTCATGGGCTGCTCCTCATCGATAGAGGACTGTATTTTGCTAAACCTGGGTAGTTACAATGTTGAAAAGGCTAAAATTCTTTGGGGAGTCATTGTACACGCTATATGCTGGTCTATTTGGCTAGAAAGAAATAGTAAAAAAAATTAAAATGCAGAGGAGACTTTAGATTGAAGTATGGACAAACTAAAGATTAGAACTGCATGGTGGATTTCAGGTCATAAGTTTTTTGGGGGCATTCATGACTTTGATGCTTATAGAGATTCGAAAGCTTGTAATGTAGCTCTAGTTTTCACTTTCTTCAATGGATTTCTCATGCATGTAATTATTTGTATTATCAATAGAATTTCTGTTTCTAATCAAAAAAAAAAAAAAAGAGGGTAGCCTCGGTCTTATCCCCGCTAATGTCATTCACAGCATACATAAATATGTGTGTGCGTTTGTGTTCATGCATCTTATCTTTGTAACCATATGCAAGCATGTGTGACTGGGTCGTGAAAAAGTTCTTTAGTTCTGGTTGATCATCGTAGCGATGGCAGCTTATTAGGGCACATTCAGTTATCAGTATATGAGCAGATAGTGTTTAATCAGGAAGCATCGCATGTTTGGTTGATGAACAGAATGTGCGACCCAGAGTCCATTCAGAAAAAAGCTCCAACCCTCGGATTCTACAATCTTGACTGACCTACCTGATTAGCTATGGAACAAAATATTAATTTTGCCCTCTGAATAGCAAAATTTGGATAATTATGTATTATTAATCGTAAGAATTTTAGAAAATTTAGCAGCCCCTCTTGTCCTTCAAAAAAAAAAAATCAAACAACAACCATATCCTTCGCTCAGTTTCTTAAACCAGCAGCCACCCCTCTTCCTCTCTGCTGCATACAGATTCAAAACCAACGGCTCCCCAATTATGTCCATCTTTCGAAAGAGATGCAGTGCAGCAGTACATTGTTATATTAAGCAAGGGTATTTTTGGGCCATGCATCATATAAATTATTCAGCATTCCAGCCAAACATATTAATGATATTCTGCCTTTTGTGAGTGATCAGTACCTAGTCAAACCAAACAAACATTCTGGGGAATATATAAGGTGAACAGTACAATCAACCCTATCTAATCTATCGGATTAATCCCATCTTGAAAACCAAACGACCCCTTAGTGAATAACAGAGCCATATCCAAGTGTTACTCGAATTTAGGAACCTCAGTAACTTCAGCGGTTTCCATCACCACTTTATCAAGATATATAGAGATGGGGGGATGACAAGACCCTGCATTAATGAGAAGATACCACATACTTATTTGCTTAGGGGTTTTTCTGAATTGGTTAACGGCATTATTCTAGTCAGTGCTTCAGTTAATTAGGACATATATTTAATAACTTGAAATAAAAAATAAAAAAACAAAACAAAACAAAACAAAACAAAACGAAAAAAGCAATCTTCATCCCAAACAATATTATTTTGGCAGTTACCACATTTTCTTGTTCCCACATAAATTTGTATTTAGTTTCTCTAAAACTTCGTTTGCCTAGGGGGCAGCCATTGTATATCATTTTATTACATCTCAAACTTGAAATGTGTATTTGGATATGTCTACGTAATTTACTGTTATAGGAAGAATGTTTAACATTTTAATTTGGCATGAATATCCTTGTTCGGCCAGTGGCATGAACTATATGTTACGTATCATAGGGTAAGAGCATAAGTATAATTATGAATGAGTACAAACTAAAAGAAGGATAATCTAGCATGAGACAAAACAATTAGGCACAACAATAAGTGGGAGTTCTACACACAATAGTTTTTTCCAACTCTGAGCACACCTTGACTGTTAGACCAAGAATAAGATCCCTTTGATGTCTCTTTTGAACTCAAGAACCATCTCATTGACCAGTCCAAAACTAGCACACCTCAAATTTAGCTTCCAGCAAGCAAAAGACAATTGAAGTTATCTCCATGTTTTTGGTGTCCATATTTTTCATAAAAAAGAAAAAGCCCTAAGACACTAGCCCAAGCCCACAATCGCCCCTTATACCTAAATAACTAAGGATATCTGTTACAAGCCTAGATCTCCATCCATCATTTTTCCATCCTCATTCAGCGCTGCAAAATCAGCCCAGCCAACACGCCGCCCCTGAATTCAGCCAACTCAGTCTTTTGGGTGCCAGCCCCACCCCAGGCTGCCTAAATTATATTTTATAATATATATATATATATATGTTTGGAGCACACGATATTGGTCGTTATCTTATATACAGCTTAATGGCGATTTGAATTATATAGTACAACTTTATAGTGTGCTTGCATTTTACATTCACCTTAAATTGAGTTAATGTCTTCAAACAAAGCCTTTAGGAAAGCTTGAATCCATTACTTGTCTTCAATCTCTATAATTAAACTCTCAAGGCAAAATGTTCAAAACGTCATAAGCATGATTTAAAACTTCAAATTAAAAAATAAGAAATTAGGCCACCGGTGCACCTTGGCCAGTGGGCTGCCCAACCAATGCCTAGCAATTTCTGCAACACTCTACTTGTTTAAGTCCAATGGCAAAATGTGCACATTTGTTTTCCTTTTTACCATCTTGAGTGAGACAATTCATCTCATAAGGGTTGCACATCAATTTTAGTATAAAAGTGAGTCGGTAAATTTGATATTGATTCCAGGCCTTGTTCTTATGTTACTTGTTCAGAGTTAGTTAATTGGAGACAGTATACAGATGTTGAATAGTGATTTTTGCAAAAAACACAGCCAGTCAGAAAAAGGACTTCATGTGCCTAACTGCTAATTGATTCAGTCTCAATGCTAGGAATAGAAACATCACGGAAATCAAGGACCCCAGTCAAAATCCTAACATATTGAGGTGTTGTATAAGCTCGTGAAATCAACCAACAGATGAAATAACAAATAAATTAGAAAGTAAAGAGAAGTATAATACCACACAAAAAATATGTATAATGTACCTTGTTCACTTAACTTGTCATCAATTACCTCCCCAATCTGTTTCAGAAAGATATCTGTTAGGTAATTTAAATGAAAGGTTCTTGTAGAACTAAACTAGCCAGAACTTTAAAGTCTATAATGGATGGCTGCTCCCCACGAAAAATTTGGAGATAAAACCAACTTCAGAGTGCCGCTACCACAGCGGAAAGAGAAGAATATACCTTGTTAAAATGTTCATACTGGCGATTTCCTAAACCAAATACACCATAGATAAGCTGATGAAGCCAGGGTTCTCTTTCCTTTCCCTGTTCCATATACAATGGACATTTAGAAAAAAGCTCACCTAGGAGGGATGAAAACAACACATGCAATCATGTTACCAACCTCCGTGAACCATTTATAGAATCTAGCGGCATTATCAGTTGGCTCACCATCACCATAACTGTACTACCATCTCAAGTATTCAGCAATTCCAGCAAAGAAGATTCGGAGATAGAAAGTATTCAATATCAAGTTAAGATCATTCATAAGTGAAATATTTCTTCTTACGTTGCCACCATGAAAAATGCTAGGGTCTCTTTCTTGAGCTTTTCCTCATATTGATCATCATCTGCTGCGTAATCATCCTAGAAGAAAAGAATGCAGAAAGGAAAGATAACATCCAACGGCCACAAACCATTATAAATCAAAGGAAATGCAACATCTTCAGAAATAGCAAGCTGCATGAAGACATACCATATCCATAACTTTCACAACTGCCTTCTCATATTTTGCTTTGATCTCCTCTGCTAAAGCCTACACAAGCATATAATAGAAATCACAGTGTCAAGATTAGCATCACATATGGAGCAGACATAATAGATTAGTGCTATATGCTTAACAGATGGTCACTCACTTATCACTAACTGAAAACAGATCTTTGATCATCTTGCACCACTTTTTACAAAGAAAAATGTATCAGCAACTGAAAACTAATAATGCTACACTTTGATTCTCATCATTAACTAGTTAAATTTTCACCCACCAATCCATGGCCAAGTTTTACATTTGAACTCTTTCATTTAGTTCTACTTAAACATCTACGAGCAGTCGGTAGACAAATAGAAGTTTGAGTCCTAATAAAAAGCCCATCCTTGGCAAAAGAATCAAGACCCAATGGCATCACCTCTTCTCACTAACAAATAAAAAGACTCCAAACAACATTAGCCTCTATTCCGTCCTTGGAAAATAAAAGAGGAAGCCATATAAACCAGTTGACTCAAAATACATAAATAAATAGATAGGCATGTAACCGAAGGTGGCAGCTTATTGATGAACCTATGGATCAAACCCAACTCAAGTCTTAAATATATTATGCAAGTTGTGTCCTAGTCAATCGGGTATACATAGATCTTCATTAAGTTTTGGTCCAAAATTATCCTACACAAGATATAAACTCAACCAAAGAAAATTCTAATAAATAATAATCTTTAACCTTATAAAATTCTAATCCATCCCCCTATTTCCAATTATATTCAAAAGAAAGAAAAATAACTCAACTTTTTCTTTCAAAACAAATTAGCATGAAAATTAACCATAATGTTCATAATTAAAGAACTAAATACACGCACACACAAAATGACTTAAGATGCTCACTGAAATGAAGAAAAGCGTATGCCAAAAATCGTGTTTTCAACTTCATGACTTTCGATAGGAATAATGTGGATTAAGTAAAAGCATAGTCCTAAATCTACATTAGCCCGAACAAATATGCCTTGCTCATAATAATCATTCGAACAAGATAATTCAACAAAAAGAGAGCATATTTTCAGCTTTCAACTAATGGATCCCACAACAGAAAAGAAAAATGATCGCTATTAAGACAATCACAAGAAATCAGTTGTTCATTACATAATAATCGTAGACTATCAGTCTTGACACTTTCGTCTAGATTAAAAGGAGAACTAAATTAAGTAGACTCTTCAAAACTATTCGAATTCGAAATCCTGGAAAGTAACATAATGGATAAACAGAAATCAGCAATCTGTGCTGACGAAGATACCTTGGCAAAACCCTCAGCGGTGCCAGTCTGGGTTCCGAAGAAAACGGTCACCTTAACCTTGTCGGGGCCCACATCCTCATCCTCTTCGTTATCCTTAAGCGGCACTTTGGGCACAACGACCTGCCTCGCCTCCTTACTCCGATTGTCGCCCGATCTCTTCCAAAGAAATACCAGGAGCCCCAATATCAAAGCCAAAGACGTCGTTAGCACCAGAAACACCGTCTCATCCCCCAGTTTCACCCCTATAGCTTGCTTCATTGATCTCACCAACTCCAGCCTCGACTCCATGTGCCCCTTTCTCTCGCTGCTTGTATATACGTATGTAAAACTCTGTCAGTCAAACAGAATAGAAAATGGAGTAGTAGGTGGGGGCAGCGATGGCGGCGGCGGCAGCGGCGGCGGCGGCAGCGGCGGCGAGGTGGGACCCGGTACTTGCTGTGGTGTGCGTATTGCCTTTTGACCAGTAAGTAAAAGTTCTGGTCGGTGGGCGCGGTGCTAGTGAAAAGGGACCTTTTGCCCCTACCAAATAATTGGAAATGAATTGAAACGTCTTTAGACGAGGTGGGAAAATGAAAAAAATTTCCTCTAAAAATTTTTGAATAAAATTATATATTATTAAAATACTTATATATATATACATACCCACATAACTACATTTCTTCATTTACTCTCTTTTTTAATATTTCTTCTTCCCCCAATATTTCTTCTTTCTTCCATCTATAGTTGATTTGAGAAATTTGGTAATGGATCAACAAAGAATAATAATGTAAGTATTTTCACCTTTTAATTTAAAATTATAGTACATTTCGTATAAGAAATAACTTGTTTTTACTGTTCTACGTCGTGCTAACTGTTCGACTGTAAAACTCAGACAAATGATGAGTTTTCAATAATAACGAACTGAACAGTGAACAGAGTGTTCAATCATCAATATCGAACATTTAGTATCGCACATAACTGCCCTTTGTTCGAACTTTAGTGTCGAACAACACTTACTGTTGGGTGATCTTATTTTTGTTCGACAACTTCTATCCAATAGAGATTTTTTTGCAATTGATTTTTAGGAGTCAAATGCACTTTCGATGGATAGTTGCAGCATAAATGTTGATAATAATGAGTTGGTGATTGATTATGGATATTTTTTCACAACAAACGTGTTATTTGAATCTAGGGAAGACTTGATAAATAGGTTTGTAGTATGGCAAATGAAAATGGGATGTTATCGCTGTTAAAAGATTACACAATACTCAAAGTGGGAGGCGGTCTCATGTGACTCTGGACTATGAACGAAGTGGTACCTACGATGAGTTTAAAAAGAAGGTACCCGCAAATATGGATGAATTGCACATAGGCTTGGAGGAAAACAAGTCAAAGATGTAGAGAAAAATATTTAGAACCAAAAAATGTAATTGTCAATTCATGCTACGAGGTAACCAAATTGATAAAGATTGTCATTGGGCAGTGGAGGTCATATGGGGCACACAAAATCACCCAATTGCCTAATACTTAGAGGGATACTCATTTGTTGGTCTCTTTACTCTATAACAAGATGCATTTATGCTTGATTTGTCAAAAAGTAATACTTGACCATGAGATATTTTGAGTTAATTGAAGAGTAAATGGCATAAAAATGTGTCAACGCTTTTAAGACTGTTTATAACGCTTGTCTAAAGCATAAAGTTGTCGAGCATAAAAGTCAATCCCAATTACAATATCTTAAGGGAAAATTGCACGAGAATGGGTATTTTTTTCATGATAGACGATGTGAGAAAACTAACAGGGTGAAAAATATATTTTTTGTTCACCCTACAAATGTGGAATTATTGGGTGTTTTTTCCAATGTCTTGTTGATGGACTGTGCATATAAGACCAGTCGTTATTAATTGTCTTTATTGAAAAATGTGGAAGTGACGTCGGCAGTTATGACGTTTTTTATTGCGTGTGTTTATATGGAGCCTGAGCATGAGGACAATTACTTTGCCCATTGTCATTGTTACTAATCGAGAAATAGCTTTGATAACAATAAATTCAATCTCCTTAGTTCCACTCATTTTTATGTAGGTGGCACATTTTAAGAAATATTTTAGCTAACTCCAAAGAAATGTTTTACGTGAACGAGAAGTGGAATTCGTTTAGTAATTCATTTAATGTACTAATGCTTGCTGAAAATGAAGTTGTATTCAATAAGTTTTTAAGAAGGTTTGAGGATGATTACTCAGATTAATTCAAATGTTGTTCATTATTGCATCAGACAATGGATCATACCATACAAAAAACAATGTATGTCGACATAGACAAACAATGTCATGTATTATGATAATGTCATAACAAATATGTATTTACATCTAAATATGCTGATATGTTCTATGTTGTCTACATGTCTAAAAGGTTTTTTATTTATTTTTTGTAAGGTGGAGAGTCACCATGAAAAGTTGAAAAGACATCTAGAATTGAACCAGGGTAACTTTGAGACATGTTCGACCCAAAGTCAATCTGTTCTTGAGACATCCCACACTGCAATGAAAGCTATGTTTGAGAAGAGCATTAATGTTGTGCAATATAGGTATAAACAATCAATATTCAAGATTTTGAGAGGAAAGGTTTCGAGCAAAACATTGGACAAGATACTTAATAAGATAAATGGTATAGGTGATATCGGGTCGACCTTGCTATATTGGTGCATCTTAAGAAAGACATGTGGATTATCCAGCACACATGACTTATCCGAATTCAAACATATGGATACGCCCATTCCATCAGAGAAGATCAACAAATTTTGGGAAAAGTTGGATATGGAGCCATGTGAGTCGATAGAGAAGGATGGTGGGAATGTTGCCTCTGATATTGATGCTTGATATTCTGAGAGTATTGGAAATATTTGCAAAATGTTTGCCACTTTTTGTAAGTCAGAATATTTGTTGATGTTGAAGAGGTGGAGGAAAATAACAAATCCACAAACAACACTATTGCTTGAGCCTAAGATTCAAAAGAAAACTCATTATCGACGAAATGGGGAATGACAAAGAACTTCAAGATCAACAAAGCGTGATCTGATGCATTTGAATAGTTTGAGTCTATCAAGGGTAGTTGTTCTCCAACTAAACAGACTATAGACATCTATGCACCAACTCATGGAAAACCAGAGTTCGCTATGATGCTTAGATAAAAACAAAAGTTAATACATTGTAAAATTTATTTTTCAAGTTACGTAGATATTGATAATTTATTTGTCATGTATTATGTTTAATTGCTACATTTAATTGGTTGTGCATTGAAAAATGAGAATATCATATCCAATCTATTTTATTGATGATATACCATTTATAGTTCGGCAGCATTTTATTGAAACTAAGACTGTCGTTGGGATGGTCATTGTGTATTTCATATTGTGGCTAATGCAATGGGATTTGAAGAAGGAGTATGGTGTAAGTTTCATTGAGACCTTATAGAAGAGTTAAGAATACATGTAACAATATATACAAAAGTCTTCATCAAAATATATGCAGTTGATGATTATGATGACGTTAAATCATTTTGACCCTCAGTTTGTTATAAAAACATATTGACTTACATTGTTGGAAATAGGTTACCTTGGTTGTAAGTGCATACAATGTCATATTGGCAACGTTGTCAAATTTCATTTTCAACACCTTCCTACCCCTCTGGACAATTGTCTCAGCAAAGCTAGAGTGCATCTGTATTGCAATAGTCAAAAGGATGAACCATTTTATTGCAATACGTAAATCTAATTTTGAACCTTATGTTGTATTGGTTGTTTTGATAAACCACAATTATTTTTTGTGTAGGTTTCCTTACGTCCACGACATCCACTATCTCACACTGTTGCTAAGTGGTAATTGTAATGATTGCATCACAGGATGAGATGTAGTATGCTAACAACAATTCATTTTGTATAATCAGTTTATACGATTCACTCATTTTGGATATGATGTATGCTAACAACAATTGAGTTTGGTAGACCAGTTTAGTTGGTTTAATGAGTTTATTGAAAACTTGGAATGGTTATTTGCACATTCTCTAAGATATGATGTATGATAACAACAATTCAGTATGACTCTCAAGATACTATTTCATGCAGGAATAGCCTGCTTGAAACTAATATCTGAACACAAAATAAAGTGTTTGATTCAAGCTATCAAATAGTTAGGAACATGTTCGAATTCAGTATTGGTCATTGAGGAACATGCTCAAAAGCTACTACCGAACATTATGAATATGTTTGTATAATGCAACCGAACATTGTGAACATGATTGAAAGTTGCAACCAAACATTGTGAATATGTTCGATATTTTGAACCGAACAATATGACTTTGTTTGAATGTTTATACTGAAAAATATGTTTCTATTCAACATATTATACCAAACAATGTGAACAACGAGGAAAATTAGGACAATGTTCAGCAAGTCAAAATTCAAGTTTGTGTCCATTTTTAATTTGGTATTTTTAGTTAACAAAGGTACTAAATTAATGCAAAACAAGTTAACATAAATCACTCAATTCGAAACCAATATATAAAATTGGTCTTAATTAAAAGAAGTTAACATACATAAATTCCTACCAATGAATACATCAATGCAAATTGTTTCATATTTCAATCCCATCCAGATCCTCGTGTAGACTGGCCTCTACAACATGACTAGATGACTTAGGTTGTTCAGATGGGCCCTCATTTCCTCCACTCCACCCCAGTGGAGGTAAGCCATTTCCATATGTGTCATTTCATACTATATGGTTAGTGTCTTATCGTGAGCCCTCCACATTTGGATATAAGGTTCAAGATATGCAAGTGCATCGTGATTTTTCTCCAAAAGTTGACTTGCATTTGTAGTTCGAGGGCGGCGAACAATACTAGAACAACGATCGGGATTCTGCACAATCCGATGGATTCGTGGTACCATTCCTTATATCTAGGGGTAAACTACCAAGTCGGGAAAGCTATGTCGCCACATCGGCAAACAGATAGAACATGATTATCCCAACAAATTATCTCTCAGCCACCCCAATCTGATTGAGCTGCCCCTCGTTGATTTTATCTACTCATATGTATTTTCATATGCAATTCTTAGTGATCGCTAAACTTCATCAACCCCATCTTCCAATTACAGCTTCCACATGTGGAAGCTCAATAGCCCCAATTACTGCTAAACCAGTCAAATACCACAATCATACAACATGATAGTCATCTCTCCAAACAACATGAGGAAGGTATTTGTCTCTGGCTGCCAACGCTTAACAAAGGCACGCAACAATGATTTGTTTAGTACGGGGTAAGAGACAACCCGTAGATATATAAAGTTCATATACTTGAACAATCTTCTCCACTTTCCACTTGTAGGGTCCATCGTTACATCCCACTCCAAAAGAGTTATCGTGTGACATTGTAACCAAAGCAATTCTTGTTCCTAAACCTTCCAATTCTTTGTTACTATAGGAGTTTTGAAGTTTGGTATCAAAATTGGGTTCATTGGACCACTAACAAATGATCTTATCAAGTCACCCTCATCACTATCATCATCTAATTTGGGTTCCTCATGAGGTAGTGACACATTTTGTTCTTTTTGCATTAGAAGTGGCTCTACTACTTCTTTAGGTTGAAGCGCCTCTTGACCTAACAGTGTCTCTGTTACTTTTTCAAACTGACACCAAATGGTCCAACATTTTCGGTTTGACATTGTAGGTCGTATTCTTATCATTGCTTATTTGGATACATTTGATTGCATCCTATCTCTATTATAAACATACCCTATAAATCAACAAAAATGAAATTATTAGCATTATTATGTTCAACACTTAAAGCAGAATAAATCTAGAATTGTTCGACAATATAGTTTGACAATCTCAATTAATGTTCAAACGTGTGTGCCAAACATAAAATAATTTGCCCAAGGCTAGTTTGGAACATCCAACCGAGTAAGTGAAGTAGCGTTCAATAGATGTTGCCAAACATTACTTTAATTGTTCGGTAGGATGTTCCAAATGAGGCATAGGCTAACATCATGCTAGTATTGTTCAATAGATAAGTTTCGAACACAAACAAATGTATTCGACCAAGCCTGTCAAACATGAACAATTGTTTCAATTGATCAGGCTCGAACATATACAAGTAGGTGTGCTATAGGTTCCAAACAAAATGTCAAGAAAACGAAGAAAATATGAATGTTGTAGCGCCCCGTGCCCAAAAAACCAAGACTCGGGTTGTCATTGTGAGACTTAGACTATACTCAACCAAAAACCATTTAATAAAATACATTTAAAAGCCAGCGAAAGACTTAAAGGAAATGCGAGTTTGAAAAAGTTTTAATACAAAAGATTTCGTGCGATACAAAAAGGTTTCAAAGTAAAATTTGGTTTTAAAAATGAATATTATACAAAATATCACATTTTGAAAAGGAAGTTGCATGATAGAAAGAGTTTTTAAAAGACTCAACTTGTATTCACCCACAATTTCTGAGACAAACGACCAACATATGATATAATACGGGCCAAAAAAGACTTAGTACCTAACGTAGCATCCAAAACGCCAACATTTTAACTTAAACATACTTCAAGTTCGTAAGTCTACTTAAGTATCACAAAACGATAAAACATCGGAAGGGAGCCTTGCCATCACCTACTTATCTCCGTCAACTGTTGGACCTGAAATTTTTAAAAATAGCATCAAGAGACAACTCTAGAAGGAGTAGCTCAATGGGATAACTAATAAACACATTGTACTAATTAAATTAATTAACAATTCAAAACTATTCACCCATCCAGACTCGTACGTACTGGATGGTGTTAGCTGTGAGCCTGTATTCTCACTAGCGAATGCGGTGGGCCTGTATTCTCAGTTGCATTGTTGTGTGCCTGTATTTCCCACTAGCATAGTGTACGGTGGACCTTTATTCCCACTCGTAGATGGTGTGGGCCTGTATTCCCACTACCCGACCTAATGGCCAAATGAAACACGAGATCCAAAACATCAACCAATCTAACTAGTGCAAGATATTTGAAGTTACCTACTTAATCTAGTTGGTGTGCGGGGATAGCTTCAGGACAACACGGACATGCTTGTACTGCACTCCACACGGTTCACACTTAGACAATTCCCGTAATTGTAACTTATCAACCAAAATTATTATAGCTATGGTCATAGGATTCATTTACTCAAAACATTGCACAAACAACACATTTAAGAACAAATCCACACTAGTCAAAGTTTTCAAATAACTAGTATGTTACATATTGTTTAGTCACATTATCACATTATAGCAAATAATCTATTTAAAATTCTAAAAAGCTTATTTAATCATAAAACTAAACATGCATGTAATAATCCATCACATAACAACATGTTAAAATAGTTTCTTAAAATATAAATAATACAATTATATAAATACAAGTTTCTAACTTAAGTTTTACAAAACCGGTTGCCCAGTTGGTCTAATTTATAAAATTCACCATAAGTCGTACAAATCTCCAAACATTCTCATATGTTTAATATAAGTCCATAATGAACTCATTAATAACATAGTGAAACATTTTTGAGAAAAGATGACCACATAATGTTATAAAAAATCAAAATACATAGGGGCTGTCCAGTGCGTGTTCATACTGGACATGTTTCAATCCAAAATTCACTAAATATTCTACGTTGTTCCAAAAATTCTCAAATTTTAAAACTAGACTCCTAACATCATATATTAAATCATACTCAAAGGGAATCATCAAATTCCAAGAGAATTTTTAAAACTAACATGCAGTGAGTGATTTCAAATTTTCAGGAAGTCACAAAGATGGATTTTTGTAAAAATAGCAAATATATTCAAAAAATTATGAAATTGGAAACACAACATCCTAATACATTGTAGAGTACAAAAGTTAGATTCGAGAAAAATACCATACAAATATCGAAATTAAATCACATAACAAACTAGGGCAGATTTGACAATTAAAAGACGATTAACCACATAATTCATATAAATGGTGTCCTAAGCACGATTTCTACATAAAATATCAATACCCAACCTAGACTTATGAGGAACATCGTCGATCATACATGCAATGCAAATTTACAACCTGAAATGCTGCTAATTTAAAGAAAAGTGAGGGTTTAGCTATTATACCTTCAATCTTTAAAGTGGAAAACCGTAAAATGTGTTTCTTGATAACTTGTAAGCACTTGAAGCCAACAATTTTAACACTTCTTCTCTTCTTTAACCCTTGAAAATTTCTTGAAAAGATGATGTAATTGATGAAAAAAAAAAGCTCCAAAGTATCCTTCTTCTTCTTTTTATTTCTCTTGAATTTCTGGGGAAAAACTTGAGGAGAAAAATGTAGAGAGTTTTGGGAGAGCTTCTTCAAATTTTAAGAGAGTATTTGTGTGAGTTTGGGGTCTGAGGTGTGGTCCTATTTATAGAGGGATTGGGGGGGGGGGGGTTGAAATGCAATAAAGAAAAAAATAATTAAAACTAACTAATAAGGCATGTAATAAAATCAAACACAAACTTGTGCATGTGGGGTGTGTGTTGGACGGCTGAATTATGTGGAGTCTTGGGGTGGTGGTTTTGATCTCCATCACCTCATTCTAATGTCATAACATGATTATATTATATGGTGTATTTTGGTACATCATTTATAAAATCATGTATAAAAATTATGTAATAAGAATCCCATATATATGAATAATATAATTATGATACATATATAATATAAATAATATAAATATGATACACATAAAATTATAATGTCATAATAATACAAGTTTTGGATTTTAGGAATTAAAGAACTAGGGTCTTTTTTGGAAATTTCGATCGAAAAAGTGCGCACGTAAAATTCTACATAAAAATGATAAAAGAAATTTCTATTCCCTATAGATATATTTCTACCTAACTCAAGTATAATATTCTCATGCATCAATATAAAGTATTTGCTAACCTATTTCATTTATTATTCACGTTTTGAATGAGTCAAATCGCATGTCGGTTTCCTCGAAAGCCTATCCTGCAAAACTCACACCTCTTTGTACAAAATTTATTAGTATATTTTAAATCGATAATCTTCATTATAAAGCGAGTATTTTCAAAAATATTCATCAACAAATTGATATATAATATTGAAAGAGATTTTAAATGCAAAATAATATGTTATGCAGTTTTGGAAAAACGAGGTGTTACAAATGTCTAAATGATATCCTTCTCCAATGTATATTTTCATCTAAACACTTATAAAACAAACTATAAGAATTGACTTAGATTTCACAATGTATAAACAAACCATAGAAATATATAAAAAAACAAAATAAAACATCACAAATAAAGAATATATAACATAAATTATACATACCTGCGAAGTTCCTCAACTTATCCATGATGTTTAATTGAAAAATACAAACTTTTGAAGATGTTCCAATAATTTGGACGAAAAGCGTGTTCTCTTCTCATTCTTCTCTTCTTCTAGTTGTTTTCTTCTTGATCTTTTTCCTATTTTTTTTTGAATTAAAAGGTTATAATTGTCGTAAATAGGGTACATTTAGTAAAAATCAATTTTAAGTGAGGTGTATTTAGCCAATGGGATGTATTTTGAGGATTCAAGGGTGCGAATAGCCGCACCCATAATTGTTCCGGTGCAATTATTCGTACCCCCAAATAATCTAAATATGCCCTGATGGCTAAATACACTTCGCACCCATAATTGTTCCGGTGCAATTATTCGTACCCCCAAATAATCTAAATATGCCCTGATGGCTAAATACACTTCACTTAAAATTGAAATAATATTTATTTACTAAGTATACCCCATTATAAAAAATTTACCCTTTTAATAAAAAAAATAAAAAAATAACAACTCCCTCCCACCCCACTCCAAAATGGCAAAATGAAGAAAAATACCAAGGTTCGTCCAAATCAATCGAACAAATGTGAAAGTTCAGATTGTTTATAACTCTCTCCCTTCTAATATGCAACGTTCTTTCCTATTTGATAAGTCCACCTTACTTATATTGTTTTCATGCACGAACAGTGTAAGTTAGCTATCAAAGAAAGGCTCAAGGCTTAATGGGGCTTGCTAGGATAATTTGTGTAAATGGTCAAAATTGTAAGGATATTAGGGCTACCAAAGATGGTCTAAAATTACTTCCAAAATACACATTATTCTGTTATGTTAAACTTGAGCAAATCATGGGCAAGTTCTATATATTCTAATATTTATCTAACTAAACACACTAGAAAGAATCAATTGGCTTAAAATCGCACATGCTAATCACGATTCAAGATATATAAGTTATTCATTGCAAGCACAAATATCATTTTTTCACAACATGCTCAATTCATCCATAATTATCATCATTAGCATCAGTCAATACCACAATCATCAAAATAGAGAAACGAATACGATCCCTAGGCAAATACTACTAGCAAAACTAAAAAACGAAAACACTTACTAAAAATTTCAAGTATGAACAGGGATTCATGGTACGACATCCATCCACCCCCAAACTTATTCTTTGGGAAGAATAAGTTTGAAAAGATAGACGAAAAAGCCATGAATCACTAACCTCTATTGTATCATTGAGGAGGTGGGTCCGGAGGAGTTGAAACCCCCAATGTTTCATCGTGTCCTGCATGATTGCTATGTTGACATCAATTCTCTCGACAATTGAGTTCATGTGGGTGTACTCGTTTCTCAATTCCATGAAACTCCTATGAAGCTTAGCATGTCCAAGGAGACTCTTTAATGCTTTCTCTTTTGCACGAGGGTGCCATCCTTCAGTCTCATCCTCCTTGGCATGATTGACTCTTAAACTTGCACCAAGGCAATCCTGCTTTATTTCATCTTTGATGCTTCCTTTGCGAGATGCCTCCGTCTTTGGTTCTATAGAATCTCGCATAACTTTAAAATTGTCAATTAAATTCACACTATTAAAATTAATAGACTTCCAAGGAAGTATAATGCACTTATGTAAGATTTAAGAGACTCTGCCGGCAAAATTTCAGACTTCTTTTGATCGATGGTGTTTTGGACTACATCCACAACCTTGCAATCTTCAACATCTCCTCGAAACTTCTTTGCATCGTACAAAAAATATACCACTTTCTCATTATTTACTCTTGAGTCAAATTCCATTTTCTAATGTCCATGAGGGCTCCCGTGGTGGCTAAGAATGGTTTACCCAAAATCAATGAAATCTCGTGATCTTCTTCCATATCTAACACAACAAAGTTCATGGGAAATATGAACTTGTCCACTTTCACGAGCACATTTTCTATGATTCCTTTTGGGTATTTTATAGACCTATTTGCCTTAAATTTATGCTTGCCCCCAAATCACACAACACTTTATTGAAGTGAGTGTTGTCGATTTCACATGGTGTTTTATAGCTTCCTTGATTCTTCAACTTTTGTGGAAGCTTTCTTTGGAGAATTTCACCACACTCCTCCGTTAAATTGACTATCTCATGGCCTTCAATTATCCTTTTCTTCGCCAGAATTTCCTTAAAAAATTTAGCATAGTTAGACATTTGTTCAATTGCTTCAGCAAAGGGAATATTAATTGATAATTTCTTAAGATTTTCTAAGGGATTATTATATTGTGTCTCTTTCACTTGCTTCCTTAACCTTCGTGGAAATGGCAATGGTGGAATGTATGCAGGATGTGGCACATATTTGACTTCCTTTGCTTTTTGCCCCGATCCACTCTCTCACTTTTATTTTCTTCTTTGTTAGGCAGCTCATCCCTCACATGTATGGCATTACATTGCTCATTTGAGTTGATTTCAGTGGTACTTGAAAAGTGTCCCTTTTATTGTATGTTTCCCACTATTTTAGCCATTTGACCAACTTGCGTCTTCAAAGATTTTATTTGAGCTCCGATATTGATTGTGAATTTGTTCATCATGATGGCTAAATTATCAACTTGTATGCCTCTGTATCCAGCCATTGCTTTGTGGTCTGCATAAAAACGCAACTATATTCTCCAAATCCGATTTCTTTCCATCATTTATAACTCCATTTATAACTGAGAAATCGGGTGTTGACTGCAAACAATTGTTTGGATTATAATAATTGAGTATATCTCTTTGTCCAAATTGTTATTGTGTATAATTATCATTGTAGCCCCGTCCTTGCATGTAACTCACATCCTTCAGTGTGTCTTGGGCTACAATCGCTTGTTCTTGAATATTTTCATATGGTAACATGACATTCTTGGTTAACAACTTAATGGCTTGGGCTATGGTAGTCATTTGTGCAGACAACATATATGTTGATTTGGCTGTTACTTTCAAACATCACAAATATGTTCAAAACTTAGACCAGAACGGAAAGGGGGAGGTCATTTTTAAATATATATATATATATATACATACATATACACACATATATAAGGGTATGTTAGTAATTTTAATATGGTTTAATTTTGTCTTATGAGGTGTATTTAGATGATTCAGGGATGCGATTCTGATTTTTAGATTTATGTGATAATGTAACACCCCATTTTCCAAAATTGGATAACATATTATTTTGCATTTAAAATCTCTTTAAATAATATATATCGATTTTTTTATGTATATTTTGGAAAATACTCGCTTTATAATGTAGATTATCAATTTTAAATATACAAATAAATTTTGTACAAAGAGGTGTTGAGTTTTGCAGGATAGGCTTTCAAGGAAACAGACACGTGATTTGACTCACTCGACACGTGAATAATAAATAAATGGGTTAGCAAAATGTTATATTGCTGCATGATAATATTATACTTAAGTTTGGTAGAAATATATGTGTAGGGAATATAGAAATTTCTTTTATCATTTTTACGTGCAAACTTTTTCGATCGATATTTCAAAAACTCTAGTTCTTTAATCCCCTAAAATTTGTAACATGTATTATTATGACATTATATGGAATTTATATTACATAATCTAGTAATACATAATTTTATAAATGATATACCAAAATACACCATATAACATAATTATGTAATGACATTTGAAATAGGTGATGGAGATCAAATCCACCACCCCAAGACTCCACAAAATTCAGCCAACACACACATACCCCACATGCAGTAAGTTTGTAATTTATTGCATGCTCCAAACTTGTTTGTTAATTACACTTTTATTTTGTATTTTAGCCCTCTGATTTCCCTCTATAAATAAGGCTAAGAGCGGCCCTCAATCAGCTCATTTTTCCCAAAAAATTAAAGGAAAAACTCTCTCAAATTCTCTGTACATTTTCTCTACATTTTGTCTGCACTTTCTCTACACTTTTGGAAAATGAAGAAGCAAATTTGGAGCTCCATTTCATCACCTTTTCAAGAAGATTTCAAGAAGGTTAGAAGAAAAGAAGAAGTAGCAATTATGGTATTCAATTCCTTACAAATTTTTCAAGAAACTCTTTTAGGGTTTTCTACTTAGAGAATTGAAGGTATAATAGCTAAAACCTCAATTTTTTTTTTAATTAGGAGCATGTTTAGGTTGTAAATTTTCATTGCATGTATGATCGAGGATGTTCCTCATAAGTCTAGGTTGAGTATTGTATTTTCTTTAGAAATTGTGCTTAGGACTCCATTTGTATGAATTATGTGGTTAATCATCTTTTAATTGTCAAAATCTACCCTAGTTTGTTATGTGATTTAATTTCGATATTTGTATGGTATTTTTCTGTAATCTAATTTTTGTACTCTACACTATATTAGGATGTTGTGTTTCCAATTTCATAATTTTTGGAATATATTTGCTATTTTTACAAAATCCATCTTTGTGACTTCCTAAAAATTTGAAATCACTCAGTGCATGTTAGTTTAAAAAATTCTTATAAATGTTTATACCTGGAATTTGTTGATTCACTTTGACTATGATTTAATATATGACTTTAGGAGTCTAGGTTTAAAATTTGAGATGTTTTGGAACAACGTAGAATATTTAGTGAATTTTGGAATGAAACATGTCCAGTATGAACACACCTACTCGACAGCCCCTACGTTTTTTTATTTTTTATAACATTATGTGGTCATCATTTTTCAAAAATATTTCACTATTTTATTAATTAGTTCATTATGGACTTATATTAAAAATATGAGAATTTTTGGATATATGTAGGATTTATGGTGAATTTTATAAATTAGACCAACTGGGCGACCGATTTTGTAAAACTTAAGTTAGAAACTTATATTTGTATAATTGTATTATTTATATTTTAAGAAACTGTTTGTACAATGTTTTTATGTTATGAATTATTAACATGCATGTTTAATTTCATGATTAAATAAGCTTTGTAGGATTTTTAATATATTATTTGCTTTAATGTGACTATGCCACTAAATGATATGTAACATACTAGTTATTTGAAATTTTTGATTTAGTGTGGATTTGTATAAATTGTTCTTAAATGTGTTATTTTTGTAATGTTTTGAGTAGATGAATCCTATGACCTTAGTTAGAATAATTTTGGTTGATAAGTTAAAATTACGGGAATCGTCTAAGTGTGAACCGTGTCGAGTGCAGTACAAGCAAGTTCGTGTTGTCTCGGAGCTATCCCTCACACCAACAAGATTAAGTGGGTAACTCGAGTGATTATACAGGACCACCGCGATGTGAGTGGGAATACAGGCCCACCGCATCTGCTAGTGAGAATACAGGTTCACAGCTAACACCATACCAATACGTACGGGTCTAGAAGGTTGAATAACTTTTACTTGTTAATTAGTTTAATTAGTACAATGTGTTTATTAGTTATCCCACTGAGCTAGTCCTCCGGGAGTTATCTCATAATGCTATTTTTAAAATTTTAGGTCCGACGGCTGATGGAGATGAGTATCTGCTCGCAGGGCTCCCTTCTAGTGTTTTATCGTTTTGTGATACTTAAGTAGACTTATGAACTTGTAGTCTATTTAAATTAAAAATGTTGGTGTTTTAGATGCTACATTTTGTACTAAGTTCTTTTTGGGTTGTATTATATTATATGGTGGTGTTTGACTCAGAAATTGTGGGTGAATACGAGTAGAGTCTTTTAAAAACTCTTTCTATAGTGCAACTTCCATTTCAAAATGCGATATTTTGTATAACCTTTGTTTTTTAAACAAAAATTTACTTGAAACCTTTTTGTATCGCATGAAATTTTTTGTATTAAAACTTTTTCAAACTTGTATTTCCTTTAAGCCTTCCGCTGGTTTTTAAATGTGTTTTATTAAATGGTTTTTCGTCAATTATAGTCTAAATCACACAGTGGCGACCTGAATTGGTTTTTTTTGGGCACGAGGCACTACAGATACAAATATATGTTCTTTATCAAAATGACCAATACAACATGAGGTTCAAAATTTGATTTATGTATTGCAATAAAATGATGTATTCTTTCGACTAATGCAATGCAAATGAATTGTGGCTTTGTTGTCATATCTGTTCTGAGGTGTAATAAGTTGTTGCAAATGGAATTTGACAATGTTACCAATATCACATTGTATGCATTTGTAACCAGGTGTCCTACTTCCGGCAATGTAAACCAATATTTCTTTCTAGAAAACTAAAGGTCAAAATGACTTAACGCCGTCATAATTTCATCAGTCACACCTATTTGGATAAAGACTTTTGTATATAACACTAGGTGCAGTCTTAATTCTTCCATAAGGTCTAGACGAACCTTACACCATGCTCCTTCTCCAAAATCCCATTGAAGAAGATATGAATTTTGAATGTATGATAAATTTCATAATTGAAAAGACAAAAGAAATATTATTTATAATGGGATTGTCTTTGTATATTCAAAGACAGTAAGAATTCTGTGTTGGTAAGCATAAGACGGTTGGTAAGCCCAAAGGATTTAGGGTGTTCCACGCAGTGTTCCCATAGAACTTACTTGTCTGAGATATTTACATAAGAATTCTGTTATAATTAGTATTCTGATGGCTGTTCAATTAAGAAATTTATTTCGTTCAAATTCTACATCATCTTCATCAGGTTCTAGTAATAATAGAAATGAAAATATAATATTAAGTAATGAAAGACATATACCTATAGATTATTCAAATTGGACTATACCTCAAGAACAAATAGAGAATATCTATCAAATAGGATTAACAGACTTCAAAATGGCCTTCTCAGTCAAAACACATGAAGAAACTCTGTCTATCCAAGAAGAATCACAAAGTATAAAATTATTAAATATAAATACTATACAAAAATATATAAAGAAAAATTATAATTATCTTCATATAGGATTAGTACAAGTTGCAGTTAAACCCTTAGTCCATATAGGTGTGGATTTACCTATATATCTAGCACTTAGAGATAAAAGACTGATAAAATATAAAACTTCATTATTATCAATGATTCAAACAAATATATGTAATGGACCAATATATTTCAATTGTTATCCAAACTTTTCAGTTGATTTAACAGATCAAAGAATTTTAGATTCTTTGATATTAGATGTTCATGTACAAAGAAAATAATTTCATCCCTGTAAAAATTTTGCAATAATATATAGAGTATATTTTAGATTATTATCATCACAATTAAATCCAAAATTAAAAATGTTACCCACATCAAAAGATGAAACAATATTATTACAAGTAGATGCAGAAAACCCTACTGTTTTTACTCCAAAAAGATTAAAATGGAATGTAATAACAATTCCAGATCAGTTTATAATAGAAAATCAACAAATTCCTAGAAATATAGAAAGACGTGAAATAGAAGATATAATAGAAGAATCAAATGGAAAAATTAGATTACAATTCAGCTCTTTTAGAGAACAACCAACTACTTCAAAAGCAGGAATGAGTAGAAAATCTACGTCTAGTGTAGATTATAACCCTAGGTATAGATTTAAAACACCTATTCCAGAACAAACACCTGATAATTCACAAATATATTCTGCTCCGAATTCACCTACATACTCTAGTATAATGGTAATAAGTTCAAACAATCCTGAAAATTCTTATAAGATTAATTGGAAAGAATTAAGAAGAAAATTTGAGTTAGATTTATATAAAGATGAAAGAAAATGGTTCAAAGAATTAGAACAAATTATCAAAGATAGATTAAAAGAAGAATGGGAAAATTATATGTTAAATATAAAGATGGATATTTCATTATTCTCATTTTTAAATATGTATTTATCACAAATAGGAATAGAGAAATGTTTTAGACAACCAAGTATTTTGGTTAATCATACTTTATATAAAAAATGGATATTAAAAGATGATTCAAATATTACTTCGGTTCATCCTCCAGAACAGAGTTTAAAATTACAAACTAGTAATGGAGAGGTAATAGCAGATCCTTATAAAAAAGGAAGAATAGACAATGGACCGATAACTAATAATGATATTCAAAAAATTTTACAACAAAATAATTATTCTAATCAAATATTAAACACCATAGCTAATCAAGTAGATCATATGAGTAATAATATGACAGAAAAGAATTTAGATAATAAAAATAAAGAAAAAATAACTAATAAAGCTGAAAGACCATTTTTCAAAACAAATAGTGTTGAAATAGATAAAAATATAAGATTAAATAAAAATAGTGATGTATTAGCAAAAATAGCAACAAAATTATCAGAATTAGATAATAATAAGATTAATGTTTTAGATAGGGAAATAGAATCTGAAACAGAGAATGAAGAAAGTTCAAATTGTAGTAATAATTCTGAAATTGAAGAAATAATTGAAAATTTTGATGATAATGATAATATTAATAAAATATATACTAGGCAAAGAAAATTTAGAGGTAATACTAGAAATTATTATAATAGACCTACTCCGGCAGATATAGGTTATGAAGAAAGAAATCAATTTACAAAAAGCCATTATGATGGTTCATCAATAACATAATGGAATATAGATGGAAAAACTGAATATGAAATTTTAAATACTTTACAAGAAATGGGAATGTCTAAAATGGCATATAGATTACAAGGACATTCAGAACAAATTGCATGTAAATTAATTGTCCAAGGATTTACTGGCCAATTAAAAAATTGGTGGGATAATGCATTAGATTTAAATACAAAAATTGATATAATGAATCATAGTAGAGAAGTTGATGATGATGATGGTAATATAAATCTTGAGAATGATTCATGTGATTTCTTAATAGTTACGATATCAATGTATTTTATAGGAAATCCAAAAGAGGAATTTAATTCGTCAAAAATTATTTTAACAAATTTAAGATGTCCTACACTATCTGATTATAGATGGTATAAGGATGTTTTTCTTACTCAAATACTTAGAAGAGAAGACTGTAATATGTCTTTCTGGAAAGAGAGATTTATTATGAGACTTCCAAAATTATTTGCAGAAAGAATACTTCAAAAACTTAAAAGTGAAATAGGAACAGATGATATTCCTTTTAATAATATGACATACGGCCAACTCTTTGCTTTCATAAAGAAAGAAGGATTAGCTTTATGTTCAGAACTTAAATTACAAGCAAAATATAGATCTGATAAAAATAATACAAGGAAAGAATTAGGATGTTTCTGTGAAACATTTGGTTTAATGAAGATTGAACCCCCTTCATTATCATACAAGAAAAGAATTGGAAAATTTAAAAGATTTAAAGAGTATGAAGAAAAACCTAAGTATAAAAAATATAAAAGAAATAAAGAATATAAACCAAAAAATAGATATAAAGGAAAATTTAAGAATAATAATAATAAACCAATAGTTTGTTGGACTTGTGGCAAACCAGGTCATACTGCAGATAAATGCTTTAAGAAGAAAGATAAGATAAAAGAAATCAAAAATAAGGAAAAAGACTCTGATTTTTTAGAAGAAGAGTCAAAAACCTCTGAATATAGTAATAGTGATACAGATAATAGTAAAAAAGATTTATGTGGAATTTGTGTTATAACAAAAGAAAAGAAAGGTATAATATTTGATTTAATTCAACAAATTCAAGATCAGGATATTAAAAAAGAATACTTAAATAAATTAAAAGATTTAATAATAGAAGAGGATACAAAGAAAATTAGTATTAAAGATCATTTTAGTTTAAATAAAATATTTGATAAATATCCAACAGATAATATTTTAAGACAAATTACGACTAAAGATTTACAAACAGAAGTTAATTTACTTAAAAAACAAGTTAGTCAAATGCAAAAGGAAATATTTAATTTAAAAGAAAAAGATTTAGAGTTAGAAGCCAGAATAATGGTTAATAATAATAATGAAGCTAGCACTAGTGGCACAAAAGATAATCAAGATAATGATGAAGAAATTTCTGAAAAAGATTTTATAAATAATATACAAAGAATACAATTTCAAAAATGGTATATTAAAATAAACTTAGTAATAGGAAAATTTCAAATAAGTTTAATAGCATTATTAGATTCAGGTGCTGATCAAAATGTTATTAAAGAAGGAATAATACCTTCAAGATTTTATGAAAAAACAAATAAACAATTATTCACGGCAAATTCAAAACCATTAAATATTAGGTATAAATTATCAAAAGCACATATATGTAATAATGGTTATTGTTTTAAGAATACCTTCACTTTAGTAAAAGATATTTCACAAAATGTTATTTTAGGAACACCATTTTTAACGCAAATTTATCCTTTTCAGGTTGATAGAAATGGTATTAAGACAAAAATTCATGGGAAAATAATAGAATTTAATTTTATTAATCCTATAGAAATGAAAGAAATAGTTTTATTACAAAATTCTTCTATATTTAAACAAATAAATAATATCTATGATAAGAAAAAAAACAAATTAATTTCTTAAGAGAAGAAATAGATTATAAAAGAATTGATGAACAATTAAAAGATGAAAAAATAATAAAACAAATAAAAGAATTAGAGAAAAAGTATTTAGATAATATTTGTAGTGAATTGCCTAATGCATTCTGGGAAAGAAAAAATCATATTATAAATCTTCCATATGGAAAAGATTTTAATGAAAGAAATATTCCTACAAAAGCTAGACCTATTCAAATGAATCAAGAATATTTAAAAATATGTCAAGATGAAATAAAAGATTTATTAAAGAAAAATTTAATAAGACCGTCAAAGTCTCCTTGGAGCTGTTCTGCTTTTTATGTAATGAAGCAGTCAGAATTAGAACGAGGAGTTCCTAGACTAGTAATTAATTATAAACCTTTAAATAAAGTATTACAATGGATTAGGTATCCTATACCTAATAAAAGAGATTTAATTAATAGATTATATAATGCAAAAATATTTTCAAAATTTGATCTGAAATCTGGATTTTGGCAAATACAGATTAATGAACAAGATAGGTATAAAACAGCTTTTACAGTACCATTTGGACATTACGAATGGAATGTAATGCCATTTGGATTAAAAAATGCTCCTTCAGAATTTCAAAAAATAATGAATGATATTTTTAATGAATATAGTAATTTTAGCATAGTTTATATAGATGATATATTAATATTCTCAAAAGATATAGATCAACATTTTAAACATTTAAACATATTATTTAACATAATTAAAAGAAGTGGATTAGTAATATCTGCAAAGAAAATAAAATTATTCCAAACATCTATAAGATTTTTAGGTCATGATATTTCCCAAGGATATATTAAACCTATTAATAGATCTTTAGAATTTACAGAAAAATTTCCAAATGAAATTAAAGATAAAAATCAATTACAAAGATTTTTAGGATGTTTAAATTATGTTAGTGATTTTTTCCCAAATCTTAGACAAAATTGTAAACCTTTATTCAAAAGATTAAAAAAGAATCCACCTATTTGGACTGAAGAACATACAAATATAGTTAAGGATATTAAACAAAAGATTAAGTCATTACCATTCTTAGGAATTCCCAATCCTAAAGCAAAAATGATAGTTGAAACAGATGCCTCTGATATTGGATACGGAGGAATTTTAAAACAAGTAATAGAATCAAAAGAACAACTTGTTAGGTTTCATTCAGGTATTTGGAATGAAGCACAAAAGAATTATTCAACAATTAAAAAAGAGATTCTAAGCATTGTTTTATGCATTTCAAAATTTCAAGATGATTTATATAATAAAAAATTTCTTTTACGAATTGATTGTAAGTCTGCAAAAGAAGTTTTACAAAAAGATGTTCAAAATATAGTTTCTAAACAAATATTTGCAAGATGGCAAGCCATCCTTTCTGTTTTTGATTTTGATATTGAATTTATCAAAGGAGAAAATAATTCATTACCAGATTTTTTAACAAGGGAATTTTTACAAGGTTCTAAATAAATTTATTTTCAGATGATGGACAACAAGACAAAGTCTCAGATTTTGAAAGAATATGAACTACCTGAAACAAAAGAAATTGAATATCCGACTCCAAACAGAACCTATACCCCTTTACCACAAAATTTCCCCAGATTACCTTCACCTCAAATTCAGAGTTCAAACAGATTTTTTCCCCTTCAAAATCCACCAGAAATTCCTTTCAAATCTATTCTTGCAACAATTCCACAAACACCACCAAAACCTGCAAACATTGTTATGCCAAATCAACCGCAAACAGAAGAGCATAAATATGCTACAAAAGCCTGGATTGATGAGATAGGGTTGACTCCTTTCACAGAAATTCCAAAAGAAATGCAAGCAAAAGATTATATCAGAAATAGATTCCCTACATCTCAATATTGGGAATCTAATGATTTTCAAAGAAATCAAAGATATTATGAATTAATTCTTGTGGATACAAATTCTGCAGAAATAGTTCATAAGAAAAATGATGAAGGTCAAATTATTTATTCAAAGTGTATTATCAAGCAAGTTTTAAGTTTATCCCAATGGGGTAAATTTACAGATTCAAAATCCTTTTCCATTCGATTCATTCCAAAAGAATATAATTATATTGATTATAAGGATGCTTGGTATAGAACTTTCTATATCACTCCAAATTATCATTCCTGGTTCTTCACCTTTCATGTTTCTTGTCAAACAAATTTCCCCATTTGGTTTTATGAATGGTGGAAAAGAATGGGTTCTGAATCATCCATTCTTCCAAAGCCTGTTCTCAAAGGATTTGAAATCTTTGCAGAGAATTCAAATCTCAAAAATTATCAAAAAATGCTCAACTTTCATGCTGAGTTCAAGGTTCCATGGATTTTTTCATGGAATTTCTTCTTTAACAAAGTTTATTCTGATCCTTCTCCATTATCAATAATTCGAATTTTCAAAGTCAAATGGTGGGCAAAATTCCAGCAAGAAATTTGCTCAGAAGCTTCAATCAAACACTTTCTTCAAACAGGAAATAAAATCAGGTTTAATCCTGAGACTGGAGAAGTTTCATCTTCTCAAAAGCAAAAATCAAAAGACAAGGGAAAAGAAAAAGTCAGAGAATCAAGTGTAGAAAATGTTTCTCCACAACAAAAACAATTCTTCGAGATGGTCAAACAATTCCCAGAAATGTAACAGAAGTTTTTTGATTTCATGTCTCAAGAATCAACAAAATCAAAATCATCAGAAGAGTCAAATTCAGATCCGTTTGGAGGACCACTTGCACAGGATCCTTATGCATTTTAATATGTAAATTGTTGTAATAGAATAGGACAAATAATGTAATAGATTAGATTTTCATCAAAGTAGTGCAGAAAAATTCAAAAAGCTGGTGGCAGGATGTGAGTCATCAAGTCTCAAATTCAAAAGTTGCGGAAAGTATGCTGAAGACTTTTCAAGAAAAAGACAAAGTGTGACAAAGACTTCTCAAAAAATCAAAGGTGCCGACACTCTCAGATTAAAGACCAAATGAAGATGAGATTGACATGCAAATGAAGATTCAAATTAAAGACAAATGTAATGAAAATTCAAATTCAGAATTTTCTTTAAATAGACTCAAAATGTATGAGCTACTCACGCTTGAGTTTGCTCGCCTTTTCTATCTCTCTCATTACCCTCTGAAGTTGCTACTTCCTTTGTAGAACCCTCAGCCTTGTATTTTCAAAGACTATTAATCAAATTCTGTAAGTTTAATTATCTTCTTCCTTCTACATTTCTGTAGATAATTATACAATTGTATAATTTGTATATCGGCTGGAAACCCGAGCTGCCAGACGAAAAGAGCTTCTTTGAAGTTCGTTGCTCAGGTCTAACAACGCCACGTACAAATTTAAATGTTTACAATTTCAGATTTTATAACTGCTATTTATATTTCTTTCAAAGTTTTTAATGCTTGCATAAATTATGTGTTTAGAATCTCAAACATTAATGATACAATAGATAATATAATAATTAATCTAGCCAACAAACCCATAAAATACAAAGCTCGAGACAAACCCATATAATAATTTATTTCCTGTTTGTCTCGAGCTTTGTATTTTATGGGTTTGTTGGCTAGATTAATTATTATATTATCTATTGTATCATTAATGTTTGAGATTCTAAACACATAATTTATGCAAGCATTAAAAACTTTGAAAGAAATATAAATAGCAGTTATAAAATCTGAAATTGTAAACATTTAAATTTGTACGTGGCGTTGTTAGACCTGAGCAACGAACTTCAAAGAAGCTCTTTTCGTCTGGCAGCTCGGGTTTCCAGCCGATATACAAATTATACAATTGTATAATTATCTACAGAAATGTAGAAGGAAGAAGATAATTAAACTTACAGAATTTGATTAATAGTCTTTGAAAATACAAGGCTGAGGGTTCTACAAAGGAAGTAGCAACTTCAGAGGGTAATGAGAGAGATAGAAAAGGCGAGCAAACTCAAGCGTGAGTAGCTCATACATTTTGAGTCTATTTAAAGAAAATTCTGAATTTGAATTTTCATTACATTTGTCTTTAATTTGAATCTTCATTTGCATGTCAATCTCATCTTCATTTGGTCTTTAATCTGAGAGTGTCGGCACCTTTGATTTTTTGAGAAGTCTTTGTCACACTTTGTCTTTTTCTTGAAAAGTCTTCAGCATACTTTCCGCAACTTTTGAATTTGAGACTTGATGACTCACATCCTGCCACCAGCTTTTTGAATTTTTCTGCACTACTTTGATGAAAATCTAATCTATTACATTATTTGTCCTATTCTATTACAACAATTTACATATTAAAATGCATAAGGATCCTGTGCAAGTGGTCCTCCAAACGGATCTGAATTTGACTCTTCTGATGATTTTGATTTTGTTGATTCTTGAGACATGAAATCAAAAAACTTCTGTTACATTTCTGGGAATTGTTTGACCATCTCGAAGAATTGTTTTTGTTGTGGAGAAACATTTTCTACACTTGATTCTCTGACTTTTTCTTTTCCCTTGTCTTTTGATTTTTGCTTTTGAGAAGATGAAACTTCTCCAGTCTCAGGATTAAACCTGATTTTATTTCCTGTTTGAAGAAAGTGTTTGATTGAAGCTTCTGAGCAAATTTCTTGCTGGAATTTTGCCCACCATTTGACTTTGAAAATTCGAATTATTGATAATGGAGAAGGATCAGAATAAACTTTGTTAAAGAAGAAATTCCATGAAAAAATCCATGGAACCTTGAACTCAGCATGAAAGTTGAGCATTTTTTGATAATTTTTGAGATTTGAATTCTCTGCAAAGATTTCAAATCCTTTGAGAACAGGCTTTGGAAGAATGGATGATTCAGAACCCATTCTTTTCCACCATTCATAAAACCAAATGGGGAAATTTGTTTGACAAGAAACATGAAAGGTGAAGAACCAGGAATGATAATTTGGAGTGATATAGAAAGTTCTATACCAAGCATCCTTATAATCAATATAATTATATTCTTTTGGAATGAATCGAATGGAAAAGGATTTTGAATCTGTAAATTTACCCCATTGGGATAAACTTAAAACTTGCTTGATAATACACTTTGAATAAATAATTTGACCTTCATCATTTTTCTTATGAACTATTTCTGCAGAATTTGTATCCACAAGAATTAATTCATAATATCTTTGATTTCTTTGAAAATCATTAGATTCCCAATATTGAGATGTAGGGAATCTATTTCTGATATAATCTTTTGCTTGCATTTCTTTTGGAATTTCTGTGAAAGGAGTCAACCCTATCTCATCAATCCAGGCTTTTGTAGCATATTTATGCTCTTCTGTTTGCGGTTGATTTGGCATAACAATGTTTGCAGGTTTTGGTGGTGTTTGTGGAATTGTTGCAAGAATAGATTTGAAAGGAATTTCTGGTGGATTTTGAAGGGGAAAAAATCTGTTTGAACTCTGAATTTGAGGTGAAGGTAATCTGGGGAAATTTTGTGGTAAAGGGGTATAGGTTCTGTTTGGAGTCGGATATTCAATTTCTTTTGTTTCAGGTAGTTCATATTCTTTCAAAATCTGAGACTTTGTCTTGTTGTCCATCATCTGAAAATAAATTTATTTAGAACCTTGTAAAAATTCCCTTGTTAAAAAATCTGGTAATGAATTATTTTCTCCTTTGATAAATTCAATATCAAAATCAAAAACAGAAAGGATGGCTTGCCATCTTGCAAATATTTGTTTAGAAACTATATTTTGAACATCTTTTTGTAAAACTTCTTTTGCAGACTTACAATCAATTCGTAAAAGAAATTTTTTATTATATAAATCATCTTGAAATTTTGAAATGCATAAAACAATGCTTAGAATCTCTTTTTTAATTGTTGAATAATTCTTTTGTGCTTCATTCCAAATACCTGAATGAAACCTAACAAGTTGTTCTTTTGATTCTATTACTTGTTTTAAAATTCCTCCGTATCCAATATCAGAGGCATCTGTTTCAACTATCATTTTTGCTTTAGGATTGGGAATTCCTAAGAATGGTAATGACTTAATCTTTTGTTTAATATCCTTAACTATATTTGTATGTTCTTCAGTCCAAATAGGTGGATTCTTTTTTAATCTTTTGAATAAAGGTTTACAATTTTGTCTAAGATTTGGGAAAAAATCACTAACATAATTTAAACATCCTAAAAATCTTTGTAATTGATTTTTATCTTTAATTTCATTTGGAAATTTTTCTGTAAATTCTAAAGATCTATTAATAGGTTTAATATATCCTTGGGAAATATCATGACCTAAAAATCTTATAGATGTTTGGAATAATTTTATTTTCTTTGCAGATATTACTAATCCACTTCTTTTAATTATGTTAAATAATATGTTTAAATGTTTAAAATGTTGATCTATATCTTTTGAGAATATTAATATATCATCTATATAAACTATGCTAAAATTACTATATTCATTAAAAATATCATTCATTATTTTTTGAAATTCTGAAGGAGCATTTTTTAATCCAAATGGCATTACATTCCATTCGTAATGTCCAAATGGTACTGTAAAAGCTGTTTTATACCTATCTTGTTCATTAATCTGTATTTGCCAAAATCCAGATTTCAGATCAAATTTTGAAAATATTTTTGCATTATATAATCTATTAATTAAATCTCTTTTATTAGGTATAGGATACCTAATCCATTGTAATACTTTATTTAAAGGTTTATAATTAATTACTAGTCTAGGAACTCCTCGTTCTAATTCTGACTGCTTCATTACATAAAAAGCAGAACAGCTCCAAGGAGACTTTGACGGTCTTATTAAATTTTTCTTTAATAAATCTTTTATTTCATCTTGACATATTTTTAAATATTCTTGATTCATTTGAATAGGTCTAGCTTTTGTAGGAATATTTCTTTCATTAAAATCTTTTCCATATGGAAGATTTATAATATGATTTTTTCTTTCCCAGAATGCATTAGGCAATTCACTACAAATATTATCTAAATACTTTTTCTCTAATTCTTTTATTTGTTTTATTATTTTTTCATCTTTTAATTGTTCATCAATTCTTTTATAATCTATTTCTTCTCTTAAGAAATTAATTTGTTTTTTTTCTTATCATAGATATTATTTATTTGTTTAAATATAGAAGAATTTTGTAATAAAACTATTTCTTTCATTTCTATAGGATTAATAAAATTAAATTCTATTATTTTCCCATGAATTTTTGTCTTAATACCATTTCTATCAACCTGAAAAGGATAAATTTGCGTTAAAAATGGTGTTCCTAAAATAACATTTTGTGAAATATCTTTTACTAAAGTGAAGGTATTCTTAAAACAATAACCATTATTACATATATGTGCTTTTGATAATTTATACCTAATATTTAATGGTTTTGAATTTGCCGTGAATAATTGTTTATTTGTTTTTTCATAAAATCTTGAAGGTATTATTCCTTCTTTAATAACATTTTGATCAGCACCTGAATCTAATAATGCTATTAAACTTATTTGAAATTTTCCTATTACTAAGTTTATTTTAATATACCATTTTTGAAATTGTATTCTTTGTATATTATTTATAAAATCTTTTTCAGAAATTTCTTCATCATTATCTTGATTATCTTTTGTGCCACTAGTGCTAGCTTCATTATTATTATTAACCATTATTCTGGCTTCTAACTCTAAATCTTTTTCTTTTAAATTAAATATTTCCTTTTGCATTTGACTAACTTGTTTTTTAAGTAAATTAACTTCTGTTTGTAAATCTTTAGTCGTAATTTGTCTTAAAATATTATCTGTTGGATATTTATCAAATATTTTATTTAAACTAAAATGATCTTTAATACTAATTTTCTTTGTATCCTCTTCTATTATTAAATCTTTTAATTTATTTAAGTATTCTTTTTGAATATCCTGATCTTGAATTTGTTGAATTAAATCAAATATTATACCTTTCTTTTCTTTTGTTATAACACAAATTCCACATAAATCTTTTTTACTATTATCTGTATCACTATTACTATATTCAGAGGTTTTTGACTCTTCTTCTAAAAAATCAGAGTCTTTTTCCTTATTTTTGATTTCTTTTATCTTATCTTTCTTCTTAAAGCATTTATCTGCAGTATGACCTGGTTTGCCACAAGTCCAACAAACTATTGGTTTATTATTATTATTCTTAAATTTTCCTTTATATCTATTTTTTGGTTTATATTCTTTATTTCTTTTATATTTTTTATACTTAGGTTTTTCTTCATACTCTTTAAATCTTTTAAATTTTCCAATTCTTTTCTTGTATGATAATGAAGGGGGTTCAATCTTCATTAAACCAAATGTTTCACAGAAACATCCTAATTCTTTCCTTGTATTATTTTTATCAGATCTATATTTTGCTTGTAATTTAAGTTCTGAACATAAAGCTAATCCTTCTTTCTTTATGAAAGCAAAGAGTTGGCCGTATGTCATATTATTAAAAGGAATATCATCTGTTCCTATTTCACTTTTAAGTTTTTGAAGTATTCTTTCTGCAAATAATTTTGGAAGTCTCATAATAAATCTCTCTTTCCAGAAAGACATATTACAGTCTTCTCTTCTAAGTATTTGAGTAAGAAAAACATCCTTATACCATCTATAATCAGATAGTGTAGGACATCTTAAATTTGTTAAAATAATTTTTGACGAATTAAATTCCTCTTTTGGATTTCCTATAAAATACATTGATATCGTAACTATTAAGAAATCACATGAATCATTCTCAAGATTTATATTACCATCATCATCATCAACTTCTCTACTATGATTCATTATATCAATTTTTGTATTTAAATCTAATGCATTATCCCACCAATTTTTTAATTGGCCAGTAAATCCTTGGACAATTAATTTACATGCAATTTGTTCTGAATGTCCTTGTAATCTATATGCCATTTTAGACATTCCCATTTCTTGTAAAGTATTTAAAATTTCATATTCAGTTTTTCCATCTATATTCCATTATGTTATTGATGAACCATCATAATGGCTTTTTGTAAATTGATTTCTTTCTTCATAACCTATATCTGCCGGAGTAGGTCTATTATAATAATTTCTAGTATTACCTCTAAATTTTCTTTGCCTAGTATATATTTTATTAATATTATCATTATCATCAAAATTTTCAATTATTTCTTCAATTTCAGAATTATTACTACAATTTGAACTTTCTTCATTCTCTGTTTCAGATTCTATTTCCCTATCTAAAACATTAATCTTATTATTATCTAATTCTGATAATTTTGTTGCTATTTTTGCTAATACATCACTATTTTTATTTAATCTTATATTTTTATCTATTTCAACACTATTTGTTTTGAAAAATGGTCTTTCAGCTTTATTAGTTATTTTTTCTTTATTTTTATTATCTAAATTCTTTTCTGTCATATTATTACTCATATGATCTACTTGATTAGCTATGGTGTTTAATATTTGATTAGAATAATTATTTTGTTGTAAAATTTTTTGAATATCATTATTAGTTATCGGTCCATTGTCTATTCTTCCTTTTTTATAAGGATCTGCTATTACCTCTCCATTACTAGTTTGTAATTTTAAACTCTGTTCTGGAGGATGAACCGAAGTAATATTTGAATCATCTTTTAATATCCATTTTTTATATAAAGTATGATTAACCAAAATACTTGGTTGTCTAAAACATTTCTCTATTCCTATTTGTGATAAATACATATTTAAAAATGAGAATAATGAAATATCCATCTTTATATTTAACATATAATTTTCCCATTCTTCTTTTAATCTATCTTTGATAATTTGTTCTAATTCTTTGAACCATTTTCTTTCATCTTTATATAAATCTAACTCAAATTTTCTTCTTAATTCTTTCCAATTAATCTTATAAGAATTTTCAGGATTGTTTGAACTTATTACCATTATACTAGAGTATGTAGGTGAATTCGGAGCAGAATATATTTGTGAATTATCAGGTGTTTGTTCTGGAATAGGTGTTTTAAATCTATACCTAGGGTTATAATCTACACTAGACGTAGATTTTCTACTCATTCCTGCTTTTGAAGTAGTTGGTTGTTCTCTAAAAGAGCTGAATTGTAATCTAATTTTTCCATTTGATTCTTCTATTATATCTTCTATTTCACGTCTTTCTATATTTCTAGGAATTTGTTGATTTTCTATTATAAACTGATCTGGAATTGTTATTTCATTCCATTTTAATCTTTTTGGAGTAAAAACAGTAGGGTTTTCTGCATCTACTTGTAATAATATTGTTTCATCTTTTGATGTGGGTAACATTTTTAATTTTGGATTTAATTGTGATGATAATAATCTAAAATATACTCTATATATTATTGCAAAATTTTTACAGGGATGAAATTCTTTTCTTTGTACATGAACATCTAATATCAAAGAATCTAAAATTCTTTGATCTGTTAAATCAACTGAAAAGTTTGGATAACAATTGAAATATATTGGTCCATTACATATATTTGTTTGAATCATTGATAATAATGAAGTTTTATATTTTATCAGTCTTTTATCTCTAAGTGCTAGATATATAGGTAACTCCACACCTATATGAACTAAGGGTTTAACTGCAACTTGTACTAATCCTATATGAAGATAATTATAATTTTTCTTTATATATTTTTGTATAGTATTTATATTTAATAATTTTATACTTTGTGATTCTTCTTGGATAGACAGAGTTTCTTCATGTGTTTTGACTGAGAAGGCCATTTTGAAGTCTGTTAATCCTATTTGATAGATATTCTCTATTTGTTCTTGAGGTATAGTCCAATTTGAATAATCTATAGGTATATGTCTTTCATTACTTAATATTATATTTTCATTTCTATTATTACTAGAACCTGATGAAGATGATGTAGAATTTGAACGAAATAAATTTCTTAATTGAACAGCCATCAGAATACTAATTATAACAGAATTCTTATGTAAATATCTCAGACAAGTAAGTTCTATGGGAACACTGCGTGGAACACCCTAAATCCTTTGGGCTTACCAACCGTCTTATGCTTACCAACACAGAATTCTTACTGTCTTTGAATATACAAAGACAATCCCATTATAAATAATATTTCTTTTGTCTTTTCAATTATGAAATTTATCATACATTCAAAATTCATATCTTCTTCAAACTTGGCTCTGATACCAAACTGGGGACAAACAGGAGCTTTGTATTTTATGGGTTTGTTGGCTAGATTAATTATTATATTATCTATTGTATCATTAATGTTTGAGATTCTAAACACATAATTTATGCAAGCATTAAAAACTTTGAAAGAAATATAAATAGCAGTTATAAAATCTGAAATTGTAAACATTTAAATTTGTACGTGGCGTTGTTAGACCTGAGCAACGAACTTCAAAGAAGCTCTTTTCGTCTGGCAGCTCGGGTTGCATAACATATTATTTTGCATTTAAAATCTCTTTAAATAATATATATCGATTTTTTATGTATATTTTGGAAAATACTCGCTTTATAATGTAGATTATCAATTTTAAATATACAAATAAATTTTGTACAAAGAGGTGTTGAGTTTTGCAGGATAGGCTTTCAAGGAAACAGACACGTGATTTGACTCACTCGACACGTGAATAATAAATAAATGGGTTAGCAAAATGTTATATTGCTGCATGATAATATTATACTTAAGTTTGGTAGAAATATATGTGTAGGGAATATAGAAATTTCTTTTATCATTTTTACGTGCAAACTTTTTCGATCGATATTTCAAAAACTCTAGTTCTTTAATCCCCTAAAATTTGAAACATGTATTATTATGACATTATATGGAATTTATATTACATAATCTAGTAATACATAATTTTATAAATGATATACCAAAATACACCATATAACATAATTATGTAATAACATTTGAAATAGGTGATGGAGATCAAATCCACCACCCCAAGACTCCACAAAATTCAGCCAACACACACATACCCCACATGCACTAAGTTTGTAATTTATTGCATGCTCCAAACTTGTTTGTTAATTACACTTTTATTTTGTATTTTAGCCCTCTGATTTCCCTCTATAAATAAGGCTAAGAGCGGCCCTCAATCAGCTCATTTTTCCCAAAAAATTAAAGGAAAAACTCTCTCAAATTCTCTGTACATTTTCTCTACATTTTGTCTGCACTTTCTCTACACTTTTGGAAAATGAAGAAGCAAATTTGGAGCTCCATTTCATCACCTTTTCAAGAAGATTTCAAGAAGGTTAGAAGAAAAGAAGAAGTAGCAATTATGGTATTCAATTCCTTACAAATTTTTCAAGAAACTCTTTTAGGGTTTTCTACTTAGAGAATTGAAGGTATAATAGCTAAAACCTCAATTTTTTTTTTTAATTAGGAGCATGTTTAGGTTGTAAATTTTCATTGCATGTATGATCGAGGATGTTCCTCATAAGTCTAGGTTGAGTATTGTATTTTCTTTAGAAATTGTGCTTAGGACTCCATTTGTATGAATTATGTGGTTAATCATCTTTTAATTGTCAAAATCTACCCTAGTTTGTTATGTGATTTAATTTCGATATTTGTATGGTATTTTTCTGTAATCTAATTTTTGTACTCTACACTATATTAGGATGTTGTGTTTCCAATTTCATAATTTTTGGAATATATTTGCTATTTTTACAAAATCCATCTTTGTGACTTCCTAAAAATTTGAAATCACTCAGTGCATGTTAGTTTAAAAAATTCTTATAAATGTTTATACCTGGAATTTGTTGATTCACTTTGACTATGATTTAATATATGACTTTAGGAGTCTAGGTTTAAAATTTGAGATGTTTTGGAACAACGTAGAATATTTAGTGAATTTTGGAATGAAACATGTCCAGTATGAACACCTACTCGACAGCCCCTACGTTTTTTTATTTTTTATAACATTATGTGGTCATCATTTTTCAAAAATATTTCACTATTTTATTAATTAGTTCATTATGGACTTATATTAAAAATATGAGAATTTTTGGATATATGTAGGATTTATGGTGAATTTTATAAATTAGACCAACTGGGCGACCGATTTTGTAAAACTTAAGTTAGAAACTTATATTTGTATAATTGTATTATTTATATTTTAAGAAACTGTTTTTACAATGTTTTTATGTTATGAATTATTAACATGCATGTTTAATTTCATGATTAAATAAGCTTTGTAGGATTTTTAATATATTATTTGCTTTAATGTGACTATGCCACTAAATGATATGTAACATACTAGTTATTTGAAATCTTTGATTTAGTGTGGATTTGTATAAATTGTTCTTAAATGTGTTATTTTTGTAATGTTTTGAGTAGATGAATCCTATGACCTTAGTTAGAATAATTTTGGTTGATAAGTTAAAATTACGGGAATCGTCTAAGTGTGAACCGTGTCGAGTGCAGTACAAGCAAGTCCGTGTTGTCTCGGAGCTATCCCTCACACCAACAAGATTAAGTGGGTAACTCGAGTGATTATACAGGACCACCGCGATGTGAGTGGGAATACAGGCCCACCGCATCTGCTAGTGAGAATACAGGTTCACAGCTAACACCATACCAATACGTACGGGTCTAGAAGGTTGAATAACTTTTACTTGTTAATTAGTTTAATTAGTACAATGTGTTTATTAGTTATCCCACTGGGCTAGTCCTCCGGGAGTTATCTCATAATGCTATTTTTAAAATTTTAGGTCCGACGGCTGATGGAGATGAGTATCTGCTCGCAGGGCTCCCTTCTAGTGTTTTATCGTTTTGTGATACTTAAGTAGACTTATGAACTTGTAGTCTATTTAAATTAAAAATGTTGGTGTTTTAGATGCTACATTTTGTACTAAGTTCTTTTTGGGTTGTATTATATTATATGGTGGTGTTTGACTCAGAAATTGTGGGTGAATACGAGTAGAGTCTTTTAAAAACTCTTTCTATCGTGCAACTTCCTTTTCAAAATGCGATATTTTGTATAACCTTTGTTTTTTAAACAAAAATTTACTTGAAACCTTTTTGTATCGCATGAAATTTTTTGTATTAAAACTTTTTCAAACTTGTATTTCCTTTAAGCCTTCCGCTGGTTTTTAAATGTGTTTTATTAAATGGTTTTTCGTCAATTATAGTCTAAATCACACAGTGGCGACCTGAATTGGTTTTTTTTGGGCACGAGGCACTACAGATACAAATATATGTTCTTTATCAAAATGACCAATACAACATGAGGTTCAAAATTTGATTTATGTATTGCAATAAAATGATGTATTCTTTCGACTAATGCAATGCAAATGAATTGTGGCTTTGTTGTCACATCTGTTCTGAGGTGTAATAAGTTGTTGCAAATGGAATTTGACAATGTTACCAATATCACATTGTATGCATTTGTAACCAGGTGTCCTACTTCCGGCAATGTAAACCAATATTTCTTTCTAGAAAACTAAAGGTCAAAATGACTTAACGCCGTCATAATTTCATCAGTCACACCTATTTGGATAAAGACTTTTGTATATAACACTATGTGCAGTCTTAATTCTTCCATAAGGTCTAGACGAACCTTACACCATGCTCCTTCTCCAAAATCCCATTGTATTAGCCACAACACGAAATCAACAATGACCGTCCCCAACAATTTTCTTAGTTTCATGACATGTTCCCAAAAAATACGAGGTATATCATCAGTAAAATCAAGTGGAGGTGGTATTCTCATTTTTCAATGCACAACCTGTTAAACGTAACATATGAAAAATAATTATCAATATCTACGTAACTTGAAAAATAAATTTTACAATGTATTACCCTTTATTTTTGATTAAGCATGGTAGTGAACATTGATTTTTTCATGAGTTGGTGCAGTGATGTCTATAGTCTCTTAGCCTAAAGAACAATTGTCATGGATATACTCTACATATTTGAATGCACTTTGGTCACGCTTTGTTGATCTTGATTTTCTTTGACATACCCCTTTGGTCAACCAAAAATGTTAGGCTCAAACAATGATATTGTTTGTGGATTTACAACTTCTCTCAACCTCTTCAACATCAACAATTATTCTGACTTATTTGCCATGGTGATATATTGCAAATTTTTTCAATGCTCTCAAAAAGTCGAGCACCAATATTAGAGACAACATTCCCACCAACCTTCTCTGTCAACTCACATAACTTCATATCCAACTTCTTCAAAAACTTGTTGATTTTGTCTAATAGAATGGGTACATCCATGCGTTTGAATTTGAATAACTCATGTGCACAATATAATCCACACGTCTTTCTTAGAAGACATCCATATAGCAAGGGCTCAACCTCTATATCACCCATACCATTCATCTCATCAAGTGTCTTATCCAATGCTTTTCTTGGAACCCCTCTCTCAAAACCTTGAATATAGATAGTTTATAACTATGTTGCACCACATTAATGCTCTTCTCAAACAAAACTTTTGCTGAAGTGTGTGATGCCTCAAGAGCCCCAACATTTCTCAAAGTTACCCTAGCTCAATCCTAGGTATCTTTTCAACATTCGATAATGGTTCTCCACCCTACATAAAATGAATTAAAAACCTTTTAGGCATTTAAATAATATAGAATAGGTCAACTATTGAGATGTAGATACCTATTTTTTGCAACATTCTTGTAATACATCACATTGTTTGTACATAACGAAATATATCGTTCTTTGTATGGTGTGATCCATTGTTTGATGTAATATTGAACAACATTTGAATAATTTGAGTAATCATCCTCAAACCTCCTCAACAACTCAATGAATACAACTTTATTTTTAGCAAACATCAGTACGTTAAATGAATTATTAAATGAATTCTACTACTCGTTAGTGCAAAAGATTTTCTTGCAATTAGCCAAAATATTCCTTGAAATGTGTCACCTAGATAAAAAAAATATTAGAAGAGCGGAAAGTGGATTGTATTGTATATATCAATGCAACTTCTCAATTAGTGACAATGATAATGGGCAAAGATGATTGGTTCACCAATGATTTCAAGATTGTGTAAGTCCACAAGTAATTGTCCTCATGCTTGAACTCCATATAAGCGCATGTAATCGAAAACATCATATCAGTTGACTTCACTGCCATAATTTCAAATAAAAGGCAATTTTTAACAATTGGTCTTGTATGCACAGTCCGTCAGCAAGACATTTGGAAAAGTACAAAATGAATCCACACTTGTAGGGCGAGAAAATAATATATATTTCACCATGTCAATTTTCTCACATCGTCTATGATAAAAGAAATACTGATTCCCATGCAATTTTCCCATGATATATTATAATTGGGATCGGTCATTATGCTCGATAACTATGGGCTTCCGATGAGAATTATAAATAGTCTAAAGCGTGGAAACAATTTTTAGCCATTTACTCTTCAATCCACTCAAAACATCTTATGGTCGACTATTACTTTTTTACATATGAAGCACATATGCATCTTACACTGGAGTTAAGCGACTAGCAAATGGGTGATCCTCTAAGTATTGGACAATTGGTTGATTAGTGTGCCCTATATAACCTCCAACGCCCAATGACCATCTTTATTAATTTGATTACCTCGTAACATAAGTTGACAATTACATTTTTTTGGTTCTAGATCTTCTTCTCTTCGTCTTTGATTCTTTTCCCTCTAATCCTATCTACAATTCATGCATATTTATAGGTACTTTATTTTTAAACTCACGGTAGGCACCGCTTCAATCACAAGCCAAAGTCACTCGAGGGTGCCTCCTAGTTTTATTATTGTCTTTTGTTTTAACAACAACAATGATCCCATCTTCATTTGTCGTAGTACGAACCTTGTTTACAAGTCTTGCGTAGATTCAAACAACACCATTGTTGTTGTTGATAAAGTTAGTGTAGGTATATTTGAACAAGTTGTAACTATTTAGTCGAGACAAGAATTTGACTCTTTCTCCGTAAGATGAGATTGCCCCGTATTCAGTGCCCACGATCTATGGCAATCGTCCCCAATAAACAACGACTAGGAACTTAAGGATCGCAGTACAACAATGCCAAAATTTATCGGTAAATTACTTAATACTCATAACTTTCTTTAGACTTAGAGAGAGAATACTACAAATGCTAGAATGTTTTGTATGCAATTGTAGTGAAGTAAGATGAATGAATAATTTGGGGATCTATTTATAATATTTGAAGAGATATGGTGAAGAGATGTGGTGTCCATTCATGAATAGAGACTTTTTAGGCCGAAGTGGTGTGACTCACACCCCTTGGTGAAATAGGGGTCTTTTTAGGTTGAAGAGGTGTGGATCACATCCATTGGCCTTGGCTCAAAGCTATTCACCCTATGATACCCTTTCGCACAAGCACACACCCATTCAATCTAACACACCCGGTCGTCCATCCTCATATCTTTTCTCTTCAATATTTTTCATCTTTTAGTAGCCAACTTCCAGCATTAATTTCTCATTCATCCAAAATTGGATTTGAGAACATAATTCTCTAAAATTATCTATTCGGAACGTAGATTCTGATTTTACAACTTTTTTCCATTTATTTTGAATGGAACATCAAATTGAAATTGATGAAAGAATGGTCAACACCAATTTTTTTCTAAGCCAATTTCCAATAGTTGTGAAAAAATATCCATAATCAATAACCAACTTGTTATTATCAAGATTCATACTGCAACTCATTTAATAATGATGTCGAACACAAATTTCAACGTTCAACACTTTATGTATCGAATACAAACTTTGAAGGAACAAAACTTAGGTCGTAGTTTCCGACATCGAAAAAGAAATTGACAAATATTGTTTTTTAGGAAAGGAGGAAAATGAAGTGATGGTGGTCGGATTTATGGACGACAGTGACAAGAGTTTAAGAGATGGGGCCACCGCTTGGAAATTAGTGTAACGACAACAAAAGATCGTGAAGATCCCAGTGAAGGAAGTCTTGGAGAAAATGAAGTATTGACAAGATGGTGTGAGAGAAGAGATTGGCATGGAAACATATGAGGGGGAAGGGTAGGCTATTTCTGGTACTTTATATGAGATTATTTTACCAAAAAAATATAATGGGGTGATTATTTTCCATGCCCAACAAAAATTGTTTTCACACCACTTTTTTCTAAGCACGTCACAAAAATATTTTTAAAAATTAAATTGACTTAGTACACCACATTAATTTCCCATTGTACCACTTTATAAGAAAAAACGTTATATTACCAACTCTCTCCCCCACCCATGTCGACAACCCCCAATCCCTCTCCTCAAGACACACCTAACAACCGAACAACATAGCATAAACATTTTGGAAATATGTCAAACTTAGACTTTTTCTTCTTCTTTCTTTCCTTTTACTTGTTTGGTTTTTTAGTCACTATGATTTTAGATTATTTGTGAGAATGAAATGAATGAAAAAAGACCAACATTTGTGTCTTATTAGCCAAATGCTTTATTGTTTGTTCGGCCTTGATTTGCCAAATGCTTTATTGTGTGTTCAGCCTTGTTGACTAAATGTCATATTTGGCCTTAGTTGGTTGAGCATAATGTTTTATGTTCAATCTTAGTGGGCGGAACATAAGCACAATTCTAGTCCATCGACAGAAAATATATAATGTAAACGCTCAATACTCGTAAAATACTTGCATTATCATATCATTTAAATTTATGTTGTCTAATGTTGATTTCTTATAGAATATTATTCCTTAATCTTATTATTATAGGGTTTGTATGTGTGTGTGTGTTTATAGCCAAGAATAATGAACAAAAATAACGAGAATATTAGGGTTTCTGTGTGTAGATGGTATAAATATTAGGCTTTATGTGTTTTTTAAATATTTAATTAAATAAATATTTTCTATGTAAACTATGTTTAATTTTGTCCAAATAATTCATTTGGTGTGAAGAGTAATTTTTGTGGCTTGTTTCAAAACAACCTGTTAGAAAATTGGTTTATTAAATAGGTATGAAACCTATTTTGACCGATTTTTTAAGTGGTTAAATATTTAATTTTGGAGGAATTAAATAATGTATAACTAATCTAAATTAAATAATGTATAACTAATCTATGTTCCAAGTAGACAATTGTAGTGGGTTGAATTTCTCAAAACCAATTTTTGGTGAGTGAGAACATTAATGCCCAAATCTTATGATGTAATTAAATGAATTTCACTAGCGGGTGACCAAATGGGCCACACATGCACGAGCTCGGTTCGATCTCAGACTTGGCCTCGGTTATGGTCCGTGGCCTTAAGCTTCAGGCTTTGTCAGTTCGATTCAGTGAAGTCGAGTTTTGTGCGCATGCACTTGGACAAGTGGATGTCCAGGTTCATGTAATTGTCAGGAGTTAATTTCCTGAAGTTATGAACGTCATAATGGGGGTAACCTCCGGGAGTTACTTCTACCGCACGCACTTGAATAGGTGGATACCCGCACGTACCTGGACAAGTGGATGTCCAGGTTCATGTAACTGTCATGAGTTAATCTCCTGAAGTTATGAACGTCATAATTAGGGAGTAACCTTCGAGAGTCACTTCTCTCGCACGCACCTAGACTTGTGGATGCCCATACGCACCTGGACAAGTGGATGTCCAGGTTGATTGTAACTCACAGAAGTTACTCTCGGGAGTTTGAATGCCCACTAACTCCATAATTAGAGACTTGAATCCCCAATTGGATTTGATGCATATATATAGGACCATATCTGCATGCAAAAATAACACCAGAAAGATCTCGCATCCATATTTTGAAAATTATATCATTTTAGTAAGCACTCAGTTCTCACATAATTCTACTTTGTTGGAGCTTCTGATTTAGTGGTGCTTCCACCCAGAAGACGGAAATCGTTTCATCTTTGGGAACGATATGTCAAACCATGAGCATTAGCTGGAACGTATTCGTTTTGCGAAGAGAAGTCTTCCTCGACTCGATTTCTAACCATCCATTTTTATTCTAGTTTCGATGTCCCAAAGTCATTCCCGGAGTGAAGAATTTAAAGAACATCTTTTCTTTGTTACCTTCACGATCCATGAAATAGAGGAGCAAATTTGTCTAATTAATTTTTTTTTTTAAATTCTTGTAAGCCATTATTGGGTGTTATAACCAACACAACCTAATTTTGTTTAATGTTAAAAGGTGGTAATTATTTTTAACTATATACATTAGGAACTTGTTATTTATGTTTATGGAAATAGGAAAATATATATAGTGAGAGAACCCATTTATGTTCCAAATTTTCTATTATCATGTCCTGACAAATCTAACATCAGAATCATGTAAAACCCCATTATTATGACAAAATAAGGTGACCGTAGATTATTGAGTTATATAAATAAAAACATAATAAAATCTAAAATAAAAAATAAAAAATCTGAACCACTTGTATGAGAACCTTTTTAACTGATTCCCTGTGCCCATGGTGTTATTGCAGAAAAAAGAAGTGAAAATTCATCCTTAAACTTCTTTCTCTGTTTGCAACCTAAACAAAGATGAACTACAAAGATTTCCATTCTTCAGCCAAGGAAGAACCCATTAGAACCTTAAAATATCTTGAAGAATTCCTTTCAATTTGATTCTCTAATGCTTCTATGTGCAACCTTGATGAAAGTCTCTCCATAAAAAAATGAACGAGTAAAACTGAGGTGGGCAGAGGTGTATAATCTTGAAAAGTTTTGGAAGCAATTCGGATTTTATACATCAAATTTAAATTCACAAAAGGGTGAGGATTTGATTTATTACTTAATTCAATTATTGATAATTTATAGTCATACAAATCACAAAAAATAGAATTCCATTAAACTGTGCATACATATATATATATTTACTGATTTAAAAAATTTAAGTTTACATTTAGATTATTTTTCTATTTCCTAAACATTAATATTCAAATTAAATTATTAGATTTCCTGATTTGGTAAAAGAGTTTGAGCGGGAGATTTCTTGCTTTCTATTTCTAGGTTTGTGTGTATATATATATATATATATAATACATATTCATAATTTTGTTTTTGTTACTAGAATTGAAAGAAAATAAAACTACAATGCTCATTCGCATGTGTACTTCGCTCTAATTTTTTTTTTTCTAATTCAAATTTCAATTCAAGCTCACTCAACTCTCCAATAAAATTGGAGAAATAAATTCATGGAGAAACCAAATGATGTCCATTTTTAGTGGGGATGCATCCTTATATTTGCTTTTTCAAACTAAAAACTTGAAGTTCACAAAAAATATATAATTAACCTTTTGGAACGGAGGCTGTTTGCAATTGTTGATACATAGTTGCCAGTCTGTTGTAAGCCTCCATTCTTGTTAGTTGCAAGCAATCCATCAATATTGTTTGGCCAAATTACCATATATATGTTCTCCAAAATATACAAAAAGTAAACTTAACTACTTTAAATATTAAAAAAAAAAATTCAAAATCATATTCCAATAATTATATGTAATTTAGTCCAACTCATCCTTTTTTTTTTTTTTTTGCTAATGTCATAATATTTATAGTATATTTTAATTCTTAAATTGATCTTTACATGAAATTTAAATACCAAAGAAATCCATAGAGGCTAAAGTAATGTTAAAGGCCTGAACTCTTGAAAAAATTACTAAGTGTTGAGTAAAGTTAACTCTGTCAAATAAATTCGACTTAGGATGTCAAACTAAGTTAAGCTGAGTTATTTCAAAACTGAATTGACGTCAAGCAAGCTAGTTGTAAGACTCATAACTTAAAAGATTCTCCTCATAAGGCAAGAAGAATGAATCTTTAAGTTATCCCGAAAACGTTTAAAATAGTTATAGATAGTAGTGAGTTAGGTCATATGCCACAAGGATTGGGACTAATTACTAAGTATTGCAATATTATACGTACTTTATCTAGATTAACGAAAATTGATGAATAATTAATTAACTTATAATTATAATGGTGGTGGTGGTGGTGGTGGTGGTGGTTGTGGTGGTGGTGGTGGTGGTGGTGGTGGTGGTGGTCGTAGTAGTAGTAGTAGTGGTGGTGGTGGTGGTGGTGGTGGTGGTGGTGGTGGTGGTCGTAGTAGTAGTAGTAGTAGTTTAGTAGTAAGAATTATAACAACAAAACAACGAAATATCTTTCTTCAATATATTATGTAAAATATATGAATATAAAATTGACAAAACGATGAGCTTTGTTTTAAATAAAAAAAGGTAATATATTTAAAGAATAATTTTATGACTTTACTTTTGAAGAGTTGATTAAGCGAGTAAACAATTTCGTTACATCTGGATCTAAAGGGAAAGAGAGATCATGTGATGATACTGAAAGTGCAATGGTGCCGAAAGTGCATTGCTGTTGGATCCTTTGTCACTGAGAGGGCTAAACAATGGGGGTGGCTGCCGATTGGAATCTAGAGGTATAGAGATAGAGTCGTAAATGTGATAGATAAAATGGGCTTAGATATATTATAATTTTATTTAATTTGTAGTTCGAGTATTTAGAAACAATGAGCTTAGGTGTAAAGGAGATGGTGAACTCAACAACAACCTTGCTCTCGTGGTCGACCCAAGAAATAAAACCAAAATATTCCCAATCAACTAAACATGATCAAATTTGTTTGGATATGTGAAGTCCATCGAGAATAAATGCTTGCTAGTAGAAGATATAACAACCTTGGCTTCACAGTACAAGTTATAATCAACACAACTCAAAGGGAAAAACAAAAAGGAGAAGCCCATTCAATTTTTGTTGATAAATATGATTATTTTTATTTTAGAGATATTGTTTGATATAAATTAAATATCTCTGCTCCACTCGACCTCTTGAACTTATGATTGGAAATAATATTTTAGGGAGAATAATTTAAATATACTTTTGATATACCATATATTTTCCCAACAAAAAAGACTCCAGTAGATAGAAGTTACCTAATAATATATAGAATTCTGAAAAAGAATTAAGAAAAAGAAAAAGAAAAAGAAAAAGAAAAAAGAACTGGTAAAAAGAAATCAAAGATTATCCGACGAGAAAAAAAAAAAAAGAAAAGTCTACACATAAACTTCTCGTACGCTCGAGCACACTGAATCGGTATCCGGCGTTGTCCTCCACCCTCCCTGTTTTACCATTCCACCATAATTAAGCATACATCACGGATCGAATCCCCCACCCCTTCCCCATTACTTTATATTTACAAACATGTAGACGGCACGTATATATAAATAATTTTCTCACTCCTACATTCAGTCCCTCCCACATCTCTCTGACCACCCCTCTCTGATATTCCTCCCCAAACTTAAATGCTTGATCTTTCAGCTACTTCTTCTGTATTTGGGTTTCGGAATTAATGAGGAATTTTCACTTATTCAGATGAAGACATGAACGGCCACTGCATTCAGGTTGTAGACCACAAATTGAGCTGGATCGACTGGTGAATTTGATTGAGACATGGGTGCTTCTCCGGCCAAGTTCTTATTCGGATTCCTCTTTGTCTCCGTCCTACTATGGATTATATTTATGTACGCTTTCCTTACAAATGCTTGTTTAAACGTTTTTTAAGTTATTCGCTGGGATGTTCCTGATCACGTTGAAATGTAGCTATTACGCTTATGATTAAAACATGTAGATTCATGTTTGCTCTCGAATTAGGTGATTTGCAGTTGCACTTGCTATGATCATTGTCACTGTTGTCCAACTGTTTAGGAAACTGAAGAAGTATGATTATCATACCATTATTTAGGCACAACGTATAATCTATTATTTCATTTTATGTGTAACTTATTTCGGTTAGTGATATTTTGATTTACTCTGTATTTCTTTTTTTTTATACCTGTTGTTTATCTTGTGGCCATACTTTTCTTCTGTGGGTTAGTACTTTAGTTGAATTTATTAGAACAAAGTGAGCTGCATAGGGCTATCAAGTGAGGAAGTGAAGTATACCAGCTCTATGACCCAGTGCCTTTATTGATGTGAACATGGAGAACGGAGAGTTAGTATGAAAGTTGAGGACTGGACAGAAGTAGACGATTCAGGGTCTTGCTTGATGTTTTAGGGCAGGTTGGAACCCTGGAATGCAATATTCCTAAATTAGTAATTCATGCCTTTATTGATGTGGACGTGGAGATTGGAGAGTTAGTATGAAATATGAGGATTGGACAGAAGTAGATGACCTAGTGTCTTGCTTCATGTTTTAGGGCATAGGTTTGAACCCTGGAATGCAAAATGATGACTTGCAGATATACCTAAATTAATTTTAGTAATTCATGTTCAACCGATCAGGAAGATCATCTAATACTTAAAACATACATAATTGTAGAAGCTGTGCACTAATCTTGTGGGGGGATTATTCACTTAAACTTGTGAATACTACAAAAGGGGAATGTAGTGCTTCTTCTGATCCATCAAAATGGCTGCTGAATAATCACTTACCAAAGAACAAAAGTGAGCACATATGTGCATCATGAACTTAATAAATTTCCGATACTTTCGTTGCTTTTTATTCCTAATGACGCATAAACATATCCTCTTGGTACCGGACAGCTGAAACCCTCAAATGAACTGCCATATGTATTATGTATCCTGCAGTTTTGACCACTCTGTTAGATGCATTCTTGATTATGGACACCTGGATGAATCCCAGTATGAAATCCTCATTTTGAGGTTGTGATCTTTTCATAAAACCACTGAACAATTTTGGAAACATGTGATGATACTGAGTACTCGATGATGTATATAATTAACAACTTAAGAAAAGGCCAAAACTCATCCTATATTATTATCAAACTCAGAAAAAAAAGGGAAGTTCCTCAATGAAGAATGTATCCTAAGCTTTTTCTTGGATGCCTATTTGTTTGATAAGAAACAAAAAGTTTTATTGACCAATAGTTCTTAATACGAAGGGATGAGGAACCCCTAAGCACCTCTTGGATACCTATTGGTGCTTTTGTTTTCCCCTTTTTGGTGGTGAGTTGTTGGTGAGGTGCGAATGAACTTTCCGAGAAGTGTATATGAATTTTATGGTGAGAGGGCTTGATTTCTACAATTGCTTTATTATTACTTAAGCAGAAAGGTCCAAGATTAATATTTCATTAATCAAGTAGGTGCATGATCTTAAATGAAGTAAAAGACTCTTATGATTTGCAATGATGTATTTATCATTCGTAGCTACCTCCATATCCTTGTATTACGTCCCTTTATACTTTGCATCTTTTATCTGTTGTAGGGATGTTACATAAATGTTGATCCATCCTCTACTAAAATTAAACATTGGTGAATTTGACCATGACTCAAAGATGTTAAATTAACTGATTATGATGCATCCCATTTCAGGTTTGCTTCCAGGTTGCTGGCCTGGATCCTAAGTCGAGTGATGGGAGCGTCAGTTGGATTCCGGATTGGTGGATGGAAATGCTTGAGAGATGTTGTTTTGAAACTCAATAAGGTTTTCTTCATGCTGGTTTATATTTATTGATATAGAGAATTGTGCAATCATATTGTGAAACATGTCATTCCGACACTTTAGAAAGCATAATTATTCTTGTTGGACTCTTGGTGTTGGTACTGAACAAATGGCTGGACTAGGTACCTCATAAATGTATCAGGCTATTTTCCTAGTTCGGTAGCGATCATGTTTTAAGGCATTATTGTAAAATGCATTTTGGATTAAATTGGTTACTTAAAAAATGATGATGATATAATGCAAAATATCAGTGCATTAGATTTTGTGCATTGACCAAGTTTATCAAGACAAATTTATATTTCTTGATTGGCTTAATGGAATAGGTATTGCTACCTGCTACCTGCTACCTGTTAATAGATGAATCATGTTAGGATAAGCTTCTTAAATTTTTAGTTTACTTAAAAGTTTCAACAATTGGGGTTGGTACTCTTACTTTATGATGAATAAATTTTGAATTCAAACTGAAGATAGATTACTATGGGTTCTATAACAGTTGATGTAATTGTTATTTTCCTTTCTTTTGTGTCTTAGTTCTCACATTAATTAGTTGTGCACTTTGAAAACCTTTGTCTTATAGAAGTTAAGTTGATGTAAGTTTAAAAATTCCCAATCTAGGGGTTCAAATACACTGTTTACTAAATCTGGGAACAAGTCTGCATCAATTTGGAATTCTCTTGCACGTCTTGTGGCCTTAAGAGTAGCATAAACTCATTTTTTTTTCTATATATTCTATGGAACATTTGATACAAGGATAGACAGTTCCAATCTATTCACAATCATGGAAAATCTCACCCTGTTTTCTTTTTTTTCTCCAAACATTGGCGTAAATATTTTTCCATTTGAAGATTAATGAGTACCTGTATTACACTTGTTCAAAGAGAGTAAGAAATTAAATGAACTGTACCCTGTTCCATATAGTTCAATGCCAATTCATGCCCACTTTTTTGGGGAACAACTGAATTTGGAATAGATAGCTCTCAAGTATATGATGCTTGTTCTTTTTCCAGAGTATGAACACTGAAGCTTTTGGCATATTCTTGATTTATGCAGCACAATTCTTTCTTCATGCATGTCTAGGAACTATATGTGGTTACATATGTTGGCTGCTTTTGTGTTATTCTGGGGATATTTTTTTTTTTCTTTGGGGCCAATTATAGTAGTTTTTGTTAGACATTATCTATTAGGATACATCCTAAAATAGATCTATAGGAAAATGATTTTGTTCAACAAAAGAACTAAATGTGCCATTCCCCTGAACTAGATGTGCGTGAAGTAGCTAAAACAACATTTTCGATTTGCAAGCCATATTGTTACAGAAACTTGATTTGTGCTGATTTTGAGATTTGAGGGAAGTAATCTCATCTGATTCACTGCAAACAATTTGAGCTGACATCATATCTTGCATGCTTGGTGGATCTGATAATTGCAGGGTTCTATTGAATCCATATCTGTTGGCGAAATCAGATTAAGTTTACGGCAATCCTTGGTTAAGCTTGGGGTTGGCTTCATGTCGAGAGATCCAAAACTGCAGGTGTTAATATGTGATTTAGAAGTTGTAATTAGGTCTTCAAAGAAAAGCCCTCAGAAAACCAGATCAACAAAATCCCGCAGTTCAGGCAGAGGAAAGTGGATGGTTTTGGCTAACATGGCAAGGTTTTTGTCAGTTACAGTGACTGACTTGGTGTTAAAGGTAAGAAGTGCTTGGTTTAAATTAGTGCTTCCACTTTGTCACATTGCAACATTTTTGCTTCTTCGGTGGTTACTCTGAATAATGTGATCAAATCTTTTTAAGAGCAGGAACATTCTTAGAATGAGCATTACTAGTAAGGAAAGATGAAATTAAGCCTACTGACCATGCTTAGACTTTCTTATGTACAGCCTTTGATATTTATCCATAAGTGTAAATCATCCAAATCAAATTTCTGACCTTGCATTTGAAACAATTCTTTCAGTCTCTATGCATTAAAAATTCAAGCATAATGAAACCATTGCATGTATTCTCATTTTAAATGTTGGTTTCTCATGCTGCCGTTTGCATATCTAGTTATCAACTTTAACACAGATCTTCAGCCAATGTGATAGTAAATATCCATGAAGAGGAAAGCTGCTAGAGCGACCTTTAGAAGGAAAAGAATCTCAGGATATCCATTATAGCCACATTAACTTTATTATTAATAGTATGCTGATAGTGAACTGTCTTGTCAATGAAGATGCTTTGAGACAAAAATCTCATGGAGAAGAGCACATCTACTGCCAAATAAAAAAGGACTAGCATGATTTTTGATTGTCTGCTAGGATAAATCACTAATAATGACTGAACATGAATTCAAGCATGTCCTTGGTTTACATCTGTGGATGGTTCCTGTGCAAAAGAAGGTTACATTTTTTCTTGGCTGTTGGTTTTAGGCAAGATGCTCGCTTGCAATGTTTTGCAAAGAACATTTCTCATACATCCTTATGTGGCCTAGTTAGTGTGTTATGTATAGGAGCAATTCTAAGGACGTCAAACATCTTATTCTTCACAATATTTTTCTCCCTCCCCCCTTCTCCTCTTCTCGATCTTTTCAATAGGGTGCTGATAGAGATGAATTCTTCTTGTAGTTTTTCAAATTCATTTTTGAGCCTGTTCGTTTCCGATTTGGGCAGCCTTGTGAGTAAAAAGGTCAAATATCATGGAGAGTGATTGTTCCTACTTTTTGTTTGCCTCTTTGGTTAGAGCAGAATAGGAATTTTTGTATGATGATGCAGTCTCCTTAGAAGAGGTGATGCATGGGATTAAGTTAAGAGTTTGCCTTTTCCTTGTGGGTTCAAACCATAGACTTTAAGGCTTTTCTTGCATTATTGCTAGATTGGAGCTGCGTTTATTGGGTTGTGGAGGAAGGATTTTAGGAGAGAGATTGTCCCTAGTGTATGTAGGTCTGTATGTTTGAAAGGGAACAACAACTTTTTCTAGCTATAGTGAAGAGTCAGTTTTAGATTGTTGGGCATAAAATTCAGTCACTTGTTGTTTTCAATTTGTGTAGAGATTGGAGTCTAGCCCTATGATGCTTTAGTCTGGGCTATGTATAGGTTTCCATGGATGCCTTATCTACTAATTGTAACTCCTTATATTACGTTAATAAACTACTTTGTTTCTTAACTGAAAACAAAGAAGATATTGTAGCTCTATTTTTAGTTTATTTTTGGTTTATCAAAGACGCCTTGTCCCTCAATATTTTCACTTACTATGAATAAGGTTTTTCTTTCCCCATCCAATAATAATAAAGAAGGATAAAGAGAAAAGAATTTAAGCAGTGTACTGCGTTCCTGTCAGAGAAGCTTGCATTTAAGCAATGATTGCAGATGAAAATATTTCAACCAGCTGAATTTGTTGGATCTTGCACAAAATCAAGAGCACATAATTTTCGATCTAGGAACATTTGGAAGGGCGAAGTATATTTTGCTATCGTCTCCTGCAACATTTGCCAGAAACTTAAATAATACTAAGCCAAAGTGCTAGCTGAGTGTGTACAATTCTTGATATGTAGCTGGTTTAGCTGTAACAGATTATATACTCAGATGTTCGAGTTTTCTTGTAGATAAAGATGTTTTATGTTCGACATCATTTGGTGTCTTGGATTATAGCCTCCAGGCAAAAGTTTCTTTAACGTTATTAAATGGTGTAGAGTTCCTGTTATTACTTTTGATACTCACTGACATGCGAAATAATACCTAAACTTGCCTATAAATCATAAGTTAATCTTAGATGCTAGCTTAACACTGCAGACGCCAAAGGCTACTGTGGATATTAAAGAACTGCGAGTAGATATATCTAAAGATGGTGGATCTGAGGCTGGCTTGTTTGTAAAGCTGCAACTTTTTCCTATTTCTGTTCACCTAGGTGAATCACGAATGATATGTGATCAGACAGTGACATCTGGTGAATCTTCCTCGGCTAACCAGTTGACAGATAGAGTTTGTCCTCCTTTCAGCTGTGAAGAATTCTCTCTCTTGTGTGAACTTGGCCATAACAGGTAGGTCTTCTTTCTTGACTGTTTTCCATTGTATTATTGGAATTTTTCAGGTCCTTATCTTCTATATATTTTCTATGTGTAATTGTGAGCTTAGAACCCATCCATCATATTTTTGCTAGCTTAGGATTGCTGTAGTTCAGAATAGCATATATCAGTGATGTAACCAATTTGTGTCTGGCAGAGAACATGCTCAATTTTTTTGGTGCTGTCATAGGCGCCAGCTATCCATGGGCTTCTTCTATTTATTCCTGTTCCATTGAACTATGCATTAGAAATTAACTCTACCCAGTTTTGTTAGTTATCTTTGTCTCTAAAACTCATTTACCAAGTTTTGATGATTGAACCTGAAGGGATAAGACAACTCATTGCTTCTGCTTCGTATTTGATTCACTTACTTTAAGGCTGACTCGTCCACTGCTTAGTGATGTTAAGTGCATGAACACAATATGCTTCGAAAAAAAAAGCATATTTGAGTCCCTATACTTTTTTCTTGGGCTTCTGCACTTCCATTTGTGAACATTAGGTTCCTATACTTCCAATTTGATATTATTTCTGAATTGAGTTTCTCGCTCTTTTAATATATATATATATATATGTTTTTATTTTTTGAAAAAAACATAAATTCTATTGGTACGAATAATTACACAGGGATGAGGAATTCTAGGAGAAAGTGAGATCTAGAGTTACATTACAAGTTTCAAATCTCTATAAGCATCAAAGACATGAATGCCCCTAAAAAAACTTATGACCTGAAATACACCATAGAGTTCTAATCTTTAGTTTGCTCATACTTCATCTAAAAGCTCTTCTACATTTTAAAAGATTCTCCTATATCTTTCTAGCTAGATAGACCAACATATAGCTTGTACAATGACTCCCCAAAGAATGTTAGCCTTTTCGCCAATGTAACTCCAGGTTTAGCAAAACACAGTTCTTTATAGATTGGGGGACAGCCCATGAATAGTTCAACTCCAGTAGCATCTTGTTCCATAGTGATATGTAAAAGGGGCAATGCAAAAAAGGTGCCATCCAAGTTCTCAGAACCACTTTTACAAGACACACACCATAATGTTCTCCTTATTGGTCTTTTTTTTCTTTTTAATAATTGGGTTCCTGTACTTTCAATTTTGTTTCAATTTGGTCCTTGTAGACTAATTTTAATGCAAATGGAAGTATAAAGACTCAGTTTTCACTAAGCAAAGTGCATGGACCCAAATCGAACAAAATTTACAGTATGGGGACCCAATAAGTAGATGGACCATATATAAATTTCCCTATTTCTTCATTCTCTTCACTTCTTTTGATCGTACAGCTCAAATAAGCTCCACAAAAGTGGTTATATGCTATCCATTTTGTAGAAAAGATGGTACACTAAACTTGTACACTTATCCTTAAGTTTGGGAATATCTTCTGGGTATCTCCTCTGTCCTTGAAGCAAACGTGTTAAATTGTACTTTAGTATCTAAGTAAAGTATCCTTTTGGGCCTCAACCTAACTAAATGTGTTCCATATTTATTCTAACTTACATTTAAAAATCCTCATATGAGTAATACCAATACTCTCTAAGGAGAAACATGATGTGATTGTTTTTTTGAAAAACAAAAAGTTATTAAAAAATAAAGTGCCCTGCTTGAATCTCTTACAATATCACACAAAAAGAATGATTTAAACTCTTTGTGACTAGAAACCTACCAAACAACCCCAAACTTCACTCTGTCCAAAGCTTCCTCTAGGGATTCCTCAAAAGTAGAAGTAATGACTTTCCAAAAGTAATGTCATTTAATGATTATTAGATGATATAATTATATCCTCAAAATCAAAATTAATGATTTGTGTGAATTTCTTTAATTTAATTTAGTTATATAATATTATGAAATTCAAGTATCATATAATATGCATATGTATTTCTCTCTTTCTTCTAATTAGAGCATGTTCAAAAGTTAGCCTCAAATATGTTCGGTGCAAATTATTACAATTATTAATATGATACCATAATTTTATTCACCTCACCCCTTCCCCCAAATATTCATATATGAATTTATTATATTCTAAAGAGTAAGTGGATATAATATTTTCAACACAACATAAATACGTATATTTACAGTAAGCATATAAAAATATTGCATAATAGTTTTTATGATTGTGAAAATGCATTGGTTAAAAAAAAAAAAAAAAAACTATTTTTATGTGGTCATTGTAAAACTTATATGTTTGACAAAATATATATATATCTATATATATATTATATTCACATACATAGAAGAATTGTTAGTGGAATATCTCTAAATGTTTAAAATTTCATTAAAAAATTCATTGATAAAATAAATTATTTCAACAAAACATATATATGTTGAAACAATATATCAATAAATATACATTAACATTATAATATTAAAAAGAGTCAATGTTGTCAAATAATTACAAATTATAATCATATTCTTCAATTCATTAAACACTCAAATCTCAAGTTTTTTAACAAAAGTTATTAGTAAAGAACAAATAAATCACCACCATAGGATTTTATGTTTTATATTATTTTATATCTTTAGATAGAGAAATATAAAAAGATATACATAATCTTATAAGATCGTTTTCTTGCTTCAATATTTAGAGAATGATTTGTTCAATATCTACTTAGTTATTTTAGTTAAATATAAAAATATATTACAAATTAACTTAAGAAAAAGTATTTTATATTTAATAATCAAAATTTTATGTATATATTTGCAATATGGATGTCTACTTATTGTTAAAATGGAATTAATTATATATATTTTTCAATAATAGAGTTGAAATAAAATTTTTATAAGCTTTTAAAATTTTTGGTGAAAAAATAATTAATAAAAAGATAATAAAATAAATATATTTTGATAGATAATAATAATACAACATAATTTTAGTATATCTTGAAAATAATAAGTGTAGTTTCAACATCGAAAATCGTGATCATATTAATCAAATTGTATTATTATATCTTATATATAGATAGATATTGGTATAGATATATAGAAAAATAAATAACATAATTAGAAAGTAGTTTATGTAGGAAAACTTAATGTTTTCTAGGCGATACTTCTCTTTTATATATACATACATACAGTGGTAGTCTATAGGCTACTTAAAATTCATTACATCATTTATTCCACACAAGAAATAAAAACAACCAAATTTAGTAAGAAATTTACGCGGAAAAATGCTATAAATTTTATATACAGAGATACTGATATATATTTGTGTGTATATATATATTAGAATCAATAAAACATAATAAATACAATGGTGTCAAAGAAATACGAAGATAATGATTAAAAAAAAATCAAATCTTTTAATATAGAAAGATTATGATTCTAAATAGAAGTTTAGCTAAATTTTTGTATTGTAATCTTCATAATCTATTCTTTATGTAAATATTTATCTAGTTTGATGAATGTAATAGGAATATTATTTATATCATTATAATTGTGCTGATTTTTATTTTTATTTAGTTATTTTTTCCGAAAATTAGATATTTTCTCGATTTAGAGTAGGCGGAAAAAATTGTTGCTGCTATTTTTAGGGCGACTTCTGTTTTTTATATATATATAGATTTCGTTCATTGATTATTAGATAACATGATTATTTTCACAAAAATGTAATTACTCAGAACAACTGTAGATAGACGGTTTGAGTGGTGCTTTTGATCTGAAATGTGTGACTACTAATGATAGAATAAAGCAAGAGAAAACAACTTTGGTTAAATGGTTCTGATGCTTAAATTATCTTATCTTTGTTGGTGCAGGGAAGCAGGTGTACTTATTAGGAATTTGGACATTACCAGTGGGGAAGTACGCCTAAATTTAAATGAGGATTTACTGCTTAAGGAAAAGGGTTTGCCTGACCCTTCTCTTGACCCGTCCTCAAAGGCTGCACAAGGAAACAGGGAATCTGGATCTGATAAAAAACAGCAGGGAAAACAAGCATTGTCTGCTGTATGCAAGTACACTTCCATATTCCCTGAAAAGGTTGACTTGATTCCAACAGCTTTAACATTGTTTTCTGCTTGTTGTCTCCTTGACTAGTATTGTCTTGTAAGGTTAATACACCTTCATCTGGTCAACATGTAGGAATTACTGTTTAAGCATGGAGGATTACACTACTAGTCATTTGTATGAGAAGATGAGCTAACATGCATGCACATTACTCGACTTTCAATATATTAGGATGTCATTCCCTGGAGTATCAGGAAACCATCAATTAAATCTTATTAATTATTTTTGAATATGATGGGCTATAGAACTGCTTTCGTAGATTTGACTTTTCTTGAATTATTGTTGGGGAAGTGAAATGGATTTGGCGCAATGATGCTTGCAGATAATGCTTATCTGGCTTAGCTTTTAGAACTCAAGGGCCTTCAGGTTTAAATATCAATATGTCTATGCTAATTTTTCTTACTGCTTGGGTTGAAGTTTTTATTTTGTATCTTGTTAGTAGTAGGCATTCTTTAGGTGATTTTGAACAAGTAAACTGACATGTTTCTGATTTTTAATTTTTATTAGGCCGCCTTCACTTTGCCTAAGCTTGATGTAAAGATTGTACATCGTGGTAGTGGGCTTGTCGTTGAGAATAACATTATGGGAATCCAACTGAAATGCATGAAATCTCAATTTGTTGAAGATGTAGGGGAAAGTGTGAAACTTGATGTTCAGATGGAATTTAGTGAGATATATGTAAGCACATATAAATTCAATTTTTGAATCTTACATGAAGTATAATTTGTCTCGTCTTTCTACTAATGTGGTCTACCATGTTGTAGCTGCTTAGAGAAGTTGGCATCTCTATTGTGGAAATACTGAAACTTGACGTTGTTTCCTCAATTTACGTACCACTACAGGTATGGTTATTCACGATTGCATGAAATTGCATTTGTTTTTGTCAAACTACTTTAATATGTGCCTAAAATACCTGATTAACTTTATGCTTAAATGAACATGGCTAATGGGAATTGGGGTCCAACATGAAACTTTATGTTTATTTTATATCTGGGGCCATATATGGTAAGGTTTAGATCTGCACACTGCTCCTATTGATTTATATACATTGTATGCAAAAACTGTATCTTCAATCATGTTCTCCTTATCATTGTTTTCAACCATTTAAAAAATTCTTCTTTTCCATATTGGAATTTCCAATTTCTGTTGTCCCCTCCAAGCATTTTTGAGCACAACTTGTTCGTTTATTAGTTAAATGGTGCAAATATAGATGATGTGAAGCACCCATTCAGATTTAAGTGATGTCAATATGATGGGTCTTTTTGGTTTGAGTATTTTACTATGTTAATGATGGGAAAGGGTTGTAAGCGGTTATCATTTGAAGATCATTAAGGACATAATTTCCCTGACATCTTGTTTTTGATGAGAAAATTGGCTAGTGGAATTAAGGGTTGCACGGAAGGGAAAATTTCCAAATTCATGCCCCGAAAAGGAACAAAAATCTCGGTAGATAATATATTGACCTCAATATTAGTTTCAACTTTCAACTGTGGAATCCAGCATGCCACATAGCACATGAAAAATAATTGAACGAACTGCACACATATTCCAAAACTATAAAGACGCACTTGCTAGTCCCAGGCACCACTCACTTCCAGCCCACGATTACTGGCCACCACAGTTTTCATCTGCCTCTTCGACTGTGTGCACCCAGTGTGCCATCTCTTTTCTCAGTTTCTTCATATTAGGGAAGTCTATACAAAAAGAGTCTTGAGATTCCATTAATGCAGTTTGAACTAAGTTCGAGAGGGTTGCTTATTCAACTTTGATGAAATTAGTTTAAAAAACTTTGGAAGTTGTCACTCTAGGAAGTAAGCTTTTGTCTGCTACGCTGTGCTTGATATGTTTTTCTACTAGCAGTCCAAAGTCAGGTAATGCATTTTAGAAATATTGGAAACTACCAATTTGGAAGAAGAAAAAAAGAAACAGTTGAAGCTCTTTCCAAAGAACCAATTAATAATATATTTATTCATCCTTTTCCCCTTTGCTTTTTTGTCCAGAACTTTTGGATACATGTCTGTGCCTGATTTCTCCATCTAAGGGAAAATTTATAGAGATTGCAAAATGTCTTTTTGATGGCCGTCATAGGAAAAGAAGAAATTCTAGTATAAAATTGGGTATAATGCAAGCTGAAATGATCTGAATATGAGGCTAGGCAAGGTAGATCTAATATAATGGTTAGTCATATAATTTTAATTTTTTTGATTTTGTTTTTTCCGTTCTGAAATACACCTGATGATTAATTAGTCAAAACTTAAGTATTTGCAGAAGAATTGGTGATTTTTGTTTGAAGCTTCTCTAAATGGCGGTACTCGGCAGGGAAGGCCAGTGCATTAAAAATATTATATGGTCCAGAACCATAAATCGTTAGCTGACTCTTGACTTAAGCATGGAACTTTCCCACGCATTTGAGTATTGGTGGTCTGCTGACACCTCGATATTATCTGCCTGATCATATATATCCGCCATTCAGCTCTCTGATGTTTCTTAAACTTGTTATCCCTTTTTCCCCTTCTCTGGTTCTCCTCATGTATTCCCCCCCCCCCCCCCCCAATTCTTTGTTTCTCTTCCAGTAATTGATTTTTAGGTGCTCCCTTCTGCAGCTTAACTCTCCGATCAGATCTGAAATTGATGTTAAGCTTGGAGGCACACAGTGTAACTTAATCTTGAGCAGGTTAGAGCCATGGATGTCCATTCGTCTTCCGCAGAAGCAAAAGAAGGAACTAGTAGAAAAAAGTTCTTCCAAAGAAAAGTTGCAGTCATCTGAACAGAAAACAATCATGTGGACATGTACTGTTTCAGCCCCAGAGATGACTGTTGTGCTTTACAGTTTGAGTGGGTTCCCACTGTATCATGTAAGAATCTACCTATGAATGAATTGCTTATCTTTATATTACTATGAAGAGTTTTCTCTTTCTGAAGCTTATGCTCAATCCATATCACCTTGGGTCCTTAAAGCTTCTTCTACTATATTCAATAATTGTGTGTATATATATATATATATATATATTTTTTTTTTTTGATAATGTATGGATGTGATGACTGTGATGTGGAATGAGGATGCTAAGGCAAAATTTGAGCTTCCTGTATATGTGACTTTTCACTGTTGAATGCAAGTTGTTGACATGTTTCAAGAACAACATGATTGTGATGTTTTTAAGCTAGTTTGGTTGGAGAAAGCTTGTGGCATGGATAAGTAACCATAACACCTGCATAGTCTATTCTTTGGTTGCTTTCTTTTTCGCCGTTGAAAGATAAAGCTCATATATGATCAATTGGAAAACTCAATTGAAAACTTGGAGCATTCACATACTTCTGCATAAATATTGTTCTGATTTGTTTCTTGGAAGCATTAATCAGGGCAGTATGCCATTAATTCTGAAAGACTTTAGTGATTATATTTTGAATGATAGTTAATTAGGTTTCTTGTTAATGAGTATCTTCCTACATATGATTGCCTATGCAATAGGTTTCCCTTTTAACTGAACCTATGTCCTAACTATCTATTGTTGAAAATGCAGGGCTGCTCACAATCATCACATGTATTTGCTAATAACATATCTAGTACAGGTGCTACATTGCATATGGAACTTGGTGAAATAAACTTACACATGTCTGATGAATATCAAGAATGCTTGAAAGAGACCATGTTTGGCGTGGAATCAAATACAGGTTCATTGATGCACATTGCTAAGGTCAGTTTGGACTTGGCCAAGAAAGATATGGACTCACAAGATGGTTTGAATGGTAAGATGGTTCTTAGTGCTGATGTTAGTGGCATGGGAATCTATTTGACCTTCAGGCGTCTTGAGTCATTGATAACAACTGCTCTGTCCTTCAAGGCATTGATGAAAAAATTATCTACTTCTAGTAAAAAACCAGCACAAAGCAAAGGAATGAGGTCATCCAGGCCATCGGGAAAAGGGATTCAATTTTCGAGACTAAATCTTGAGAGGTGCTCTGTTAATATCTGTGCAGATGTGGACTTGGGGGACATAATTGTTCCTGACCCCAAACGTGTTAACTATGGATCCCAAGGGGGTAGAGTTTTAATAACTAACTCAGCAGATGGGAGCCTACGCACTGCACATATAATGTCCACGGGTTCCAATGAAAGTAAAAAGTTGAAGTATTCTGTATCTGTTGATATTTACCACTTTAATGTTTGCATGAACAAGGAGAAAAAATCTGTACAGATGGAGCTTGAAAGAGCTAGATCTATCTACCAGGAATTTCCTGAAAATAATCCTGGAGCAAAAGTTGTCTTGCTTGACATGCAGAACGCAAAGTTTGTCAGGCGATCTGGTGGTCTAAAAGAAGTTGAGGTTTGTTCTCTTTTCAGTGCCACAGATATATCTCTAAGGTGGGAGCCTGATGTACATATTGCATTGGTTGAACTAGGGTTACACATGAAGTTACTGGTCCATAGCCACAAATCTCAGGGGAACGACGATGGGGAGAGAAACTATGCTAGGAACAATAATGAGCCAAAACAGGAGATGCCTTTGGAATCAGTGAAGTCTGAAAAACCAGTGAAGAAAAGTGAATCCATTTTTGCCATTGATGTGGAAAAGCTTAGTATATCTGCTGAGGTTGGAGATGGTGTTGAAACCTTTATTCGGGTCCAGTCAATATTTTCTGAGAATGCTCGAATTGGAGTACTTCTTGAGGGGCTTATGCTCCAGCTTAATGAAGCTAGGGTTTTCAGAAGCAGCAGGATGCAAATATCACGAGTCCCTAATGCCTCTGGTAGTTTATCAGACTCAAAATCTGAGACCATAACTACCTGGGATTGGGTAATTCAGGCCCTTGACGTGCATATATGCATGCCATTTAGGTTGGAGTTGCGTGCAATTGATGACTCTGTGGAAGAAATGCTACGAGCTCTGAAGCTTGTGACTTCTGCTAAAACTAAATCTATGTTCCCTCAGAAGAAAGAGCCTTCAAAACCCAAGAAATCTAGTTCAACAAGAACTGGATGCATAAAGTTTAGCATACGTAAACTAACAGCTGATATTGAGGAAGAACCAATACAGGGTTGGCTTGATGAGCATTACCAGCTTTTGAGGAATGAGGCTCGTGAATTAGCGGTTAGGTTAAGTTTTCTTGATGAGCTTATTGCTAGAGGTCAATGTAATGGTGTTGATGAATCAAATGATTCTCTTGAAGGAAAGATTAACTATAAATATAATGATGACGAGATCGACTTACGTGATGCTTCCGCTATTCAGAAATTGCGTGAGGAAATATACAAACAGTCGTTCAAGTCATATTACCAGGCTTGCCAGGGTCTTGTTCCGGCTCAAGGATCTGGGGCATGTAAAGATGGATTCCAAGCTGGTTTCAGGCCTAGTGCAACCCGGAATTCTCTTTTCTCTGTTTGTGCTACTGAGTTAGATCTTTGCTTGTCAAGAATAGAAGGTGGTGATGCTGGTATGATTGAAGTTGTGCAGAAGCTTGATCCAGTATCTCGTGCCCATAGCATTCCGTTTTCGAAACTGTATGGAGCAAATATTGTGTTGCGTACAGGTACCCTTGTTGCTCAGATAAGGAACTATACATCCCCACTACTTGCCACAACTGGTGGTCGATGTGAAGGCCGTCTTATACTAGCTCAACAGGTCCACCCCTTCTTTTCGGTGCTGTTTCTCTTGTATAATGAATTCTTTGCTAGTGAGGCATGCTTGTGTATGTGATATAACCTCACAAGTTTCAACAAGTTCCTCAGTCACAGGTTTTCAGTCAAATTGACCACTACATTTGCTTTTAGGCTTTTGTGAAATAGACTTACTGGCCTCCATCTGGCTGTAAAAGACTTGGAGAATATGCTAGGCTTGCTCATTTCTTTCTATCAATATCCAATTTAATAGTCTCCCGTCACTGAGCCACAGTTCCATATTCAGACCTCAGAAGTTTTTGGCTTTGTTTGGTTCTTGCTTTCTAAAAAATAAAGTTATCACCCTAATATAAAACCGACATTGAATAACATTTTCTCTCCAAAATATTTTGCATTATCCAGACCTTGTTGCACTTTCAGGGCACAATATTGATTTACTGCTGATAGTTTACCCTTATATGACAAAACGGCAGTGGTTTTTACTTCAATGAGCCCCAGCTGACACAATGACATACTTGTGAAAGCCTGCTGAATTCAGAGATTGTATGGCATGGAAAAATCATATTGCCAGTATCTAAAACACATCAGGGATGGGTCCTTTTTGCCAGAACTTTTGATAAGTTATACTACGAAAGTGTTTCGATTATGATGTAGTTTCTACTTTTCTCCAGAATTTGTCCACATTAACATGAGTAGGAGCCTTGTTACTTTCATATTCCATATCAAATATTACATTGTAAATATTTTGAATATCTTATTCCAACATGAATATTTTATTTTATTATGTTGTCATGAGCATATTATGCCATCATTTAACCTTTTCATAATTTCTAATTGCAGGCAACTTGTTTTCAGCCACAAATTCACCAAGATGTCTATATTGGAAGATGGAGGAAAGTGAACATCCTTCGTTCTGCAAGTGGCACCACCCCGCCAATGAAAACATTTTGTGACTTGCCCATACATTTTCAGAAGGGAGAAATTTCCTTTGGTATAGGTTATGAACCACCCTTTGCTGACATCAGCTATGCTTTTACTGTGGCTCTCCGTAGAGCCAATTTAAGTGTTAGGAATCCAAATCCCATAGTTCAGCCCCCCAAAAAGGAAAAGAGCTTACCTTGGTGGGACGAAATGAGAAACTACATTCATGGAAACACCACATTATACTTTTCTGAGACAAGATGGAATATTCTTGCAACCACTGATCCCTATGAAAACTTAGATAAACTTCATATTGTTTCTGGCTACATGGAAATCCAGCAATCTGATGGTCGTGTTCATGCTTCTGTTAAGGATTTCAAGGTTTTCCTTAGCAGCCTAGAAAGCTTACTGAAGAATTGCTCCTTGAAACATGCTTCTGGATTTTCTGCACCTTTCTTTGAAGTCCCTGTTTTCACAGTTGAAGTGACAATGGAATGGGATTGTGAATCTGGAAATCCACTAAATCATTATCTATTTGCACTTCCTAATGAAGGCGTACCTCGTGAAAAGGTTTTTGATCCCTTTAGATCAACTGCTCTTTCTTTGAAATGGGATTTATCCCTCCGGCCATCTCTTTCCTCAATTAATTCCCAGTTAGAATCCTCTTCCATTGGTGATGAGGTTGTTCTGGATGGAGTTTCATGTAGTCCATTGAAATCAAAGTCTGCACTGAATGATTCACCAACTGTTTATCTTGGTCATCATGATCTGGCATGGCTTATCAAATTCTGGAACATAAACTATTTGCCCCCTCATAAATTACGGACCTTTTCCAGGTGGCCCCGGTTTGGGGTCCCCAGGATCCCAAGATCAGGAAATCTGTCAATGGATAAGGTAATGACAGAATTTATGTTCCGGGTTGATGCAACCCCGACATGCATAAGGCACATTCCTTTACACGATGATGACCCTGCAAAAGGACTTACCTTGAAGATGACAAAGGTGAAATATGAACTCTATTATGGTAGAGGTAAACAAAAGTTCACATTTGATTGCAGAAGGGATCCTCTTGACCTTGTGTATCAGGGCCTTGACCTTCACATGCCCAAAGCATACATAAATAAGGAAGATTGTACTACTGTTGCAAAAGTAATTCAAATGACCAGGAAAAAATCCCAGTCTGCATCAATGGAAAGGGCCATGAGCGATAAAAGCAGCTCTCCAAAAATTAGTACGGAACGGCATCAGGATGATGGATTTTTATTATCATCCGATTACTTTACCATTCGCAGGCAATCCCCAAAAGCTGACCCTGCAAGGTTATTGGCATGGCAAGAAGCTGGAAGAAGAAATCTTGAGATGACCTATGTCAGATCTGAGTTTGAGAATGGGAGTGAAAGTGATGACCATACAAGATCTGACCCCAGTGATGATGATGGATATAATGTAGTTATTGCTGACAATTGCCAGCGGATTTTTGTTTACGGTCTGAAGCTTCTGTGGACTATTGAAAATAGAGATGCTGTTTGGTCCTGGGTAGGTGGGATATCTAAGGCATTTGAGCCTCCAAAGCCCTCTCCTTCTCGCCAATATGCTCAAAGGAAATTGCTTGAGGAGAATACCGCCCATGATAAAACTGATTTGCAGAAAAATGATGACCAAAAATCTCCTTCTGCTATTGATGGTGCATGTACTTCCCAGAATGCGGAAACTTCAACATCTCTTTCTTCTCCATCAAATTCAGAGACATTGGAAAATCCTTTCTCTAGCGCAATTGGTAAACTTAGAAGTGCTCCCCCTATTAATCCGCACTCATGCATGCAATTTGTGTGTAATGGACTCAATTCATTTTTATGCATGGTGACACATTTACATGTATACACATATATGTATATATTATTTAACTAATATATTTACATCTTATGTGTATGTGTGTAGTTTTGGATCTATGGTCTCATAAAACTCTTGCCTTGCAAATCTATTCTGCTATATTTGTTGCTTTTCTATATTAATAAATAACAAAAGAACGAGAAAATTTAGTGAACTTCTGTACTAGTGTGTTGCTCCTGTCCAATTTTCTTCTTACATCAAATTTTATGCACGTGATATTTTGTGTGAGCTGTGGAATCAGGATCTACCTAAGTCTCATTAATGCTAACTATATGTATAACTGATGAAAAAAGTAATATAAGTTGTTTTTTTTTGTTCTTTTTATGCAAACAAGTTATCTGTTTTTTATTTTTTTAAACGAATTGGACACTCTTCAAATTACTTCATTCGTTGACCATTAGTTCATCTGAAACATGTTTAAGGAAAAAATTCTGGATGTGTTTGAAAAGTACTCTTCAAGTGTCTGAAATTTGATCCTTACTTGAGAATTACTTATAAACTTCATTGTGGCTTTTTGTGAGTGAAACATCCATAAACCTTGAGATTATGATTTATCCAATATGTTGGATTCTAAATACTTGCTTTTGAGGTACATTGCTGCATGAACTTGCATATTTTCTAGAAAAAGACAGGTTTATTGTTTTTCAATTGAAATTACAGTTTGTTAAAAACACAAAATAGTGCAAACTGAGATTATGGTCAAAACTTATATGTTGTTTCACATTATTTCAAGGGTAAGAAAGCAGACACAGTCACATATAGAATTGAGTTCCCTTTTCTTTGTAATTCTGTTAAACATGTGAAATGATCAACCTACCTTCGATAAAGTTACTAAAACAACTCTTGGTTCCATCAAGTCTATCATTGGCTTTCATCAAATCTGGTAGTTTCATAAACAACAGCGGTCAAGTGCACTGGTGTGTTATCATTCCAACTTTGTGTTGGTCAATCTGGTTAGAGATAAATCGAAGAAATTTTGAGGATTCTGGAAACTTTTGAGGAAGTGTGGAATAGGCTTAAGTTTAGAGTAGCTTGGTGGCTGTCAAACTATGTAATTCAATGTCTGATATTGCTAGAGATTGGAGTAGTGTATTTTAGATCCTTATATTCAGTTTACTGGGAATCCACCATCCCTATGTACCGCTTTTTCACTATTGAGTAAAATTTCCGTACACACACTCACTAAACAAAAGAAAAAAAGAAACAACTCTTGATTCTATCTTAGAACTGACATATTCTGCTGGAGATGCCTTCATACTTGTTGCGGTTTTCGCCCCACCTTTACCACAAAGTATATTTATCCAACCAAGTGTTTTGAAATTCTTCAGTGTACCTACAAATCCTTATCCTGTTGAGTGAAGTACCAAAGATATTATCATATGTTGCCCACCTATCATACATGGATTTCATATCTATTTAAGTTCCTCCATTTTTACAAACTAAAATATTGGGTTGTACTGAGAATTGAGTAGAGTTATTGTAAAGACATACAGTAATTGTTTAAGAAAAGTAATGAACTGAGCTGTGGTTTTGGTAATCAGCCAGATCATTACTCGTCCGAGTTCATATCAATCTCCTGTATTGTTGACAAGTTTCTTTTCTTGGTTTTGGGATAGAACATAGATGATACTGAAGGTGGTGGCATGGAGGAAATCATGGGATAGGGCGATATCAGTTTGGTGGCTTTGTGGGGTGGGGAACAGAAAGGAGAAGTGGGGGAGGAGGAAGTAAAGATACAAGAGGGGATGAGTTGGTAGGAGTGGCAGAGGGACCCATCATAAGTGGGGCTGGAGAGGGAAGCAGCGGTGGATTGTTAGTGAAGGCCTTATGTGTGGAATTGAGGGGAGAGATTAACTGAGGGGTATGGTTGTGGGTTTGTATGGGGGCTTCTCAATATTTACACAATCCTGTACTTTTGTGGTTATTATTATACTTATGGGGTTATTTAATATTCTTTTAGCTGGAACTTTTTAAAACTCAACTAATATAACTGAATAGATCTTAAATCTTACTTTAATATCTGAGTTGGCCCATAACATTGTAGATTTAACCTAATTGAATGGGATCCAATTCGTTGGGCTTAATCTCATGCTAGACTCCATCTATATGCTGGAACAATATTTTATAAATAATGTTCTTTCAAATGCATGAAAACTTTTTGGTTTGTCATAGACTGCTGATGAGCGAAGGAATCATATCTAAGCTCAGGAAAGTAATCTCATATGAAGGACCTGAGTTCAGCAAAATTACAGTAAAATAGAGATTAAGTAGAGAAAAGAGAGCTCTAAACATAACCATCATGTCTGGAAACCATATGCTATTTCAAATTGATGTGATTTTTGGGCCATTATGCGGTTGCATTATGTCAGATAAGTAATAATGTCTATCTTCTTCTAAAATTGATTCTTTTAGTAGTTTTCATGTATGTATTCATGTTGGTGAATCAGTTACCCATATATGTCGGTCCCTATTGTCTTTGATGAAAGGTATTTCTTGCATGAAAACCTTCAAATTTGAAAACATTCAGTACCCCCATTTTCCAAGTTAATATGTATGTGTTTTTTGGGATGTGCAGCAAAATATAGCAATTTTGATGACTCTGAGGAGGAGGGAACCCGCCATTTCATGGTGAATGTCATTGAGCCACAATTCAATCTTCACTCAGAAGAATCTAATGTAAGTTCTCAATGATAGGACTGTATATGTTAGATGCCTGTAGTTTATTAATACAACCGGAATAAAGCTGCATAATTCTAGGGAATATCGTCTTGAAGCCTTGAGAGTAGACCTTGGGGGGGATTTTGTGCTGCATGCTCTAAGTTTGGTTTATTGGCTAGAATGATAATCTAATAACAAGATGTGTTTTACTTCGATTCTGGGGTTTTTAGATGCTGATGTTCAGAATCTTATAAACATTTTGCACAAGCCAGGAGGATGATCTTAATGGTCATGATTCATAACTCAGGCTAATATATGCAAATAGGGTATTTATTTCCCACTCAATTATCTTTCTTAATCAGTTAGTACTAAACTAGCCCTTTACTACTGAAGAAACATTGCAGGATTGTCATAGATACTTAAGACCAATGGGGCTTTATATTTTCTTGAATTTGGTGATTATTACAGCACTGATTGCCTTTGAGATGAGACAAAATTTTAGTTGGTAAAGTTTATATTCAAACAGGATGGATATGCCATTGAAAAGTGATGATTCCTTAAATCATTTATCGTCATGACCTGTTCTTGTTTGTGCAATATTCTGTACTCTTACCTGAATGTGGGGTCCTTGAATGATGCACATGCTTTCTCCAAACTGGTGTGTGCTGTGTCATTATGCTTCTGAAGACATGAATCATGTATTTATCCACTGCTTATTTTCTGTCTCTTGGCGGAAGACACTATCCAAGCTTGGGCTGTCATGGGTCCTTCCACCAACTCTTGGGGTTATATTTCAGGCTAATATCGGTGGCCTCTCTAGTAAAAGAGGCAAAATTCTGACTGCATAAAGGATTTCTATCCACAAAGATTTCAATCATCTCTTGCTAGGAACTGGACTTTTGCTCTTTAGCTTGTAACTTTCATTATGGAATTTCTCATCCCATCGTACCTCACCTTTTCTAATATAACTCTGTTTCTAAGCCCCAGAATAAAACAATAAAATCATCTTATTAGATTAACATGGTTGGGCACTTAAGAATCAAGTATTCTGATTAAGTCTTTAAACTCCAAAAAGTTGTCCCAGATGGGTTGCTTAATATGCAAAGCCACTCGTATGGTTTCGGTTGTGTACGTGTGAGCTGCAAAGATGCTTTTCAAATGTTTTCTTGTACCCAAATTCTGTGTGTTCTGTGCAGGTGCAGCTCCAAAAGACTTATCACTGAACTTTTTTCTTAAGGAATAGAGTGCTAGATGAGATGGGTCTACATTGGGTTGTACTGAATACTATCACCGAACTATTTTTATCAAATTTTGGAGGTTTCACATACAGAAGGGGTATGGATAGTAATTGTACTCTCATTATGTAGGTCTCTTTGACTGGAAAGGAATAAAAGAGTCTTTGAGAATATTGAAGAGTCCCTTGAGGAGGTGTGGTAGGTTTATGTTTAGGGTTGCTTGGGTGTGAGCCATAAAGACTTCAAAATTTTTCTTGTGTCAGATGACGTTAGAGATTGGAGATACGTTTTATTTGTTTTCTAACCATATTTTATTAAGCTTTTGTGCTGCAGCATTTGCTCTATCTGGTGTGGTTCAAATTATATTGGGCTATCCATCAAACAAACAAAGGAAAAATGATAATTCAATATATTTGTCCAGCTTACAGTAGAATCTTTTTGACAGGGTAGATTTTTGCTTGCTGCTGTGAGTGGTCGTGTTTTAGCTCGATCCTTTCACTCAGTTCTTCATGTTGGCTATGAGATGATTGAAAAAGCTCTTGGTGAAGGAAAGGTTCAAATGCCCGAATCTCAGCCTGAAATGACATGGAACCGCATGGAGTTCTCTGTGATGTTGGAGCATGTCCAAGCTCATGTAGCCCCAACTGATGTGGACCCAGGGGCTGGATTGCAGTGGCTCCCTAAAATTCGTCGGAGCTCACCAAAAGTAAAGCGCACTGGAGCTTTATTGGAGCGGGTTTTTATGCCTTGTGATATGTACTTCCGATACACGAGGCACAAAGGTGGAACTCCTGATTTGAAGGTATGCACGCACCTAAATCTACTGATTAATCCGAAACAAACTAACTTATGATTGGTGCTGAACAGACATTCCCCTTTATCACATATTGATCTTTTCCAATTGACAGGTGAAGCCTTTGAAAGAGCTTACATTCAATTCTCGTAATATAACAGCTGCAATGACATCCAGACAATTTCAAGTCATGCTTGATGTGTTGACCAATCTTCTCTTTGCTCGACTTCCTAAGTAAGAATAATCTTGGCCTCTTGTTTTTGAAGTTACTAATCTTGGCCTCTTGGTTTTGAAGTTACAGATTTTGTGCAATTTTTTTCTTTGCAGTATTTAGAAAACTTACTTTTGCACTGATGCAGTGCATTTGAATATCTTTAACTTGATCTCCATATTCAAATATATTTGATGCATACGTACGCATGAAAAACATTTCATCACATTATTTATCTGAATGATTCCAATTTGCCGTTTCTGGATCATAGAAAAATTTATCCTCCACATGGATAGCATCATGTGCTTTATTTTTTTATTTTTTATTTTTTGTATGTGTGAAAGTTGTATTTGGTTATCTGTTGTCAGGAGATGTTTTTGGCTGCAGATCTCTTGCATGATATAATTTTATTTGGTTCATGGTGATACGTTATCATTTCACAGAGTGATATATTGTTTATTTTACACTATTATAAGAGTGATTTTTCTGCAAAATATTTGTAAGTATGTCTATGGATTAATTTTTAATGAAAATATATAATTGTGGAAATGTAAATATATCGTTACACATAGTAATCGTTTGGATGTTTGGAAAATTTATTAGGGAAATAGATTTTTGGGTAAAAATGGTATCATTCTGGTGGGAAAATGTTGTTTTGGGGAAGAAAGCCAAACAATGGCTAAAAGTTTCCTTTAGCTACATATAGAGAGTTCTTTCACATTTTTATTTGAATTTATTTTGGTGCTCATGTTACTTAAGTTGGAAAACACATTGTACGAAATCCCACAAATCTCAAGAATGCTTATCCATGCTTTTGCTCATTACAAATGGTGAGAAGCATTAATTATGATTAAGATGAGACAAAAGCTTTATGCGGAATTTAACATGCTGTCCTAGTTGCCGACATAGAATTAGTAATGGAAGGTTTGCTGAAATGCAATAGTATATGCAATTTGGTAGGCAAAGATAAGCCAGTGGGTACAAATCTTGATGTGTCAAGGGATGGAGACAATGAAATGATAACATCTTTGTTCTTTTAGCATGTTGACTTTCTATGAAATTGTATATTGTGCCATATGTGACATGTGTTGATGCATTACCTATTTTAAATGGACCCTGCTCTTGTTTTTGAAAGCATATAATTTAGTAACTAATAAGGAGGAATTTAAAAGTTGGAAATATAAGATTGTTGCATACTTATAGTTTCTTTGTAGAATGTGTCATACTTGCAATGAAGGATTTTATTCATAAAGATAAAGAGTCTAATCTCTTCAACACCTTTAAACTATACTGCCCTGCAAATCGTAAGAATGAACTATGTTTTCTTCTGAGGTGGACAGATTATTTAGATGTGACTGTCTTTAGATTAGATGCATTTTGGTTGATAAATTCTCAATTATGGGTTTGAAGTAATTAGTTGATGATCCAGGCCACGAAAAAGTAGTTTATCATGTTCAGCCGAAGATGATGAAGATGTTGAAGAGGAGGCAGATGAAGTGGTTCCTGATGGTGTTGAAGAGGTAGAATTGGCAAAAGTTACTCTTGAACAAAAAGAGAGGGTGCAGAGGTTAATCCTTGATGATATAAGAAAATTGTCTCAGCGGGCTGATATTTCTGGAGATCCGCTTCCTGAAATGGAAATGGATCTCTGGATGATTACTTGTGGAAGGTCCACATTGGTAAGTCTTAAACTAGTTGAATTGATTTACTCTCCAAATGTACTGTTTTATTATGTGCTGGATTGTGCTTTATAACAGTTTATATGCTTCCGACAGGGTTATGCAATCTTTTGTTCCATTAGTAACACATAGGATGTGCAATCTCAGTGTGGGGACCAAGGTCTTCGCAGACCAACATACGTACTCTTTGTGTCGCATGTTGTTATTGTCCTCTTAAGCTGTTCATCCTTCTGTACCCTGTTTGTTCTAGTCTGAAGTGCCATTTGATAGAATAGTATGAATTCAATATTATGGTAAACATAATAAAAACTATTATTTGCAACATTTCATTTAAACTGTTTCTCAACTCAACCTCAAAATGTAAAAGAAAGCAACAAGCGGAGTTTTCTGACTGCCAACTTATAATGCTTTAATCTCCAAATCTTCTATGGCAGCAAAATTAAGGACAATTATGGCCTGTTGTTCAATTATAATCTTAGCAATTTGATCATTTTAAAATTATAATAGATGTATCAAACTTCTTCTAGGCCCATGTGGCATGCAGATTCCACATGCGCCATTTTTATGCGTGGGTTTTATGAGTCAACCTGGGATGTAAATGAATCAAACCGATCCGACGAAAAACTTATCCTAAATTTAGCTTTTTTGTTGACCTTGGAATTTACGTGCTTGGTTTGTTTTCACACGAGTTGAGGTCAATGTAAGCTTTTTAATTAAATCAAACACTAGTTTAATTAGAGTAGGGTGGATATTACATGTTTTACCATGTTTTAACTGATCAGGTTGACCATGAGTTAAGTTTAAATCTTATTGAATAAAAACTTGTTCATTATCGGATTTTATAGTTGATGAATCAAGCTGAAACAAGCTTTTGGTATTCAATCTCTGAATGAGTTTGGTGTAGATTTATTGTTGTTGTTGGCGGGGGGTTGGGGGAGGACTGGACTGCCGGGATGGCACCAGTAGAGGGTTACAGAGACGAGATTCTCTTGGAGAGAGGGCAGGATGCAGAGAGGGATTAGAGCACTGCTGTACTGTAGGAGTTATGAATCTACATGGTTATTTCTTTAATAATAAACTTATAATTATAATTTTCCATTCTATATCCTACAGTCTCTGAATAGTCTTTTAAAAGAGACTATCCATCTGTGTAAATATTACAAGGATATATGAATGTCACCAAATTGTCCTTGTAAATGTATTATCATTTAGTTTTACAGTTCATAAATAGAGGCAACTACCATAGAAAGTCTTAACTATTACTAGATTTATTCATTATTGAGTGGATTCTTTAAGGCCACATCTGAATTGATGTTTTTTTGGTGAGTTTATGATGATTTAAAATCCTTAACTTCCATTTTGAGTTATTTCTAGAGTGATTTTGATGTATTTGAAATCCTAAAATTATGTAGTCATATGAAAGCCTTTCTGCAAATCAAATCCATCAATCCAAATGCAACCAAGTTTTTTACTGTATGAAAGATGCATACTGAGGGAAGTTTGTGTTTGTGTTCCTGCTTCACAGTACTGCCTGTACATATTTTGGTTTATCACTTAAAAGAGTATATTCTCAGGTGCAAAGATTGAAAAAAGAACTCGTGAGCGCACAAAAATCTAGAAAGGCTGCATCAGCTTCTTTAAGGACAGCTTTGCAGAAAGCTGCACAGCTACGATTAATGGAAAAAGAGAGAAATAAAAGCCCATCTTATGCTATGCGTATTTCTCTGCAAATTAATAAAGTGGTCTGGGGCATGCTCATTGATGGGAAGTCTTTTGCTGAAGCTGAGATAAATGACATGGTAAGTCTATGTACTTGCAATATGTTGCCTTCTCTTTTTTTTTTTTCTTTTTTTTGTAAAGCTACGTTTTCCAGACTTCCAATTCTCTTGTGATCAACTACTTTTATTTTAGATAAAATTATACAAAAACTTTGGCCATTTCTGGTCTAGCATGTGTTAATCACTAGGAGCAATTTCTCATGTGTTTGTTTTCAGGTGAAATCTTGCATGCTCCAAACATTTGGTGTGGTGGTCAATTTCAACCTGATACTTTTATCATAATAGCTAGACATACCCGAATCTGCCGAGTTACCCACATTTAATCAATCTTTTTTTATAAAAAATATTGGTGAATAACAAATTGTAGATATCCCTTGATAAAAGTAGTCAGTTGGGATAGTTGTATGTGATTTCATTATATAATGATGGATTAAAACAATTTGGATATTGAAAATTCTAAAGTTAAAGTAGTACATTGGACCAAATCTTTGGGTGCAAACATGTCCCTCTCCCTTGTTCTTAGAATCTGCCTTATCCCTCTCACTTTCCCATAACTTGGACTCTAGTGATCTCTACTTTTTGTTTTTTGGTGGTCAAGATATGAATTTATATTTTACTTGTGAATGAATTCATCTTAGCATGTTAAATATCAATTTAAAATAAATAAAAAATCACTAGTATAACTGTGATCTCGTTGCTACAAATCTGATGGAAAGGTTTGGAAATCTTATATACATGAACATTTGGAAGCCACTATGTATCAGAGTGTTGGGTGACCACCTACAGAAATGAACGAAATATGAGGCTAAATAGCCAGAAGAAATGAGAATGTTGAGATGGATGTGCAGGCTCACTTGATTACATAGAATAAATATTAAATGCATTAGAAATAAAGTTGTATGATAAATGAGAAAATGAGAGAAACACGCTTAAGATGCTTTCCACATATGTATAGGAGACCTTTAGATGCCCGGGTGGTATGGCATAATTCAAATTAACAGGTTATGGGAAGATCAATAAGAATGGAAAGAAAATAGTAAAGAGACATACTTATAAATAAATGAGAATATTTGTTACGATAGAACACAAAAGTAAAATATGATCTATAGACTCGGTCCACATATTGGGATAAAAGGCTTATTCGTCATTTCTATTGTTGTTTTCTCAAATAAACTACATTAGATATCATTTAAGGTAAATTGTGTCATCAGACTAAGAAAAAGGAAAGCGGAAGAGTGTTGTGTAGGTACCATACTATTTCTGTCCTTGTGATCTTCCCTATTTTTATATGCCTTGACCACAGCATGATTGATTATGTGAATGCATCTAAGATGCGAATCACAAATGTCAGAACTTCCAAGTATTTTGTGTTGTGAAATATTTTCTTTCTACTTCTCCTTAAGATGTCAACTATCTATGAAATAGAGTTTCATGTGAACAAGTTATTTATATTTTGTTTTCACCCTGTATTATTCTGTTTTTGTACTTAGGCTGCAATTTCTTGCTGCAGATATACGATTTTGACAGAGACTACAAGGATGTAGGTGTTGCTAAGTTCACTACAAAGTACTTAGTTGTGAGAAATTGTCTTCCCAATGCCAAGTCAGACATGCTTCTGTCTGCATGGAATCCTCCTTCAGAATGGGGAAAGTATGCATTCTCCTTCACAAAAAATTTTCTTTCCATATCATGCACCTCTTCTTCATGGCAGAAAATGATAATTTGTTATTAGTTTTTCTTGGTTCAACTTAGTGTAACTGCCTTAGCTATCTGTTTATCCCTTGTCTGCTGTTCCAGCACAAATGTCATTTCAAACCAACTGTTTGATCACATTTTATAGTTATCCACATTTTAATATCTAACATGACATTTGGCAAATGTGCCCAGCATGCAACTTAGCCTGTTAATCAGATGTCCCAACTACTTTCATGAAGTTCTTCCTCTTTGTTAAATCCAAAGAAATAGACCAATCTGCAATATCTTATTTATTTCTTTCGTGAATGCAGAAAAGTGATGCTCCGTGTTGATGCAAAACAAGGATTTCCAAAAGATGGAAACTCTCCTCTTGAATTATTCCAGGTCAGTGGTGTTTCATGAATTCCCTTTTATTTGTGAAATGTCCATTTATGTCATTTGCATTTAATATCAGCCTACAACCCCCCACCCTCATATAAATGTTTAAAGTTACAGCCACCACAGGCTAACCGTGTTGTATCATGCCCAATGCAAGTTTTCTCAAAACTTTTGACTGTGTATTCACACATTAATGGAAATCTCTGATGTTATGGTTTAGAACTTGATCGCTGCAACTTTGAGTGTATAGGATCACATTTTGTAGCATATTCAAGTTATTTTCTAAAGGAGTTGGAAGGAAAAGAAACTTTTTATTCATAAAGCTGCACAAATATATAGTTTACAACAAGCTGACCTATCTAAAGGAGAAATACAAGGAAAGAATAATGAGAGTAATCAACAAGATATCATACAGAAAATACAGAAATCATGTCACTAGAAATTAGGGAAATTATATCATTGGAAATCAAGGATAGCTTAGGTTGGTTTGTGTTGATCGGAAATCTTGCATGCCATTTGCAGTCAATAGAAGGGCTTACACATCTCGGAATTTTGTATAATGAACCGAAATTCTAAAAAACTTAAATCATTTGCAGCTTGATGATCTTCTGGAAGGCAATGCAAACACATTATTTATTTTTTTGGATGGACTTTTATTAAGAACTTAAGGGAAGTTACAAAAGGATGAGGAATCCCAAAGTAAAATTTACAAACTAAAGGGCAAAACTCCCGTTCCTAGCATCACAAAAAACCACCAGATGAGTGAAATCTTTGTGAAAAGGAACCCATCATGCAACTCTGAAATTACTCCTTTCCCAAACCTCACCTAAAGACTCTTCTACATTATATTTACTGCATAATATTTCTATTATATGCCTTTTCCAAGATCAATAAAATGATATACAAATCTTATTTTCTCTCACTACAATGCTCACATATCTTCTATTAGATGTATAGTGTCCATTGTTGACCTCTGGCTTGTAACAAAATTAATTTTCTGATACATTGCTTGTTTATATTACTCTGTCCCGCAATTTCATAGTAACACGTTAATTTAATACCCTACATTTTGCACAATTTTGAACATCTCCTTCATTTTTATGTATAGGTATAAATAAACTTTTATGGGTTGATTTTTCCACCAGCTCTTTGATTGTCTCCCAATTATTACTTCGCAGTTCAAGACAGGGATATAATATTTTGATGGAGGTAAAAGGCGATAGTAGAGAAATAATCTGATAAGTAATAAAAAATTTCCACAGAATTGCGAGATGCAATCTGCCCAAGCCCTATGACCGAAAAACAATGATCAAACTTCAATACCCTAACTCTTGACTCCACATAATTAAATACTAGTAGGATTCCTAACCCTAGTAGGACTAATTAGGCCCATGGGCCTTAACAATCTAGACCCAAAACAAAAAACTAAATTAGAAGACTCAACTTAATAAAGGACAAATTAAAAGACTAAAATGCTAATTCTTCTTGGCACATCTAGTATATTCAATCAATCTCGATTTTCTATAACTTGTTCTATTTGTTTTCACTTTATCTTTGATTCATGATCCCATCGATCTTTACTCAATTTATGACCCATTGACTCTCCCAATGTCCTTTTTTCAATGGTTTCCATTGCTCATTTACATTTTTGTAACTGGTTGAAATTATATTGTGGGCCTAATTGACTGTTCAAAATGTTTTCCCATATGTTCCCTCACATGGAGGCTTGTTTACAGAATGCTCTACGAGTTTGTATTGCTTAACAAGTTTGTCATAAGTTTCTCCTTTTTGGTACAACAGAACACCGAATGCAAATTTTTTCTTCTTTGATCCTGGTGTACCTTGTCTGGCAGGCAGCTAACAGGATTCTGCATCAAATCTAGTCTTTCGGATGAAAATTCTAAAAACTCTCGGACCATATTTAACAGTCTATATTAGCATACTATACATGTGCATATCTGTATCAATGCGTACAGAGTTAGCATACCATTCTAGTATTGTGTGTCTATAGCCAACAATTGAATAGAGACAACCAGTTCCCAGTGGGATTGTCTGTGAATGGAACGTTACTGATATGAATGTTTATTCTCTTTACTAACAAGGACACAATTGTAGTGTCTTTAACTGCGAAGGCAGAGAATACACTCACTATTTTCTTTGATAGTGTAGCTGTGTGAATGTAATGTTGATTTCTGTTGCATCAGTTTATATATGGACTATAGAAATTTCAGTTACTAATCATGCGTCGATAACTGATATAGTGAAAAATAAATTTAGACACATCATCCGTGTCTTACGACACTTCATAGGTCAGAGTGTCAGACTTCTTTAGAGGCCTATTTTCACTGATCTTGCATAACAAGCTACTGTTGTACTGTTTAGGTGGAGATTTACCCTTTAAAGATACATTTGACCGAAAGCATGTACAAGTTGATGTGGCAATATCTCTTTCCTGAAGAAGAACAGGACTCCCACAGGCGGCAGGTAGCTCAATCACGTACTGATTGCAGCTTTCAACCAGATAATCATTCGAGGCAACTTACATATGTTTTATTTTTTGTCTCTGATTTCTAGGAAGCATGGAAGTTTTCAACAACAGCAGGTGCAAGGCGAGTAAAAAAAGGCTCTACACTTCACGATGCATCCCCGTCCAGCAGTCATTCAACAAAGGACGCTGAAACTTCCAAATCAAGCAGCTCTTCTGTTGGACCTTCAGGTGCAGCTAACCAAATTAGTACTCTTGCTGATTCTTCCCAAGTGAGTATCTTTTTAGCCCTAGTTTTAACAGTACATGTATTAGCTTTGGACATTTACAAACTTTAAAGATGCCAAGAAAAGTTAAGGATCCATTTTGGATGTAAGTTGTGTATTATACTCCACAACCAAGGGCCTTGCCTTTAGTATTAGTACGACATGAAGATCAAGATGGAAAACTCACTAATTTCCTAGCAAAGATATAAATTTTGGAATTCATATTTCTAATTAATTCAAAGTTAGCTTTAAGTTTCCGTAACTGGGTGTCGTTAGCTTCATTGAACTAAAGATACAGGGAAGAGCTGTCCGTTAGGAGTAGAATGGCCAGTTAAGATAACATGATTATGGGCTTCATTATTGCCAGGACTGAACAGAAGATATCCTTAGGAAGTGGTATTCATACATAATTATCTATCTTGTTTTGACATATGAAAGTACTCAAATAGAAGACGGAGTAATGCATATGATGGTACGAGAAAACCAATAATAAACTAATAAGGATATGATGGATTGACCATCAATTGTGTAGTTCTTGTACAACTACTCTCTCTCCTAGCTATCACACTCCAGCCAACACTAAATTTTCCTTCCCTGCAAAGTTACTATCTTGTGGGGAAATTATGTTATGAGAAGTAATAGTGCGTCAAAAATTTCTAGTCCAGCTCCACTAATGCTTTCAATGTACACAGTAAACATAGTGATTTACTTTACCAAAAATCAAATTTAGGTATGATCTATTCTTCCCACAAGTACAACTATGATCAGAAATTGGAAACTTTGATTTACTAGATTGAAGTGTATTATTTATCAAGTTTCTGATCCACTTACCTTAGCTTGGTTCAGCATCAATGGGCAAAATGTGTTGTGTGATTACCCTCAAGTGTCTTTTGACATGTCTTTTAGAGGAATGTGTTACGATTACACAAGGAAAGATCGAAAAAAATAAAATGATACTCAGGAAAATCCTATCCACGCCAAGAATGGCTGAAAATCTCAGAATAATATTCAGTGCTTCAAAAGTAATCCCAATTACAATATTTAAATAATACTTAGACTAGTGGTCAACTAGTATAATAAATAAAACATTAACTAAACACAATTACTCATATTAGAAGGTTGAATAATAATAACAGAAGCAATTATAACATAAGTTTGAAAGGTTACCGACTCTTCCGCTTCTCACATTTCTCATGTACAATATCTGTAACAATTCCTTCCTCCTCAAAACTCGCCTTGTCTGCAAGGCGGAAAGAAGGAAATTGAGACCGGAAGACATCCTCATTGCCCATGTAGTATCATCATGGGACAGCCTTCATATCTTGAATAGCCTCAGATCAGGTAAGGCCCCCAGTTCTGGTTTGTCCTCATCATCCATGACAATCGTAACTCGCACGGAACCAAAAGAACACACATGCAAAGGAGTGTAGGGCTCCTTACCACGAAAACACAGTCCCTTGGAACGCAAATCATGATATTCAGATTGCAACAGTTGATGAGACGGACGAAAAGAATGGCCTACCGAAGAAGCATCAAATTCAGTTGAAGGTGGCGGCTGATATAGGCCCCAGAAAAGCGCGCTGCATCAGGCTTGCGATACGGACCAGATGATGCTGCCTTAGGTGCCAACACACCTGAAGAACGGTTATAGCCACTTGAAACTATTGGGCGAACATTAGGGAACGGCTGGGACGGTTGGTAGTGAGCGTGAGACGGCAGGATGACAGCCAACTCGCGTTCAACAGGGTGTGCCATGCTATCTAGCAGCGGAGATATCCTCCGCATCCCTAGGGCGGATAAGGACCCGAATATCCTCAAGAAGACCGTGGAGAAAGAGCACGAGGGCATCAGCCTTCGTGAGGGACAGAACAACCGATAGGCGAGAGATAAACAGATCGGTGTACGCATCAACAGAGTTAGTTTGGCAAGTGAGAGCTGAAGATTCGCACGGATTATCACAGGGTCATCCCCGTAACGACGGAGCAGCTCTAGTGTACATTTCTTCCAAATGAGATTCGGATATCATTCAATAACCATTGCAACCAGTGCAAGGCCGTGCCCTCCATGGCAATCAACGCGTATTCCTACTTCATGTCATCCGGAGTGTTGTCCACATGGGAAAACTGATGTGCGTGGGCGATCCACGCTGAGGGGTTGTCACCCCCAAAACCTGGTAAATCCAACTTAGCAACAGAAGAGAGCGCAGAAGAAGAATGGGGGCGCTGTGGTGGTGCTTGGGTCTGGGGGCCATCAGTCGACAAGGAGTCATCAACGGTGATGCCCTTTTCGCGTGCTATTGTGCGCAGCAGGGCTTCCATGGATTCAAAGCCCTTGGACAACACTGAGACCAAGGTGTTTATGCTGTCCACTAACGTTTCCAAAGCTTCTACCCCCTTTCCTAACGCTGAAACCATGGTCCCCAGGTGTCCATCTGAGTCTGGCTATGAGTCATGGTTGATGGAAGGTCAGACCAATTGTTAGGATTACACAGGGAATAGAGCAAAAAAAAAAAAAAATGCTACTACGCCAAGAATGGCTGAAAATCTCAGAATAATATTCAATGCTTCAAAAGTAATCCCATTACAATATTTAAATAATACTTAGATTAGTGGTCAACGAGTATAATAAATAAAGCATTAACTAAACACAATTACCCATATCAGAACGTTGAATAATAATAACAGAAGGAATAATAACATAGGTTTGAAAGGCTAAGGACTCTTCCGCTTCTCACGTTTCTCATGAACAATATCCGTAGCAGAATTATGTTAAGCAATCAACAAACTGTCAGCTTTTGTCCTTCCTTGATTGGAGAAGCATGGTCATGAGAATTTTAAAAACCTTCGACCAGCCAGTCCTCTGAGGATCCTATGTATTCATTAAGCAAGGGCATTGGCTAGTGTGACTGTTGTGCGATCAATTTCCTTGAGAAAATCATGTTCTGTAAATGGAAAAAATACCTTAGGTGATTAGCCCCCATAGTGTACCTGGTGGTGGACTTCAGGAATCATAGTGTGATACCGATCAAGTGAAGGTGATTTTTATCAATGATTCTCGTCTTGATTTCATCTGACAAAACATTGCTGACCAGCCATTATTTCCCTCTTTTAATACTGTTTTTCATAAGTGCTAAAGACTGTAGCAACTAACTAATTCCTTGACGTATACTATATGTGTAGGTATCAAAATTGCAAAAAGCAAATATTGCTGCCGGTTCAACCCCAGAGCTAAGAAGAACGTCTTCCTTTGATAGATCGTGGGAAGAAACTGTTGCAGAATCTGTCGCAAATGAACTTGTAATGCAAATGAACTCTTCAACAAAAAGTGGTCCCATTGCCTGTCTTGAACAGCAAGATGAAACCAATAAAAATAAATTAAAAGATAGCAAACTTGTAAAGCCTGGTCGGTCCTCTCATGAAGAGAAGAAGGCAGGAAAGGTACAAGAGGAGAAAAGGTCCCAACCTCGAAAGCTCAGGGAGTTCCACAACATCAAGATTAGTCAGGTTGCTTCTATCTGTAAGATTTGTTGTTGCTTGTTTATTTTCCTAGTGTCATTCTTGTTGAAATTGACATGTATCACATGGACTAGGTTGAGCTGCTAGTTACATACGAAGGATCAAGATTTGCAGTGAGCGACTTAAGGTTGTTGATGGACACATTCCATCGTGTTGAGTTTACTGGGACGTGGAGAAGGCTATTCTCACGAGTAAAGAAGCACATAATTTGGGGAGTTTTGAAATCTGTCACAGGAATGCAGGTATACTTATACTATAAATAACTTTTTGCTCCCCCCCCCCCTCTCTCTCTCTCTCTCACACACACACACAAACACCTCCAACATGGGCTTTGTGATAATGTTGCTGTAAATTTATAGGGGAAGAAGTTTAAAGATAAAGCACATTCCAGTACTGTTGCAGTTCCAGAGAGTGATCTCACCCTCAGTGATAGCGATGGCGGTTCAACTGAAAAATCTGATCAGAACCCAATGACCTGGCCAAAACGTACTGGTGATGGAGCAGGCGATGGTTTTGTTACTTCTATCAGGGGTCTCTTCACTTCTCAGCGCCGTAAGGCTAAGGCTTTTGTTCTACGAACAATGAGGGGTGAAGCAGAGAATGAGATCCATGGAGAGTGGAGTGAAAGTGAGGCAGAGTTCTCACCATTTGCTAGACAGCTGACCATAACAAAAGCTAAAAGGCTGATAAGACGTCATACTAAAAAGTTCAGGTCTAAGAAAGGTAGGTGCATTTTATCTCTCTCTCTCTCTCTTGGTTTATTATTATTGGTGGTGGTGGTGGTGGTGGTGGTATCATCATCTGGAAAATAAAGTATGTTAATAGTGCTTAAACTTAGCATAATTGTTAAATCAACTCTTGTATATAAATTTGGGGATTCGTTTACTTTGCTTGGTGGGACATATTGATACTGAAGAATTTCGATTACTCCAAACGTTGGAATTTCCGTGACACCACCAAGGGTCCATATCATGCTATTAGTCAACAATTTTCAAAAAAACATCGTCTTCATATTATTATTTGTAGTTTTTTTTTTTTTCAAGTCGTGCAGATATTGCCTCCTCTCATGTTGGTAATTCCGTGTAGTAAATAGTAGTTTCTGATCCATGTCAAGCACTCACAAACACAGACTTGTTTGGCTTTATAGAAGCAACAAACTTGAGGAGAATCGAACTAACGAGTGTTCTTGTCCAGGATTATCATTTCAGCAGAAAGAATCGCTTCCTGCATCTCCCAAGGAGAGCACACCCTTTGAAAACTTTGACAGTGATTCTTCAAGTGGATCCTCACCTTATGAGGATTTCTCACGGATGGAGGAGTTTCAAGATATGTAGAAGCGCATCGTAATTTTCAAAGTTGAGGGTAGGCTTGCAGCAGCACAGGCTTAAATTTACCAATTTAAAGGGAAGGAAATGGGGATCTGTCAGCAGTCGTAATGATAATTTACTGTTTATAAGTAGAAACCCTTAATTATTGGCGTTTTTATGTTTGAAATACAGATGCAACTCCTCTGTTTTAGTCATAAATTTTTTTGCCATTAGAGCAACTTAGAAGGCTCCAAAGAGCAATAATTTTTGTAGGGTAGCAAAAGAGGTCAAATAGGTCGTGTTTTGATTACTGTATCACAAACTAAACTGAAGTGAAGTGAACATTTCTTTTCCAATATTTCGTTCACACTACGGTATACATACATATATAACAATTCTGCGTCGGTTTGATTTTGATTCCCACCATCTCTCTTGCTTTTATTTCAGATTTTCTTTCTATGGGCCTGATTCCGATCCAACAAGCAATAGAGCTTGCTGTATCAATTTTTGCTTCAGGAGTGCTTTAACATATATGAATAAGTTTTTACCGAGACAGCTAAACATTCTAAAATTTCAATAAGGAGCAAACATTAGACATTTTCATATTATAAGTCATATTTTCTTAAAAGAATATTTAAATAAGTTGTTTTTAATATCTGAAGGGTATATCCGTTTTTTAAAATTAATTTTCTACAAAAAAATTAAAATTTAACATTGGTTAGTGATGAATTATAGCTTCTAGAGTATTTGATCGATATTGGTTGAAGATACTCGATATGTCGGACTAGTATCAAGAGTGTTTGGCCAGAGTTGGTAGAATAAAATAAAAATCGAAATATATGATCTTTTTAAAAGCGTATACCTATTCAAGAAGAAGAAAAATAAAAAAGAAACAAGTACACCAGAACAATTAAAAGTTGTGCACTTCTTAAACAACCATGCCCACACCGACACTCAGATCTATATGTAAAAATGGAATAAGATACACATGATAAATTAACCAAAAAACAAAAATCTAATGTTAAGATGGTCATCCAATATCATATATAGAAATAATCTTGATTTGGAAACACTGCCAGTTCTGTTTTGGATTAGATCGAATACATTCGATGTGCACTCTTCTAAGCAATCCCATTTTTATCTTAGATTATTATCAGATTGTAAACAACCCAGCGAACTCCACTTTCTCTCTCATCTTCCCTATCCGCCCACATCTCTCTCCCACCCCTTCCCCCCTTCACATCCCTCACTTTATATGCTATATATACTATAATAATATTTTCATTATAGTTGCATTTATTCCCACTCTTGAATTCTCTAAATATATCTAATTAACTAAATATACTTTATTTAATTAATATATTTTTATTAAATACACCGTATTTATGATAATTATATCCTTTAATTAACAAAAAAAAACAAGAAGAGAATATCAAGAAGAAGAGAACAAACTTGTCGTTCAAATCAATCGAACATCTTCAAAAGTTTGTATTTTTCAATCAAACAACATGATTTATAAACATTTTAGATGAAAATATATATTGAGGAAGGATTTGATTTAGAACATTCATATTTGGCTTGTTTTCTGATGTTGTGTTTTGAATCCGACACATGCCTACTCATATATGTTCAAACCTGATCTGTCAAACACATATGTTTGTGTTTGATATGATAAGTCAAACACATCTATTCGTGTTCGAACCTTAGCTATTGAACAAGGACGAACGTGTTGGCTTAAGACTTATTCAGAATATCCTACCGAACAGTTGAAGTACTGTTCGGAAAAATTTGTCGAACTCAACTTCACATGTTCGGCTGGATGTTCCTAAAGTCACATGAATTTTGTGGTCAATTAAATGGTGACATGTGAAAAATATTATGTGAAATATCAATTTAAATTATTTATTTGTAGATAATGATTGATAATTTAATATAAATATTTACCAGCCAATCAAATATTTTCAAGTGTCAAAATCTTATTTCATTGGCAATCAAAATTATATCATGCAAATATGGAAGATAATTACCTAAATTTTGGTAAATCATATCAAATCATATCTTCTTATTAAAGGCAAGAAGAGTCATCAAATCTAGGATGAGCAATCAAATCGTGTCATTTCATTATGTGCATATGGAAATAGTTCACGTCATACAACTATAATAATGGCCTATTCTCCACCATAATTGACACCACAACCAAAGTTGAAGAATTACATAGCAAACTTGAAATTCTCTCAAGCATTCAAGGAGTTCTACATAGGCATTCAAGGCATTTTTCATAGAAGTCCACCATGAATGATGTTCAATCAGAGATCAAGGTGGTAAGTCTCTTCAATCGGCATTGTTTCCCAAGTCAAAAATCCATCAAATCAAATGGCGTTCTTCGTAGACTCGAAGATGATCTTCACTGAGATCACCATAAATAACGTCCAATTTGAAATCAAGCTATCAAGCCTTCAAATTAACGTTACACAAGTCAAACCCAATCGGGGAGAAGATTGCGTTATCAACTCCACCATCAAATCTCAAAGTCAACCAAAACATCAACTTCCAAAGAAGAATGAGAGGAGACACATTGGAGATTGTAATCTAAAAACATTCTTTTGATCCAATAAATTCAATTTGCACAATTTTTCTTGTTTGTTTTTTTGCAGATAAGAAATTTGTTGTTACAAATGTTTAGCACGCCTAGTGGGACAATCTCTACCTCTCATCTCTTCTCCAAATTTCTCAAATCTCAAGAAGTCTGAAGTGATGTCCATGATGACCCTTGAAGAGCAAATTGCTAATCTAACGAGAGTTGTCGAAAGGCTCACCAAACGTGTTCATGCACAAGAAGCTCTGATTATAAAGAACGAACATTAAAGATAATGTTGATACAAATCGCATGATGGAAGGACAATTCAAGGATCATGATGAAATTGAGACGTCCACAAAGTCACAAGCAAGTGAACAAGAGAAGTCCTAACCAAACATATACAAGTCTCATCAGATGGCGTAATTCCTGCAAATCAACTAAAGGAGCTCATCTTGGAAACTATCAACGATAAGTTTGATGGAAACTCTAAGTACTCTTTAACTTACACAAAGCCATACACATCAAGGATAAACAACTTGAGAATGCCAGACGGCTAGCAACCCCCAAAATTTCAATATTTTGATGGCAAAGGCAACACGAGGCAACATATGGCTCACTTCGTAGAAACCTGTAATAATGTTGGGATGCATGGAGATTACCTGGTGAAGAGTTCGTCTACTCCTTAAAAGGAAATGCATTATAGGTACTTTGACTTAGGGGACAAATCTAATTGATGGTAGCAATTGGAAAAAGAAATTCTTAACCACTTCTACAGCACTCGAGACGGTCAGGATGCTCAAGCTAAAAAATTCACGCCAATGGAGACATGAGCTTGTCATTGACTATATCAATTATTGGAGAAATTTAGGTTTAAGCTGCAAAGATCGATTGTCAGAAGCTTCAACCATCGAGATGTGCATTCAAGGAATGCATTGGAGCCTCTAATATAACATTCAAGCAATTCAACCAAAGTCCTTCAAAGAATTGACTACTCGAGCTCATGATTTAGAGTTGAGTCTGACAACAAATGAAATCAATGATCCACTTGTTCAAGAAAAAGAAGAAGAAGAGGAAGAAGAAGTTGAAACAAGGAGCAAAGTTTCTGTCAACATCCCAAATTAAACTGTCATCAATGCTCCTTGATACGAGATTAAACTATCTGCATTGCTCATTGATACGAGCTTAAACTATCTACAATGCTCCTTGATACGAGCTTAAACTATCTTCAATGCTCATTGATACGAGCTTAAACTATCTTTCAATGATCCTTGATACGAGCTTAAACTATCTACAATGCTTCTTGATATGAGTATAAACTTTCAATAAATTCAAATTGAAGAACTCCTTGATACGAGTATAAATTATCAATAATTTCAAATTGAAAAACTCCTTGATACGCGCATAAACTATCAATAAATTCAAATCGAAGAACTCTTTGATACGAATATAAACTATCAATAAATTCAAAATTGAAGAACTTTTTCATACGGGAATAAACTATCAATAAATTTAAATTGAAGAACTCCTCGACACGAGTGTAAACTATCTACAAATTTAAATTCAAAATCTCTTTAATACGAGTATAAACTTTTTACAAATTCAAATTGAAGGACTCCTTGATATGAGTATAAACTATCTACAAATTCAAATTCAAGAACTTCTTAATACAATTATAAACTATTTACAAATTCAAATTAAAGGACTCCTTGCTATGAGTATAAGCTATCAACAAATTTAAATTCAAGAATTCCTTAATATGAGTATAAACTATTTACAAATTCTAATTGAAGGGCTCCTTGATTTGAATATAAATTATCTATAAATTCAAATTCAAGAACTCATTGAAACGAGTATAAACTATCTACCAAATCTGAATTAAAATGAAGACTCCCAAACATGAGTATAAACTATCTACTTTGCATAAAGAAGACTTTGATCTCCACAATGAAAGATTTCGAGACTCATTCACTACAAAATACGTTGTTCGTGAACAAGTCTTGAGGGGACATTTGTAGTCACATGAATTTTGTGGTCAATCAAATGGTAACATATGAAAAGTATTATATGAAATATCAATTTAAACTATTTACTTGTAGATAATGATTAATATTTTAATATAAATATTTACCAATCAATCAAATATTTTCAAGTGTCCAAATCTTATTTCATTGGCAATCAAAATCATATCATGCAAATATGAAAGAGAATTACCTAAATTTTGGTAATAAAATCATATCAAATCATATCTTCTTAGTAAAGGCAGGAAGTGTCATTAAATCTTGAACGACCAATTAAATCTTGTCATTTCATCATGTGCATATGGAAATAGTTCACATCCTACAACTATAAATAATGGCCTATTCTCCACCATAATTGACACTACAACCAAAGTTGAAGAATTCCACATCAAAGATGAAATTCTCTCCATCATTCAAGGAGAACTATCTTACAAAACTTCGTCTTCTCTACGAATAAGTTTGGGGGGTGGATGGACATGTCCCATAAATCCCTTTAACTATCCCAAAATGGTATTTTCTATTTTTCTCTTTCTTTTATTATTTTTTCCATGTTCCTAGTGTAAAATATGTAATATAAGCCTAAGATCGAATTTGTTTCTTTATTTCGATAACTGTGGGTATTAACTGATGCTAATGATGATGCTATTTTATTTCTGTATAATGATTATTAATAAATTGGGCATAATGTGAAGCAAAATAATTGTGCATGCAATGAATGACTTAAATATCATGAATCGTAATTAGCATGTGATATTTTGAGCCTATTGATTCTTTTATAGTGTGTTTAATTAAATAATTGTTAGAATGTCTAGAACTTGCCTATGATTTACTTAAGTTTAATTTTAGAAGTGATTTTAGGCCATCTTCGGTAGCCTTGTGATCCCTTCAATTTTGACTATTTACTTAAAAATATCTTAGTAGGCCTCTTTGAGCTTTGAGCCTTTCTTTGATAACCAAGTCACACTGCCCTATGAATGAAATTGATATAAGTAATGTGGACTTTTCAAATAGAAAAGAATATTGAATTTTGAAAGGCTTTGGTGAAGAAGGACATAAATGGAAAGAGTTATAGAAGTATGGCTATGAATTGAGGTGAGAAAGTCTAAACTAGAAGTCACTCCCATTTATATATAAAAAAATAAAAAAATAAAATAAAAAAACACATTGAAATTTGGAAGTGACTTCCCATAGCTAATCAAGTCATTGGATGGAGAATTTGGAAATGATTAAGTGTTGAAAATATTTTGAGAAAGAAAGAATAAAGCTGGACAAAAATCTAGTTGTGCTCGTTGGCAATGATTTGAAAGTGAAAACTGGTGTAAAGACCAAAAAATTCGATGAGTCCGATTTTGATTGAGTCACATAGCCATATATTCCACACCTTAACCAAAAGCCTACATTAAAACTGAATTAAAAGTCTTTTCTGATCCGTAATCCACATTTATTGCATGTAAAGGAGAGATGAAATCATGAGCAATCATATGGTTAATTCTACATTTATTTTAACTTTAGTGCCAATTATATTTTCATATATACTTTAGTGTGAGAGATACACCACCCTAATGAGGATCAATGATTCAAGATGTTACACAAGTAATAGTTGCATGACATGAAATTGTCTTGCTTGCAATATGTTTGATTTTGATTTAATCATGATTGTTTTTGTGCTTGAAGCATCGTATGTTGTCAAAACATCCCTTCATGCTGGAATAAATATTCTTTATTTTTTTTTAGGACAATTAATAGGTTAATGAAATATATGTATATTAGCGCACCAGTTGAGTTTGTATTCAACTTGGTACTCAGAAGTAAAATTTGCGAAAGCTTAAATAATTGAAACATGACTGAGTTATATTTTGAGGAAGAACTCCCTTCTTTATCTACGAGGAAATATATTAGAGTAGTGCATTGTTTCCCAACAAGGTGAAAGTATGAGTTTATTATAGTGTAGACTTTCTCTTCACTAAATTTCCCTACTTATCTCATGCCCATTCCCCCTAACAACTAACCCTACCACTCAGTCTCTTGAATGGATTTTACCACACGTATCCCTATGGTGTTGTTCTAAATTGTCAAACCGTCCGAGTTCCAACTGGTCATAGAACTCAGATTGTTGAAACAAAATAAAATAGAGCGAATGATCTCTCTCAAAGTAAAAACTAAATGACTAGCTCTAATGGTTATAGGTTATCCCATTTATATACAAGTCATGAACAACCATACAATCTAGATTACATGAAAAAAATCTCCTTTAATCATTGTGTACATATCTTCAAGATTTATTTCCTTCTTTGTAGTTCCTTGATAATGAAGAGTATCCCTCAATATCTCTTCCATATCTTTTGTGCCTATCTTGGCTGATTTGTTTCCAAATGTCATTAGTCGTCTATGTTCGATGGATTCTCAATACATATCCTTCCCTAATGACTCAAAAAAATTTCCTTCGATTTGTCATGGATTTCCATGATATCTACACGTTGATTTCCTTCCAAGATCGCCTTGTGTCTTCTTAATTTACAAAGATAAGAATCTTTATAAATCTTCCAAGTATCTAGCTTTATAAAATCTGTACACGGACACAAGATCTCATTAAATCTAGCAACATCCAGAACTATGTCTGTTTTTTTCCAATGCGAATTTTGAAGAACTCAAAATCGAGTTCTTAATGTTAAGTTTGGGGGTTGATAAACATAGGGCTTACGTGCAATTAGAAATCATGTCTCATAGCTAGAAACATATATACAAGGAGAAAACAAGTAACCAAGTCATTAGAGATAAGAGAAACGAAGATCATTGGGTATAAGTCATAGTTTATTTTTTTATCTTTTATATAGATGTTAACTTTAATTGTCAATTCATGGTCTATAAATTGTGATTTGATAATGAGTAGCTAAACAATTTTTATGTCGATGTTAGCTCTAATTATCGATTCATGGTCTATGGATAGTGATTCTAGGTTGTGTACAATTATGGATTCATATGATTTTACTTTATGACAATATTCATTTTCTTTATTCGTTTATGTTTTTTTGATATGATTGTCTTGTGGAATTGTTTGGCTAGCAATTACATGTGTAGTCAAACAGTTATCAACCGAGAGGGGTTAAGTGATTAATGGATTAGGAATGCATAATACGAACTTGCTAGATCGAGAGATTGGTAGGTTATCGTGATGAGAATAAATCCTAGGAATAATTGGGAGTTAGATAATATCTTGAGAATAATCAATGTTATCTAATACACATTTAAATCTAACTTGAGAGAGATGATCTAGATATATTAGTGATTTTCCTACGAATATAGGAATTAAATGTGGTTTAATACATTAAAAGAAATCATATGAACCATAGGAGTGTATAACCTTAGAATTCATCAAATCTCTAGAGGCTTATCTTGCTTGAATCTGAATTGTTTATTTATTTCTATCTTTAATTTTATTCTTTTCAATTAACTCATCTATCATCAAAATTTGAGTCTTTAGATAGAGTATGATCATATAAACGAGTAATCAGTTGAAATTACATTAAACAATCCATGTGGATACGACATCTGTTCTCACTATAATTTTACTATAATCTGTCTCATGCATTTGTAAGTTGTTTTTAAGTAAAACAAAAAAGGAAACAAATTACATTGAAACAAAATTGAAAAGTATAGGATGAATGGGATTAGAAATGAAATTGGAAAATGCAATTTCATCAAGAAAATCTATACTTAATACTTAAAGGCAAGCTTAACTTTTACTTACAAAAGAAAAAAAATGCTTATCAATTATAGTGCAAGCCTCGCATCGAAGAACTATCATCTATAGTTTGAAGTTTAAGGTTAAGATTTTGTGTATATAATATTATAAAATTGTACATTGTTTTGCTAAGAAAACTCTTACCGCTAGCGGGTTGTCTGTGTAATCGAATATGTGATTTAGAGTTGTAATAACATGTTACACCCACTTAATTTTAGTAAACTTTTTTTCTAACAAAAAATATAATTTCAATCTTTTCTACCCACTTTTCATGCGATCTACCCAAAATATCCCCAGGGGCTTGACCCACATATATTTTTAAAAATTGAACAAAAATATATTTCGCTTAAAATGTTAAATTACAAAATTTAAAAATATCCAAAAATTATTGAGAGCTCGAAAATGGTATCAAAGCCTAGGTTTATTAAGAAATCATATTTTATATTTTATTATTATTAATCCTAAAGAAAGAGACATTTCAAGAATTATGGAACAACCAAGTGAAAACTCCTGTAGTGAAAATAGGGAATATTTACAAATTTTGGAAAGACAAAAATGAGATTTTCTTTGAGAATTAATCCAAATGTGCAAGAAATCCTGCGAAATGATGATAGAGCTCATGGAGACTAGCAACAAAGTCATAAATCATGAAGATGTAAAGGAAGAAATTATAAAGATTGACTTGTAAAATGCCAGACATGTAGAATGAAATGAAACACACATCATCAACTTCACTGAGATCCATGGACAAGCTCTACAAAGGCACCATAGAGGATGCAATATTTTCAATCTAGAGAAGAAATTAAGAAACCTTACCAGAATTTCTTGACACAAAGGTAAAAGAAAAGATACCCTCCGTATGAAATATGATCGGCTTGGAGTGGAATGAAATCATTCTCGATAACTCTAAGACAACAAAAGATCTTAGGAAAATTCAAAAGACCTTCCTATACTAATAAGTTAGAGTTATCAATTACTAATCATAGTAGAAAGGGTGGAGAATCAAATGGGTGTAGTTTTGAAGACCCCTTTGGGTCTTCATAAGGAAACAAAATATGTGAGAAAGGAAATTTTGGATCTACAAAAGAAGATAAGTAGGATTCTTAGAACCTCTAGATCTAACATGATGCGGTTTAGTGATGCTTTCATAAGAGAGACACTTCTCTATCAAAACAATAAAGGCGATGACCACTCCGAAGCCGAACATACATGATGATCTGAGTATCGTCGATATCTTACAAAAAGTTAGATAAATGGAGATATAAAGCGCAAATCTATATGATTTACATGAGTTAGTTGAATCACTCTCCAAATTGGGGATTGTTGATCTAGTTAATGTAAAAATGTAAGAAGGAAGTTCCTCAGTGTTACTGAGGATAAAACTAATCCTAAGGAACAACCAGGATATTCCAACTCCACTAGTTCTACCTATAGAAAACACTAGTTTGGTAGACCATCTATAGAAGATGATTTATTTATTAGAAGTATTTCAACCATCTGAGTTCATTCAATAAAAACCTCATGTAAATATTTTATAATAAAAAAAAAGAGGTGTTAGCAGAAAGCCCTTAGGCTAAAACTATGCTACACCCAATACAATCCCATGGGGTGCTACTCAATTTAGATATCATTAATTTTAGACTTCTAGAAAACTGGTCATGAACAGATTGCATCAACCCCTCTACATCTTGAAAATAGGACTTCATAAAACTAATGGAAATGAGTTTATAGGGATTTGTCAAAGTTGGTTTGCAACAAACAAAAACTACTACCAAGGAAGAAGTCTTTGCCGGAGATTCAAAATTACAGTAGTGGGAAGATTTGGAAGATTTGTTAAGCTACATTTCATTGGAGATGGATACTTCAATACTCAAGCTCTCCTTGGGGTTGCACTAAAGAAAATGTGTGCAGTAGATGAATATATATACTATAATTCACAAATATTGTTTTATAAAAATGGGTCTACAAACATTGCATGTCCATTGTTCTTTGCATAGATTTGTGGTCCTTGGAGAAATTTTTTGATCTGATCATACAATGTTTTAGATGGAGGAGCCTCTACTAGAAGGACTTTTAGACGCAACCATAGATGTGCTAATGAATGTTTCAAAGACTGTAATTGTTGAACATGTAAGGAACAAGAAATATGGTAAATTATGATAATTTGAGGCAATTGTTGAATTCTATTGGACCAAGATTTTAATTGAGTCTTATGAAAAACAGAAATAAACCACATTCTATCACCTATAGAATTACATATGCACTTTCTAACACTCGTCAATTTGATTTGTTTGTTTGAAAGAGTATATCAAAAATTTATAATTTTTGTAAGGAATTCGCTGAGGTAATGGCACTGGGCCCTATTCAAATTCCAAGGAGAGGAGCCTTGACTTTCTTATTAAAGGTCAGCCTATTTAAGATAGTCACTCAATTGTAGGTCTGAGATAAGTAGTAGAATGTCTTTCTTTTTTTTAAAGGAAAAGGATATGAGTTTTTTCGAAGGATTTTAGTTCTTGAATCATTAGGTTTGATAATGTAAAAATTAAATACCCTAAAGGATGGAAAGAAATGCTAGTAGAATTTGACATTGCAGAGACTTGTAATTATTTTCCTTTTGATGACCTATATCATTTGCAACAATTTGTGATTGGAACATATAAAAGTGTGTATGAAGTGATAGGACATGAAGAATAAGTCACTAAAATTGCAGGTAAAGACCCATGAGCAGTAACGCCATGTCTAGTATTCCTTGAGGAACTCGAACCATGTGGAAGTAAAGTATAGGGAAGGAAATTTAGTCTTAATGGTTATTTGATTAAGGTTCAAAGACAAGTCCAGTTTCAACACACACACACACACATGTGTGTGTATATATATATATATATCAATAGGTGTGATCTGTGACCAACATAAGTCAAAATATTTTTCAGTTTATATTGACTCGAGTTCAGGGATCTATACAACAAAACCTTGTGTTTTTCTAAGTAATACCATGGAAACTATACCTATTATTGAAAGATGGATTTTTCAGAAGTTATTCTGGTACTCAATAAAGGAATACAACACATGCCTAACTAGATTCTGGTGTGTTGGAACGAAGATAAAAATTAATTAATGGAAGGATTAATTATTAGGCTAATAATATTTAGTGGAGAATATAATTATTGACCCTAAGTAATTAAATGATCATGAAAAGAATTAATTATTTGGCTAATTTTAGTTTTTGGAGAAATAATAAATTAGACTCGAATAATGCTAGAGAATTAAATCATTAATTGAGAGTAGTCTTTTGGGGTTCAAGAATCTATTTTATAAGTTGATTAAAGTCCAATAAGATACTCAAAGACCTAGTCTTGGAGATAGGTCCAACACATAGAGATAAAGAAGTAGAGGCTCATAGGGAGAACTAAAGGGGATCAATATAAAATGATCCCTGCAAGAGAATTCTGGCCACTATCAAACGACGCATAAGGGAGATTTTGTCTCTCTCCTTTGTGTAATCTCCTCCCCTTCTTAGTGTTGAGATTCTCAATTATACTTTAAGTTCTAGATTATTCATCTTGTTCTAAATAGGATATACAAGAATCAAGTTACACCGTGCGTCTGCGCTTCAAGATTGGGCGTGTATAAACTTTGAGAGAAGGTTTCAAATGTTCTTGACAATGTGTGATCCAAAGATCTGTGGATTCTTGCTAAGAATGTTGAATCATGAATAGGTATATTGCTAAACAATTGTTGAATTACATTTACGGGTACGTGTAAGATCATGTATAAATCGTAGAAATAATTTTAATTATTACTTTCATTGTGTATTTCATATGATCCATGACCTAGATATTCCAACAGTGGTATTAGAGCCCAATTGCACTTCGTATACAGGTTGATTATGTGTTTAACTTTGATATTCAGATGTATGATTTAATTTATTGTTAACTAATTAAAATTTTGGAAATAACTAAATAGTTGAGTTGATGTTGTTCGTATAATTTTTGATTAAATATCTCCATTAAAGACGCCAGATTTGATGTAATGGGTACATATGAAGAGATGGTAATTGGGCGATGGATTCACAACCGCACGTCATATGTATGGTATTCATCATGCGTAGGATGTGAAACGAGAAACGTATGCACATATAAACAGGAGATATGGGAGATTTGCTGGAATATCTAGGTCATAAATCAAAGGAAATATGCAACGAAAGTAAACTATTAAAAATATTCATACGATCTATGTCTATTCTTTCACAATAATGTATACATAATTAAAAAGGAGTTTAACAATTATACCAAGCGATTCACTTTCTTAGCGTGAATCATTCGATGATCGGATTACACGTTTGATCAAGGACATTCATGACCTTCTCTCCAATTTTATCTATGCCTATCCTTGATGCGTAGATGCACAGTGTAGTTTTATTCTCGTATATTTGTATTGAATAAGATTAATAATCTAGAAATAAAATATAATCGGGAATCTCAACACATAAGAGGAGAGAAAAGAGAGAACACGAAAAACAGAAGAGGGCATCTCTACTTGTTGGCATTATGGGTGCCTTTGTTCTCTCAAATATGGATCAATTTATATTGATCCTCTTATGTCTACTCAAGGGCTTAGGAGTCTCACTCCTTATCTCCATAACTAAGCCTTAAGTGGTTTCTTTGGACTTACCTAATTCCTAAAAATAATTCTTAAGCCCAAACACTTCCTAGAGAGTGGATATTGCACGGAAAAGAAACCATGCGATCGAGCAATGAATTATGTTATCAAGTGAACCCTATCGATGAACCACATGATCAAGCAGACTTAATCAACCAACCATGCAATCGACCGAATTAATCGAAGACTCATATAATCGAGTGACTAAAATTGATGACTGAGATGATTGAGCGGCTCCAAACGGAAACTTGTGCGATTAAGCAGCTCAAGATCGGAAAGCACGCACAATCAAGCACTCAAATAGTCTTCTTGAAACGAGTTTTCTTTTCTAATAGCATATCCAGATTCCCAAGATTCTTGGAGATATAATGTTGTGATAATTTAGAAAACAAGATTCACCAAATAACTTGTTACCAGAATTATGCAAATAATATTTTTATATATATGGAAAAGATACATACTTTGACTTTTCAAAGATATTCATAGATTGTATAATTCGCATATTATGACAATTGGATATGATTTGAATATTAAAATATATGATCTTAATATAAATATGACAATGTTGATATACTTTACCTTTTCAAATATATGATATTCTTTCTTGCATATCTACATATCTATGGAAATTATAGATTATTAAGAAGACTATATAGTTCATTAGATTTTATATAGCAAGATAAACATTGGATATTTGCAGAAGATTCAATTATGTGTATGGTTCCAACATAAACATATTTAATTGTGAAAATTAGATTTAATTATTCCATTTATATGGATAGGTATCATGAACCGAGTTTATGATTTAATTTTATTAATTAATTTTTGGGGCCTACACACCTCTCGTTTAGGTCAATTGGGCCTTATATTTCTTTTTAGTGCTAAAATAGGTGTGTGGTCTATTCTTTGGTAATTGTATGAGGACTTTACAAGAAGACAGTGAATTGGATCACTTGTTCGAATTGAGCTCTTGAGTCGAAGACGATCAAGGTCCATATATGTGTGGGTAGGCCAAAATGTAATATATATATATAGGATATATTTATCTAAATGATAATTAATAATAAATTAAATTTGGATCTAATTGATAAGGGCTCGTGAATTGGATCACACAGGAAATGGCTAATGGTCACCCTAGGTCTAGGACTAGAATTTGTTACCCCGCAGAGTAATCTGTTGGGATTGTTTCTCTATATTTTCTATACTCATTAGATCCAATGAACACCTTGTACAACGCGATGACCAGAACATAAGAGATGGGATCTCGTTATTAGCCAACATATTGATAGAGTTTGTGAGGTTCATTATAGTTATTAATGTCAATTATGGGTCCGTATAAAATGACCAAACACTAGACATTAATTAGAGAACCGAGTGAAAGGATTGTAATTGCACGGTAATTATGGATGTATTGAGTGCTAAAGAATTGGGAAATCCCAAGTTGATTAATTAATCTTTCAATTGGATTGCTTGCTCTTGGACTTGGTGAAGTGATGAACCTAATGGGCCACATGTGTAAGCAGATTCTGGTGCATTGGAACGGTGATAAATAATTAATTAATCATGGATGAATTAATTATTTGGCTAAATATTATTTTTTGTACAAATTAATTACTTTTAGTTCTATATTATTCATCTCGTTCTAAACAAGATATATGATAATCAAGCTACACCGTGTGTCTACGCATCAAGGCTGGGGACAACGTTCGATCTGAACATCCATTGATTATTGTAAAGAACATGGAATCACGAGTAGGTATATTGCTAAACTAATATTTAAATTACATAGAAGGGGATGTGAAATATGAAGCATATATTATAAAAATAATTTTAATTATTATTTACGCTGTGTATTTCATATAATCTCTGGACTAGATATACAACACACAACGTCAATTGGACTTGGTTCATACAGATATATGCGGTATTGAATCACGAGGAGGATATTATTACTTCTTTACATTTACTGACGAATATAGTCAGTATGGGTACATATATCTTCTAAGGTATAAATCTAAAGCTTTTGATAAATTCAATAAGTTTCATAATGAAGTAGAGAAAAAATTGGAACACAAAGTTAAAGCACTTCAATCAAATCTATGTGGCGAGAACCTCAGCAGTGCATTCTAAAACTACTTAAAAGATCAAGGGATCTTATCAGAGTGGACACCTCCTTATACTCTACAACAAAATGGTGTTTCGGAAATGGGAAATCGCACACTGATGGACATGGTATGCTCAATGATGTCTTCAGACAATCTTCCTTTGTTCTTTTGGCTTTAGTCCTCAAGACGGCTATGAAGGTGCTCAACATAGAGCCTTCAAAGTCAGTCTCAAGGACCCCTTATTAGTTGTGACATAAGAAGATTCCCATTACTCTTATCTAAGGATATACAGATCAGATATATATGTCAAGCGATTAGTTAGCTACAAATTAGATGATAGATCTACATTATGTAAGTATGTGGAATACCCTAAGGAAAACGACAAGGTATTACTTCTATGATCCAAATGATCAAACAGTGTTTGCCTCTAGAAATGTAAAATTTCTAGATATATAGATTATGTTGGATGGAGTAGTTCGAAATACCTGATGGATCTTGGACGGACTCAAGATCAAGAACCAATATCATAAACTTTGGAAACAACAAAACTTCTTTCATAATCATATACATAATTTTTGAAGAGATCCAAAAGGATTCCAAGCCCTCCAAAAAGATATACTAGCTTCATTAGTGAGATCGAAGAAGCAGATGGTGATCGAAGGATGTATGAAGAAGCCTTGTTGGACAAGGACTCTAGGAAATGACAAGAAGCAATGAATGACGAGATAGACTCCATGTACTCGAATTAAGTTTGGTCGTTGGTTGATTTACTTCCCGGGGCAAGGCCCTTGGGATATAAATGATTATTCAAGAATAAAACAGGTGCGGGTGGGAATGTAATAGCGATGGGTTATACTTAAAGGCCAAGAATCAACTTTGAGGAAACCTTCTCTCCTATAGCCATGCTTAAGTCTGTTCGGATTCTACTTGCCACTGTTGCATGTTACGATTACGAGATATGGGTAGATGGATGTGAAGAATGCATTCCTCGATGGCGACATAAAGAAGATATCTACATAGATTAGCTAATGGGCTTCGGAATACCTGATGGATCTTGAGCGAACTCAAGATCAAGCACCAATATCATAAACTTTGGAAACAACAAAACTTCTTTCATAATCATATACATAACTTTTGAAGAGATCCAAAAGGATTCCACGTCTTCCAGAAAGATATACTAGCTTCATTAGTGAGATCGAAGAAGCAGATGGTGATCAAAGGATGTATGAAGAAGCCTTGTTAGACAAGGACTCTAGGAAATGACAAGAAGCAATGAATGACGAGATAGACTCTATGTAGTCGAATTAAGTTTGGTCGTTGGTCGATTTACTTCCCGAGGCAAGGCCCTTGGGATATAAATGGTTATTCAAGCATAAACCAGGTGCGGGTGGGAATGTAGTAGCGATGGGTTATACTTAAAGGCCAGGAATCAACTTTGAGGAAACCTTCTCTCCTATAGCCATGCTTAAGTCTATTCGGATTCTACTTGCCACTGTTGCATGTTACGATTATGACATATGGGTAGATGGATGTGAAGAATGCATTCCTTGATGGTGACATAAAGAAGATATCTACATAGATTAGCTAATGGGTTTCGGAATACCTGATGGATCTTGAGCGGACTCAAGATCAAGCACCAATATCATAAACTTTGGAAACAACAAAACTTCTTTCATAATCATAACATAACTTTTGAAGAGATCAAAAAGGATTCCACGCCTTCCAGAAAGATATACTAGCTTCATTAGTGAGATCGAAGAAGCAGATGATGATCGAAGGATGTATGAAGAAGCCTTGTTAGACAAGGACTCTAGGAAATGACAAGAAGCAGTGAATGACGAGATAGACTCCATGTACTTGAATTAAGTTTGGTCGTTGGTCGATTTACTTCCAGAGGTAAGGCCCTTGGGATATACATGGTTATTCAAGCATAAACCAGGTACGGGTGGGAATGTAGTAGCGATGGGTTATACTTAAAGGCCAGAAATCAACTTTGAGGAAACCTTCTCTCCTATAGCCGTGCTTAAGTCTATTCAGATTCTACTTGCCACTGTTGCATGTTACGATTACGAGATATGGGTAGATGGATGTGAAGAATGCATTCCTCGATGGTGACATAAAGAAGACATCTGCATAGATTAGCCAATGGGTTTCATATTTAGTGGGAGTGCATACAAGGTGTGCAAATGTAATGTATCCATCTATGGAATTAAGCAAACATCTTGAAGTTAAAAATACATTTTGACAAAATCATAAAGGGCTACAAGTCCATCAAAATATGTGTGAACCGTGTGTATACATAAAGTCTAGTGGGTGCTCGATACAAATCTTAGGACTTTATATCAATGAATTCTTCTCATCAGAACCGATGTCGAAGAGATGAACTCGAGTAAGAAGTGGTTATCTAACAATTTTTCCATGAAGGATTTAGGAGATGTGAATATCATTCCTAGTCATTAATCTTTTGGGACCATTCGAAGAGATTGCTAGAACTCTTCCAAGCCCTGTATATTAACGAGGTAGCCAAACTTCTAGATGGAAATTTTCAAGAGAGGGATCTACTGAAACACCATGGGGTGTTCCTCTCCAAGAAAATGTCTCCTAAGCTGGCGAGAGTGAAGATGAAGTCCCCCTTACTCTTTAGCAATGGGAAGCATCAATGTGCAATACTCTATACTAGGTCGAATGTAGTGCAGCCACTTGAAGTGGTTAGTCGTTGTCGGTCTGATCTGGGCAGGGCCTATTGGAAAGCGACAAAAACTACATACTTAGTATTTAAGAAAGATTTACAATCTATTCTTAGTGTATAGTGCTGATGAGTTGGTCATTGAAGGGTTTACACATTCAAGTTTCCAGTCCAATGTGGATTATTACAAATCCACATCTAAATATGTATTTCGGCTTAATGGTGGGTGGTCAGTTGGCAAACAACCAAGCAGGCCACCATCATGGACTCTACTACCAAGGATGCATCGGATGCATCCAAGGAATGTGATTGGATGAAGAAATTTTGTAGAAAATGGACATGCTACCTAGTAGTGCTACCTGTTGTGGTCTATTGTGACAACAATGGTGCAGGCCAAGGAGTCGAGATCTCATTGATGATCCATGCACTTTGTAACGACCCAAATATTTATTTAGATATATATTAATTTACTACATATTTTTAATAATAAAAATAAAATAGTTTACTAAATAAGTAAATAAATATTAAGAAATTTCATCCTAATAACTAGGTCGTTAAAGTAACCCTACTACATTGAAATTTATAGCAGCGGAAAATATAATTAATTTATAACATATAATTAAATAGTAAATTACAGTTATAAACAAGTAGACACATAATATATGCCTTGGTAAAATTAAAAGAGAACCCTATGGCATAAATTTTATCCAAGCACTACAATGAATTACTAGATTTCACAATACTACATTTTTGTATGTCATAACCTCAAGTAATTATAACCAATAATATATTTTTGAAAACAAAATTAAATAATAAGCAGTAGCATACAGACCTAAACAACAAGAAATTGATTTCTCATGCCCATTAACCCAACAAGCAATTTAACCCATACGAATAAATAAATAATAGTATTCATTCTAAAATGAGTTCGTAATTTAAATCAACCTAGTCATGCCACTAATTAAATAATTATTCAATTTGAAAAACTCATAACTTCATATAATCACGAAAGTAGGCATAAGCATTTATTTCCTAAGATAAGTTTGAAGAAAAACATAACAAACCCTAATAAAATTTCAATCGTTTATGAATAAAACGTAACCCATAATTAAAAAAAGAGAATAATAAAAATATGCTTCATCCGCCTGCTCCCGTCGCCTTGACAAACTCCCTATCCTGAAAAGTAGGAAGGTAAAAGGGGGTGAGCTACACCCAGCTCGTGAGGTTCAGGCTTGTCAAAATTAAATACAGAGTAGTAAAAGCATAGAATGAAAGCAACATGAGCGTATCAAATCGTAACATTTCATAAATGGCCAACGTAACATAGGTGGATCAAATTAATGATCCCGTATCAGTTTGGATCAAATAATGATCCCGTATCAATTTGGATCATATTATGATCCCGTATCAGCGTATCAATTCATATAGCAATCATAACATACTTAAACATACAACATATTTAATAATGACATGCCATAAAAGGAACCTCACCTCTTACGTGACTTCTCGTAATATAAGGAAAATCTCATGCAAGTGATATGTTTCTAATACGTGCCTTGTCTCCTCGCCTGAAGTTCTAAAATACCTAGGTTGTATTTATAGGTTTGGCAAGATTTAAATCTAGATGTATCTTCTAAACAAAATCTGTATCTGTATCTAATCTTCTAACTAATTGAGAGAAAATATCTCTTTTTTTTCCTAGCAAAAGGCTAACCTCCGTACCCATAAGATTCTAAGAAAAATATATTATTTCTTGACTGAAAATTCTATTATATATATATATATATAGGCTTAGAGAAAAGTAACTTACGGTCCAATAATTCTAATTGAAACAATAATAAGCCCACGTAAAAATAAAATAAAATTAATCAAGAAAATTAAATATTGCGTAAAAATAATCGGGTATTACACACTTAGTAAGGCATTATCACTTAATTCATCCCTAACAATCATATCGAACTGATCCTGCATTAGAACTCGAACCCTTTGGTAGCGGTAGTGGAAATTGGAAAATTGAGGTTCTAATTTCTATAGGTACTTTAGTTAGTCCTTAGACTATATACATATATATATGGTTCTACATGAGTGAAGTCCTATATTTGATGGGTTCCTAAAACCTCTCTCGAGAGGCCAACCGGGGGCTCATTAGTTACGGTGGAACTATAAGATCAGTAAATTGGCAAGACATAATTTGTTGGCCCACAAAGTAATTTGTTGGAATTATTTCTCTATATCTCCTACTTTTGTTATATCCAATGAAGACCTTATGCAAGACACCTGGCCAGAACATAAGAGATGAAATCTCATTATTAGCCAATGGATCGATAGAGTATGTGAGGATCATTATAGTTACTAATGTTAATCAGGGGTCTATAAGAAATGATTAAGCCCTAGACGTTAATTGAAGAACAGAACGAATGGGCTGTATCTATAGGGTAACTACGGATGAAAGGTTCACATGTTGAATTCATCTTCTACCTATGAGTCATTCTAGTTGTGTTTGCTGGACATGAATAAAAAGATGTCTTCAATACCTAAGGATTGGGATATAGGTGATTAATTATTTAGATTAATTATTCTTACAATTGGATTGCTTACTCTTATACTAGGTGAAGTGATGAACCTAAAGGGGCACACGCATAACCAAATTTTGTGCGTTGAACGAAGATAAATAATTAATTAATCAATGAGAAATGAAGTATTGGGCTATATAATATTTTATCGTACAAATGAATTATTTAAGCCCAATTAATCAATTAATCATTGAGAGAATTAATTATTGGGTAAATTTTATTTGATAGACAAATAATTAATTTGGCCCAAATAATGCTAGAATTAAATAAATTAATTGGATAGTAGTCTTTTGGGCTTATGAATTAAGTATGAGAATTAATTAAGCCCAAGAAGATAACGTAATACCTCATCTTGTAGATAGGCTCAACATATAAGGAACATGACTCTTAAGTCAACAAGGAGTACAACTCCTAAGCCTACAACGAGTCTACAAGGGTAGGACTCTTAAGCCCATTAAGAATAAGACTCCTAAGTCCACAAGGAGTGGGACTCCTAAGCCCATAAGAAGACATTAGGGGAACTAGTATTTCTTCCGTGCGTTGCATAATTTATAATATAATATGTAATAAAAAATAGTAATATAATTTTCAAATGAAATAATAATTATACAAAATATATTGTTAATAAAAATTGTTTAAAATAAAAATATCTCACAATATAAAAATATAGTAAATATTAAAATATACCACAATTAATCTATGAAAAAAATATATTTAAAATTAATAGTTTTTTATATACACAATATGGATATCAAATTGAAAATCATGAAAAGATAATTAATTTGATATATTTTTCATAAAAAATGGATTTGAGATGAAAAAGTTATAAGCATTTTAAAATTAGAGTGAAAAACAAAAAGAAAGAACAAATGTGATTCGATGGTATACTTTCTAAAAGTAGAAAGGAACTTTAGGCGAGAAAATAACAATTTTGTAAATATTATCAACAATCCTGCTATTATATAGATATAGATTGATCCTCAAGAGAGAATTACACACAAGGGGACACTAATTATGAAAGCAACGCCATTCTGCTTTTGTGTTCTCTCTCTCTCTCTCTCTCTCTTCTCTCTCTATTTTCTCATGTGTTGAGATTTCTAAATTATATTTTAGTTTTAGATTATATATTTCGTTCTATACATGTATATGAGAACCATGCTACATCATGTATCTACGCATCACGGGTGGGCGTGGATAAACTCGGAGATGAGGTCATGAACGTCCTTGATCAAACGTGCGATCCAGTCACCTGAAGGATTCTCGCTAAGAACGTGAATCGCTTTGTATAATTGCCTACCTCTCTTTTAATTACATATACGGGGTTGTGCAAGTATAGGCATAGATTGTAAAATTAATTTTAATTATTTATTTTTGCCGCGTATTTCGTATGATCTATGGCCTATATTTATTGTTGAATAAATTAATTTGTGGGAAATTATTGAATAATTGAATTGATGTTTGTTGGTAGAATTTGATAATTAAAATTCTTCGTTTAAATATGCGATATATTGACTATTACATAATATGGTGATGGGTACATATATATGAACGATCATCAAACATGGGAAATATGATCAATTGTTGTATATATGATATTAAATCACAAGTAGAAATGGATTGGATTGTACAATCGTGTATCTGGATTCCCACGAATCTTGAAGATATCTTGTTACGATAATTTGGGAGACAAAGATTATCCAAATATCTTGTTCCTATCATTTTGCAAATAATATCTCAAGAGATAAGGAAATGATATATACTTTGGCTGGTCAAAGATAAGATCTCCTAAAATGCATATATCCATTTATATGGTAATTCATGATAAACATTAGATTTTATACGGCAAGATAAATATTGGATATTTATGAAAAATTCGATTATGTCTAAAATTTCAGCATAACCATATTTAATATGATAATCTTTTTACGCAATTTATGTGGTGGGTATCATGAGCCGAGTCTAGACCATTTTGAATGGTTTAAATTTCTTATATGATGATTTAATTTGATTGATTAATTTTTGGGGATCTGATCCTCTTATTTTGGTAATTGGGCCTTATAATTCGTTTTGAGTGCTAGAATAGGTGTGAGGTTTTTATTTTTGTAATTGTTTGGAGGACTTTACCTGAAGGAGAACTGGATCACCTGTTCGATTTGGGCTCTAGGCTCAAAGACAATTGAAGACACATATATGTATAGGTAGTCCCAAATGTAACAGATAGGATCTGTGTGTCTAATTAAAATTAATAATCAATTGAATCTGGATCCAATTCACAGTAGCATGCTACGATATGTATTTTTATGTTTTATGTTATTTTATCTATACCTGCATGTTCATGTATGCATAGGATAATAGATAATTAAAACAAATATACAAACGTTGACGAGAACTTGAATTCATAAAATCTCTCTTGGACCCAATCCAAGTAAAAATAATTGACTGAAGATAGTTTTGTCTACCTCCAAAGGGTTATATGAAGAATGGGAGCCTTTCTTAAACACATGACACACACGCAAGTCAATTCTTGATTGTTGCCACCCGATTATATGAATCACTTTTAATAGATTGCATGTAGTTGTATATTCCAGCACACACACATGGTTGGACGTGTCACTAGTACAAGTATATAGAACGATGGGTATGCTCAAACATTAACTATCTAAGTGTCTCACACACAGGTGGGCATAAGAGAAAAACGAGGCAAATTATCTTAAGGGTCATATTTTTTAATAAGATTGTGAAAAACTACCTCGATGGTTTTATTTTGGTCACACACACGAGGATTAAAATAAAATACATTGGTGGTTGGGATCATAAATATTCCAAGCCATAGAATTTACGAGAAGGGATATTGTAGATTTGGATAGGCTTACAATAAGGGGTATATCACTTGTGGAATGGACGTTCCATGGATATCGATGCTAATACACCACGTAGGCTAGTGGATGTGATATTTGTCTCAAATGATCACATTGAATTGATCCTACATCAAAGCTCAAACCATTTTGTAGTCATAGTAGCTATGTAAAAATTGAGGTTTTGATTTCTATAAGTGATTTAATTAGTCTTTAGACTGTACGTATGCAAGTGATCCTATACGAGCGAAGTCATATATTTGACCGGTCCTTAAACCTCTCTTGAGAGGTCAAACTAGGCTTTGTTGATTATAGTAGAACTATGTTCAAGATCAGTGTATTGGTAAACATAATTTGATGGACCATAGAGTAATTTGTTAGGATTGTTTCTCTATATTTCATACACTCGTCGTATCCAATGAAGACTTTACGCAAAGCACCAACCAGAACATAAGAGATATAATCTTTTTATGGGCCAATGGATCGACAAATAATATGAGGATCATTATTATTAATATCAAGTGGGTCTATATTAAATGACCAAGACCTAGACATTAATTAGAGAACTAAGTGAAGGGACTATGTCTACGCGGTAACTATAGATGAAAGGTTTGCATACCGAATTCATCTTTTGTCTATGAGTTTGATAACTCTATGTAATAGAGTTATTTTTGTACCTTTGAATTTAAATTTATGTAGGGATGGTGATGAATTTAGCAAATTTTAGTATAATATAGTCGAATTATATTCTTGTATTTTGTTTTGTTGGTTTGTATAGTTATTTGTCTAAATTATTCCATAGTTTTCTGTGTAAACAAGGGCTGGAACTGAATGTGGAAGAATCAAAGCCGAGGATGTGAGCCGAAAGTCAAGCAAGGAGGAAGCCCCAATTGCTAAGAGCAGTGTTGCAGCAACGTGGAAGTCAATCTTTGACCTAGAATACTCACTCAAACTGTTGACTGTGCCACTTATTTAGTTGCCAGTTGGCATGGGCCAGGATGAAAACTAATTAGACATTTGTCCCAACAAGAGATGACTTGGGCTAAATTTACATCAAGGATAACGGGCTTCCAAATTTGGGAAAAAAGGAACGAGGGCCTTGAAAGCTGAGGTGGAAAGAAAAAAAGGGTTTACGCTCAAGAAGGAAAGATGGCACAGCTGAGAGAGCAGAGAACAATTAGCAAACAGAGCAAGGAAAATCAGCAAGAACAGAGTACGAGAATCATAAAAAATCAGAGGAGAAAAAAGGGAAAGAAGCCGAAAAAGAAGAAGAAGAAGACACGCCCTCAACCTCATTCTTATTTCTCTCTTCTTTCTATTTTTGTATCTGCTATTTTGGATATTTATTTCAGTCTCCATGGATATTGGATTAAGATGTAGGTTTGTGATTTCTAAGTTATTTATGAGCTAAACTTATTAAGACTTGGAATGCTAATGGACCTTGAATCGTTTTTATAAAAATTTTATGCATTGTTAAGTGAATCGTGTCATTGTTTGTTCAAGTGTGCTTGATATCAATATTTGTTGTTGTTTGGCCATCAATGACAAATTGATAAGCTGGGTTTAATTCTAGAAAGGTTAAATCTAGTGGAAATTACTTGAATGATGCAAGAATATAGCCGATGTTAGGTTGTATTAGTGGGGTAATATATGAATATATTATTTGTCTTGCATAACTTTAAGAATTGGTGCTAGTATTGGTGTTCCCAAATTCTGTTGGGCATAAGAATATGTTTAATCCAGATGAGAGGCTTATATCATAGCATTTAGAAAAAATCTATGTATTAAGTGGAAATTCTGGTTAACTTTGGTGTGTTTTGCTAATTACAATGCTGAAGAAGGTCATTCAGTAAAAATTGATTCAAGAAAAATTAGTAATTCAAGTCCACATTTCCATTTCGTGATCTTTCTTGATGTTGTTCATTTTTTTAATTGAAATTATTATTGATCGTAATTTTAATTTCTTTTATTTTCATTGTAGTTAAAAAAACCACTCCCTGATTTACTTCTTTTATTCATTTCTAAATTGTTTAGTAATCGATATGTGCAATACATTTTAAATACAATCCCTATGGAGACAATTTACTCATCATTATATTACTGGTGTGACTACGCGCACTTGCGTATTGAAATTAAAATAATCATTTCATGTATCATCATCAACATTGCTCACAACATGTCCATCTAGTAGTGTTTGCTGAACATGAACGAATGTATGTCTTGAGTACTTAAAGATTGGGAAATTCATAAGTCTCGATGGTTGAAATCATAAAATTTTCAAGTCATAAAACTATGTTTAAGATCAGTTAGGTGGTAGGATGGAATTTGCTGGCCAGAGTAATTTGTTGAGATTGTTTCTCTATATTTTCCTCACTTATAGTATCCAATGAAGATTTTGCGCAGGGCATCGGCCTGAACATAGGAGATGGGATCTTGCTATGGGCCAATGGATCGACATAATTATTTTCTAGAGTTAAGCAACCAACAAATGAATGCCCCTCTAAGTATTGGGGAATTGAGTGATTATGCGTGCTCCGTGTAAGCTTCAATGCCCAATGACCATCTTTATCAATTTGGTTACCTTGTAACAAAAATTGACAATTATATTTTTTTGTTCTAGATATTCTCTCCGTCTTTAACTTGTTTCCCAACTCTATCTACATTCATCCAATTTGTAGGCACCATTTTTTTAAACTCACGATAGGTATCACTTCATTCACAAGCTAGAGTCACACGAAACCGCCTCCCACTTTCAGTATTGTCTGATCTTTAATGACAACAACCATTCCATTTTCATTTACAGTATTACAAACCTGGTTTACCAAGTCTTCCCTATATTCAAATAACACATTTGTTGTGAACAAATATTCATACTCAATCACCAACTCATTATTATCAACATTCATGCTGCAACTATCCATCGAAAGTGCATTTGACTCCTAACAACATAAACAAGAAAACCTCACAAAACTACAAACATACTCTGTTCAACAGAAGGTTTTGAGCAAAAACAAGATCATCCAATTGCAAGTGTTGTTCAACACTAAAGCTCGAACAAAAGAGTTATGTTCGACACTAATGATTGAAAAGGGCGGTAGTGTTTGGTACTAATGTTCGAACACTTTAATCACTATTTGGTTGTTATTGTCGAACACTCATAATTTGTTCGAGCATGACAGTTGAACAATTAGTGTGATGAGAAAAGTTAAAACATGTTTCTTTTTTATGCAAAATGTACTATAATTTCAACATGACAAAAATAGTTACATTATTATTCTCTGTTGATGTATTTTGATCCATTACTAAATTTCTTAAATCAACTATAATTGGGAAGAGAAGAAATTGAAGATGAGAGTGAGAAAGGAAGAAATTGTATATAAAATGTGTATTTTAGTTATTTTAATTGTGTCTAATTTTCTCCAAATTATTTTGGGATATATTTAGAGAATTTGGAGATTGCGAATCTGCACCCTTATTATAAACCTCAAATTTTTTCTTGAATTTTAGTTGGTATTTGATATATTTATATAAATAATTTTTATCTCAAAATTGCAAGTTGGTATTAAAATTTTTCCATCTTCGATAATACTGGTTGAACGCTTTAAAAAATTTCGACCAACCTTAATTAATTGATCATGGTTATATTCAACTGTTTCCGTTTGAATAAAATTAAAAAGAAAATTATGATTTTTTATCGAAAGTAAATAAAATAGTACGAAAAAAATAAAAGAAAGTGTCTTCAACAAAAATAAGAGCATTAATAGTCGGACATAGTAAACGCACGATACATTAATTTTAATAAAATAATAAAGAAAAGGGACTGCTTGTACCTTTGAGAGGATTAGCAAAGATCAATTTGCAATCCATCTGCATTCTGCTCTACTTATTAATTGACCTGAATTCTTTGGAACTTCGAAAAAAATCTTCACATTCACAGATCTTAATTCTTCAAACCCTGATTAAAAAAACAATAAATTAGGGTTCGACATATATACTCCCATTCTGATCCGATCAGGTTCGTGCCAATAATACCCTTTTCAATCCATTTTCTTTTTTTATTTACTGCAGTTGTTCATTCGCATATCTATGGCGTCGTCGTTTTTGACCACCAAAGACTGTAATGAATTTGTTGGAATTTGAATTTAATATATGTGGGGGTGCTTTGTGTGTGTAGTGTTTTTGTTTATTAGTTTCTTGATTCTTTTACTTCAATTTCCTTTTTAGTTGTTTTCCGTGTGATGGATTGATGACAGAAGCATTGTGGCGGCAGTTTTATCTGCTGAGCTCATACTAATTTTCTACCAATTCATATCTAAGCATATTTAGTGCTGATCATGTATCAAACTCGTACCAGTTTTTAATAGTTCCATCCTCTCTCTCTCTCTCTCTCTCTCTCTCTCTCTCTCTCTCTCTCTCTTCTCTCTATTTTACTTACTATTATTAAATTTTTTTTAATATTTTTTTCTGCTAGTTGTCCAGAGGAACTTGGGTTTGAGGGAGCGATGGTAGGTTGGGGCTACTTTTTCAATATCCGTAACTTGTTGCTTAGCCCTTAACTGGCCTGCAATCTTGGCGTGGGAAGGAGGCATGAACATTGTCAAAGGTGTAGCAGACCTCATTTGGAGGAATTCGAGTGGCCAAAGTGGAGAATATGGTTCAACCTCGCAATCTGGGAGGTTTCCTCTTCCTACTCCGAGGATCATCTTCAGGTATCAGTTTTTCAATTATTTTATAAGTGCATAATATGGTTCACACTCACAGTCTAGGAGGTCTATTCACCTAGCTGTTGCTTTGGGATTATAAGACTCAGATTGCAAATCCGAAATTGACAGTTTAACAACTTACGCTGTTTGGGTAGCTGAATTTTTGTTTGGCTGTGGTTAAGGTCTTACTCTCTGATGTCCGTGCAAATTATCCAAGCGCTTGTTGTGGTTTTCTACTGTACAGTTTGACTTACATGTGTATAGTCTTTTTGCAAGATTTACTTAGCGGGACTTGTTTGTATGTATATTACTTTGCAACTATAATACCATTGGAATAGCCCTATAGGGCACTATTTTTTCAATCAGCTTCCAACATTGTTTACAGATATTATGAAATTTAAAATGAACAAAAACAATATATCTTATTAATTTATGGCCTTAACTTGCAATAACTTATTTGTGTTCCATCCTTGTTATTTTCCAATCTTTTCTTCTTAGAGAGGTAGGCGATGAGGCGATTTTGAAGATACTCCTGGAAAGATATGTGAATGCTGTTGATGAGGTATGTGCAATTACCATTTTGAAATTAGTTAATGTCTTATTTTGTAAACAGTATCTAAATGGTTCTGAAGGCTTTGACCTTTTTTTTTGAGCATCACCATTGTAAAATGAAGGGCAAACTCTAGTTTGTTTTTTGGAGCACTAGGCATTGGTGAAGTTGTTAAAAGTGTTTAAGTAGTGGTGAAACATTGGTGATGCAACAAGGAATTTAGACTTTGTTTGGTTGAGCTTAGTTGCTCTTTAAAAATGATTAAGTAGCTTATATGATCTCTACATATTTGTTGTTTGTTTTTTTTTTCCTCAATTTATTTAATATTTCATAAGCTCCCAAACAAAAAGTTATGGTTGTATAAGAAGTTCTTAGGAAAGGTATGGAAATCATTTATTATCAAGACTATGTTTTTAATTCAGTAAACTCCTTTTGCATTGTTGGATAAATATGTAATAGTCATTGTAACATCTGTAAAGTTCCATAATCATGTTCTATCCAAGCACTTCAACAAATAATTGGACATTTCATATTCTTCAAAAACATCTGATACAATATAGAAGGTTATAAGATGCTCTAAATAAACTTAGCCAAGTACGGGTGTGGTTGTTACTTATTTACGAAGAAGTTTCTACTACATTTGAAGAGCTAAAGAGTCATGTTCGTTTCTTTGAAACTCATAGTTAATACGCCATAGTAGCTCGCAGAAGAAATAACTTGCAATAGCTAGAGAAATATGCTATGCATTTAATGGAAAAGCCTCCCTTTTTTGCATTTGTCTCTTGATACTTTTGTGAAAATTTGCGTGAGTTCTGCTCATATTATCTTATGTTCAGGTGGAAAAGAGAAAGTTGTTTCATATCTTTCTCAAGCAGTTCCTGACAATATTCCGGAATTGGAAACCGTTAAATCCGGAGGAAACTATTACTATTTTACCAAACTATGGACGAAATATTGGTGATGCCGTGGTTGGCTGCAATTTTGGTCACCCTGCTGAAGTAATACTAATCTTGATCGGAGAAGTTTCACAAATAACAAGATTGCTTACAGATAGTAAGTTGGTGTTTATACTATTATGCATCTGAGGAAAAATCTTGTTGATATCAATGACCTATACGTTTCTGTTTGCCATTATATTTCATGTTCCTCTTTCACTACAAATAGTTTGTGGTGGCCCCTTGATTTTGGCTTTGAACTTGGCCATTGAGGATATTTTGGAGTCCTTGCATCAGATAAGTAAACAAAGCAGGGCAATGATCTTTGACTTTTCTTGATCCTAAAAGTGACTAATCATGTTTCGATATTAGACATGATCAGGGAAAGAAAATACTCAACCTTGTTTGTATAGTATTTCTTGAGAAATATTTTTTTCATCCAAATGCGTAAGAAAACACCACCACTCCCCCAACTAATGTCTCAAGTGTGTTTCTTCACCTTCTCCACTGTCCGCTGTTTTTGAAGCATGGCTCAACCATTTTTTTCCAAGAAAAAAAAAAAAAAAAAATCCCCTTAAATCTACTATAAGAAAGGTGTAGATTAAGCCCATCTTGCCTACCTCTTTGCTTCTTCATCTTCTCCACTTCCATGAGACATGAATAATTTTGTCATTAGTCCAACCAATTTTTTTTTTTTTTTTTTTTTAAATAAAAGATTCCCTTAATTCTACAACAAGAAGTGTAGATTAATAATCCATTTTCCTATACATATGTATGTGGTTGTTGAGGATGAAGAATGGGTATTTTGTTCAAAAGTGAGTGGCTTCAGGAGCTAGATCTGTTTGTTGTGGGTGAAGGCGAGCTGGGTATGAGGAGTGAGTGTTTCTGGGGGATAGTGGGGTGTCAAGATCTTCTGGCATGGGGGATGGATGGAAGAAGACAATGGGAAAGAGTAGGGATGGTTGGAAGGAGAAAGAGCCAAACAATTGCGTATATAGATATAGATTTATATATATACCGTTATATTAATTTTTATATTTTTGTGGATGAATATCTACACATTTACGTATAAAAGTACATAAATATTTTGTCATATATTCACACAAATGATTAAGTCTACAATACTCCTCAGAAACTAGTCGTATCCATAAAGCTTCATATCCAATCACACTCTCATTCTCAAAGGACACATTACATCAACTGTTATTGTACTTTTATATTCTTTTTTTTTTTTTTTACCATATCTAACCATCTTCTCATTTTCTAAACTAATTACCCCTTGAGAAGTTTCAAAAACTATTCGCCGAAGAAAATGAGAAACAAGAAAAGAGAACACAAGGAATCACTAAATTTTTAATAGTTTTCATTGTTATGATGGAAAGAAATAATTAAGGATTGAAAGATTTCTGTTTTAGTATTTTCTCATTCTGCTCCTTCAGACTATGTGAAGTAACAGTCCTCTTGGTTAATTGTGGTGGCGACCACATTTAGTAGAGATGGCCTTTCTTTTGATTATCCTGTCGTATATGTTTTTGCACAATGTAAAAAGTGGAGAGTGGGGATTGTGTCATCCCTTTGTTTCAATAAAGTCATTGTTTTTTTCTGATTTGTCCTGCAATATATTTTATGTTTTTGAATTAGGACAGAAGTTTGTGATTTTCTTTTTTAGAGTGTAAACCATGAAATCTTTGTTAACTATTTTCTTTGGCAAACCATTGGTACATATCCTTGAAGTAAGGTATTTGATAGACCCTTTGTGTGTATATTTATATATAGTTACATGAAAAAATATATGCATGTAATGTCCAAATTGAGATTATTTTGAATTTGTTGGGATCCAGAACTACTGCCTTTTTTTTTTGGGTCAAATCCTATGTAACTAGATTGGCTATAACTGGCCTTTTTGGAGGAAGCATGCCCAGACGATTCATAAATATCTATGATTCTCTTCATAATTTTACTTGCTTAGGTCAAGAAATTGTAAATAGAATTAAGGTGAACTGTTGTTTGATCATTTGTAAGTCCTAATTTCAGAAGGACTGATTCATTTACCAGAAAAGACAAAATGCATTCAACAACTAAATCTTATGATAAATGCATTCAACAACTAAATCTTATGATAAATTGAGGAAGCATTTGTTAGCTTAAATTGGTTATAGAACCATGCTATTACTGTCTTCTTACATTGCTCATTCAACTTGACTATTTGACATGGTCTACTTCGAGATTTTGCTGTAAGTGATGATTTATATTGGTTTTACTAGTACTTTACATTTGTCTTCTTCTGAGGAGAAAATTTCATTCTCTTATCTTATGTTATTATTGACCGTTCTCTTTGCCATTAGTTCTAAATTTTTGGTTGCTATTGGTTTTCTTTGCCTAATTTTTTGAACTCTAATGCAATCATCTGTAGATCAAGCAAGCATTACGAAAATCATAAATATACCAAATGAGTCATGGATGGCCTTAGATTCTTTGACTGTTGTGACCGTGTCCATTCATAACTGCAAAGTGTTTGGTTACCATGGTGGGATTCAGAAGCTTACAGCTTTGATGAAAGGTATGATTGTGATACTGTTGTAATGCCCTGCAGCATTGTATCTGTTTTACATTGTAGTTATCAGTTATTAAAATTTACTTAGTATCAGCAGCTCGTTTGTTCGATGGTGAGAGTTGCTGGTGTGCTAAGTTTTGAATTAACAGTTTTTGCTTTTATGTTTATTTAGTATTGTTGAGGTCTTCTAATCTATGGTACTAATTGATCGATAGCAGTATTTGTCTGGTTAGTGGTATTGCATAAATTTCTTTAATGTCATTCACTGTATATCTTACGCACAATAAGTATTAGCGCCATTGATAATATAAGAATTGAATAACGTGATGATGTTGATGTGAAGTAGTACTATACTGTTTTGGTGGAGAACTCAAATGTAGTTTTGTTTTGGGGGAAGAAAAACATTTCTGGAATGTAAATTTCCTTGGATCTGTGCTGTTTGACTATAAAATTCTGTTTGTTCTTCAGAGTAGATATAAAATCTGCAATTGACATTGCATCCTATCAGCTAAGATGGACTTCTTCTGCAGATTTGAATCACGTAGTTGCAAGTGTATTTAACAAAACAAATTAAAGAATTCCACTAGTGAATTTTATCTTTGAATTCTATGACTTAACATTGTTGCTTTGTATAATCATTTCAGCTAAACTTATTGTACGATTATATGACACTTGATGTTCATTTTTTTGGTTGGGAATTTGATATTCAATATATTACACGCGTGATGCTTACTCATGGATTCTGTTTTTCCAGCTGCTGTAGTCCAACTTAAGACAATTACTAGTGCTCTTCCGGCAGATGAAAGTTTGTTATGTACTATGATACAGAATGCCGGAGTTTTGCAGCAGATACTTGTTCATGTGGTGTCCGTCATCTGCAATTTTATTGATTTATATTCAAGTATAGAAGAGAATGTACAGTTCAAAAGTATGAAGGTGGGATTTTCTGCAGCGAGGAGTGATGAAATACATAATGAGCCTTCTACGGCTGTGAAATCTCCTGTTCCTGAGACTAGGTTATCTTGGCATCAAACGACAGTTGTATCAGTTATGGAAGCTGGGGGTCTTAATTGGTTATTAGGTAAGGTATGCAGTTTCAGCTTTTGCTTAGGATTTATCCTCTCCATAGTATTAACAGTCATGCAGTTGCATCCCAACTTTCCCGATATGTGACTATCTGTATCATGATATATAATATGTGACTATCTGTATCATGATATATAATTATAGCTAAGTTCTTACAGCTAGTTCATGGACCGCTGGGAACAGAAGATTAGGGATGAAGAAATATATCTCTAAATGAATTTACTTTGTTCTGCTTGATGAAATCACTTTACCTGGTTCTGCTTGATTAAATCACAGCCAAACTCCTAACTAGTTAAGAATCATGAATGCAGCAAAAACAGGATGTACAAAGGACAATGGAAACTAATACTCATATCCCTTATATGGCAGAACTGCTTTTTGGATATGATAATTTCAGTAATGCTGACCCCGTGGGCACAATTTACAGAACGCACAACAAATGCAGTTAAATAAAATATATTGGATAATTGGACCCTGCGGGCTGATTATTCCATTTCAGTCAATCCCTGATAGGCCCAGGCTATATTCTCATAAATTTAATTAAACATATCAGGATTGAAATAAGATATTGCTTCATTGCTTTTTTCAGGATTTCCCCTCAGAGGCCGTCGTTTAACATAGAAACTGAACTTTGAAATTTGGTGCCTTCTATCCTTCTCAGCAGAATTTTACACAAAAGCTTTATATGTTTCTCCAGTCCCAGAGTTCCAATTACTTTCACAAGCATCTTATTAAGGACATGCTTTGTCCATATTTAAGGATCTGGTAATGTTTGAAAATTTGAATGAAACTTCAGGAGTCCATAAAAATATGTTCTAGATTTATCCTGCTTTCATTCAATCAATGGAGGTCTTAGTTAGAGGGGTAATAGGGTGAGGTTTTCGGAGGACTCTTGGAGAGGGGATTCTTCTTATTACGGCATTGTTTGCATCGCTGAACCAGATTTCTACCCTTCATCGTCAAATTATTGCTTCTTTTGTTCATTTTTATGCTTTGAACTGAAGTCATTCTTTATCATGGGACCCTCATTTCTGCCTTGATTTAGGGGATTCTGATTTTTCTTTTTAGTTGAGCTCCCTGTCAGCCTTGTTAGAAAATGTGGGTTTGGTTGAGGGTATCAAGGATGATGGAGAGTGGTGGTTCCATTTTATTCTTATCTATTTGGTTGGAAAGTAGTAGGAGGATCTTTTATGCAGCGAATCAGGTCTAGAATGCTAAGATAGAATCAAGTTTATGTAGTTTTGGGAGTGGTATATATCAAGTATGGCCTTTTGACCCAGATAGGAAAACGTTTTTTGGCCTTTGAGTAATTCTCTAACACTATATTCAAATATTTTCATTCCCTCCATTATCATATTTAAAAAATTTCTGTAACCTCATTTCTCTCTGTAACTGCATTTCTCTCTTCTATCACTCACCAGTTTTCTTTCTTCTCTTCTCTTCTCTCTCCCTTTTTTTTTCTCTCTCTATTGAGTTTGACTCTCCTCCCACTCCCTCGTATGATGTAAGTCTGTGTTTCATTTGTATTTGACTGTTTATTGTTGTGTGTGTCTGCGTGAGTTTTTTTTGGTGTGCGTGAATGAATTGTGTGTGTTTTGGGGGGTTTTTTTAGTTAGGTTAAATAATATGGTTGTTTGTGTGGTAACCACCTGGGCTGTGTTAAACACCAAAGTTGTTATTTTTTTTGAAGCAACTAAGTTATACAAACAACTCAAGCAACTCAGTTGTGTAAAATATAAATGATTGAGTTGTGTAAACAAAGAGGCCGTAAAAGAACGTTTGTAATTAGTAAGTCTAAAAATGTAAATAGGGTCTTTGACTAGGCCATTTAAAAAATTTCGCCTTTGGGGATTCAATGGTATAATGAATTTCGATAACTATCTGTTTCTTGTTTAGTTGGAGATTGGGATTAGCTATTTAGTTTTCTCCCATTGTTTGTGTCATTAAAAAAATAAAATAAAAAAGAAAAACAATTGAAAAAATGACGTAGATTTTTACCACTTGGTAGCCTTGACACAAATGCATAACTTTTAATATGCATGCTTGTATTGATCATTATGCTGTGTCTCCTTGAATTTGGTAACGATTTTGGTTTCACCTAGAGAATGTTGATTTTGTGCAAATGATATAGTTTTCAACCCACTTGGTAGGTTTAAAATAGTGTTGTTTTCATCCTTTTAGTTATATTTAGTTTCATGATGAGGCATAAAGTGTTGAATAAAATTAAATATATAACTTTGTAATAACTCTTCCTCAAAAAAAAAAAAAAAAAAAAAAAAAAAAAAAGGTGAAGAAAAAGAGAAAATTTCGCAAGAACATATGCAAAACTGGTGAAAAAATGCTTGCTGTTATATGTGCGGGATTCTTTTGATATTCTTGGTGTTTTGTCCTTCTGCTATATATGAAAAGGTACTTTGATTTTATCTTCTGCTGATTTATCTCCCAGATATATTTTTCGTGAAACTACATTCCCTGCATTGCAAGTTGCATATCTTTACCTTCCAATGTTTTGAGTTTAATGTATTATTGAAAACACTCTCTATGATATTAATTTTGTTTCAGAGATACTGCGTTTGATCAGGAGATTGATCATGAAAGAACAGTGGGCAGATATGTCCCTTCAGTGCTTGACTCTTAGAGCTCTTCGGTCAGCTTTGTTGGATAATCCACGTGGTCAAAATCATTTTCGAAGTATTGGAGGTTTGGAAGTTCTTTTGGATGGACTCGGAGTTCCTTCAATTGATAGCTTGGTTAGGAGCAAGTCGTCTAACTATGAAGAAAGGTGATCACGTTAGACTTGTTGAAGTATGCATTTGTGCATGTACCATTGCATCTATTATGATGAAGCTCAATCAACTTATGTATATGGCGTCCATGCCAGTTTTACATTCAAAAGAACCATCAGCAGGACATGTATTCGAGTTTCAAGTCCCACGTACCGACCTTGAGCATTCGCTCAAGTCAATAGGATAAGATAATGATTGAAAAGAAAACAATGCTTGGGAACTAAATGACTCCCATCTTCAGATAAAAGAGAATAAGAAAAGAACAGGAAAACAGTTGGACAACTTCGATCTCTTCAGCCACTCACCACACCTTAAAAGAATAGGAAACTTTAGAAAAAAGAGGGGAAAAAAAAAAGAATAGAAAAAAGATAAACAACATAGGGCAAAGGTAAGTTACTAGTTAGATCTTCTTTGGTTTGCTCATCCACTCACCATCACCTTAAAAGAAAGGGGAACATAAAATTTGCATCTTCAGAAAAAAACAGAAAATAAGAGAATGGGGAAAACTGAAAAGATGGACAACAATAGAAACATGGAAATATCAATTCCAAAATTTACTAAATAACTATCTTTGGAATTCTTGCTTTTTTTCTATAATATAGATGAGTACATATAAATCTATCATCTTGAATAGTTCAATCAAAGTAATTTCTTTACTTTCTTAATTTGTTTCTAATGTTTCTCATCTCTTTCTACAGAAACAAATGAGTGATCATACATCTTGAATATTTCAATCAAAGTAATATCTTTTAAGTTCTTAATTTGTTCAATGTTTCTCATCTCTTTCTGCAGAAACAAAAATCCGTTGCAGGATATTTTTGATATTCATGTTCTCTCATTGGAGGTTCTTAGGGAAGCTATGTATCCTTTCAGTACCTACTTTAGTTTAGAAGACTCTGGAGATTTAAGGTCATGCATACTCTACAACTTGCTTGTTGATTAATGTTTTTATTCATCAGGGAAACCACAATTCCTGCATGCTAGTTGACTTGGTCATGTAGTTGCCTACTGATAGATAAGCATTTCAAACTTAATACTTCATCTGTGTTAATGCCTAGCACTTCCTGCAATTTGGGCATGTAGTGTCAGTCCTTGGTCCTCCATCAATTGTTATTTGTGACTACTCTACATAGCATCGTGTGGACATTATTACTAATTGAAATCTATTACATGTCACTCTATTGTTCACCCTGAACAAGGTAGCGTAAATTTTCATTCAAAAATACTGGACTCATATATTTATATACTAATTCTTCTTATGAGACAAGCATGGAGTAATGAAATATTCAGTTATTTGGCATGCATAAATGCAAAAATTTACTCTTTCCTTTAACTACTTTTTAGCTTTGGAAATTTCAACAACTTGCAGTTTCTGTGTGAAAATGGAAGGGTACAAAAGTTTGCAAATAGCTTTTGTTCCGTAGCGTTCATGCTTCAAGAGTACAACCAGGGCAAAGACTTGTCTAGGAAAGATTATGTGAATGAGTTTGAAGGAAGAACATATGCTTCAGGAGCTTGTGAAGAAGAGCTGTTGCCTCCGTTTCTTTCTGATCCATCTTATTTACAACATTGGAAAGATTATGTTGCCAGGTTGAGTGTAGCTCTTGGTTATTTCCTTCTTGATGCAAAAGAAACTGCACTCTGCCGCATTCTACCCTCTAGCAGCAGAAATACCATATTGGTCTCTGCAGTTTATGCAGAACTTTCTGTTAAGTGGTTCACGAGAGTTCTTCTTACAATTTTCCCATGTATAAAGGCTTGTTCAGATCAGAAAGAAATTCCTAGCCACTTAAGGTGTGAGCTGTTTTTTTTTTTTTTTTTTTTTTTTTTTTTTTTTTTCTGTCCTCTCTCAAGTATATGCTTTATTTTATGCATTTGTGAGTTTCAATTCTATCTTTCTACATCACTCTTCGTTTTGCTTTCTTGTTTACAGTTCTTTTCCTCTGTTATGGTTTCTTTTCAGGATCTTTGCGTACACAATGCAACATTATGCTCTTTTTGCAGTTAAAAAGGTTCTTCTTTCAGCACCGTCATTAATTGACATCTTCCGTGCTGAAGGTATGTGGGACTTTATCTTCTCTGAGAGTTTTTTCTACTTTGATCCGACTCCAGCAGAAAATTCTGGAGAGAATTGGAGAAGGAATGAGGTTCCTTTGGTGGATGAAGAAGGATACTCTGGTTCAAGTTTGGTTGAGGATCAAAATGCAAAAGAAGTTGAAATTCTCCAAGTTGAAGTAATTTCATTCATGGAATTCGCAGCAACTTTAAGTGGATGTCCCCATAACTTGGTTGGTTTATCTTACTTTCTGTCTTACATTACCTCTGTTGGACAATTTTCTATTGTTAGTTTTCCATGTAAAGGTCAATGCTAGACGATCTCCTTGCGGTTCCTTGTTGGATTGTTATATAGAATTTCTGAAGCTCACTGCAGTTGGGCTTGAAGTTATTTCCTTTGCTTAGTGTATGTTGATGCATTTCTTAATGGACATCCGACATCTTACATTTTATTAGGAAATGCTGTGCTTACCTTATATTCATAATTTTCGTCTTACATTTATCATGTACTTTCACTCTTGATTTTATTAGCTTTTATAATAAATCTAACACATTTTTTACAGTCTACTTTGGTTTTTTCTTGACTTGATGAAAAGATTGTGCTGCACCCATAGTTTCCAGGGATGCTGCAGCCTCTTGAGTCTGTGGGCATAGGCTCTCCATGTGCCAGAAGGATATCTGGCTTGACTTCTTCAGGGAAATAAGAAAAGTCATTATGCTCTCCTTTTCTAAATCACCACCTTTTTTATTAAACAAAAATTGTTAATGGAAAGTTTGATTAAGATGCAAATAGTTTAATTTTAATGATGAATTAATTACTTGCATTAAAAAATGCCAAAGAAATAGTTGTAGAGTTTAATTTGTCACTCACTTTACCAGTACAGCTTAAATGTTGGTTACATATAAAATTTAACAAGGGGCTTCGTAAGCAATCTGTTGAATGACCACCTCATATGAAAGCAGAAGCTGTTAGAGAGGAGTATTATTTGAACATTTTAATTTAATATCTTTGAACACCACCACCCCCAATGAGCAGGTGGGTGATTTTGTACCAATCCCTTGTGTAGAAATTCTGATAAAATGGTTGGTGGTAATATATGAACACATTTGTTTCTTTTGGCCCGACTCCAATACCATGTGGAATGTGGATTGACCAGCCCTTCTAAAAGCTTATGCTATTATAGACATTTAATTTAGCATCTGCAGCACAAGCTAGTCAATTGTTTTTGTTGGCCTTCATAATTGAGACATGAATATTTGAACCATTGACTAACACTTAAGGTCTAACAGGCACTCAAATACATTTGAACCAGATGAGCATCCAGATTGTTCAACTTTAATGGTCATGACTTCTCTTAAATTTTTCTGTCCACATTCCTTTTGCTTGCAGAAAGGCCAGTGGGGGGGGGGGGTTCAATTATTAATCTAAGAATGAAAATTACATCAACATGGAATGATCCACAACATGACATTCCACAAAATAATTCAACGGGTTTACCAATGGTAGCGTTCTAGAACTTGAACATGTAATAAGACGATTCCATTTCTACGAAGTCATATATTGGACTTGCTTTATGGATTTTTGTATCCATGATAGAAGTGTATATTTGACAACACTGATATTGACTCTTTGAAGAGAAACAACATTTATGTTGGAACTTTTTTACAGTCCTCACCACCCCTCTTTCCAGATATGGTAGGGGCAGCACTAAACATAATTTTCAGGAATCGTGTTTAATATCTTTGCCCTTAGATAACAGAGTCATTCAGCTACTAAATTGTTGCCTATCATCTCATGACAGAAATGCTGCAATTTATCAACAACTAGCCAACTTTCTTTGTTCAGTGTGATGACTTTTGACTTAGTTCTTAATTATTTATTCAAGCAATCAAGCATGTTGATGCCTGTTTGCTGATATATGATAGAACTACATCATTTTGGCATTTGCTTTCATCTATTTGATATTATTTTCTAGATGTGCCTTACTTTTAGCTTGTCGCTTATCTGTTGATTAATATATGACAGCCTGAGTGTAATGTTTTGGTGGATGCCCTTGAACAATCTGCCTGTAATCCAGAGCTGGCTACTACTCTAGCAAAGAGCCTGCTTCATATATTGCGGCTTTCAGCTGAGAAAACTATTGCTTCATTTAAGAGACTTGATGCAATTCCTCGGATGCTCAAAGTTGCCTGTGTTCTGGTCCAGGAGTCTAAGAGGCCTGGCGCTATAAATGCTTTTCCTGAAATCACTACCAGTGGTATGGCATCTTGTCAAAGCCATGACATGTCATTGTCACCTGAAGTGACTATTGAAAAATGCATGAAGGCATTCATGGAACTATTCACAGAGTATTTCTCAGTATCAGATGATGCAAAGCTGTCCCTTTTGTGCAGTTCCTTGTGTATCAATTGCATGTTTGACTTGTTCTGGGAAGAGGATCTCAGAAATCTTATGCTCAGTTATGTTCTTGATCTTATGAAGGTAGGCTGTTGATGTGTTTGATATTCTATTTCAATTTTACATAATGGAAATGGATGAACTCCGTTTTCTCTCTTTTATGGTTAAAATTTATCTTTCTTTGGACAGGTAGTTCCATTTTCTGAAGAGGACCAAAAAGCAAAAGTTTTTCTATGCTCCAAGTACTTAGAGACTTTCACACATTTGAAAGACCGAGTTAAGAATTTCGCAGATTTGTCGATTGAGTTACTGGTTGGAATGAGAAAAATGCTACTAATAGATCAAATGGTATTTGAAATGAGTCGTTTTGTAATTTTATTTTCAAACATATGTTATATTACATGTGAAGTTGGTTACTTGATTTACAAATTGCTATTCTTTGTCACCAGCATTATCAAGCTTTATTCCGAGAGGGTGAATGCTTTTTGCATGTTGTCTCTTTGTTGAATGGGAATCTGGATGCTGAAAATGGAGAGAAGTTGGTTTTGAATGTTATTCAAACTCTAACTTCGTTGCTATCAGAAAATGATGATTCAAAGGTACCCTCTTCTGATTGTTTCTAGCAGATGTACATATTCTGCTTGATGCTGTTAAATCTTATATGCAGTAGCAAGTCTTACTGTCATTAATTGTTGTTCTAATAGATATCCACGTACCAAGATTTTCCAGTCCTATACTCCTATTCCTGGTTTAATTATTATTATTATTTATGAATTGAATCTGTCATGGTTGTTTGAGTATATTACATTCAATTGAGGATATGAAGTTGGCTGATTTATTTTCCTGCAAATGCTTAAGAGTCAGCTAAATATTCTTCGCAACCGAAAGAGAAGGTTTAGTGTGCAAACTAGGATCAAATTAGATTATGTGCTCATATTCAATTGGCTCAACTCTGAGATATGAACTATATAAAAAATGCAAGATCACAAGACATCCATTAGCTGTGGACTAATAGATGGTCAGGCATAAAAGCACCTGCATGAATGGGTGCCTGAATTTTATTCTTCGACTAAATTTTTCTTTCTACTGTGAAGGCTGCTTTTAGGGTCCTTGTTGGAAAGGGTTATCAGACATTGAGGAGCTTGCTGTTAGATTTCTGCCAATGGCAGCCTAGTGAAGCACTTTTAAGTGCATTGCTTGATATGCTTGTAGATGGGAACTTCAATCTCAAAGTGAATTCCGTCATTAAGGTAACTTGGTGAGGGTACCAAGAATAAAAACTGACTTATGTGGGCTTAATACATATCCACGTTTTTTCCTTATTTACTTTTTGCCTTTTCTTTATCAGAATGAAGATGCAATCTTGCTTTATCTAAGCGTTCTTCAAAAGGTTTGTCATTCATGAGATTTTATAATCTTCATTCTCCTCCACCCTTATTACCTGAATACTTTTCTAGTTTACTCATAGCAACATTTAAAACTGGTCTGAATAATTTACTCCATCACTTCATTAATTGGGCAGAGCAGTGACTCATTGCAGCACCATGGGCTGAATATGTTCCTATATCTGCTAAGGGATTCTCTTTCTAATCAAGCTTCATGTGTTAGAGCAGGAATGCTTGACTTTCTTCTGAATTGGTTTTCACAAGAAAATAGTGAGACTATTATTTGGAAACTCTCCCAGTTAATTCAGGTTATTGGAGGGCATAGTATATCTGGGAAAGATATTCGGAAAATATTTGCTCTGCTTCGTATTGGGAGTACTGGGCCCCAGCAGCAGTCACGCTCACTACTCTTAACAAGCATGTTAACAATGCTAAATGAGAAAGGACCTACGGCATTCTTTGATCTCAATGGGATTGATTCTGTAAGTTCGTTTTCTCTTATTGTTGCCCCCAATCTGAATCTGACACTGTCATTAATCTGCGTTTGATACATTTAGGAGTTGCTTATTAAGAATATTTCCCTCTAAATGGGTTAAAAAACATCAGTGTTAAAATATATTGTTGCGATTGAAAACTTCTAATTCCTTTATGATCTATTTCTTTTTTTACTAAAAAAATCAGTTGTTTTGCAAAGTGCAAACTATAAGATTTCTAATGCAGCTAAACAATCATATTGATGGCATTCCTCTTCGGTTCATGAGAAGTTAGAGTATTCATATTTTACGAAAACAAAAGAAACAGGATTCAGACTTTATGATAGTTTGCAGGTAATAATGAACATAATCTGCTGTCTAGAGAGTACAATTTATGTGAAATCCTTCCAGCAGATTATGTTCCTTATGTAAAGAATCGGGTAATACTTAGTACTCACTGGACAGCTAAAGGATTCACTTGTAAGAATCCTTTACCTATTTGAACTATTTAGTCAGTAGACTTGGCCTTTTGTTTGATGCGATCTTCAACATTTATGCTAATTATTTTACAGTTCATAACTGAGTTAGCACCTCCTGTTCTGGCAAGCATTAATTATTGCTTGCTCAGTTAGTAATTGAGCATTAGAATTTGTTGATTATCCTTACCTATGAGTAGAATTTTAAAAAAAAAAATGCTAATTACAAATGTACACTTTAGTCATGGATGGTTGCACAAAGGTGAAGATATGATAAAGAACCATCATATAAAAACCTATTCTGAGGGGTTTAAGGGTTTTGACTGAAAGGTCAATGTCATAACTAAATCTATACTGAGTTAGGAATTCTATTATACTGAATTTCTATCCTTGTTTCCACTTCCGTAGTAGGATCAGCACAGAAGTGTCTTTAGTCTTTCTCTCCTTTTTCTATCTTCTTTTCCTTCCACTACTTTTTGTTAAAAATAAATATTGTAATTTAGATTGCATTCTGGAATTCGGTGGCAAGCATATGAATTTGTACTTGAGCTGTTGTTTCATGTCCTATCTATAATGACTGCCAATTAATTACAGTATCTGAATAAAGCAAGATATAGTGTTATGTAATGTCAAAGTTAACATATTGGAGACAAGGGTGATAACTGTTGAGCCCATACTTGAACAAGTCACTTATGATGTGTGTCTTGCATCTAACATTTGTGAGGGCATTTTGTTCACATTTCATTTGCTTTATAGAAGACATGTAATTTGTTAACTGACCTATCATGCGACCTGTGTATGCAGGGTATAGTAATCAAACCACCAGTTCAGTGGCCTGTGAACAAAGGATTTTCATTCACATGCTGGCTCAGGGTAGAAAATATTCCTCAAGATGGAGCAATGGGACTCTTTAGTTTCCTTACGGAAAATGGACGGGGATGCTATGCTTTCCTTTCAATGGACAAGTTAATTTATGAGGTAAAAGTTGGGAATTTTTTATATGTCATCTTTTCCCAACTTGGGGACTACATCAACCATTGCTGAATTAGTTAACACAGTCCCTTGTTGAATGTTGAACATGTGATGGTATGTTTCTCCCAATATGGATTGAAATTACTATTAATCTGATGACCCTTTTTCTATGTTTCAGTCAATTAATCAGAAACGACAATGTGCTCTAATGAATTTCAACCTTGTCAGAAAGAAATGGCACTTTTTCTGTTTAGTACATTCTGTTGGTAGAGCATTTTCTGGGGGAAGCCAGCTGAAGTGTTATTTGGATGGTGTTCTTGTATCCTCAGAAAAGTGCAGGTAATCACATTTCTTGAAGAAATGAATTTGTTTTTTTTTTTTCTCACCCTTCAATATATTTCCAAAATTTAAAGAACTGAGTTTTCAATTTGAATCTTCTAATTTTCAGATATCCTAAAATCAGTGAACCATTGACCACATGCACAGTTGGCACTAAACTCAATCTACCTACGTACGAGGAAGAGAGTGTCATGTATTCTGTCAAAGATGTTTCGCCTTTTTGTGGACAGATTGGTCCTACATACCTGTTCAGCGATGCTATCTCTTCTGAACTGGTGCAGGGCATCTGTTCTTTAGGACCAAGTTATATGTATTACTTCCTTGATAATGAAATTTCTGTTTCTGTGGACAACTTCCTTTCTGGTGGAGTTCTTGATGCTAAAGATGGCCTTGCATCCAAAATAATTTTTGGACTTAATGCCCAGGTGTTTACTTCTCCTAAGAAATATATCACAGTGTAAAATGATGTTACTTTGTTGTACAACCACAATTACTCAAGCAAAGTTAATTATTTTTCCAGGCAAGTAATGGTAGGACATTATTTAATGTTTCACCAAATGTGGAGCATGCACTTGATATGAGGCCTATTGAAGCAACTATATTGGGTGGCACACAGCTATGCTCTCGACGGCTGCTGCAGCAGATCATTTATTGCGTTGGGGGGGTTTCTGTTTTTTTCCCTCTTTTGACACAGTCTGATATGTATGAAAACAATGGGGGTGAACAAGTTGGAGAGATGTTGCTCGCTCCTATTACGAAGGAGAATTTGACTGCTGAAACTATTAAGCTTATAGCATCTGTTTTGGATGATAATTTAGCCAATCAACAACAGATGCTGTTACTTTCAGGATTTTCTGTACTGGGATTTTTACTGCAGCATGTGGCATCCAAGCAGCTAAATCTGGAAACACTTTCAGCGTTAAAGCATCTATTTACTGTGGTTGCCAATGGCGGTAAATCATGAAGCCTAATCTGCTTTTCATTATATAGCTAGTATTTATTCAAGATCAATGTATTGTTTGGTCAGGAAGCTGCTCTCTAAGCCAACTGCACTGTCTAATTTCTTTTTATTCATCTCCAGGCTTGTCAGAGTTACTAGTGAAAGATGCTATTTCTTGTATCTTTCTCAACCCTCATATTTGGGTCCACACAGTTTACCAGGTGCAACGTGAGCTGTACATGTTCCTCATCCAGCAATTTGATAATGATCCAAGGTTGCTCAAGAGTCTTTGCCGGCTTCCTAGAGTTCTTGATATTATTCGACAGTTTTATTGGGATATTTCTCAGAGCAAACCAGCAGTCAGAAGCAAGCCAATTTCACAGGTCATCACAGAGCAAATTGTCGGAGAGAAACCTGAGAGAGAAGAAATCCATAAAATTCGCCTTCTTTTATTAAGTCTTGGTGAGATGAGCCTCAGGTGCGCTGTCTGGTCATTTTTGTATCTGGATTCTATCTATTAATCATGGTTTTGCTGTAGTGCCTATACTTTTCTAATAGACCTTCTTCAGTCTCTTTTTTAATATATATATAATTTTTGTTTTTGAGTTTGTATTGGAATGTGCAGGGAGCATATAACAGCGTCTGATATAAAAGCACTTGTTGCATTTTGCGAAACCTGCCCAGATATGGCATGCGTTGAAGACATTTTAAACATGATAATACGTGCTGTTTCCCACAAACAACTCCTTGCTTCCTTTCTGGAGCAAGCTCATTTAATTGGAGGCTGTCACATTTTTGTTAATCTTCTGCGCAGGTGGTTATCTCAATTTTGTGATGCAGTTCCCCCTGCCCCATCCCCCCACTATATTCAGGGTAGTAAACTAGAAAGCCTGTTCTGAAATATCACTGTTGCACTTGATGACATTGATGGATGGGAAACTTTTGTATAGTTAGTTTTTTCCTGATTTGGAAGGACATTGCATCTGTTGAATTTTTCTTTCCCATATATTCAAATTGGTTGACCAGATGAGAGGGTAAAAAACCTTAGAATGGACAGAAAAATGGTCATTTGCTTATGTATTAAAATTCTGAATTTATAAAACATTTAGCATAGTATTTTCTTATAATGTTGTCATAGTTAGCTCACGACATAGCTTCCAAAATATTCTACTTGTTTCCTTGTATTAGTTCCAAAAGTTGTTGCAATTGCTAGTTTCTTGCATGATTTTGGATCTTTCATATGTTTACTATTATCTTTAGCAGATTGTTGACCTGGACTTGTCTAAAGCGATATGAATTTTCAGTATCTTTAGTTATTCATCACATATTATTCACCTCTGACCTTTAAGCTATTGCATGAGTGTTTTTAATTTATTTAGTGATTCAGAATACTTGGCAAGACATGATCTCTGCAACGGGCCAAACAATTAAAATGCTTAATTTTATATTCCTTTCTCTTCATCCAGTTTTTTTTTTTTCTTCTTCTTAGTTGAGAGAAAGTGATTGGTTGTTTTGGTTCATGTTTTGTACCATCAGGGATTTTGAGCCAGTTAGATTGCTTGGCTTACAGTTTATAGGAAGGCTTCTTGTTGGCCTTCCTTCTGAGAAGAAAGGATCCAAAATTTTCAACATTTCGGTTGGCCGGTCCAAATATTTATCTGAAGGTCATAAGAAAATCAGCTTAGATATGCAACCAATTTTCTCCATCATATCCGACAGCCTCTTCAAATTTCCCCAAACGGACCTTCTATGTTCTACACTGTTTGACGTTCTTCTTGGTGGTGCTAGCCCAAAGCAGGTTATGACATTACACCCTTTGTCGCCATTTTACTTTCTCCCTTTTTCTCGTTTATTGTGATTATGTATCCTGCAGAATTCATTAAATTAATTTGTTCTCTGCAGGTTTTGCGGAAGCATAACCAATCTGATCGACAGAAAAACAGCAAAAATAATTCTCAGTTCTTCCTTCCTCAGGTTTTATCTCTCATTTTCAGATTTTTGTCAGGCTGTGAAGATCCCACTTCAAGAAAGAAAATTATGGGCGATCTACTAGATCTTCTAGATTCAAATCCTTCAAACATTGAAGCTCTTATGGTACTAAAAATTATGGTTTGCTGTAAATCCCAAAGAAATACATTTGTCTGAGTAGTTGAACGTTTTATGTAGGAAACTGGATGGAATGCATGGTTGATTGCCTCTGTGAAGCTTGATGTGATAAAGAATTACAAAGTGGAAATGGAAATTTGCGATGACTCTGAAATAGATGAGCAATATTTTGTGAGAAGCCTATACAGTCATGTTCTTTGTCATTATATCCTTTCTGTGAAGGGTGGCTGGCAGAATTTAGAGGAGACTGTGAACTTTCTGCTAATTCAAAGTGAACAAGTATGTTATGCTTTTGCCTTCCAATATATATCATTCACATTTTCTGTGTTAGCAAAGCGTAAACTCCATGAAATTCTTGTTTTTCAGGCGGGCATCTCATATCAGTCTTTTCTTCGTGATTTATATGAAGATTTGATCCTGAAGCTCTTAAACTCATCTACTGAAGAAAATATTTTGGTCTCTCAGCCATGTCGTGACAACACATTATACCTTGTAAAATTAGTTGATGAAATGCTCATTTCTGAATTGGATAATCGGCTTCCGGTATGTCCCCTTCCCAACACTTAACTTGCTTTATTAAAAATTTTGGAACTTTTCTGTCCTTAAATCTTATTATTTCATGTTATTCATGAACTTGTTTTGGAATCCTCTTTAATGTCCTGAATTGTAGAGTGCTTGGAATCTTTATTATTTCTTTCTTTCTTTTTTTTTTTTTTGGCGAACTTGTTTTTCAATTCTTACTATTACCCTAAATTGGTGAGTCTCAACATATATTCTGGTAGTTATCTATACATTAGTGGCTTTACATTAGTTCCTTGAACTAGTGTATCCCTCTTAATTATGATTACATACTTTTGCTGAGTTGCGTTTTTTATTTGACTCTCCTTTAGACAATGTTGGTTGTAGGGAAAGGAAATGGGGTAATTTGAGGCTTTCCTCTCTTGTTTCATTCAACTGTTGCTTTAGAGAAAGAAATTTGCTTCAATCCATCCGTCACGTTGTGTTTACCAATAAACATTAAATATTCTTTTCCAACCTTGCCCTTCTCTTAATTTTTGTGATAAGTCTCACTCAACAAGTGAATGGTCGTATACTGATTAATATACACAACTTTTATGATTCCTCAAGAGAGGTAATGTGGTAATTTTATACACATAATTATATCTATTAAATTGACTTTCTTAATCTTCTTGAAATAACCTTAAACAACAAATAAATTGAAAAGGAGATAGTATTTAAGATGACTTGTACATAGCATGGTTGAAACTCTTCAATGACATGCTATAAACAATTATATTTGTTTTTGAGTTTCTTTTTAGATCATGACAAAACTGGAAATGTTCTTTGAAATTCATAAATGATGCAAAATAGACACATGAGATGACATGTGTGCTGATAGTTTTCATGTTATTTCTCAATTGGTTGAAACCAGATGTAGCATGGGCATTTTATACTTTTTTCTGGTTATGTATTATTTAACGAAATTAAGTATTTAAGTCTATGGACCATATTTTGATGTGTTGTATCTTTTTGAAATTAATAACTGAGATAAATTGAACACTTGACAGGACATGACATGTATGATCAATGTTTTCCATGTTATTTGACAATTGATTTGGAACCACATATTGCATTTGCTTTTCTACATTGGAAAATATTTTCTTGTGGTGTATCTTGTTGAAATTCATAAATTAGATAAAATGAACACATGACATGACTTGTATGGTCAATGCTTTCCATTTTATTTGTCAATTGATTTGAATTGCATTGGAAATTTTTAAATTTTCGTGTTTATTTATCGTTGAACTTTTAAAACTTTTAATGGACACATGACATGTATGATCAATGTTTTCCATGTTATTTGACAATTGATTTGGAACCACATATTGCATTTTCATTTCTACACTGGAAAATATTTTCTTGTGGTGTATCTTGTTGAAATTCATAAAGTAGATAAAATGAACACATGACACGACATGCATGGTCAATGTTTTCCATTTCAATTGTCAATTGATTTGAATTGCATAGGAAATTTTAAAATTTTTGTGTTTATTTATCGTTGAACTTTTAAAACTTTTAATGGACCGTACTTGCATGTACTAGTGTATCTTATGATTTTATATAATTTACATGCATACCAATTCTGCTGTCAAGCATCTTATATATGCACATTATAATGGGTTTATGTAAAACAATATATTTATATATTATGCTCGTGTGTGTGCGCATATAATTATGAGTGAACCAATATTGATGTATAATACTTGGAAACATTATCTGTTTTATTGCCTTCTTGCCTTTTCCAGACATTATTCCTTGGATTCTATGAATGTTAAAACTGATTTCTGTAGACACATGAGATGTTGTAGAATTGCTGACTTTGAGGCCAGATTCTTCAAAGATTTACTGAGGATTATGCAGTTTTTGGGATTTAATTCCCTTATGAAGAAGAATGAGATTTGAACATTGAGCTCTTACTATTTGATTTGTCGTATTTGTGGGTTATATGAATTTTGGGAGCTTATTCCTAATACCATACATGTTAGTTGATGGATATCATCATTATGGGCAGTAGGTTTACATAGAATATCAGCATAAATAATGGTGAATTCAACCATGCTAGTGGACTATTTCTGTCTGGAGAAATGAGTATCTTATCTCAATCGGACTCAGAGATAAAGATAGCTAGACCTTTCATTTTCTGCTCTAGTTTGTCTACAAAAAATTCGGAGGATCAAGGGAGTAATATTTTCACTTCGCATGCAACACTAATACAATACACATTCAAGTTTGAATCCCATGCCTTCAATACAATTATGGTTGTTGAAGTAGATTTTCCTTGTTAATTGACTTGTAATTTGTTGGTGTGAACGTTTGCATCTGGCATTGCTGAATTTTATTGGTTGTTTTATAGTCCTTTTACAGGTGTACATTATTCTGTTATATTTTTCTTCTTTCGTGGCAGTTTCCCGCAAGCAGCTCCATGTTTCCTCCTCAGTTTCCGGAACTAGATACCTGCCCAGAATTGAATGCTGCTTCATTTGAGTCATTTCTGGGAGAGCCTGCCGAAAACTTATCTGGGTACCACATCTTGATTTTAAATTTCAAGTGATGAAAAATAGGCTATAGTCATTGACCTCAATTTAGATATAACTTTTATTTTCCTTTCCTGAAATGATGTCTCTGTTCCTGTCTCTGTCTCTGTCTCTTTCTCTCTCAATAGGACAAATATAGTACATAACCAGCATGACTACAATGAAGATGAAAAAGTTCCTGATAGGTGGTGGAACTTATATGACAACCTTTGGATTATTATCAGTGAGATGAATGGCAAGGGGCCGAGCAAAACATTACCAAGATCCTCATCATTTGTGATGCCATCGTTGAGTCAGAGAGCTCGTGGACTGGTAGAATCATTGAACATCCCGGCTGCTGAGATGGCCGCAGTTGTATCGGGAGGGATTAGCAGTGCATTAGCTGGAAAGCCAAATAAAACTGTTGATAAGGCTATGCTCTTAAGAGGGGAAAGATGCCTAAGATTTGTGAATCGTCTAGTGATTCTCTATCTTTGTAAATCATCACTTGAGAGAGCATCACGGTGTGTTCAAAAGGTTATACCTATATTGCCTTTCCTTCTGACTGCTGATGATGAGCAAAGCAAGAGTAGACTGCAACTTTTTATCTGGTACTTCTGTTAACAACTGTAACTGAAATGTCTCTGAAAGATTAGTTTATATGGCTCATTTGTACAATGGATTTACGCATGATTACATTTATCGTGAATGTACTGTTTAGAATTGATAACCACTTGATTTTGTGTGTAGGTCACTGCTTGTTGTTCGGTCCCAGTATGGGATGCTTGATGGTGGTGTTCGCATTCATGTGATTTCCAGCTTAATACGAGAAACGATCAACTGCGGGAAGTCAATGCTAGCTATGAATATCATGGGTAATGAGGATTTGTCTGACTTAGGTAGTAAATCAAAGGAAGGAAGCACTATCTTAAATTTCATTCAAAAGGACCGGCTTCTTGGTGCGGTGCGTTCTTTTTCTACCCTGATATTTAGCTTTTTAGCTGCTACAAATTGGATTCTGTTAGTTTCATCTGATGAAAGCGTATCATTAGATGAAATTGCGAAATGAGGCATTTGGATGGTTTATTTATTATTTACTTGGTAGTGAGAAGGGTGGTTTCGGGCCGGATGAAGTAAATTTGGGGTTGTATTTTACATGTATTTTTTATGGACTGTTATGGTTCATAATTTTCATGTACTTTCTTTATCTTCTTTAAGTAGAATAAGAGGAAAAGTACGAATGAGATAACAAAAGCAAGCTACGCCTTTGGGGGCCTGAGGCATGAAATAAAACTATGATGAGAGGAAAAGAGAAAAAGATCAAACTACAACCACTAGTTGGATATCTTCTGGAATGAAAACCAACAATTGAACAACCGGAATTCTATGGAGTTAATAGAAAATGACTGATGCATACAGGCCTAATTTTACTTGGGGTCGCAGAACCAGCCCTGGGGGCTTCATGCTCCTTGTGACTAATATGAACATTTGTAGAACCTTGAACCTGCCTTCTGGTAGGTGTCGGAAATTCCTGGCAAGGGTAACCTGTGAATTTCCTCTTGAGTGAATATAATCAGTGCAGTCTGCTTAGCCTTTCATGGGATTGCAATTTCCTTGTTACTCGTGAAGAGCTGCTTTTGTTTTCTACAGTGGCTGTAGGAGAAAAGTGCTTTTTCTTTTCATGTTTTTCTTGGCAAGATAATTTTGAATTAGCTCTAATTACTATAGATATCATAAACCAAAGTAAGATTTTTCCATTAATATTTGAACTTTTAAGTGTTATTTTATGATAAATCTTGCATTAATATTCACTGAAACTTTTGGCCTACATTATGCAGGCTGCTGATGAAGCCAAGTACATAAAGAATGTGATTGCTGACCGAGCTATGCAATTAAATGAATTGCGGAGTAGAATGGAAGAAAACATATCGATAGATTCTACTCAAAACAAATCTTTTGAGGATCAGATACAGAGCAGTTTAAATGTCATTCTCGCTTCTGATGAGAGTCGAAGATCTTTCTTCCAGCTCTCTTTGGATGAGGACCAGCAGATTGTTGCTGTAATTTATCGATATTATCTTGGCACCTACTTTATAAAACTCTCTCTCTCACACACACAGTCTCGCCCTCTCGCTCTCTCTCACACACACACATGTTTAAAATTTGTGTTTTTTCTTTGACAGGAAAAGTGGATTCATACTTTCCGCTTGCTGATTGATGAAAGGGGTCCATGGTCTGCTAATCCTTTCCCAAATAGCATGATTACACACTGGAAACTTGACAAAACAGAGGATGGATGGCGTCGCAGACAAAAGTTAAGACAAAATTATCATTTTGATGATAAGATTTGTCGGCCTTCCTCCAATACTCCTAGCAATGAGGCACTTTCTTCCACCAGTGACAGCAAACTTGGTTTTGGGGTTCTCACTATGGAGAAAATGAAGCAATTTTCACTGAAAGGAATTCAAAGAATTACAGAGGAAGGTTCTTCAGAGCCAGGTGAAGACGAGGTTCAATCTAGCCACGTAAAGATTTTGGAGATTGAGGATTCTTCCAGCAGACAAGAGCTGACAAAAGAGAGTAGTGAGCAGGAAACTGTGCAAGATAGAGAAGATTATCCTCCATTGACGGAATCAGAGAGCAGTGAGGTATGAATTTGATGCTTGGAATTGTGCATGTGTACATTAATTGCATAACTTTCTCATGTATCTGCAGGTTCTCATGGAAGTACCCTGCGTTCTTGTAACAACAAAAAGAAAATTAGCTGGGCGATTGGCAATTATGAAAAAATCCATACATTTCTTTGGTGAGTTTCTTGTGAAGGGTACTGGGGGTTCATCTGTTTTGAAGACTCATTATTCTTCAGGTAATTTTGATCACTGCAAGTCTGAACATTCTGGAGGACCTCAGAGGCAGAAATTTGTAAAAGGGCCCATTAATTTGAATGTCGACTTTGAAAGACTTAGTGTCAATGAGAATATTTATTCAGTGGGCGGGGATAATTATCCTAAACACAGTCGAAGAATTAAGCGTCACCGGTGGTGGAACATAAATAATGTACTGAACCTTTTCTTTTCTTTTATTTCTTTTTTATTGTATTTTGAGTGTCGAAGTACATTATGTGGCTCATTTGTTTTCCTCTTCCCCCCCCCCCCCCCCCCCCCCCGCCGATTGTAGATTAAGGCTGTCCATTGGACTCGCTATTTGCTCAGATATACTGCAATAGAGATTTTCTTCGTAAACTCTGTTGCTCCAATATTTTTGAATTTTGCCTCCCAAAAAGATGCAAAGGATATTGGAAGTCTGATAGTGAAAACCAGAAATGAATCCATGAACCTCAAGGGGCAGAAGGACAAGACTGGAGTTATTTCGTTTGTTGACAGACGCCTAGCACAGGAAATGGCAGAAACTGCTCGGGAAAGCTGGAGGAGAAGAGAGATTACAAATTTTGAATATCTGATGATTCTCAACACCCTTGCAGGGAGGTCATACAATGATTTAACCCAGTATCCTGTGTTTCCCTGGGTTTTGGCAGACTATACCTCGGAAACTCTTGATTTGAAGAAGTCTTCAACATTTAGAGATTTATCAAAGCCTGTTGGAGCCCTGGATCCAAAACGGTTTGAGGTTGTTTAAATGTTTATTTTCTTATTCCAAAGCATGATCTTGCATGTATGCTGTGGTTTACTTCTTTTTAAATGACTCAGGTTTTCGAGGATAGATATCATAATTTTGTTGATCCTGATATTCCCAGGTAATTTAGATCCCCAGGTATTTTTTTATTCTAATTTCCAAGACTCAGATCTGTATTTATCTTACTCTTTGTGACGATTGTGTGTCGAACAGTTTCTACTATGGTTCTCATTACTCAAGCATGGGAATTGTGCTTTTTTACCTACTTAGATTAGAGCCATTTACGACACTCCACCGTAGTTTGCAGGTATTTTTTCTTGTGCATAATCGCTCTGTGTCTACTCATAGTAGAATGTTATTTTATTTTAAATGTTGCTTTCTAGTTAAGGATTTGAAGTCAATTGTCTTGCTCTTATCAAGTAACATAATTGTTAGGTTTTTGTTTCTTTAATTTGTCTGTCTTAGTTTTTGTCCTAATATTATTTGTTCTATATTCTGAAAAAGTTCCTTTCTCTATCTTCCATCAGGGTGGTAAATTCGATCATGCAGACCGCCTTTTTCATAGCATTGAAGGCACTTACAAAAATTGCCTTTCCCATACAAGTGACGTGAAGGAATTGATTCCTGAATTCTTTTACATGCCTGAATTTTTAGTGAACTCTAACTCATACCATTTTGGAGTAAAACAAGATGGGAAACTGATAGGTGATGTTTGCCTGCCCCCCTGGGCCAAGGTACGAATCATTTCCTGGACATATTTTCTTTTTGTATTCTTCAAGGTAGTGAAAAGCATAAAGTGTTCACAAGCAGCGCACGCTCGACCGAAGCAAGGCGTGCCATTTTGAAAACATATGTATATTTAGTTTGCCATTCTGCTTACAATGCCCCTTTTGGTCATTTATTATACTATTATATCTATAGTGCAAAATATGTATGTGTTTATATATGTCTGTGTGTGTGTGTGTGTGTGTGACACGCCTCATGGTTTTGGTCAACGCAAAAGTTTTCCAAGAATAATAATACTTAGTTCCAGTTGAGGAATATAATCCTCCCAGATATGCATTTCGTACTTGTGTGTACAGTTGAATAAAAGAAACAACACAAGGAGAAGGATGGCTCGTTGGCGAAGAAAGTTGAAATCTTATTCTGACTGAGAGAATGGCCTCCTTCAGAATCACAGAGCAGCGGCATGAAACTGCTGTTTCTCTCCATTTTTCTTATTTTTTTGTTAAAATTGGTTGGGTTTTACAATTTAGGCATGCGCCATACAATTTATTCACGGGCTTACAAATGAGTTTTGGGTAAGCCCGTAAACTTAGGGAAAATAGCCCAAAACTTGTAACTTCACAAGACCAAAAGGTGCTCGATTATCAGATGGACGAGTTAGGCAAGCTTGCTTGAATCCAGCATTTAGTTCCTTGAGGTGTAGTCGATGCCCACCACCTCCCCCCCCCCCCCCACCCACCCACCCACACACACAAATGAAGACTGCTACTTCCTTTTTCCTATAAGAAAAAGTGCTCAATTCTTGCTTTAGAGAAAAAGCGCATAGAGCGTATGTGCTACACACTGATATTGCTTCGCCTCAATAGATTTGAAGCGCTAGGGGTGTTTCCTCACTAGTAGTAGCAGCAGCAGCAACATTAGTTTGGTATTATATTTAACATTTATAAGATTTTATATCTAAAGATAAATCTTATTAAAGACCTTCCATCATAATGATTTTCCAGGGCTCACCAGAAGAATTTATTAGTAGAAACCGCGAGGCCCTTGAAAGTGAGTATGTTAGTTCGAACCTTCACCACTGGATTGATTTGGTGTTTGGTTATAAACAGCGTGGAAAACCAGCTGTTGAGGTACGTGGAATAGATTTTTCACTTAAGATTCAATATCAGCACCCGCAAGTATGAATTTGTCTGATATCTGTGATATTGATGTACAGGCTGCAAATATTTTTTATTATTTAACGTATGAAGGTGCTGTTAACTTGGAAAACATGGAAGATGATCTGCAAAGGTCGGCCATAGAAGACCAGATTGCTAATTTTGGTCAGACGCCAATTCAAGTTTTTAGGAAGAAACACCCAAGGAGAGGGCCACCAATCCCAATTGCTCATCCTCTGCGCTTTGCTCCGGGGTCTATCAATTTAACTTCTATTGTTTCTTGTATAAGTAATTCTCTATCAGCAGTGCTTTATGTCAATGTGCTGGACTCTTCCATTGTGTCTGTTAACCAAAGGCTCACAATATCTGTTAAGATGTGGGTGACAACACAATTGCAGTCTGGTGGTAACTTTACATTTTCTGGTTCTCAGGTATGTTGTTACCACATGTTTAAGCGCTTATCTTGGTGAATAATGTTGGTGCATATACATTAACATTAGATTTTCCTACAGGACCCTTTTTTTGGGATTGGGTCAGATGTACTCTCCCCTTGTAGAATTGGGAGTCCTCTGGCTGATAGCTTTGAGCCTGGAGCACAGTGTTTTGCCACCCTGCAGACACCATCTGAGAACTTTCTCATATCCTGTGGCAACTGGGAAAACAGTTTTCAGGTCATGTCTCTAACTGATGGAAGAATGCTCCAGAGTGTTAGACATCACAAAGATACAGTCAGCTGCGTTGCAGGTAACAGTTTTACTTTGTGGAAGTAAGTTACATAGTTCATTCTAAAGAACAAAATTGACATCTTCAAATTGAATTATCATTTGAGAAACATAAAATTCTACTCAATAACTATGGTGCTTTAGAGTCAGCATCTATATCAGGCATGATGTTTGTCCCTTGGATATCCATTCAATGTTGTTTTTCAATCCATCCTTCACGTACAAAAAATCATGGTTTGACAATATTAGCCGTGTAGAACTGTAAAAATACTAATTTTGAATGTTGCTTACTAGTTGAAGTGTATGACACTTCTCTTTTTTGCATATTCAGCTTATGTCGTTTGTATTCCTTGTACTATAATCTGATTTGACACAAAAAAGTTGGTTACAACTGGGTGAACGCACGTGCACAAGAACAATAGATGTGTGCACTTCTATGCCTTCATGTCCATAACTTGACTGAAAAAACTCTTTAAGGATTTAAGTATAACAGGTAGCGCAGGGAGAAAGAACGTCAACATATTTTTCCCCATAGTAGGGAGAGCAAAATTAAAATTCTTTTTGGTTAGTTAAAACAGATTTAGATTGTTAAATGTTCTTAGTAAATCTTGAGTAAGTTTTGACAAAAACTACATGCCACTGAAGTTCTCTAAATATATTGTACTAGCACTCAGCTGCTCATTAAATTTTGGAATAGGACGTAGGGATATCACCTACAAGAATTATGTTTCTCAGTAAACAAATGGATATCCTTCCACTTGTCCTTTCTGCAGCCGTGAAGAATCATTTATATCTCAAATACACATACTTTTGCAGTAACTTTTGATGGAAGCATACTTGTTACTGGAAGCTATGATACCACTGTTATGGTGTGGGAAGTTATTCGTGTTAGAGCCCCAGAAAAGAGATCACGAAACACACGAACAGAGAATCCTTGGAAAGACAACATTATTGCTGATACTCCTTTTCATATTCTTTGTGGACATGATGACGTCATTACTTGCTTATGTGCAAGCAATGACCTTGATCTTGTAATAAGTGGTTCAAAAGATGGAACTTGTATTTTCCATACTTTACAGGAAGGTAGATATGTAAGATCTCTTCGACATCCTCAAGGCAGACCATTGTCCAAGCTCGTTGTTTCTTGTCATGGCCGAATTGTCCTATATGCAGATGATCTCAGTTTGCACCTTTATTCTATAAATGGGAGGCACATTTCCACTGCTGAATCCAATGGCCGCCTTACCTGCCTTGAACTAAGTAGTTGTGGTGACTTTCTAGTTTGTGCAGGAGACCAGGGGCAGATTACTGTACGCTCTATGAACTCCCTTGACTTGCTAGCAAAATATACAGGAATTGGGAAATCAATTACTTCATTGACTGTAACCCCAGAAGAATGCTTCGTGGCTGGGACCAAAGATGGAATTCTTTTAGTATATTCCATTGAGAATCCTCAACTTCATAGAACGAGCCTGCAAAGGAACTCCAAAACGAAAGCATCTGTGACATGACATATATAAGTTCAACAGTGGATGTACAAGTGAAATGCAGTCATCCTGGTATGAGTTATGTAGAAAAATTATTTGCACATTCAATCATCTATTTTCTGAAGCTTGCAAATGAACTAGCTAGCTCTCTATTTATTGCATATTTTCTCTGCCAACCTGTAATATGCATAATATCTGCTGTGTGGCTGTTGTGGTAAGTGTTTTTACATATGCTCCCCGTTCGAATTGTTAAATTACCAACACTTCTCCTCCAAAATACAGTTTACCTCATCTGTCAAACTTCTGCTGTTGGTAGGAAATTGGATAAAAATGTATCATGCCAACAGTAAAATAGAGTCCAATAAAAGAAAATATAAAAAATGTGGCTTTCCAATATAGTTGACAACTTTCAGTGTATGCCAGCTGTATGTATTCTCTTATTCATTTCCTCCTTTTCTTTTCTTTCAATTTACTTTCTTTCTGTTGTTTCTACTTTTCTAGTTTTTACATTTCTTACATTTTTTTAGTATGACGATGGAGAAGGCAAGGTAGGGAAAGGGTCATAGTAATAGGAAAGAGAGAGGGGATGTGGTGGGCAATAGAGGGAGGAGAGAAAAAGGAGTGGAGAGTCTGGGAAAGGGAGATGGTAGGGAGTAAATGTTGGAAAATAGATGGGAGCTAAATGGATATTAAGGAGATAGGTGATTGTAGGTGGACAATGTTTATTTATTATACATTTCATTATTGGGGGTTTTGGGGGGGGGGGGGGTGTCCACACTTGAAAAAGAGAGGCAGGAAAGGAGGGGAGTGGGAGCATATATAGGATGAATGAAAGTTGGAGGTGTCGAAATTGGTGATAGTAGAGGGAGTGAATGGGGGGAGAGAAGGAATAGGTTGTGGTGGACGACTGGACATTAATATGGTTGATCTGAGGCTCTATGAGGTTTAGTATCTCTAACTGGGTCTTAAAACAACCAAAATTTAGGAGTAGATCTTTTCAAAAAGCTCAATTTCAAAATGAATTTTCTTTGCATATTTGGGTGACAGAAATAAAGCAGACATGAAAGATATCTTAAGCTTATAGGAGAATAAATTTTGATAAGGGATATTTTACGAGTCTCCAGTGCTCGTAAGTATGTTGTAAGAAGCTGCAGTATGATCCCTAATTAATCATACAGTTTGTTGCATTTAAAAGTTTGTCAAACAAGGTTATAACTTCTAATTATTATTGTGATGCATTGTGCTGTGCAAATTACCAGATACAGCGAGTTTTTATCCCTCAGTTAGCTATACTCTTTCCTGCCTCAGATGCAAAGATGTCGTTTTGCCTGTGGCAACATACATGATTTTGGTCGTCGGCATTGGTACTTTCGCTTAATGTTGACAGGCAAGTGCAAGATTCCATATGTTTGCCGTTTTCCTCATTGTCACATCAAGAGCGTTGGTCATGGAGATGATGGAATACTGTGAAGATGAATAGGGTTGGCTGTGGTTAGCAAGTATGTTGATCAGAGAGAGAGAGAGAGAGAGGGACGCATACATGCTTGAACTGGATACTTTACTTGAATGTATAATAAAGCAGGTTAGATGTAATATATACTTTAGGTGATAAAAAGACAGGATGAAGAATCCTGGGTAGATATTACCATTCTTAATCGTAGGCTCCTTGACCTTTTCAGCCTCCTGTGACTTGTGCAGTGATGTAATTATGATGCACTAATCCATAATTTTTTCATGCGCAAAGCGCCTCTACTTTGTCCATGCATTTTACTATTCACTGTTCCTGGTTTCTTAATACCTACTTTTTCAACATGAGTTATATACACATATATATATATATGTTTTTTTTTCTTTTAATTTGGCGGTACACAATTTATTTTGTTTAGTGACTACACAGATGTGTGTTTAGTATTATTTTTTATGGTAAACATATTTATTGTCACAAAAAAATAATTAGATAAAAAAGTTATATTGACAAATCATTTTTATCGGACATTAATGTGAATGTCACAAATTTGGAAGTTTTTTTTTGTTTTTTTTGCAAAATAATTAATGTTTGCAAGTATTCTCATTTTTGTTTATATAAAATTATTTTAAATATTAAAATATATCAAATTAACTTACCAAAAAGTATCTTATGTATAAAAAAATATTTTAACTTTTTACATATGTACATTAAATGTTAAATCTAAGATTGTGAAAAGAAAATTAATTTGATATATATATGTGCAATAACTCTCCACCACTTGTTCATTGAGCATGTGAGTTGCACGTACCAATAGTTGGGACACATGCTTCTCACCTGACAACGTGTTTTTTTATATTATTTCAAGCAGAAAATACTTTTAGTGAAAAAATAGGTGCAGAATAATTGATCCTTTTGGATAAGTATGTCCTTTAATATAGATATTTACGCAACACAACTTCTCTAACCATTGAAAGAAGTCTAATTTTCTAGTGACTTTTTCTCCACTCACCACTTTCTCAATTTTAAACCAAATAGACCTACTAATCATTTCAATTACAAAAATAGAATGCTAACAATTTTTATTTTATAATATTTTAAATCTATCTAACATATCGTATTTTATTTTAACCAAACAAAATAATATTACACAACATGCCATGCTTGTTAAATAATCAACTAGTCATGATTGTTAAATTCAATTAACAAGTTTACCCTAATAATATAATATTATTAAACTAAAATTATAATAACTAAAAGTTCAACCTAAGCATGCTTCAAATTCATTAATTTTTGTCACAACTAATCATAATGATAAAGAACCAAATAATATACTATAATTCAAATATATATATATATATATATATAAATCGCTAAGAATTCTCAATTATATTAGTAATTAAGGCAACAACATAATAAGAACACTTATGTAGACAATCTACTGAATTAATAATAAACATTCTAAAATGATAATCAATTAAAACCATTAATACGTAGCTGAAATAAGATAATAATAATAATAATCATGAGCCACAACATACATAGCACATTCAAAGAATTTAATAACGAGTGGAATTAATACATTGTATAAAGGTAGCACTTTACCCATTAAACCTATTTAAACTAGCAAATATCAAATACTTCATGAGATGAATTCAACTAAATATCATAAATAAAGTAAAGTAGTAGGGTATCCTTATTTCAAGTGTATCATATCTTGTTTGCTTCGCTTCGACTATATCATTCACTTTGTTCAAATTGAAAGATTTAATAAAAGTTGGGGTGAGCTTCCTTTAGCTCGTGAAAAATCATATATATAAATATTAATCATACAAATGAAGGCATACCACGAATATTTAATTGTAACTTGAACTTATAAATTATGACATGCAATATAAAAAGTTATAAATATTGATCAATAATTTATACCATAGAACTTAAAACATATAATATAAATTACATTACCTATACATTTAAGTAACATAGAAACTTAAATGTATTGATTTGCTTGGTGTGAATGAGGTTTATTAAGGCCGCATGGTGGTGGCTAGTGGTGGTGAAACCCGCTGCTGGTAGTGGGATAAGAGTGGGGATGGTCAATCGACCATCAATATTTTTGGATTTGCTTGCTTGTTTATTATACTTTCAATATGGAGAAGAAAAGATATATGATGACTGAACTCTTGACATTTAGGATATAGGAAAGGTGGTGAACTATGAGTGACGTAAAGCTATCGTGGAATGAAAGATGTTGGTGATTTTGATGATTTTAATTGGGATTTAAAGTTTGTTATTTGTGAATTTGAAGATTGAGGGTGGATACATTGTTGTGGTCCTTGGTGAGAATAGAGGACAAAGGGTGATAATTAGTAGGTTATCACAAGCAGTTCTGGTCGGCAACAACTAGAATGAAATAACCAAAGCTCCTAAATTTTAGAACAATTGTAGGAAAATATTGCAGATTTTTCTTTGCTATAAAATGAGGAACGACATGTAAAACTGATACAAAATTATTAATCTTTGTTCGTATGCTGCAATATAAGTTCTTTAGTTGGTTATTCCTCCATGATCAAGAGCACTCCACTCTTTCCACGAATGCACTAACATTAACCCACTAACACTCCACTTCCACTCACCGAAACGTAATAATAAGCATAACATATAATGAGCCGAGCTTGAGGCATGAAAAATTAATTAAGAATTGGATTCTCAAATAATTATCAGACTTATAAAAATATAATAGGCCAACTTGAAGTATAATTGGGTTGTACGGCCAAAAAATTTAACTAATTAGATCATAAAGTATGACATAGACTAAATAAAGCCCTGTACTTCATCTTCAAACTTGATATTCATTCGTGATAATTGATTTTCCTGAAATGAATTCAAGTGATCAGTCATAGGAGATCTATATTTATATTTCAAGTTCATCAATTGCTTGATTGAAAACAATTTGTTGTTTCCAGTTTTTCTAGCATACAATTGCTCGAGTTTTTCCCACAAGGCTCGTGCATTAGTTTCTCCACTAACATGGTTCAACACATTATCATCCACCCACTGCTTGATATAACCACATACTTAACGATGCAATATTTTCCATTGAGCATCAGTTTTATCATCAGGTATTCTACTTTAAAAAATGGGTAGATAAAAATCTTTCACTTATAAATGATCCTCCATGTTTCCCTTCCATATGTGATAATTTGAACCATTCAAATTCACCATTCTATTTGTATTTGTTTTCATATACACCACAAGGAACAGAGCACCTCCTGACGCTCTAATGCCACTTTGTTGGGATAAACACATTCAACTAATCTAAAAGACAATCAATTGACACACATCAAAAACAATAATTATCTCTCTTTTGTGTGAATCTGGTAGGAAGCAATATCAAATAGAATAACCAATGCGAACGATGCATAAGCAAAAGAACAAATAAAACCATTCAGATAGGCACGAGCAATTTTAATGTGGAAAACCTCCTCAACGTGAGGAATAAAACAACAGAAACGGAGTCCACTCAAAATCTCTACTATAATTAAATATAGGAGTACACCAAATACCAAGTTTACAATCAGTCACAACAGATATTCAATAACAAGAATCAAAATTCAAGATAATCTAATTTTGATATCAAACAAGAGTTGGAAAGATCTCACCAAAACTGCTCTACGTCTGTCGCCGTTTCCCAACTCTAGAAGAATCAAAACCCCATCTCCATTCGAAAATCTCTCTCTCTCTCTCTCTCTCTCTCTCTCTACTTTTTTTTTCTTCTTCAAACTTGGCTTGTTCTTTAGATTGATATATATATATATATATATAGTGTATTTAGACTAGATGGGTTTTCCTTCTTTCAATATTTGGGCCTCAATTAAATTGGGTATTGCGATCTTCACAAGTTGAAAATTAAGCCCAACAGGTGATAGATTTGCTTTAAAGGGCGAGAGTGTACAGACTTTGAATATTTTGATAGTGTATGTTTTTGTTAGTTTTGAATTGTATGTGATTATATAGTATTGTGATTTAGAATTTTTTTAATTGTCTATGTCTATGCAATTGCTTGTTTGATTTGTTTGTATTTTATTTTCTATGAGCTAGAGTTTTTTTAATTTTGTGTTGATCATTGTATTTTTGCTTGTGTTTGTCTACATAGTTGTTTTGTGTGTGTGTGTGTGTGTGTGTGTGTGTCTATTAGAGTTGTTTATTTGGTTACTAAATGTTTTTTCTTGTTTAGACTTTGCTTTGTTTATATAAAAGGTTCTTTAATTTAGTGCTAATTATTGTATATTTTATTTCTTTTCGATTGTGTGTCTATACAATTGTATGTTCGTTTTTTTGATCGTGTATGTCGATACAATTGTTTGTTTGGCCCAATATGAAAAGAAAAAACTATTGTAATGTAGTATTGCATTGTTGTTCTTTTACAATGGATGTGACATATACACACAAAGAAAAAAAAAGTGATAAATAAACATTGTTGTCCATGTAGAATTGCATTGCTTTTTATTGAGTTACTTGATTTCTTTATTTATATTTTGATTTTGGTTGTTTTATTGTAGTTGATTGTAATTTATGATTTACGTTTATGTTTATAATTGCTCTTCAATTGTGGAGCATTGGTTAAAGGTATTAATCATATTTACTCTATACCAACAATGCAACAGTACATCAACAATGATTTTTTCTTCTCATATCGGGCAAAAAACACAATACCGGTTCACTTATTATATTTCACATGCCCAAAGAAAATATAAATGCAATACAAACAAATATACAATACAAAAGCATCCTATTAACCAAACAAAAAATTGTATAAGAATATACAATCGACACAAAAACCAAACAAAAAACCGTATAGACATACACAATTTATAGAAACCAAACACACAACAAATAAGAACATACACACTCGAAAATAAACAAAACACACAATAATCAACACAGAATTAGAAGAGTCTCTTACTCGCAGAAAGTATAATTCAGTACAAACAAATATACAAAGAAGAATCTCTACACATGCAAAAACATCATGCTAACCAAAGAAACAACCATATAGACATACAAACTAAAAAAGAAACGAAACAAACAATGTTACATACCCAATCGAAAAGAAATCAAACAAACAACCTCTGTAGGTATATACAATTTAAAAAATACAAGGCTCACCACAAAATTAAAAGAACTTGTCGACAAAGAAAATAGAAATTCAATATAAAGCAAAAACGTACAAATAACCATAGAAACAACTACATAAACATATACAATAAAAAAAAGAAACTAAACAAACCACTGTATATAATAACATAATAAAAAAGATAGAATAATCAACAAAAAATTAAAAGAACCTCTCACTCACATAAAAAAGAAATTCAATACAGACTAGCATTCAAAGGAGAAACCTAATACATGCTAAATCAACCTATTGACAAAACCAACAATTGTTACAATAAAAAATAAAAATAAAAACCAAACAAACAATTGCATAGAGATACACCATAAAAGAAAATCCAAAAAAACAACTATATAGACATCGAAAAGAAATAAAACAAACAACAGTACAGACACACACAATCCAAACCAAACAAAAGATACAATGTCAACATAAATTAAAAGAACATGTCACATTTTCCAACACCCAGTTGTCACCTCCACCTCCACCTCCAAAACAAAAGGCATAGATAAAAATAAAAATAAAAATTTAAATTTTCTTACCCAAAATAACTAGGACCCAAAATCAATAATAAAAGATTAATAATTGCATAGCAATAAAATAAATCAGAATATATAATAAACATCAATTATGAAGAGATAATCAAACCTAAAAACGAGAAGCAAAATATTAATACTATTTAAAGCATAAAAAATTCACATACAATACAATTTAAAAATCAAGGTTTTATTTGATAAATTTTTCATACTTATGAGGTAAGTTTTAGCTTGTACGTGGTTACATTCGGATAATGTTTGAAATTATTAATAATTTATAAATTTTTAATAGCTTGTACGTGCTCCACAATTGAACAGTGATAATATAAGATACCCTAAAATAACAAAAATAATAGTCTCATATTTAACATTAAGTTAGAAAGGACGAATAAAAGTACAAAAGAAAAAATCAGACATCAGTGCTAAATAGTGGCCCATTAACTGCCACTAAAGAGAATGTAAAACATAAAATAAAATCAAAAGAACCATACAAAGAAAAAGACATTTCCACATGACAGAATAGAAAAACAAAATAAAAAAGAAACAAACACACAATGATCAACACAAAATTTAAAGAGTCTTTTACTCGTAGAAAGTATAAATCCATTACAAACAAATATACGAAGAAGAATCACTACACACATGCAAAAACATTCTACTAACCAAAGAAACAACCATATGGACACACACACTGAAAAAGAAACCAAACAAATAGTTGTATAAACATACACAATAAAAAAGAAAGAAACAAACAAACTGTAATCAGAAAAACAAAAGATACAAACTTAAAAGAACCTTTCGCCCATAGAAAAAAGAAGTTCAATACAAACAAACATACAAAGAAGAAACTCAAGACATGCTAAAACAACCAACTGACAAAAACAAGGAATTGCTACAATAAAAAAGAAACCAAACAAACAACTACGTAGACATACACAATAAGAATTAAATATAACAAACAACTATATAGACACACACAATCCAAACCAAACAAAAGTTACTATGTCACATTTTCCAAGACTCAGCGTCACCTCCATCCCCAAAACAAAAAATAATAGATAAGTAAATATAAAAATTTAAATTTTCTTACCAAAATAAGTACACTTCCTCACCTTCAATGTATGTCGTATAGGACCAGACTTCCAATTTTGCTGAAATCAGAATCAATAATAGAAGAGGAATAATTGCATAACAAGAAAATAGATCAGAGATTATAATAAATGTCTAGTAATCAAACCTAGAAAATCACAAAACAAAAGGATAAGCAAAATATCAATACTATTTAAAAAATAAAAGAATTCACTTACAATACAATTTAAAAACTAAGGTTTTATTTGATAAATTTTCATACTTATGAGATAAGTTTTAGCTTGTACGTGGTTACTTTCAGATAAAATTCGAAATTATTAAATTTTTCATATGTTATTTATTCACTTATGTATTTTACGTAAACATTTAGATTCACTATTAACTGAATTTACTCAATCACTAACACACTTGAATTATTAAGAATTATTAATTTTTAATGAGGTATATTTAGACTTCGGGGTATGTTTAGAGATTTTGGGGATATGAATAGCCCCACCCTTTTTTAAATTTAAACCCTTCAAATACCACATATTAAAATTGTTAATAATAAAATAAATGCCAAAAGATAGAGAGTAAATATATCAATACCTCAGTCTTTTACTCTTTGGAAGCTATAGAGTAAATATGATCTTCTTTACATTAGAGTGGAAATATACAAAATAATATTTTCAAATTGAACATTACAATAAAGAAAATTAGACATCGATACAAATAGTGGCCCATTAACTGCCATGAAAGAAAATGTAAAACATAAAATAAAAAACAAAAGAACCATTTCCACAAGATAAAAAAATTCTTACAAATAAGTGCAATCCCCAATTCTAAACATAAACATAAATCAGAATTACAATCAACAACCAAAATAAAAAATCTAAATAAACTGGTGATCAACACAAAAATTAAAAAAAAAAAACTCTAGCTCATAGAAAATAAAAAACAAACAAACCAAACAAGCAATTGCATAGACATAGACAATTGAAAAATACTAAAACCAAAAACTATATAATCACATACAATATCAAAATATTCAAAGTCTATACACTCTCGCCCTTTAGAGCATGTCCACCATTTCCTTAATGAATGGGCTTTATATTTTATCATTAATCTCAGTGTACACTCAATAAATGTTGGGAAAGAGCAGAAGCTTACCTGAAAACACAAAATATTTGCTTGGTAACTCTTGATTTCCGTACATACAAGTTTCCTCCTATATTCCCAATCCAAATACTCTGGTGACACCCTACTGCACAGTTCAGGATGCTTTGTTGCATTATCAACACCAAGTATGTTATAGGACACAACAATTATCCTATCTGCAGGGATAAAGATAAATGATCAGATGAACAAAAGACAAAATTTCACTTTATCCACACAGGCTGCCCCTTACATGGAACAACTCAACAAGGAACCCAATTTGAGTACAGCACAAAGAATTACATAGACAAATAAATCTAAGCCTTCTTGAAAGATATAATATATTATTTTTCCAACTAAGATAATGAATGGCAAGGAACATCTTGCACGTGTTTTGAGCAATCAAAGTAGAAATCCATAATCAAACCATATGAAAGAAAGACGATCCGGAAACTGGTGAAGAGGGGAAAGGATACAATCAACTTCCCCAGCCCCAAACATTACGTTGCCGCTCCAGTCGTTGATACAGGTGCCACCAAAGTGGACAAAAAAAGAGCAGGACCTCCACCGCACATGGTCGGGCGACTAGAAGGGGTAGGAGCGGAGTTCGACGGCGAGTCGCCGCCAACAACTTCTGAAGAGGGGAAAGGGCTGCAGTCTAAGGAGAAGGGCCGCCGGCAACGAATGAAGAGAAGAGGACGGCTGCGGTCCAAAAAGAAGTAACGCCGGCGACTGGGTGAAGAGGGGAGGGGCAGGGAAAGGGAAAAAAGAGAACCCCTAAAATCTACTGTGAGAAAAAAGATAAAAAGTTAATTTTTGTGATATGTCACCTCAGTAACTATTCTTTGTATTTATATGTAATATGAGTTATTTTTTTCAATATTTATCTGCAATATATTGTATCAGAAAATTTTAATTTAATATCAATATTATATGTATTAAAATAAAATATTATATTTAGAATATAGAATAATTTTTTATAAGTTAAATTATTTAATTTTATTTGAAACATGTGTTAACTTTAAATAAAAAATGGGTTAAATTTTTATATGAATTTATGATAAATAAAAAGTAATAAATATTTTTTAATATACTTATAGACTAATAATAATAAATATTTTCATAAAATAAAAATATTATACTATTCAAGTATAGATTTAGTTGTTTCATATTTTTTCTAATTTTAAATATTTGTATTATCTTTGAGAATTATTGTAGGTTTAATTGAAGGGATGGGCTATTCATACCCCCAAAAGATATAAACATACTCCATAATATTTAAGACAAAATTAGACATTAATATATTGACAAAAATATCCCTATATATATTTATATATTTAAAACATACTCTTTAATATATTTATATATTTAAAACCTAGTTTTTATTTTTTTTTTCATTCTCTTCTTCTCCACGCAAGATTTCTTCTTCTTGAAGTTACGGTGAACTCAAAAAATTTAATTATGGATCAACATACATCAACATAAAATAATAATGTAAGTATTTCATTTCTTTTCATATTGACATTTTCATATATTTTGCGTAAAAAATATGATTTTATACTACCCAGTCGTGTAAAGTGTTCGACTGCAAAGCATCGAACGGATGACATGTGTACGACTATAACTTTTGAACATCACCAACATATTCGAAAGTTAAAATCGAACATTGGCCAACTGTTCGAAACTTTACTTTTGAACATTAGATGTTTGGTTCGAAATTTTGGTGTCGAACACCACCCTATTTTTGTTGTGCAGCTTTTTGATTTTTTTTTTAGGATTCGAATGCACTTTTAATAGATTTTTGCAACGTGAATGTTAATAATAATGATTTGGTGCTTGATTACGGATATTTGTTCACGACAAATGTGTTATTTGAATCTAAGGAAGACTTGGTAAATTGGGTTCGTAATACGGTAAATGAAAATGAGATGGTTGTTATCGTTAAACGATCAGACACTACTGAAAGTGGGAGACGGTCTCATGTGACTCTAGCCTGTGAACGAAGTGGTACCTACCATGAGTCAAAAAAGAAAGTACTTGTACCTATAAATATGGATGAACTGCAGATAGAGTTGAAGGGAAATGAGTCGAAGATGAAGAGAAGAAGAACTGGAACAAAAAAATGTAATTGTCAATTTATGTTACGAGGTAACCAAATTGATAAAGATGGCAATTGGGCATTGGAAGTTATACGAGGCACACATAATCACCCAATTGCCCAATACTTAGAAGGTCACTCATTTGCGGGTCGCTTTACTCCAGAACAAAATGCATTTGTACTTGATTTGTCAAAAAATAACAGTCGACCACAAGATATTTTGAGTGGATTGAAGAGCAAATGGCCAACAAATGTATCCACTCTTAAGGCTATTTATAATGCTCGTCTGAAGCATAGAGTTATTGAGCATAAGGGTCAATTCCAATTACAATATCTCATGGGAAAATTGCAAGAAAATGGGTATTTCTTTCATCATAGAAAATGCGAGAAAGCTGATGTTATGAAAGATATATTTTTCGCTCACCCTACAAGTGTAGAATTATTGCGTGATTTTTCCAATGTTTTGCTGATGGATTGTACATATAAGAAAAATCGTTATAAATTACCTTTATTGGAAATTGTGGGAGTGACGTCGACAGATATGACGTTTTTGATTGCATGTGCTTATATGGAATCCGAGCGTGAGGACAATTACTTATGGGCTTGCACGATTTTGAAATTGTTGATGGACCAATCATCTTTGCCCACTGTTGTTGTTACTGATCGAGAAACAACTTTGATTAATGCAATACATACTACTTTCCCTATTTCCAGTCATTTTTTATGTAGGTGGCACATTTCAAGGAATATTTTGGCTAACTGCAAGAAAATATTTCATTCGAACGTGAATTTGAAGTCGTTTAATAGTTCATTTAACGTGCTAATGCATGCTGAAAATAAAGTTGTATTCAATGATTTGCTAAGGATTTTTTAGCATGATTACTCATATTGTTCAAATGATGTTCAGTATTGCATCGAACAATGGATCACGCCAAACAAAGAACAATTTATATCGGCATGGACAAACAATGTCATGCATTACGATAATGTCACAACAAATAGGTATCTATATCTAAATTTGTTGATCTAGTCTATGTTGTTTACATGTTTAAAAGATTTTCTTATTTAATTTTGTAGGGCGGAGAGCCATCATGCAAAGTTGAAAAGATATTTAGGATCGAGCCAGGATAACTTTGAGACATGCTGGGTTAAAATACATTATCTTCTTGAGACATCACATACTACAGTGAAAGCTTCATTTGAGCAGAGCATTAATGTGGTGCAACATAGATACAACCCATCTATATTCAAGATTTTGAGAGGGGGGGTTTCAAGCAAAGCGTTGGATAAGATACTTGATGAGATGAATGATATTGGTGATGTTGAGGTCGATCCCTTGCTATGTGGATGTATTATGAGAAAGACGTGTGGATTACCGTGCGCACATGAATTATCTGAATTCAAACGCACGGACACACCCATTCCATTAGACAAAATAGACAAATTTTGGAAGAAGTTAGATATGGAGCCGTATCAGTTGACAGAAAAGGTTGGTGGAATGTTGCCTCTCATATTGGCCCTCTAATATCTGAGGACATTGGATATTTTTTAAATATTATCAACATTTCTTGCGAGCCAAAGCAGTTGTTGATATTGAAGAGGTTGAGGAAAATCACAAATCCACAAACAACGTCATTGCTTGAGCTTGAGATTCAAAAGAAAACTCGCGGTCAACCAAAGGGGGTACAACAAAGAAATTCAACTTCAACAAAGCGCAACCCGAGTGCATTCGAATATGTCGAGTCTATCAAGGAAAGTTGTTCTCCAGTTGAACATGCTATAAATATCAGTGCACCAACTCATGGAAAACCAATGTTCACTACCATTTTTAGACAAAAACAAAAGGTAATACATTGTAACTATTATTTTTCAAGTTACATAAATATTGATAAAATTTTTCAAGTGTTGTGTTTAACAGGTTGTGCGTAAGAAAATGAGATTGCCATCTCCGATTGATTTTATTGATGATATACCATCTATATTTCGGGAGCATGTTATTGAAACTAAGAATATTGTTGGGGATGGTTATTATGGATTTCGTGCTGTGAATTATGCCATGGGATTTGGAGAAGAAGTATGGTTAAGGTTCGTCGAGACCTTATGGATGAATTAAGACCACATGTAGCACTATATACAAAAGTCTTCATCCAAATAGGTTCAATTGATGAAATTATGATGATGTTAAATTATTTTGACCCTCAGTTTGCTATGAAAAAATATTGGCTTACATTGCCGGAAATGGATCACCTAATTGCAAGTGCATACAATATCATATTGGTGACGTTGTCAAATTCCATTTGCAACACCTTCTTGCCCCTTAGGACATCTGTCACAGCAAAGCGACGATGCATTTGCATTGCACTAGTTGAAAGGATGAATCATTTTATTGCGGTACGTAAATCTAATTTTATATTGGTTGTTTTCATAAACTACAATTTTTTATTTTTTATTTTTTATTATGTGTAGGTATCTCTACGTCCAGGACACCCACTGTCCTACCCTCTTGCTAAGTGGTACGAATGTCGTGATGATTGTGCCGCAGGATGGGATGTAGTAAGGGCGGACATTTGTGATTTTAAAACCAAAACCAAAGAGCCAAGAAAATAGTTTTTAAAACTTTTTTTTAATTTTCAATAAATTGTGATTTTACAAATATTAAAATATATATATTTTGGTTTTAAATTTATTTTCAAAATTTTAGTTTTATATAATATTGAAAAAATAGTGGCGTAAACCCTACTAAAATATGCCAAAAATAAAGATAGTCAAGAAAAAAAATTAATTAAAAAATTTCCAATATTAAAATAAAATAAGATATATGTAATTAAATTTATGATATAACTTATTTTCAATTGACTTTCAGAAATTTGTATGTAAGCACTCGCAAAATACGCCAAAAAAAAGTTAGTGTAGAAAATATTTTTAAAAATATTTTTTTCAATTTTTATTAAATTCTTATTTTATAGATAATAAAAAATAAATAGTTATTATTTTAAAAATATTTTAATTATTTCAATTAATATTGAAAAATAGTAATGTAACACCCGACATAATACACACACACACAAAAATATAGCTTGAAGAAATATTTTAAAATTTTAATTTCTTTAATTTTTATTATATTGTTATTTTACAAATATTAAAATAAAAATAAACATATGTATTTAAAATTATTTTAAATATTTTTTTTCAATTAACTTAAAAAAATAGTAATGTTAGCCCTCGTAAAATACGCCAAAACAAAATATTGAGCCTAGAAATAATTTTTAAAATTTTTAATTTTTTTTATTTTCATTTAATTTTAATTTTACAAATATTAAAATAAAAATAAAACATGTGTATTTCAATTAACTTTGAAAAATAGTGATAATACCCTTGTAAAATACGTCAAAACAAAAATTTGAGTGTAGAAAATAATTTTTTTCTTTTTTTTTAAAATGTTATTTTACAAATATTAAAATAGACATAAAAATCATTTGTAAATTAATTTTTCAAAAATTTTTATTTTTAATTAATTACAAAAATAGTGATGTATGCTCTAGTAAATACGCTAAATTAAAATAAGTCGAGAAAATAATTTTGAACAAATTTATAATTAATTTTTAAAACTTTAAGTTTTTTAATTTATATTAAATTTTTATTTTACATATATTAAAATAAAAATGAAAGATATGTATTTAAACTTATTTTAAATAATTTATTTCAATTAACTTGAAAAATTAGTAATGTAAGCCCTCGTATTACCAAAACAAAAAACTGAGACTAGAAAATAATTTTTAAAATTTTATTATTTTCATTTTTATTATATTTTTATTTTTTAAAAATACTAAAATACACATAAATAATAGTTTCTAAATTAAATTTTCAAAAAGTTATTTTTTAATTAATTTTAAAAAATAGTGATGTAAGCCCTATTAAAATATGCCAAAAGAAATGAGTCTAGAAAATATCTTTAAAATATTTAATTTCTTCAATTTCCATTAAATGTTGATTCTACCAATATTAAAATAAAAATTAGGCATATATATGTAAATTTATTTTAAATAATTTATTTTCAATTAATTTTCAAATAATAGTATTATAAGCTCTTGTAAAGTACGCCAAACAAACATTGTCTAGAATCTAAATTTTTATTTTTTAAAATTGTTATTTTAAAATATTAAAATAAGCATAAATAAATAATCTGTAAAATTATTTTTCCAAAAAAAAATTAATTTTCATTAATATTGAAAATTTGTGATATAAGCCCTAGTAAAATATACCAAAAATGAGTCTAGAAAATAATATTTAAAAATATAATTTCTTCAGTTTTCATTATATTGTGATTTACCAATATTAAAAGGAAAAAATAAAACATATGTATTTAAATTTATTTTAAATAAGTTATTTTCAATTAATTTTCAAAGAATAGTGATATAATCCCTCATAAAATTTGCCAAAAAAAAACAAGTTTAGAAAATAATTTCCAAAAATTTATGTTCTTTAATTTTCCATTAAATTGTACTTTTACCAATATTATAATAAAAATAAGAAATATTTATTTAAATGACTTTTATATAATTTGCTTTTGAATTAACTCTCAAAAAAACGGTGATGTAAGAGCTCGTTAAATATCATAAAAAATGACATTGAAAAATAATTTTTAGATTTGACTTCTTTAATTATCAATTAATTGTGCTTTCAAAAATATTTTATACATATTAAATTTGTATAATAATATTATTTATAAAGCCATATGTTCAATAAAATTAAAAAGCCAATGGTGTAAGTCCACGTAAATTAGGCCAAAGAAAACTTAGTGTAGAAAATAATTTTTAGAAATCTAATTTCTTTAATTTCCATTATATTCTAATTTTACTGATCATTTATTTAAATATCTTTCATATAATTTTTTCAATTAACTTTTCAAAAATAGTGATGTAAGCTCTCGTTAAATATCATAAAAATGACTCTGAAATATACTTTTTAAAATTTGGCTCCTTATAATATTCAATTAATAATTTTAAAAATAGTAATGTAAAACTTGGGAAAATACGTCAAAAACAAAAATGAATCTAGACAACAATTTTTAAAATTTTAATTTTTATAATTTTCACTCAATTGTGATTTTACCAATGGAAAAATAAAATTAGGAAATCTTTATTTAAATTTCTTTTAATATTTTTGCAAGCTCTTATTATGTATCATAAAAAATTGACTCTCAAATGATTTTTTTTTAAATTGATTAAATTAATTTTAAATATATTTTGACTTTAAAAATATTAAATTATACATATTATATTTTTGTATAAGTTTTATTTATTAGAATAATATATTCAATTAAGTTCTAAAAACAGTGATGTGAGTACTCAAAAAATATCCCAAAAAACTAAGGAAAACAATTTTTAAATTTTTCATTTTAAAGATATTAAAATACACATAAATAATTGTTTTATAAATTAAATTTTCAATATTTTATTTTTTCCTAGTTTTGAAAAATTAATGATGATTTACACTTGTAAAAATACGCCAAAATATAACTGAGCCGAGAAAATAATTTTTAAAAATTTAATTACTTTAATTTTCATTAAATTGTGGTTTTACCAATAAAAAAAATAAAATTAAGGAATGTTTATTTAAATTGCTATTATATAATTTTATTTTCAATTAATTTTTTTTTAAAAAAAGTGATGTAATATTTCGTTAAATATAATAAAAAATGACTCTTAAAAATAATTTTTTAAATTTAACTTTTTTACTTAAATTTTTAATTTTCAATAAATTATGATTTTAATATATTAAATTATACACTTTAAATTTTGTATAAATATTTTTACTGCAATAATTTTTAAATTAAGTTTTAAAAACAATGATGTGAGTGCTCATAAAATAGGCCAAAAAACTAAGTCAAGAAAATAATTAGTAAAATTTTGATATTTTTACTTGACTTCTATAATTTTCAATAAATTGTGATTTAAAAATATTAAATTAGACAAAATAAATTTGTATAGCACAAAAAGAACTAAGTCAGGAAAATAATTGTTCACATTTTGATTAATTTAATTTCAATACATTTTGATTTTAAAAATATTCTAGATTAAGTTTTTTTTTTTTGTGGATTTTACTAGGGCTTATTTAGTTAAAAATAAAAATTTTAAAAGTTAAATTACAAAAAACTTGCATATGTATATTTGTAAAATCAAATTTATTAAAAATTAAAGAAATCAAAATTTTAAAAATTATTTTCCTAACTCAGTTTTTATTGTTTAGCCTATTTTACGAGGATTTACATCATTGTCATTAAAAACTAATTGAAAATATAATTTCAATAAATAAACTTATATAAATAATATTATGTGTATTTAATATTTTCATACGAGAGCTTACATTACTATTTTTAAAGTTACTTGAAAATAAAATTATATAAAATAAATATAAATATAAATAAGTGTTTCTTTTTTATTTTGATATTTGTAAAATCACAATTTAATGAAAATAAAAAAATTAAAATTTTATTAAATATTTTCAAGGCCTTACATCACTATTTTTCAAAAATTAGTTAAATACAAAATTTTGAAAATATTATTTATTGAATGATTATTTATGTGTATTTTAATATTTTAAAATTAATATTTATAGAAAATTAAAGAAGTCAAAATTTTGGCATATTGTACAAGGGCATACATCACTATTTTTTCAAAATTAGCTAAAAATAAAATTTTAAAAACTTAACTATGTGTTTATAACACCAAGTAAAATACACCAAAACAAAATTAAGTTTAGAAAATAATTTTAAAAGTTTAATTTCGTTATTTTATATTAAATTTTGATTTTACCAATATTAAAATAAAAATATAAAATAGTTTTAAAATTTTTGTTATAGAATTTTATTTTTAATGAACTTTCAAAAACTAATTATGCAAGCTCTTGTAAAATATAGAAAAAACAAATGAGCCTGTAAAATAATTTTTAAAATTTGACTTCTGTTATTTTCATTTGTGATTTTAAAAATATTAAATTAGACATAATATTTTTTTATATTAAATGATAAATTTTTTAAAATTTGATTATCTTTGATTTATAATAAATTTTGATTTTACAAATATTAAAATACACATAAATAATTTTTCTATAAATTAATATTTTCAAACTTTTATGTTTAGTTAATTTATAAAAATAATAGTGATGTAAGCACTGGCAAAATATGCCGAAAAATAAACTGAATCTAGAAAATAATTTTAAAAAAATTAATGTATTAAATTTTCATTCAATTCAAAATATGCCTTAAAAGATTTTACTGTAATAATGAGTATTAAGAGGAGGTAAATGGACCGTATCCTCACTCCCTTTAAAGGATGAAAGCTGGGGTGAAAATCCTTTGTTTTACCATTCGTGTACCTAATTTTTTGTCTGACCAAATTTGTAATTTCAAAGATTTTTATTTATATAATTATGAATTGTTATCAAATATACATGTTCCAGATTCGGACGAGGCTGGTGGAGAAGCATTTCGACATGTCGTCCAGAATGAAGGGATTATTGCCTTCCATTTTAAGTATGTCACTCTCAGGTGCTGTTTTTTATGGTGTGTATGACGCCATGAAATCACCTGAAGGAAGAAAAAGAATTCAGAATCTCTGAAACAACAGGATCAGGAACTGAATGCTGGAATTGGGACCAATGCGAACACTATTGCATAGTGCTTGTGCTGAAGCTGCTACATACCCATTTGAGGTTGTGCGAAGCAGCTCCAACTGCAAGGTCGGGCAACTAAGTTAGAGTACATTTGCAACTTGTGTCAAGATAGTTGAGCAAGGTGGTGTTCCTTCTCTTTATGCAGGTCTTATCCCCAGCTTATTACAGGTATACCTTATGACATCTGAATCATTTGTCTCCTACTGGAAATATCAGGAATTTTTTTTAAAAGAGCAACATTTCTCTATGAAGATGTGCAATTAAAAATATTCAGTTCTCTTCAGTAGGTCTAGAGATTTAAAATATATATAGAATTGATAGATCTATTGATTGAAAACGAAACTTAGTGGACAATTATTGAAATACCACAAAGAGACAGTGTACCCATATTATTGGAATACCACAAAGAGACAGTGTACCTAATAAAAAAGAGGTTTTGGTCAAAAGATGAAATTCTTAATCAGAGTTGGTTGTATTCGCCGATTTTTTCAATAATAGCTTGGGCCACAACAGGATTAACTGCATTTTATATGTTTCGTATCTATTTTCTTACTTTTGAGTGGGATTTAAAAACGTGCATTTTTTAAATTACAGCGGCAACCAAAATACCTCTTTCTATTCCATATCCGTATGGGGTAAAGGGTGTTAAAAAATAATTAACAAAAATTGTCATTTATTAAGAATGAATAATAATGGAAGTTCCTCTTTTTCAAAGAAGATATATCAAAGTGATAAGTGATGAGAATGTAGGAAGGGGGGGGGGGGGGGAGTTTATAAATATTCTTAATTTTGATAATCAAAAGTCCTTTTGCTATCCTTATGAATTGGACAATACGATGTTATTTCCTTTACTCATATTAGTCCTATTTACTTTGTTTATTGGATCTCTAGGAATTCCTTTTATAATATAAAAGGAACAGATTTGACTATATTATCCAAATGGTTAGCTTCGTCTATTAACCTTTTAGATCAAAAGTCAAAAAATTCAACAGGTTGGTATGAATTTTAGAAAGGTGCTATTTTTTTTAATCAGTATTAGCTTATTTTGGAATATTTCTCACATCCTTTTTATACAAACCTATGTATTCCTCTTTCAAAAAATTTGACTTAATAAATTCATTTGTTAAGCTAGGTCCAAAAAGAAAACGTTGGGATAAAATTATAAACACCATGTACGATTGGTCATACAATCGTGCTTATATCAATGTTTTTTATACAACGCGCCTTACTTGGGGGATAAGGGAGTTGGCTCCATTAATTTTTTTTTTACAGACGAGTAGTTGATGGAATTACGAATGGGGTTGGCGCTATGAGTTTCTTTGTAGGAAAAGGTATCAAATATGTGGGCGGTGGCCGCATTTCTTCTTATCTTTTCTTCTATTTCTTTTGTCTATTAAATTTTTTAAATGGGGGGTCCTTTTCTTCCCTTTTTTCATCAAATATTTTGAATCTTAAATTATCTCAATTTTCATTGATATTCATTAGGTAAGACTCTTCATAAACGGGTCTATTTTTATAGCATGTCTCTGTAAATCGAAAGTGGAATTCATTTTCCTTTCCATTCACTCGGATTTTTTCCGTTTCCTCGATTTTGTTCGGATCCACCTTTTCTTTCGAAAAAAAGGAAGAAGAAGGATCTTCTTAAATGGATCCCTCCTGTTCCTATTTAGTGCCCTTCCTTTCAGAAGTTGTTTCTACATCTCTTTCTTCCTCACTTTCCACCTTTCTTCAGTTTTTGAGGTTTCTTTTAGTTTCTTAGTAAAAGGGACGAAGGCATTCTGCCTAAATAGTAGACATAGGTAATAAATAAGAGAATACTAAAGATCGAGCCATAGAACTTCTTAATTCTGATACAAGGTACTTATTAGATCGAATGTACTTATTCGATCTAATAAAATGATTTTGCCGTATCCAGACTAATACCAATCCAAGCCATTTCATGAATAAAATGTGACCAATTAACCAACCAACAAAACTACTTGTTACAAATAACATCTTGTTGTTGCATCGAAACATATAAATGTTGACTAATCTGGCTAACATTGAACTTGGTAAAATGAAATGCTTGAATAATTGAAAAATGAGATTATTCTGGAATAAACATTGAACGTTGAATTACGCATTGAATTTTTGGTAGTAGATCCATAATCCAAAAAGTGTTTGTGATTGTTCCAAAAGAAATGAAACAAAAGATATGGTAGAGCTAGGACAGTTATTGTATGAGGTCTACCCAATGCTAGATGCAGAGGCGCATAATAGATCGATATGAACATCATGAGTTGTCCCACAATAAAATTAATCGTTGCTGATACCTTTTTCTCGGTTCCTTCTTCCATTATCTGAGTGATAGGTTATCAATCCACCAAATATAATTAACCTACTTCCAAAATATGAGTATAATGGTGAGCAAGGTCGAATCCACAGGGAACGGGAATTAAATTATCTTGAATAAAATTAAACAAAAACCGCTTGAATAAAATTAAACAAAAATGGGGGGTTTTGAGATATTTTCACCTAATTAACTAAATACTAAATTAATCAATCTGTCAATCACAAGCATACACGGTATCAATGCACACACAACAATTTGACAAGAAAAACTATGAAAATAGAGACAATAATAAGAAGAGAAAAATTAGATTCAAGGGTTCGATTTTCAATTATATTATTGATCATAGACAAACAAATAAATTCTTACAAATTCAAGCAATTAACATTGGATTTATTAAGATAGCCTTATAAATCTTTTGTTTTCCTAATTAATTAACCAAACCTAGCATTCGGTCAATTCTTATTATTAATCAACTAGGCACGATAGCATTCCATGCTAATTAATAATAGTATTAGTCTTAGTGAAAACAGGTTAACACTAATATCAATAATTCGGATAGCCATAAATATCAATATTAGCCCTATAGGTTCAATTAGATTAAGTAAATTATGATAGCATAATTTACCACTCTAATGCTATAAGTCTTCACTCAATTACACTACTAAGAGTATAAATTCATGAATAGTTATAGGAGAATAAATAATAATTTGATTTGTCAAGTCGAATTAATATAAAATCTCCATAAAAATCATTTGAACCTACTAGTGCTTGAATATAGAGCAAGAAAATCAATAAATCACATAGACCTCACAATAATATAATCGAAATATGAAACCCTTAAATCAAAACGAGAAATTAACCACTCATAATATAATAAATCATAAACATAAACAACATTATTTAATACAAGAAAAAAAAATATAAGATAAAGTAAAAACTTACTACAAAGGGAAAGAAGAAAATGTGGCTTTTCCCTCTACAAAATGTTCCTCAAAAGTAAGAAAAGAAAAAAATTGTTATTCTATGTCCTCTTCTTTTGATTTTCGGCTGATCTCCCTAAGAAATGGGGAAGGAATTTTTATTTTCCTACTCTTTAGACGTTTTTGGACCTACAAATGGGCTTTTGGGCTTTGCATAATTAATTTGAAATTAATTACAAGAGCCCAATGACAAAAATCCTAAGCCCATAAGAAAAATAAAGGCTTAGCTCTTGGTCTTTGATTGTTTTAACATCGGCCTATTTTTTTCGCTAATTGCTTTTTTTTTTCTCCAATTGCAATTAATTATTTTCTTGAAATAAAGAATAGTTGATTAGATCAATTAATTCCATTTTAGAAACAAAAATAAGGAGGATATGAATATAAAATATAGAATATTATAAACATATCAAATCCCCCACACCTAAATTATGCTAATCCTCAAGCATGCATAAGAAAGTAGCACAGGTGATAAACAAGAGAAAAATTATCCTACAATTGTTTTCATCTCAAGGAAAAACTTTCATACAATGTTCTCGAATTGCTATGCAATGAAGAAATTAAAATGGCAATTCTACAAGAGTAAGTGATCATGATTCCACGTAAATTCAAGAAAAACTCATGTCTCATCAATTCTTAACAATTTCAATAAGCTCCAATGTGACAAATTCAACACCACGCTAATGGATTCACTCAAATCGCTCTTTTGTGTATGAATGGAATTTGTATATTGTGACACTCAATTTCAAAGCATAACACATCATTACCATAAGCTTGATAATGAATCGATTCTTCACCACTTTCTGTCATGTATTCATGCAAAAACTCAAAGGGTGTTTCCAAGGGTTGTAATGAGGCCATGGGTAAAGGTGGAATAAAATGAAGGGAATATAAGCTAAACAAGTCAAGAAGATATGAGAATTTACACACAAAGTTCAAGATGACAAAAAATCCACCTTCATTTCCACTCTTCAATATAAAATCTCTTTCTTCTATTCTCACTTGATATTCTCTCATTTCAACAAGCGCAATCATGTAGTGTTGTATCCCATTTACAACTTCCAACGTCAAAACAATATCGTGTTATGCACTATTTGGGAGTATAATAAAACCCAAACCATTTTTTCAATTTTTTTCTACCCTTCTTCATTGCGGCAATGATAATTTTTTTTATTTGCCACAATGCAAATGACTTCATGTACTTGTTAAAGCAAGAAATTGGCTAAAGCCACAAATGAGCAAATTAAGGGAAATTGTATAGGTATGGATTCATAGAAAAGGCAATCAAATGGTTAAGCTGAAGTGCCCTTATCATTTTTAATGCATGAACGCATTATGTGGTCTCAAAATGCATATTAAAGCAAATTCTAGAACGAATATGTTATGATTGATCACATACAAAACAAAGACAAAAGGCTCAAAAGCTCGCAGAAAGAGGTTATTGTGTGTTGAACTATGCACATTTTTGTTCTATCCATTGTAAGAAATAATGAGACACGTCATTTCGAAGCATAAACAAAACTAATCAATCTCACGCATCTCTTGTAGATATTATCACTCTCATTCCAACAAAGCATGGCAATTTAACAACCAATTCAACATTTATGCACCGTATATTTCCCAATTCATAGAAATTTAAAAAAATATGAGCATTCAAAAAGGTTAATCCACCAAATATAATTAACCTACTTCCAAAATATGAGTATAATGGTGAGCAGAGTCGAATCCACAGGAAACGAGAATTAAATTCTCTTGAATAAAATTAAACAAAAACCTATTGAATAAAATTAAACAGAAACGGGGGATTTTGAGATATTTTCACCTAATTAACAAAATACTAAATTAATCAATATTTCAATCACAAGCATACACGGTATCAATGCACACAAAAATAATTTGACAAGAAAAACTATCAAAATAGAGACAATAATAAGAAGAGAAAATTTTGATTCAAGGGTTCGATATTCAATTATACTATTGATCATTGACCAACAAATAAATTCTTGCAAATTCAAGCAATTAACCTTGGATGCATTATGATAGCCCTATAAATCTTTTGTTTTCCTAATTAATTAACCAAACCTAGCATCCGGTCAATTCTTATTATTAATCAAATAGGCATGATAGCGTTCCATATTAATTAATAATAGTATTATTCTTAGTGAAAACAGGTTAATACTAATATCAATAATTAGGATAGCCATAAATATCAATATTAGCCCTATAGGTTCAATTAGATTAACTAAATTATAATAGCATAATTTACCCACTTTAATGCTACAAGTCTTACTCATTTACACTACTAGGAATATAAATTCATGAATAGTTATAGGAGAATAAATAATAATTTGATTTGTCAAGTCGAATTAATATAAAATCTAAAAATCATTTGAACCTACCAGTGCTTGAATATAGAGCAAGAAAATCAATAAATCACATAGACCTCACAAATATAAATGAAATACGAAACCCTTAAATCAAAATGAGAAATTAACCACTCATAATATAATAAATCCTAAACATGAACAACATCATTTAATACAAGAAATAAAATACAGAAGAAAAGATAAGATAAAGTAAAAACTTGTTACAAAGGAAAAGAAGCAAATGTGTCTTTTTCTTTCCTCCAAAAAATTATCTCTCTACAAATTGTTCCTCAAAAGTAAGAAAAGAAACAAATTGATATTCACTCTCCTCTCCTTTTGATTTTCGACTGATCTCCCAAAGAAATGGGGAAGGAATTTGTATTTCCCTACTCTTTTTGCAAATCCTTTGAATTCAAAATACCTCAATTCAAATGCTAAGAATACTTGTATTGCTCATATCTAGCAATCATGTCCATCCTTTGACTTATTATTATATTTATATGAAATTTTTTTAGATTTTAAACTGTTCTAAAATATTTTGTAATTATATTATTAATCAAAATTTTGTTTTAGATTATGGGTAATAATTACTTTTTTTACTATTCATGTGTTTAGCATGAAATTGCATGGTCTCTTATATTTGAGTTCATTGTTAATTAATAATATAATTTTGATTTTATCTTTGATATATAAATATGTAGGCACATATAAATTATTGAAAATTTTGGTGAAGCACAAGCTCTCTTCCAATGTAAGTTCTTAAGTTATATCACAATTTATTGTTCTGAAGTCTCCAATTATTATCGATTTAAATTTCTTTTGTTAAAATATATTTGAAGTTGCTACAAACTATGGTACAATTGTTGCTATAGTTAGATGTGAAAAAGTGGCGTATTAGGAGAGTCTTCAAGGGGATGAGTATTAATAAATCTGTAAATAGCTTCACTCGCTTACTGATATGGACTTCAATATGAATCTCTCCTCGCTTTTCAGCTTCAAAATCAAGATTAAGCTGCAGATGGAAACATATATATAGAGTAGACATGGGCACGGTTCCGGTTTGGAATCGAAACCGCCAGTTCGAACCGTAAGTCAACGGCTCGGTTCAACAGTTGACCCGGTTCCGATTTGGAACCGAAACCGCCGGTTCAAACCGTAGGTCAACGGTTCGGTTCAACCGTTGACTCGGTTCCGGTTCCAAACCGAAACCAAAACTGAAACCGTCGGAGTAAGTCGGTTCCGGTTCTCAGTTTTTCGGAACCGGAACCGCCGGTTTGGAACCGGAACCTTCAATTCCAGATTGAATTTGAAAATTATAGCCGTTGGATATCAACGGCTGAGATTAAATAGCCATTGATCTTCAAAAAAAAAAGAACCGTGGAACCGGAACCGGGGGAACCGCCGGTTCCAGAACCGGAACCGAAACTGTATATATGGCGGTTCGGTTACGGTTCCACCCTCCACAATTCCAAAAACCGCCAGTTCCGGAACCGGGGAACCGTGCCCATGTCTATATATAGAGGAGAGAGAGAATCTTATATTTCACATATCAAATATATAAATCCAATAACAATCTTGTTCACCTCACAGTTGGTATACCTGTGTTAAAAAGTTTAACAACAAATGCTATACAAATAATAGAAAACGGTTCTACAGAGGTTTCATGGCTGAGATCATCACAAAAAGTCTATTTCTGGTGCATGTAAAGTTGACAAGCCCACAGGATGTACACAGATCTTCCAGTTCTGTCTCTGACAAAAACACATAACTGCCCGATAGCTGTGCAATGTTCTGTAGGAAGGGTAATATCAGCACAGATGTTCAATGCAAAACCATAATCATCAGGTAAATACATTTATGCTTCATGTTTGTTATCTGTTTCTACACCACCTGCATCTCCTTCAAATATATTCCCAAATATGTTTACCTGACGCAGAGGTCTGCGTAGTGGAAAATACGAAAAGAGGCCATCTATAATGTAAGTTGTAGCAACAAACATCCCTCCAGGTTTCAGGACACGACTTATTTCTGCAACCTAGTAAAAAAGTTTAAACAGAAGTCAATAAGAAGAGATAAACTGATGATATGAGATCTAAATATTTGCTGACATTCAACTAAATATCCAAATTTGATCTTTTTATCTCAAACTTCTTCACGACCAGAGATGATGAACCATACATCTGGAAAACCTTCTCTCTTTTTTTTTTTTTTTTTTTTTTTTTTTATTTCCACTATGGTGATAAATAAAGTTGAACTCTGCTCACTGCTGCAGATGGTGAAGGCCAACAGTGTAAAGCAGCACCAGCATGAACAGCATCCACACAACTTGAAGCAAATGGGAGCCTAGAGATATCAGCTCTAACAAGCATTAAGTTCCTGCACGAGCAAATTATTTACAGAAATGTAATAAAGTACCAAACAATCTAGAAAACCACTGGAAAAGATTCTTGTTAGAGGAACATACTCTTCGGGAAAGTTATCCTCCTGCTTAACAAAGTCATAACATTGACGCAACATTGCCTCAGAGAAGTCCAAAGCAACAACAAGGGGAAATAATCCACTTTTGGCAAAAAGTCTTGAAAACATTCCACTTCCACAACTTGCATCAACAATATTTCCACCTAGGACTGGTTTCAGTTGTTCCTGTATTAATTCAAACTGCATCCAATGCCATCAGGAAATAAGTTAGTGATATGATAGCATCAGGAAATAAAGGGAAATTATTGAGTAGGAAATTTTCGAAGACAGTATGTGTTCAGATAATTTTTGAGACAAGCCTGATCTATATTTACCTCAATCAGGAAAAGGGTCGTTTTTTGGATTTTGAAGGTCATTTGTTGTCTAAATTTCACATAGATCAAATGTAAGCACCAGCATATACTTGTTTTGTCTTACATCATTCTTGAAGACTTGACAAATTATATTATTAGCCTGAAGCAAGAGATTGCCAAGGATATAAATATAATCAATCAATGGTAATGTAATACTATTACTCACCTCATTCTCAGGACCAGGAAAACCGCCCCAAAGCGTGAAACTTTGCCGCCAACCTCTTTCATAGAGGAATGATACCAAAGGAAACCTGTATTTAGAGACACCCAATTCATGTAAAGTAGGCACAAGAATATTTGTTTTGAGAAAGTTTGCATTACAAACATATGAGAGGAATTATGTGCTTGCCATGGTTAGAAACTTGCTTTCTCAACTATTTGACCATGAAGGCTAACAAATATAATAGCTATATTTTGAGTAAGGATTTTTAAGGAATGCTAAGAATACTACTTTTTGAACAATTAGTTATAGTTTTTCCTAGTACTTGTTGAACATTGTTTGAGGAACTTTCACACATAAGCTGTTTGGATAAAAAGATGTTGAACATGTATAATTTTTTCAAACCCACACTATAGATGAAGCAGACCTTTCTTTCAAGCAGTCCACTAATATAGTCTCAAAATATCTAGAGAAGATACCAAATTACGAGTGGCCAAATTCAAACTAATCCAGATTTTTGACACAATTATTTACATAGCAAAAAGAAGGTATCCATCACTTCAAATCAATCACAATTAGAAGTATTTCTCAAAGTTCTACAAGGCATGCTAGGGGGTGAAACGGAAACAAGCTCATTAAAAGCTAGATTCTTTGGATCCTAGCTGAATAGCTTCTATGATCACTAGCAGAATGAGCTCCTCCACTGCTTTGTTAACAATCATCCCTGATTTAAAAGTCACTTAAAATGGATAACAGTAGAAACGCTATGGCATAGTTGCTTTTTGAGTTAGTAAAACATCCTTACTGTAAACATTCATTCTACCTGAAAAGCTCAGTAGAGGCTGCCATAGGTTCACCATACACCTTGTTACCCCCAGTTACTGTCAGTTCAAGATGTGAACCCGTGCCGGAGTATGACTTTCGGCAGGTGTTGCACCGTAGAGTTGTCCGGGCAACACCTTCCCTGCAAATACATCTTCCAAATGAGAACGTCTTTGCATTTAACAACTTAAGAACAAAATTACCTTCATTGATGGAGAATATGATTATTATCAGCAAATATTATAAGAGTCGATGCATAAGGGCATCAAACAAATTACTCACAAAGATAAGTCAGTGGCATCATCCCAAGTAACTCTCTCATAGCAAATGGGACAAGCTAGAATATCCTTGCGCATCTTCAATTTTGTCTCATCAATAACAGGGTCCTAAATTTAACAAAACAATGAACATTTAACAAAGTTATATGTTAAGTACAGCCCGTTTCACGCTTTTCTGCAAAAAATCTGAATAATCATAACACATCTAAATCCACCATTTGAGTACACGCACACATAAACGCAGATTTTGCTTATGGATATGACAAAACGAGATTATATTGTACATCCCCTGCTAACTAGATCATTACCCATTAATTGTGAACCAAATTTCATTAGAAAAAATAATCAAATTACATAGAGGGGACGGACATGATGTCTACACTACAATATAATGAGTCCAGCCCAAAGCTAGAGAACCAGTGCCCAATCTCAAAACATCATCAACAAAGAACTCATTTAATAAATCTCCATAAACATAACTCAAAAATTCACATTGTACTCCAAAATTCCCTCCCATCTTATGATGACATGAAACAGAGCTATCTCTCCCCAAGTAGCAAAGGATCAAAGCTAATAATGTGTAATTCGTGATCTCAACTCAATCATCATAACTTCATAAGATGAAACCACTGATGTCGCAACCTTCCAACATCAAATTCAAATGCAACAGTTTATACTAAGACTAGAATGGCCCAAATATAACTGTGTTTCATCAATAGGAAAAATTGAAAATGGATTAAGTAATTCGGTAAAAAATTTAAGCATCAATCGAGTATCACATCTATCTGAAGTAGATTTAAACCTCACGGTTTGGCGTCTAAACTATATCTTTAATAAAACATAAACAGAAGAGGGAAGGGGAGAGAGAGAGAGGTACAGGATTGGGCTTGGTTTGGACAACGGCAGCGGAAGAAGCCCGGACGCTGAAAAGTCTGCCATGAATAATTCTGGCAGGGATCAAGAGAGATGACTTCACTACATACAAGCAGCATCGAATCGGGTTAAAGCTGAGTGGACTCGGGAGCAGAAGAGCTGGTAGTGTGGAGTATTTGTTGTTGAGGGCGGCAGTCGCCAATATTTTCACCATCACTGCAGGAATTGAGGTACTGCCCCTATACGTATCATTACCTGTGATAATATATATATTGGAGTGGGAGTGGGAGTGGGAGTGGGAGGAATCAAAATAAAATGTGTGAGGCAAAATATTGCAGATATTGAGGACGCACAAAAACAGTGACCTAACCGTTTGTTACGGACAGCTCTACTCTTGTCCACACCACAAATAACTAAACAATTGTTTCAACTTCAATTTGTACAAACCCAATACTTGCTATCTTACACAACCCATTTTTATTTAATTTTATATTTATGTATATATATAATCATTCTTTACGTAAAACAAAAATATCAAATTTTTAAACTTTATCACACGTCATCTTTAGAAATTTTGTAATATTACTAAACAAAAAAAATTATATAAAAAAAAAAAAAAAGAAAAAATAGAAACGTGAGTAGTGGTAAGCAGTTTTTTTCTTTTTATCTTTTTAATAATATTAAAGAAGATTATTTTTCCATTTTTCGGACGTGTATCTCCACCATTAATTGGCATGTGTATTTTTTGTACTGTTTTTTTTTTTACTAAAATTTAAAAAAACTTAAATTGTTTTTTCAATTTAAATTTAATTTTTATGTATGATATATCAAATTAATCTTTTTTTATCATCTTTAATTTGACACCAATATTATATATTTTAAAATAAATAATTATCTTAAAAGTATGAAATATAGTATCTTATGGATAGAATATAATTTTTTTATAAATTCAATAATTTATTTTGTTATTTTGATATATATGATGAATTTAAATAAATAATATATTTATGTTTTATATGAACTTGATCTAAAATATTTATAAAACTAAAAATATTATTCTATTAATATATATATATATAATATTATAATTCATTACTTCACCTTAATAGGTTTTAGTGGGTTAAAAATTTTGTATTGAGTTGGAGACTTTGAAATGTCAATCAATTTATTATTTAATAAAAACAACTTGTATGAGAATGACAATGCAGTATAAAATAAAAATGAAAAAAAAATCACATAATATTTATGTTGTTCCGGTGACGAGTTGGTCTCTTGTGAAACTGTTGCACGGAATCTAGAACCGTGCAACCGGGTCAACTCGAACAGTTTAAAAAATGTGTTGGGTTGTTGTTGGATTATTGGGCCGTGATGGAGGTTCTGGATTGTTAGGCCTAGGTGATGGGCCGCGCTGGAGTTCTGGATTGTTAGGCCAAGGTGATGGGCCGCACTAGAGCTCTGCGCTAAGCTTCTTTTTATTGGACCGCGCTGCTGGTGCTTGCCTCCTTAAAGAAAGGAGAGTTCATCTCCTTCCCTTACCACCAGGCTAAGCTCAGAATTTATTTAAATTTTAAACATATATTAATTTATATCAATACCTTAACCAAATATTTAAAAAATATTAGATATAAAATAAGTTGGATATGAATCTTTTTATCCTTTACCAATGAGCCCATGAAATCTTTTTAATTTTTAGACAATTATTTTATTTATAGCATATGTTAGAAATAATTAAATTTAACAAATTTATATATTTATAAGAATTATTATCGTAATTGAAAAACATGAAAAAGAATATCTAAATTGTCTAACATTGTGTGAGTGGTGAAAATTTGACATTCAAGATCTAAATTAATTTATAATTTTGTCCGTCATTTGCTTCTTGTTCGAACTTTATCATTATTTTGAATTTAACTACGTTAAAATTAAAGAATAAATGTTGAGAATAATAATATGTTTCTAATTGCTTGTTTGGTTTTGATGTTGAGGTTCATTTCGATAATTTTTTATTTTTAGAATTTTAAACGTCGCTCGCTATTAAATGATTTTTTTAATTAAACAAACAATGGTATTATATTTCAAATCAATAAGTATCACAATTACGGTTATACTTTTTAGTTAATCCAATAATATATTTTAGCTAAACAAATAATACATTTTAGTTAAATAAGTAATATTGACAATTTTTTTATTTAATTTGAATTGAATATATACTAATATAATAACAAAGTAGTCAAAAAGAAGAATTTATTATCTATTCAAAGTCAATGAACAAATATTATGAGTAATGCTTTTTAGTTAACCCAATAAAACTTTTTAAAACTATTTTGTTATTACATTTGCCACTCAACTATTTAATTTTTTGAATCATTTGCAATTACTATACAATCTAGATAAATTACAATTGTAATCACTAATAGAAAATATAATTTTATATTTTTCTTAATTCAATATATTTAAAAATAAAATTATTTACATAAAAAATTGATATATTATTTGTTGCTCGGTATAAAAATTCATTCCTATAAATTATTATCCCTTAAAATTCTAAACTTCACACGTTATGATAGATTTTTTTAATTAAATAAATAATATTATTACATTTAAATAATATTACTTTGTCATTTAATAGTATTACTCATTTTCTTAAAATATATTAATTTGAAACTAATATTAAAATATAAAATGATTAATTGTATTAAAAATTATAATTTTAGTAAGTTTTCTAAGAAATTATTAGGTAATATCTATTTATTTACTGTAAATAGATGATAAAATTTTCTCATAGAGTACTTTGTTATTATATTAGTATGTATTCAATTCAAATTAAGTTAAAAAGTTGTTCAATATTGATATTATTACTTTTTTTCAATTTAACAAATAAGTAGTAATACCTTTTGAATAAAAAAAATAATATCTTTTGAATAAAAAAGTAATACATTTTCAATAAGAAAGTAATATTGTTAATATTCGACAAAAGCGAGAATACTAAACATCTCCAGATTAACAAACACAAATCATCCCCACTATAAAATATATCCTAAAATTTAATAAAATATTATATATTTTTTTCTTTTAAAAAATAAGTAATAATACATTTCGAATCAGAAAGTAATATTTTTTCAATAAGAAAGTAGTACATTTTCAATAGGAAAGTAATACTGTTAATATTCGACAAAAGCAAGAATCTTACACATCTTCAGATTAACAAATACACATTATTCTTCCACTATAAAATATATCTTATAATTTAACAAGCAGTCGTGTATTTTTTCTTTTAAAAAATAAGTAGTAATACATTTTGAATAAGAATGTAATACCTTTTGAATAAGAAAGTAATACATTTTCAATAAAAAAGTAATACTCTTAATATTCGAGAAAAACGAGAATCCTATACATCTTCAGATTAATAAATACAAATAATAAGTAGTAATACATTTTGAATAAGAATGTAATACCCTTTGAATAAGAAAGTAATACATTTTCAATAAGAAAATAATACTCTTAATATTCGACAAAAAGGAGAATCTTAGACATCTTCAGACTAACAAATACACATCATTTTTCCCACTATAAAATATTTCCTAGAATTTAACTAGCAATCATGTATTTTTTTTTAAATATAAGTAGTAATACCTTTTGAATAAGAATGTAATACATTTTTAATAAGAAAATAATGTTGTTAATATTCGACAAAAGAGAGAATCCTAGACATTTTCAAATTAATAAATACACATCATTCCCATACTATAAAATATGTATTAGCATTTAAAAAGCAGTCATGTATTTGTTTCTTTTAAAAAATAGGTAATAATACATTTTGATCAAGAAAGTAATACATTTAGAATAAGAAAGTAATGCATTTTCAATAACGTAATATTGTTGATTTTCGACAAAATCGATAATCCTAGATATCTTCAGATTAACAAATAGGCATCATTCCCTCACTATAAAATATTTTCTAGAATGTAAAAAGCAGTTATGTGTTTGTTTCTTTTTAAAAAAATAAGTAGTAATACATTTTGAATAATAAGTAATACCTTATAAATAAGAAAGTAATACATTTTCAATAAGAAACTAATTCTGTTAAAATTTGACATTATTTCCCCATTATAAAATATTACTAGAATTGATATTCCATGCATTGCATAACTTATGATATCATAATATATTTATTATAAATTAGTAATATTAATTTTTTAAATAAAATACATAATTTAAAAAATATATTTTAATAAAAATTATTTAAAATAAAAATATCTCACCATTAAAATATATTAAATATTAAAATATACTACAATTAATCTATATAAAATATACTATACATCGTTCCCCCCACTATAAAATATTTACTAGAATTTAACAATCTGTCAAGTGTTTATTTCTTTTAAGAAATAATTAGGAACATTGAGCAATTTTCTTTGTTCAATTTCTAAACACATATATAAACAAACAAACAAACAAACAAAGAAGTAAATTAATGAATTAGACTTTCATTCATATTTTAAAATAATTTATCTTTTAATATAATTAATATTCTAATAGACTTTTTTATGAAGACATATCAAAATTAATTTGAAATTTACTTTCACAAATTAATTCTACAAATTAATCAATTAGGATGTAATAATATTTTATTTTGATATCTACCCAATTTGTATATTATAATATAATATATTTTTAAAATTTAATTAAAAAATTAATATTACGTTCAAATTAATATATTTTAAGCAAATGATTAATACTATTAAAAAATAATAATATATAATATAATAATATTATTTGTTAAATTAAAAAATTATATCAGAACATGTGAAGTTTAGAGTTTGAAAAGATAATAATTAATAGGAATGAATTTTGTACCTATCAACAAAATATAATTCACAAACGAGTATGTATATCAATTTTTTTATTGATATAAATTAATAAAGTTTCAAAATTTTCACAAGTAGTTACACAGGTAAGAATGTTTGCTTTACCTCTTTCTTAGAGGTTCACATTACATTAAATTAAAACAAAACTTTGCTTGTGAGGAGTCGAACACATGACCCTCCACACAATTTTTGAATGTCCTATCAATCAGACTGCAAAGTAATAAGTAATTTATATAGTTCCACACAAGTTTTCCTTCGGTATCCTTATCCTCCTCTTATTCCTTGTATTCAATATTCATCTAGTTTTGCTCTTTAGATGAGAATTTTGGGGATTTTCTAGTTGTTGTGCTCAAGCCAATGCAGACATTCCTCACCCTGCTATATGTCATGCCCTTTTGTTCTTGACATGTTCGAAATTGGCATCTACTAGCTTTATAATTTTACATATGATGCAGAGTTAAAATGATACAATAAAACACGACAAACCAACAATACAACTTGACAACATACATCTTAATTTAATTTAAAATTATTCATATTATTAATATTATACTAAAACAATATAATAACACAAAAACATAATAATATAATTCAAACACAATACTACAACCTAGTTTACACCTTTCTTCATAAAGGACTACTAAATATGGTTGCAACTGTTCTTGCAGATATTATTAATTTAATATATATATATATATATATATATATATATATAATTAGCTATTATTATTAGAGGTATTTATCGTTATTTTACAACTATGAATATATCGTGAATTCATTATTATATTATCAAACATATTCCAAAAACCTACGAGTAAAATTCTAACCTACCATAATGCTCCAATACAAAAGGCAAAAAAACATATCCAAAATATGGTCGAAACATAACTGGATCATGAAGGGCTTGTTTGTTTTATTTAATAGAAAAATATATGATAAATAATATTAGGATATGTAATTCATTAATATATATGAATCTCATGTTTGTAATATATATATATATATAAAACAGAAGTCATCCTAAAAATAGCAGCAACAATTTTTCCGCCTAAATTGATTTCTAAATTAGGAAAATGTTTAATTTTCGACAAAAAAAAATCAGCACAATTATAATATTATAAATAATATTCCTTTTACATTCATTAAAGCAAATAAATATTTTCATAAACAATAAATTATGAAGATTACAATACAAAACTTTCGCCAAACTTCTATCTATAATCATAATCTTTCTATATTAAAAGATTTGATTTTCTTTGAATCATGATCTTCATATATATTTTTTTTATTGATTCTAATATATATATATATATATATATGTATATATATCAATACCTCTATAAATACAATTTATAACATTTTTCTGTCATACCTTTCTTACTAAATTTAGTTATTTTTATTTCTTATGTTGAATAGTAATATAATTAATTTTAAGTAGCCTATAGACTACCACTATATGTATGTGTATATAAAAAGAGAAGTATCGTCTAGAAAAAAATAAATCTTCCTACACAAACTACTTTCTAATTACAGTATTTATTTTTCTATATATCTATATCAATATCTATTTGTATATAAGATATAATAATACAATTTGATTAAAAGAGGCACCATTTTTAATGTTGAAATTACAATTATTATTTTCAAGATATACTAAAATTATGTTGTATTATTATTATTATCTATCAAATATATTTATTTGATTATCTTTTTTATTATTATTTTTATTTTTCACTAAAAATTTAAAAAACTTATAAATTGTTATAAATTTTATATTGGAAAAATGCATATTAAGGTCCTTCAACTATTCATGAATATTTGAAAGGTCACTGAATAATTAAAACATTTGAAAAATCAATTATGTATAGTTGACAATTCCCCGAGTGTTTGTTTAAACTAAAAAATATCTATTATAGAAAAACTTACACATAACATTTTTCATTATTAGGGGAACTTTTCTAATTTTATTTAACAATTCAAGAATCTTTTCACACATTTATAAATAACTGAAGGACATTTTTAAAAAGTTGTGCATAGTTAAGGGACCTTTTCAAATAATTCTATAATTCAAGGACCTCATGAAATATTTGTGAATAGTTTGGAGACTTTAAGATACATTTGACCTTTTATATTTAAATAAAATAACTAAGTTGATATTGAACAAATAATTCTCGAAATAATTTTATAAGATTATGTATATCTTTTGATATTTATCTATTTAAAGACATAACAAAAAAAAAATATCAAATATCTATCAATATATAAGATATAATAATACAATTTGATTAATAGAGCCATCATTTTCAATATTGAAATTACACTTATTTATTTTCAAGATATACTAAAATCATATTGTATTATTATTATTATTATTAATCAAAATATATCTATTTGATTATCTTTTTTATTATTTTTTTATTTTTCACTAAAAATTTAAAAAGCTTATAAATTATTTTATATTTAACTAAAATAACTAAGTAGATATTGAACAAATCACTTTCTAAATATTGAAGCAGGAAATCAATCTTATAAGACTATGTATATCTTTTGATATCTGTCTATCTAAAGACATAAAAAATATATATTATATGGTGGTGATTTTTTTGTTCTTTACTAATAATTTTTGTTAATAAAAATTTGAGATTTGCATGTTTAATGAAATTGAAGAACATGATTATAATTTCTAATTATTTTACAATATTGGCTCTTTTTTTAATATTATAATGTTAATGATATTTAATTATATATTTTATTATTGATATATTGTTTCAGCATATAAATGTTTCCTTGAAACAATTTATTTTATTAGAGAAATTTTGAAAGAAATTCTAATTTTTTATAGATATTCCATTAAAAATTCTTTTAAGGTATGTGAATATATATTTATTTGTCAAACATATAAGTTTTACTAGGATTACAGAAAAATAGTTTTTTTCTAAACCAATGCATTTTCACATTCATAATAACTATTTTGCAATATTTTTATATTCTTACTATAAATATACATATTTATGTTGTGTTGAAAATATTATATTCACTTACTCTTTAAAATATAATAAATTCATATATGTATATGTGAGGATGGGGCGAGGCGAAGTGAATAAAATTATTGTATCATATTAATAATTGTAATAATTTGCACCATACATATTTGAGGCTAACTATTGAACATAATTTGATTAAAAATAAAAGAGAGAGAAAAAGAAATACATATGAATTTTATATAATACTTAAATTTCATAATATTATATAATTAAATTAAATTATAAAAATTCACACAAATAATATGTTTGTGCATCGCACAGGAGCTTAACTAATGCAATATTATAATGCATGATATTCCTTATTGATATATAATATAATGTTTGCTACAACATATTAAAATTGGGATAATGTATATGGTGACTGTTATATCTTCAACAATTTTAAGTTATTTACAATTTTACCTTAATTTTATTCTTTTTTTAAATAACATACATTTCCCAATTTTTTTATTCCATTATTTTTTTTTCAGATCCTATAATTTTTTTCATATTGATCCAATTATAAAATATTTAGGAATTATTTTGCTGATATATATACCTATAAATATTTTCCAAATTCTATAATTTTTCCATATTAATCCTATTACAAAATAGTTAGAAATTTATACAAACTTATCTTCTTAGTATAAAAACTACATATAATTTCAGTTGAACAATTGTCCATTCGTAATTCATGTACCAAAATGTATAATTGAATAGTATAATGGTAAATTAAGGTAGTGAATAAGTATTAACAAATTTAAGTTTATATTTGTTAAGCATCATAAATTATATAATATTAAAATATTTCAAGAGAAATTGTTAATCCATTAATTTTTGTATAACTTTTTTAGTACATTTCCATAACACATATTGATAAATAATTCAAAAGCAATATTTATTTTAATTAAGGAATACAAGTGAAAAAAGACATGTAAATAAAAATTATATATACCATAAAATATGTTAATTAATAATGCAACATCAATGAAATGTATTTTGCTGAAATTATCAAGAAACTTCATCTTCCCTCTCATTATCGTTAATTTGAATTACATGAAGTTAGTCTTAGGTGGACAATTAATGGTCCCTCATTCTCATCATTGTCGTCAATTTCAATAGCCTGACGAGGCTTCTTTTTGAGAATATTTGAATATGATAAAACCCAAATCTAAAATTCAACTTTCAATGTTTGATATAGACGAACCCAGTTGTTATATACAAGAGAAAGCAATCAATTAAGGCTCATAATTAATAAAAATACACAAAAATTTGAGATAAAATATATCTAATATTTCTTGATTATCTCTATGTTCTTCTCTTTTTGCCTATGCCTTTCTTATTTTCTCACCTGGGTCCTTCTTCTATCTTCGCCTAGTCCCTTTAATATGGGGGAATTATTTTTTCTTTTTTTCGTATGCATTATTTTCTCTCTTCATTGCCCTAGTCTCTAGTACATGAAAATTAGTACTCTTTAAAGATGGAAGAAGGAAGAGAACGTTAGTCTCTAATCTCTGGCATACAAATAACAATATGTTTTTGAAGATGGAACAAGAAAAAAAATGTGATTTAATGGGATCAAGTTCTTAAGTGGCAGAATGGCATAATAATAATTTAATTCTGATCTCAATTGAAAAAAAAGATAGGATAATATATTTCACCACATAGATAAAATCCACTTATCATATATTCCAATAATTATACATCCACTAATCATATATTCCAATAATTATACATACTCTTACCATGCCTAGCAAACAAGCCCGAATGATTTAAATCAAACAAGTTTACACGATTATATGTTACAAGGGAAGCTTGTTTTAAGAATTATGATTGCATCTCTTGTTCCTAAAATGCGTCAATTACAGCCAATGATATTGGAAATGGATTTAGAAATAAGACTTTGTAAACTAATTACTTAATTTCTTTATGTTAAATCATTGTATAAAGTTAATTAATTAGGCAACTAGAATAATTTATTCAGCCTTTTCAATACATAACAAGTGAAATTGTATAATTGCAGACGAACAGATGAAATTTCCCACCAAAATCTGAACATGAAAGGCAGTAATGGTATATGCAGATTAGCCACCTAGTTCTACAATACATTAATAAGATTTACCCACAAATAGAACATCACAATAGAGAAACCAATTCACGGCAAATAGAGCAGTAGTATAACTGCAACAAACCTTCATAATAACATGCGACACCTACAATTGGGGGGGGGGGGGGGGGGGGGGCACACGGGGAAGATGGAAGAACACATTCAAGATTCGACATAAAGACAACTAATTTAGCTTAGAAAAAAATAGCACGCCCATGCATCCAACTGCAACACAGCTACTAAAACCCATTTCATCAAAATGCAGCATCAGTTTCTATAGGGTATCAGCAACCACAGCAACAACCCATCTACAAAGAGTATTGGTTCTCACATCGCAGCTACAGCCACGATCTCATATGCTGTAACAGAGCAACTCGACTGCACCAGTCGAACTTTACATTCAACCCAGCAACATCAAATCATCACATATATGTGAATCAGATTCAATTATCAAAACCACAGTAAGCAGAGATTAGGACTTTCAGGGGATATTGAGAATTTCAATAAGATTGTATAATAAATACTGCTAGCATCAATTCCCTTACCAGTTATTCTGGGGTCCGAAAGTTTGTAAACGAACCTTCATCATCACCAGCAAGAATATCATTATAATCAACAGCAATATAAATGCAGCATCAAATCTACTGAATCATCTAAAAACAGCATCAGTAGCTGCTGCATCATCTTGTCAATCAGCAACTACCCTCACGAACACAAACTATAGAAGGCAAGTGAACAGTTGACATGAGTAAAATGCTTAATAATATACATATAGATTAGGAAAGAGATGGAAGAGACTAAAAAAACTATTTAAGAAAAATCAATCCACCAGAGAAATGTAGAGTTCAGACAGGTACCAAAACATAGAAAGTAGATTGCAGATTCAAACAAACATAGAAGATAACGATAGATCCAGTACAATGGAAAGGTATTCAGTCCATAATCTCCGGGAAATCACAGATAGCAACCACCACATAATGATCACAAGACGGATCAAGCTACTCGAGAAGGCAGACACAGCACAGTGCTAAGGATTTGACAAGCAGCACTCCACTCCTTTATTCCTGAAAAATGAACACAAGATACAACATACCACTGTGATGAACAATTCTACGCCAATCAGCACCTAGGAGAGAGATTGAATACTCACATCAGCCTCAAAGCGTGGAGATGGGCTTCGGGAATCACGACCAACACGAGGAGAAACGCTCTTAGGAGTGGCCGATCGTTCTTTGTGGTCATGTTTGTCTGGACTTCCATCCCTAAGAGGTGATTTGATTGGAGATAGACTCCTCTGAGGACTGGGACTTCGTCGAGCAGGAGAAGCACTATCATTGACATGAAAAGCATAATCAGAAATCAACCTAAAAAGCAATTCAAATACATCTATGATGATTTATAGATCTACCTTCCATAAGACCGACTTCGTCTACGCCTCTCATCATCATCATATTTGCCTCTTCCACGTTCTCTGCGGTAGCCGGGGCTAGCACTACGGCTTCGACTTCGAGATCTGCTCCTGCTTCGATAATGATAATCCCTGTCCCTTCCACGGTGATGCTCACGCTCGCTTCTACCCCTACTTCTACTGTTGCTTCTCCTCCTGTGATCCCTTTCCCTGTGCTCACTCCTGTACATAAAATCTTTACTTCACAAAGATTTTCGATGAACTAGAGGGTGCTTGATTGAATCCTTTAGGGAAAAAGGAAAGGAATGAAATGCAAAATGGTTGTTTGGTGGAGAGAGGGAAATGGTATGAAGCCCCAGTTTTGGGGAATTAACCATTCCTCTCCTAAATGCAAGGCACGAAACCCATTCCTCACACTAGCATACACATTCCCATTCCGTCTATGCGCTACTAAGCACCCTCCTTAATAATCATACAAAGCAGAATTTCAATTACGATTGAAAAATCCAAATCTCTACCAGTTTCCTTCAACTAATGACAAAAAGTAATTGACTAAGAAATGTTAGTCCAGAACAAGATAATCAATACCCAAAGCCTTATAGCATCTACAACATGGATTGCAGAAACACCAATTGATGTACAATAAGTACTTACAATGCTGCAATGGCAACAGCAGTCTTACTCTAACAGACAGAAGATAATTTGAAAAAGTAAATTAATAAGTATATATATACACACATACATATATCTACATTGAGAGAGACAAGATAAGGAATAAAATATTCATTTTCACACAGCAACCATCCAAATACTTCAGATGATGCAAATCAACAAACATAAATTTCAGTGAGCACATGTATAAGCATATGACCAACATATCCCACCTCGGACGAGGACTGCGGCTTCTTGATCTTCCTTTGGACTTGTAAACTGGCTCCTCAATTCTACCTTTATGACTGGTCAAAAGCACGAATGTTTGTTAGAACCATATTTTACATCAGAACGAATGCATACGTACAAATGTTCATAAGAACTCTCAACATAAGTTCTAACCAAGCACAACTCAAATAAATTGACATTAACCACTCAACAAACAAAAAAACTTGCACAAATTGGTAAAGTGACATCCACTCAAACAAACAAAAACTGCAAATAAGTAAGGCGACATCGACATCCAGTCAATAAAAAAAAAAAAAAAAAAAAAAACAGCTGACCCAGAACAAATAAGTGCAATGCTAGAATGGCAGAGATAACAGTAGCAGAGATGCATAGATTATGATATACATCTGGGCTATAGAGGATATTACCAGACAGAGACACCAACATGATCTGGTCATTGTGCATACAGTACCAAACACACTCCAAATTAACAATCTTAGAATGATAGGTTAATAGAAAGCTTAGAACGTGGAGTATGTTGTTGAAGATTTTTGATGAAGGTAGTTAAAGAGAACATTTTAGATTACATTAAGTGATAATGTGTCAAGATTGCATGACATGGAGTACAAATATCAATATAGCCAACCCCACAAGTTAAAAAAATGGGCTTTGATGATGATGGTGTAGTGTGGTAGAGCAGTGAAATCCACTTACATCCGTTCTGCATTGGGCCCATATTTAGCAAATTGAACCATTATTTCTCTCCCGTCAACAACTCTTCCTGCGTGAAACAACATATCATATAATAACATAAAAAAGAATGGAGTTCTATTACTATGCTAACCGTTCCACTTTTTTCTCAAAACTCACCATCTAGCTTCTCTACAGCCTTTTGAGCCTCATCTTGATACTTATATCGCACGAACGCAAAGCCCCTCGAGTCCCCAGTTCTAATTCAAAGCACATACAGCAAAACATAATTATGAATAAAATTAACAGGAAATCTGATTATGATAGTTTAATGTTGAATAATTTCGCTTACGATTACTAATTTATAGATTAATACTGCAAACTCAAAAACAATACTTTTTACTACTATGTTGAAAAACTAATGCTTCTAACCATAGTATACAACATTTGGAAAAATCGTAACAAAATTGCACATGCATAGATCATATTAAAACTAAAATAACATGACCATATTATATACACACAATGAAACTGCACTCTCTAATCCAAAAGAGAGTGGGTCGGGGACAAAGTTTTAGGGAATTCATACTTGTGAGCACAGCCACACATGCGAACATATATTTGACATCACAGGTAACAAACAGTGTTTATTTTATGTAAGGCACTTACATCCCCGATATATATATATAAACCATCACAAACACAAACATAAATCTTCATGATACACAAATGATACACAACAATTCAAACGCACAAAAAACTAATCACATATACCTTCTGTCTCTGGGGATAAAAACATCCACCACTTTTCCATACTTATCAAAGAGAGGGAACAAGTCATCTGCCGTAGTACCTGAAAACGGTAATCGTAATTCCTAAAATACTTTATTTTATTTAAAAACTTAAAATAAAAGAGAAAGTGCAGGAAACCAGAGTAACAACTAAACAAAAAAAAGAAAGATAGATGGGGAAATACGAAAAGTGATGTTAAGGACGAGGAGGGAGAAGGTGTCTCTGATGTCAGGAGGCCCAGATCTTCCAAAGTGCGACATTGCTTGGATGATTGGATCTCACAGCGGGGAGGGTGGGAGGGGGAGAGAGGGGGGAGAGAGGGAGAGAGAGAAATGGGGGAGAGGATTAGGGTTTCGAACTGGCTTCTCTACTTCTCCTTCCATTCTATTCTAGATAATTGTGGAGGTGACCTGTTCGGACAATGTTGCCCCTGTGTGAACACGTGGAAATTCGTCATGACTCGGTGCTTTTTAGTAAATTAGAACTCGACTGTGCCAAATGAATTTCCTGGGTCTGTCCGGATCGGGCAGGAACGACATTGGATCAGTACCCGGCCGGCTGCAATATGCAGTACGACTAAACTTATGTGAAAATTATATTACTGATATATGAAACATACGATTATTTAATATAAATTTCCACAAAATATTATTCTTAAATTCCAACTTATAATTATAATTTTTTAAAATGATATTTAATTTAAACATTTTTTTGATTTGAATTTAAAACACTTTTTACAGTATTTAAACAAATTTAATCACTACAAGTATTTAACTTATACGTTGTACGACGACATGTAAGTGTATATTTATATGATATTAATAATATATATAATATTTCACTTTTTAAAGTAGAAAGTTATGAATTTAGGTAGACGTAAATTGAAATTTAACAATAATATTACCTCCAAAAAAAATAATATCTGAATTAAATTACGATCATATAGTACTTAAAATATATATATAATAATAATAATAATAGAATACTAACTATTTCTAGCCGTTCATTAACTTTTCCACTTATTTTCTTTTTAATAATAGTTATTATCTTTATTTATTATTTTAATTTATTTTGCACATTTTAGTTAGATATTTTAGAACTGTATGATATTAGTGTGAGACATGTGCGATGCACTAAAAATATTTTTTGTATGTTTTGTAATATAAGCATATATTCAAGTTATATGATATATTGTTGAAGGTGTGAATTTTTTGTTTAGTTATTATTTTTTTTGTATAATGAGTAGAAATTAAATATAATTATATATTTTGTCTTTTCTTCTATTAGAATTAGTCTCGTTCACAAATTGATAAGTATAATATCCACAAAGAAGGTTGAATCAAATTAAATTTAAAAAAAAATAACGATATCAGCCAATTAAATAAAGTAAAGATTTGCACATATCTTATAAAAATTGCCAATTACACAGTCAAAATAAGAACACAAATATTTTGCAAATTGCTAGTTAAATCCTATAATATTACAAAATTTTGAAATTTGATAGAAACAAATACTTTGAAAGCTAATGAAAATTCGCACGGTGCGTATCCGTTGAAATAATTAGTAGATCTCAATAGAAAATCACAAGAACAATCAAACGAAAAATAAAAGAGATGGACGAACTTTCATTTTAAAAATAAGAAAGAAAAACACTTAAAAAATGAAATATGTTTATGATAAATTAAAAGCAACATATGAATACAAAAATTTAAAATAAATAATATTTTGAAGAGTGTAGGCTTTATCAACAATTGAAATAGGGGACATATTATCATACTTGTTTTACCATTAATTTTCTCAAGAAATAACGCGCAAAAGACTTCAAAAAAAATAAAGACCTTAAAACATTTAGTGATAATTTTGAGAAAATATATAGAAAGAATAAAGAAACAAAAATGAGAAATGAGTTTGAATTATGGTAAAATGGTGAAAATTTAATTTCATATTTGACAAAATTAGATTTTATCCATGTGATTGGATGATTTTAAATAATTGATAGCTAAATAATAGAAAAATTATTAATGACTTTCCACAATATATAATAACAATGATTTAGCATTCCTAACAAATTTATTTCTTATTTTGAATATATTATGAGTTAACAAAAATTTCTTAAAATTTGAATTTATTTATCCTGAACAATAGAAACTAAGCTAATCCCGAAGATTGTTGATATTAATCTCTTCACTTTAATTGTAATAATGTATCTTAAATAGTTCAATAAATATATATAGTTTTACATATATATGATGAAAATTTAAGCCGAAACAAAAACAATATATAAAAAATTCATTTTTCTTATTTATATATATATATATATATTTGGTTTGATAAAAGAATCGAGAAATTTGAATCATATATTTATTAGATTTCATATATTTCTTGAATTTCATAATTCAGTTATTTGATTAATATTCGATAAAATATCTAGATTTCGAATCTATTATTAAATATTGCAGTATATTCATTTTGATATCATCTAATTTTGAAACACCTAAATTTGTGGAATAATTTAAATTTTGAAATCGAATCAAAATTTCTAGAATAAAAATATCTAATTTTAATTTAATAATAATATAGTTATTCTAAATTAAGTAATGAAGTTTAGGCGGGAAAATAAAATTGGGAAAAAGTCATTTTGTTTTTATATATACTAGTGTGGGACATGTGCGATGCACAGAAGATATTTTTTTCTTATATTTTGTAATATAATCATATATTCAAGTTATATGGTATATTGTAAAAGGTGTAGATTTGTAATTCAGTGATTATTGTTTTGTATAATGAGTAGAAATTTATTGTAATTTTATGTTTTGTCTCGTTCCTCTATTAGAATTAGTCTCGTTCACAAATTGATAAGCATGATATCCACGATTTATAGACTGTTGAATCAAATTAAATTAAAAAAATAGCGATATCAGCAGATTAAAGAAAATAAATATTTGTACAGATCTTATAAAATTTGCCAATTACATAGTCAAATTAAGGACAAAAATATTTTGCAAATTGCTAATTAAATGTAATAATATTAGAAAAATTTAAAATTTGATAGAAACAAATACTTTGAAAGCTAATGAAAAATCGCACGGTGCTTATATGTCGAAATCTCAATAGAAAATCACAAGAATAATCAAACAAAATATGAAAGAGATGGACAAACTTTTCATTTAAAAATAAGAAAGAAAAATAGTTAAGAAAATTAAATATGTTCATCATAAATTGAAAGCAACAGGTGAATAAAAAAATCTAAAAATAAAATAAACCTAAAATTAATATTTTGAAGACTGTAGACTTTTGTGACTATTGAAATATGACACATATTACCATACATGTCTTATCATTTATTTTCTCAAAACAGAAAACGCAAAAAACTTTAAAAGGAGGGAGAACAAAAAAAGAGAGACATTAAAATATTTAGTAATAATCTTGATAAAATATATAAAAAGAAGAGAGAGACAAAAATGAGAAATGATTTTGAATTATGGTAAGATTGTTGAAAATTTAATTTCATATTTGATAAAATCAGATTTTATCCATGTGATTGGGTGATTTTTAATAATTGATAGCTTAATTATAGAAAAATTGTTAATGATTTTTCAGAATATAATGAAACTACAATGATTTCACGACCCTGACAAATTTATTTCTTATTTTAAATATATTATGAGTTAACAAAAAAAATTTAAAATTCGAATTTATTTATGTTGAACAACAGAAACTAAGCCAATCCCGAAGATTGTTGATATTAATTTCTTCAATCAAATTTTAATCCATAAATATATATAATTTTACATTTATATGGTTGAAATTTAGGCCGAAAAAAATTTTAAAAAGTCATTTTAATTATATATATAGATTTTGTTTGATAAAATGAATCGAGAAAATTGAGTCATATATTTTTTAGATTTCATATATTTTTTGAATTTCATATTTCTGTGATTTGATTAATATTCGAAAAAATATATAATTTCGAATCATGTATCAAATGTTGCAGTATATTGATCTTGATATCATCTAATTTTGAAATACCTAAATTTGTGGAATAATTTAAATTTTGAAATCGAATCAAAATCTCCTAAATACAAAACGTCTAATTTTATTAATAATAATATAATTATTCTAAATAAGTAATGAAGTTTAGGCGGGAAAACGGAATTGGAAAAAAATCATTTTAATTATATATATATATATTTTTTTTTTTGATAAAATGAATCGAAAAAATTGAGTCATATATTTGTTAGATTTCATATATTTTTTTAATTTCATATTTCTGTGATTTGATTCATATTTGAAAAAATATCTAAATTTTGAATCATGTATCAAATATTGTAGTATATTCATCTTGATATCATGTAATTTTGAAATACCTAAATTTGTGGAATAATTTAGAATTTGAAATCGAATCAAAATCTCCAAATTAAAAACGTCTAATTTTAATTTAATAATAATATAATTATTCTAAATAAATAATGAAGTTTAGGCGGAAAAACGAAATTGGAAAAAAAGTCATTTTATTTATATATATATATATTCTTTCTATTAATAGTTATTATAATTATTTATTGTTTTAGCATATTTTTAGTTAGCTATTTAAGAATTATATGATATCTATAATATATTTTGGACTATATGATGTCAAATAAGTTTGAAAATTATAAAACTAATCAATATTAAATTTATAATTTTATTTATATAGAGAGATTTGATAAAGGAAATGGTTAGTCATAATCTATGGACATGTGCCAAATGAATGATAATATTATATGACTTTGTTCATATGTAACTTTAAAATATTATATTTTTATATGGTTTTGCTTATATTCATAATTTTATTCTTATCCATACATTAGTCTATTACTTTTAGTTGAATTATATATAATTTATTTCTTTTATTACAAAATTGTTGAAAGAAAATAAAGGGTACCCCATTTTCTATTTTCTTAACATAAGAACATTTGTAACTTGAGAAAAATGTAAGTAAATTTATTAAATTTTACCGAGTATGTATATATGTATATGATTTTATTTATAAACTTAATATTCTATTTTAATTCGGTATACACAAGTTATTTAATATAATTATATTTAAAAAAATATTAATGTTAGCAATTTTAAAATTTAATAATATTATACTAAAATAATATATCCGTGCATCGCACAGAAAAAATTAGTAGTGTTATCAATTGCTAATTGGACAAACTATAAACTAATAGAAGTCATATTTTTCAACTACTCATTGTAGAAACTACAAACTACTAAAAAGATTTATTAAATTTTATTTGCTTGTCTTCTTTTTAATAATTTGATTTGACACATTTTTAAAGGATCGGATATTTTATCATTCTTACATAATTGATATTTTATTCGGTCAATATCGAATATTTAAGACAATTCATCTTCGTTGAATCTATATTTATAATAAATTCTTTTAACAATTCATAAAATACTCATCTAAACTTACACTTACATAATTTGTATTATGTCTAAAGAACTGGATTCTTGAGAGAGGTATATTTGTTATTCTAGTGACACTGAAATAATGTAATTAGTACAAAATACGAAATATTTGATTAAGTAACAAACATGATGTATAATCATCTTACTTTGAATTTCACATAAAATATGACACATTATATTTCTGTGCTGGATTTCAAATAATGAACACTATAGAAAATATTATACTAAAATAAAACCATTAGATAGTTTAAAAGAAATTATAGTAAAGTTGCATGGTGAATGAACCAACATTTATTAGCTCGACCAAAAATTCAAGTGCAAAGACGAAAAAGAGAAACAAAATATAGAAAGCATCAATTTTTCTCTTGGTAGGTTTGAATCAATGGCCTCATAAAAGGTCTCCAAGTATGTTACTATCAAGCTAACGAACCTATTTATGCAAAAATTGAAACTCTATTATCTTATATCAATAAATTGAGCAGGTTTACTAAACTATTAAAACACCACTCAACTACTGAATTTTTTGAATCTTTTACAATTACTTTATAATATAGATAAATTACAATTTTAAATGCTAGTAAAAATAAAATTTTATATTTTTCTTAAATTCAATATAATTAAAAATAAAATTATTTACATAAAAAAATTGATTTACTTATTAGTTTGTGAATTTATTTATACATTTTGTTGATAGGTATAAAAATCCATTCCTATAAATTATTATCTCTTAAAATTTTAAACTTCACACGTTGTGATAGATGTTTTTTTTTATTTAAACAAACAATATTATTACATTTGAACAATATTACTTTATCTTTTAATAGTATTACTCATTTTCTTAAAATATATTAATTTGAAAGTAATATACAAATTGAGTAGATTTCAAAACAAAATATCATTACATCCCAATAGATTAATTTGGGGAATTAATTTTTAAAGTTAATTTTGATATGTCTCCATAAAATTTTTATATTTTTTCTTAAAATTAAATATAATTATAAATAAAATTATTTACATAAAAAAATTGATATACTTAGTTTGTGAATTTATTTTTATATTTTTTTGATAGGTATACAAATCAATTCCTATAAATTATTATCTCTTAAAATTCTAAACTTCACACATTGTGATATAATATTTTTAATTAAACAAATAATATTATTACATTTAAATAATATTACTTTATCTTTTAATAGTATTACTCATTTTTTAAAAATATATTAATTTGAAAGTAATATTAAATTTTTTTAATTAAATTTAAAATTTATATTATATTGTAATATACAAGTTAGGGTAGATTTCAAAACAAGATATTTGTAGAATTAATTTGTGAAGTTAATTTTGATGTGTCTCCATAAAAAAATCTGTTAGAATATTTATTATATTAATAGATAAATTATTTTAAAATATGAATGAAATATTAATTAATTAATTTACATTTTTTTAAAAATCACATATTTATATATGTGTTTATAAATTGAACCAAAAAAATTGCTCAATCTTACCACTTATTTTTTAAAAGAAACAAACATATGCTTGCTTGTTAAACTCTAGTAAATATTTTATAGTGGGGAATGATGTGTATTTGTTAATCTGAAGATAGCAGAGCTTTTCGTCGAATATTAACAGTATTATTTTCTTATTGAAAATGTATTATTTTCTTATTCAAAAATGTATTATTTTCTTATAGAAAAAGTATTAAAAAATTAGTAGAAATACATTTTGATTCAGAAAGTAATACCTTTTGAATAAGAAAGCAATACATTTTGAATAAGAAAGTAATAATTTTTCAGTCAGAAAGTAATACTGTTAATATTCGATAAAAGTGAGAATCCTAAACATTGTAAGATTAGTAAATATGCATAATTCACCTAGTATAAAATATATCCTATAATTTAACAAATAGTCATGTACCTGTTTCTTATAAAAAATTAATAATATTTTTTTAATAAGAAAGTAATACATTTTCACTAAGAAAGTAATACTGTTAATATTCAACAAAAGCGATAATCCTAAACATTTTCAAATTAACAAATAAACATCATTTCCTCACTATAAAATATTTTCTATAATTTAAAAAGCAGTCATGTGTTTGTTTCTTTTAAAAATTAAATAGTAATATGATAACTCTATATAATAGAGTTATGTACCCTTTAACTTAAATTCATGTAAAAATAGTGATAAATTTAGTGAATTTTAGTATAATATAATAGAATTAGATCTTCGTTTTGTTTTGTAATTTGTATAAATTAAATGTGTAATTTTTCCTTAATTTTATGTAAAAAAACAATAAGGCTGGAGCTGAATTTGGGGAACCAAAGCTAAAAGTGCAGAATTCTGAAAAGTCCCCAATTGCTGGGAGCAATGCTTCAGCAATACTGGAAGTCAATTTCTTCACCCAGGAAATTGGAATCCAAATTGCTGACTGTACAAATTAAGTCTGCCAAGCTGGCGTGGGCCAGCTTTTAAAGTAAAGGAGTGAATGAATTAGCAGAGGAAGAATCATGGGCCAACTAAATGGGCTACTTAATGTGGAAAAGATTGGTGGGCCTTGATCCTCATAAGCAAAAAGAAGTAGGGCAGCAGGAGGAAAAAAAAGCAGACCAGAGAGAGGCAGAGGAGCACGCAAGAAAGAAAAAGAAGGAGAGCTGCTGGACCAGAAACGGAAATCCATCATTCTCAGCATTTTTTCATCTAGAATTCGAGGGGAAAAAGAAGAAAACAACAAGAAGGAAGAGAAAAGGAAGGAAGCTCGAAAAACAGCACTCCCAACAGCTTAATCCTCTCTTCTTCAATCTCTTTTATTCTCCTGTTTTCTTTTGGAATTTAATTTCAGATTTCTATGGATGATATATTAGATATTTGGACTGTATTTTCTAAGCTAAGCATGAGCTAAACATATTGAAGACTTGAATTGCTAATGGACTTCGAATAGTTTTATTGAGACTTTTATGCATTGTTGAGTGATTTGTGCTATTGTTCATTCAAGTAGGCATATGATTAATGTTTGTTATTGTTTGGCCAGCAATGATGAATTTACAAGCTAGATTTAATACTGAAAATGTTAGGTCTAGTGAAAATTGCTTGAATGATGCAAATGTATAACCAATTATAGGTTGTTGTTGTGAATGTTATAGGAATATATTGTTCGTCTTACATAATTATATGAATTCATTATTATTACATCGATGTTCCAATTTCTATTAGACATAGGAATATGTTCAATTAGAAAAAGGAATGTATAACATAGCATTTGGAAAAATTCTATGTGTCAAGAGAGAATTCATGTTAACCTTAGAACATTTCACTAAAAAACAATGCCGTTTAACACTGATCAATAAAATTCGATTCAAAAGAAAATTAGTAATTCAAGTCTAATACATCCATCTTGTGAAATTTCTTGCTGCCATTGATTGTGAATTGAACAACAAATTGTTGAAAATATTTTCTTAAATTCTTGTTTAAATTGTAGACGTAGAACCAAACCATCCACCCAACTTATTATTCATTTATTTAGTTAAAAATTGCTAGTAATTAGTATTTGCAATTTATTTTAATTTCAATTCCTGTGGAGACGATAAAACTCATCATTATATTAATTGTTGACTATGTGCACTTGCGTATCAACCAACATAATACCTTTTGAATAAAAAAATAATATATTTTCAATAAGAAAGTAATAATATTAATATTCGACAAAAGCGAAAAATTAGGACATCTTCAGATTAAAAAATACAAATCATTCCCCAATATAAAATTTTTACTAAAATTTAACAAGCAGTCATGTGCTTTTTTTTAAAAAAAATAAGTAGTAACATTGAACAATTTTTTTGGTTCAATTTCTAAACACATATATAAATATGTGATTTTCAAGCAAAGAAAAAATTTATTTAAGTATTTAGGATTTCATTCATATTTTAAAATACTTTATCTATTAATATAATAAATATTCCAATAAATTTTTTTATGGAGACATATCAAAATTAGTTTGAAAATAATTTCACAAATTAATTCTAAAAATTAATCTATTAAGATGTAATAATATTTTATTTTGGAATCTACCCAATTTGTATATTAAAATATAATATAATTTTTAAATATTAAAAAATTAATATTACTTTCAAATTAATATATTTTAAGAAAATGAGTAATATTATTAAAAGATAAAGTAATATTATTTAAATGTAATAATACTATTTGTTTAATTAAATTTTTTTTATCACAACGTGTGAAGTTTAGAATTTTAAAAGATAATAATTTATAGGAATGAATTTTTATATATATCAACAAAATATATAAATAAATTCACAAACTAGTAAAATTTAATTTTTTATGTAAATAATTTTATTTTTAAATATATTTATATTAGTGATTACAATTGTAATTAATCTATATTGTATAGTAATTTTAAATAATTCAAAAAAAATATTGTTGAGTAGTATTTTAATATTTTTGTAATATAATATAATTTCAAAATTTAATAAGTTGTAAGGCTAGCTTGATGCTAAGAAATTTGAAAAGGCTTCTCTATTTTCTGTAAAGGTCACTGGTTCGATTTTTTTTGTTCCAATAGAACTTCTAACATTCAAAATTGATCAAATAAGCCCCCTGAGTTTTTAAAATAGGTCAAATAAGCCACTGAAATTTAAATATATGACAAATATGACTCTCTTAACTATTAAATTAACTAACAGATTTTAAAAATATTAGATAAATCTAAAAATCAGAAAATTAAATCATAAATACACATAAATGGATTTAAATAAAGTAAAATTTAATAATAATTTAAATATAAAAATGGATTTGAAATGTGAAGATTTCTTATGCTTTTTAAATATTCTATTTTTATTATATTTAAATCATTTAAGGTCTTTTGATATTTTTTATATATTAAATAACTAAGATTTTATCATTTTATTTTATTTTAATAACTTTTTTATTTATCTAAATATTTTAAATTATTTAAGTGACCTATTTATTTGAAATAAGAAGTTCTCATGTCCAATTTATACCTCAGGGGCCAATTTCTACTTTTTTAGAGTAGAAAAGCACCGTGGCCGTGCTTGTGGAGATTCGAACATAGGCGCCTCATTTTAAAAAGGGGCAACTGTGCCAATTGAACTGCTTGGTTATATGCTTAAATTTTGCAATCCTTTCATACACATACAATAAAATAGCGTAAAAAAAAAAAAAAAAATAATAAGAGACAAGTTTTTGCCCCATATATATTATACTATCTATTTTTCTATACAAATCTATATTAATATCTATCTATATATATTTAATTGATAAAACTACGACACTTATTAAGTTTTAAGTTATTATCAATCATAATAAGTTTATTTGATTATTTTTGTTTTTTATTAAGATTTCAAAAGCTTATAACTTTTTTAATAAATATATAACTTTTTTTTTAATTTAACATTTATATTGCACATATACACTCACACACATACATACATTAAATTTCATTATTAACTATAAAATATCTACTCTTAAGTTAATTGTGATATATATATATATATATATATATATATATAAAGAGAAGTATGGTCTTAAAAAGAAAAAATCAAAATTTTTCTGCCTAAATTACTTTTAATTATGATATCTATTTTTTAATAAAAATCCATATCAATATTTATCTATTTATAAGATATAATAAACTAATTTGATTGATAGAGCCATGATTTAATGGTTACTAAAAATTGCAATAACAATCATTATATTATTATTTATTTTAATTTAAATTCTTTTATTATGAGAGTATATCAAAAAAACTTCTAAATATTTTGTATGTATAAATTGTAGTTCAATTTAGATTATATAATTCCGCAAACTTTGGGATATAGATAACAAATATATTTGTATATAATTTATATTACAATAAATAGATTTGATCTAAAAATAAAAATAATAAAAATTTACATAATAGAGTAAGATTAATCTGTGTGATTTTATTTTCATCGAATTCAAAGTTTAAAAAAAGAACAAAGATTTAATATTTTTCTTTTGAAATTTTAAACGACCGCAAAAGTCAAAATTCTTTTTTTACAGAAAAATGTCACAGAAAGAAGAAAATGTTTTATGTTGTAGGTCTTTTGGGCTTCTAGTAAGTTCTCCCATGCGACGCACGAACATATTATTAGGCCTCGTTTGCTACACAATATTAGAGGTGTCTGGTTGTAATAAAGAAATCCGTGATTAATATACAGGGCCCATAATTTTTAATACCAAACCAGCTGATTGTGAATCCAACCTGGCAGGTGTGATACATAATACCGGAACATTTATCATGACATATTATATTTGAAAGTTCCAATATTACCCTCCACCATATATCCCTCCACCTGAAAATCAGATTTGAGGGGAATCGTAGAACCACTTCATCCGGAACCCACAATAGGGAAGAAGGACCGTCACGTTCTCTGTATCTTGTCTAAAGGTGAGTATCTACTCTACGTCTTTGCCTTTGTCTTCGTATGTCATTGTCTCTCCATTTCGTACCGTTTTTGTATCTTTCTTCTTGTGTTGATTTGATTTTTTTGCGTAAAATGTAACCCTAAAATTTGGGGATCGACATCAAAACTTGCAGAAATTAACCCCAAATCGTTGGAGGTATCCCAAATCGAAGGTTTCATCCGCATAGGTGAGGTATTTACCTTTTTTATATGACCAAATGAGTTTAGATATGTTCATTTACCCCACCCTCCACCCTTTTTTTTTTCTTTTTGTTGGGTCATGTTGAGTATATTAAACCATCGCAAGTGTTGCTAGAAGTTGTTTTCATAATTTTGGAATTCATATTTTAGCTTAGTTTCTTACATAACTCATTTCTTTTGTTTAACAATATAGAATTGTTTCTTTAGATGCTTAACAGTTGTAGTCTCTAAGGTATTTTGTTGTGTATTGGGTTGTGTTAACTTACAGTTTCATATGCGTTAGACTTTTGCTTCAACTTGCTAGTTCGGTATCTCTTTTGTTCTTCAATGCATGATTTGTATGTGTGTATATATATGTGTGTGTGTGTGTGTGAATTATACGTGGGATTTGTATATACAAGTTACGGTCCTTCAATGTGTAATTTGTATAAGCAATATATATAACAAGTCTTTGTTGCTTTATAACCTAGAAAATTTTGTGTAATTTTGTTTTCATATAACATGGCCACCCATAATTATACCAAAATCTGAGTAAATTAACATGCTGCTAAAGATAACGTCCTGCCAAAATATTAAATATTCCTTAGGGTGTTCTATGTCATTATGTATAAGACTTTTTTTTTTTTTTTTTCATTTGTTTAAATTGTTTTTTTTCAATTGCTAATGCTGCTGGAGTTTTTGTGGTATTGTGGTCTCTCGAATGTGCGTATTTTCTCGTTATATTTACATTATATATCGTGTGAACATATCTAAATTATATTTGTGCTGTTGATATTTTATGGAAGAAGTTGATATTAATTTATTTGAATCATTTCAGTTCAACATGCGTACAATTTCTAAGAAATATGCTTAAATGTATTTGGTGTAGGAAGAGATCATACATCAAACAATAATTTTTGTTTGCCTCATCCTTTCATTCCTTGGCCGCAATGAACGAAGCATTTATAGGAAAAGAATAAGACTTGGTCTTAGTGTATAGAAGTTTTTAGGTCGGCTTCCTAATCAAGCGACACATATGAGAAGATTAATCAATTATAGTGATACCGATTGCATCGATAACCTTAGGATGGATCGAAATACATTTGCTCGATTTTGTTTCTTGCTGGAAGGTGGATTAACTCATTCTAAGTATGTGACCGCTGAGGAGAAGGTAGCCATGTTTTTGTGGGTTCTTGGACATCATAAAAAGAATAGAATTGTGAAATTTGGCTTCTTGAGATCAGGCCAGACTGTGTCAAAGCATTTCCATGCGATCTTGAGGACCGTATTGAAACTCCATAATTTATTATTGGTTGAGCCTTCACCTATTTCTGTAGATTACACATATCCAAGGTGGAAATGCTTTAAGGTATTTACCTTATCTTTAATACTATTTAAATACCATACATTGTATTAGAGTAGAGTATCATGATTACTATCATACAATATTTGATTTTTTTCTTCTTTTTTTTATGATATGTTATATTCTCCATATAAGGGATGCTTTGGTGCACTAGATGGAACATACATTGAGGTGATGGTGCAAGGGTTTGATAAACCAATATATAGGAATGGAAAAGGTCAAGATTCTGTTAATGTCTTAGGAGTTTGTGATCCACAGATAAATTTTGTCTATGTACTTCCCGGTTGGGAAGGATCTGCTGCAGATTCAAGGTTCCTTCGCGATGCAATTAGTTGTACTCATGGCCTTAAAATACCTAAGAGTAGAGTCTTGTTTTGATGTGTGTTTTTTTTAACAAATTCATAAACAAAGATGTCATAATCCCCTATCTTAAAGTGTCTTAAATATTTTTTCAGGCCATTATTATTTATGTGGTAATGGGTATCAAAATGGAGAAGGTTTTCTTACACCTTACAAATGTGTTATATATCATTTGGATGAATGAAGAGAGTCATCTAGGAGGCCTCGTACTTTCCAATAGTATTTCAACATGAAACACACAAGGGCTCACAACATTATTGAACACATTTTTGGGCTATTAAAAATACAATGGGGGATAGTTCTTCGTACTACCCAATCAAAGCACAAAACTGCATAATAATGGCCTGCTGCCTCATACAAAATTTCATACGAGGGGAGATGGTAGTTGATCATGTTGATTCGTGGTACAACTGCATAATAATAATAATAATAATAATAATAATAATAATAATAATAATAATAATAATAATAATAATAATAATAATAATAATAATAATAATAATAATTATTATTATTATTATTATTATTATTATTATTATTATTATTATTTTATGCATTGGTTCGTGGTATAACTGCATTATAATAGAAATATATTGTGCTAGAATGTATTTAAATTGTACTATTGACCCGCTCTTTTGGATAGACATAGATAGTGGAGACAATGTTGCAAGTCGTGTCCAAACAAGAAGGAGTTGGTCACAACGAGAGGAAGAGATCCTTATACAATGCCTCAAGGAAATTGTTTCAGAAGGATGGAAAGCGGACAACGGTTTTAGAGTGGGATATTTGACCCAATTAGAGAATGAAATGAAGAATGTGTTCCCCACAACAGACCTTCGAGCCCTTCCACACATTAACTCAAAGGTTCATGTTTGGAAAAAAAATATTATGGATCAATTTTCTTCATGCTAAGCAAATCTGGTATTGGTTAGAATGCTTCCACAAAAATGGTTGAATGCACGGATGAGGCATTCAATGTTGCTACAAAGGTATACTAATGGATAGTATATTCATGTTCTCTTATTTGCACGTCATTTATTTCCTGCCTTTGAAAATATGTGTTTTGCATTTGATTTCATTACATTTATCTTTAGTGTAGATTGATCCTCAGATAAAAAATATGAAACTATAAGTCTTGGCCACATTATGATGATTGGTGTGAAATATTTGGCAAGGATAGAACTACTAGGGAGCAGGCAGAAGATATTATGGATGCTCTCAATAATATGGTGTAAGAAGAAAACATTTGAGAAGTGGAAAATATGAAGAGCCATGCTACCTCTAAAGATAATCTTGTTGAAGAATGTGGTGATATGTCTGTTTGTCAATCTACTCATAGCAAAGCAGAAAAGAAAAACAAATGAAACAAGCGAAAATAATTTGAAGGTGAAAGTAGTGGAGTCTTAGATGTACTGAACAATTTTATTACAAATGCCAATACTAGGATGATCGAGATTACTAATCGCATTAGTTACGAGTATGATGCAACGACTTCTAGACGTGAGTTATTTAAGATTATGGATGAGATTAGCGGGCTAAGGATGCAGGATAAGCTGAAGGTATCCGATGAGCTAGTTCAAAACACGGAGCGTCTCGAGTTTTTTCTACGCTTGCCCGAAGGTGCGAAAGAGGATTATATCCACTTCTTGCTTGTGAAATTGCAATAGAACACATTCAGTTGTATCTCTCCTAATGGATTCGCTATTGTTTTGTGAAGGTGTCTTAGCTAACTAGTGTTATGAACTTGTACTGGATGATTATATTTTATGAATTTAACTTATTGCTTGTATTTTGTGTATTATGTACTAAGGGGTGCATTATTTTGGCTAACCGCTTAACCTTTTGTCTAGACTCTATGAAACACTATTTAGTTTATTTTTGTGAGGTTGTCTGTCTTGATTTATTTTTTCATTTTAAAGATAATTTAAGCTTTGTTCGAGCTAATCAACAAAACAGGTTACCACTAACAAATATAAAAGAGTTGGTGAATAACACATTTGATTAAAACAACATAAATAGCATGATACTACCCACGTAATAGGAGAGCAAACTTCTTCTACTTTTTGTATCACATAATAAACATAAGTTATTTGCTACTTTTATACTCAAGACTCATTTGTTGAATACAAGCATAAAGGCTCCAATCTTCAAAAATTCCAGCTAGTTGAAGAACTCAGAAACTGAACAAATCCACACACACATATACCTACATTATTCTCTCTCTCTTTCTCTGGTTTTCCAAAAAAAGAAAAAAAAAAGGTAGCTGAATAAAAAAACAATCAGATAAAAGATGAGATACAAACATTAAAAATATGGTATTGCAGAGTTACATCTCCAAGCTTGTAGCGGAGCTAAAGGAGTTAACAATTTTTTCAAAATCCTTGTAAATTGGGGCATCTTCAAAGTCGGGGTTGAAATAAAATGGATCCTCTTTAGTTATGTTTAGAAAGGTAATAAAAAGAGTAAAAAAGTCATTTGGAATCAATAATGGTATAACAATCAAACACACCAAACACAATATTATGTGTAAAGAAAGATACAATCATGCATAACAAACAATAAAATTGATACATAAACTGGTCATATATATCCCTAGCATACTAATCACACATAATCCTATCCCTCACAACAAACGAGCCCTTATAGTATAATATTATTAAATTTAAGAAATGCATAACATTAATATTTTTAAATATATATATATATATAATTATATTAAAAATTTTGTATATTTAGCATTATTATGATAAGGATATAAATATTATATATAAAATCATAAACACATATAATGAGTAAAATGGAATAAAAAATTACACATCGTACCGCTCAATACAAGCCTATCTGAATTATTAGATATCTCTTCTCGTAGATTCTATAGCTCGAAAAATTTATGATATCAACCACTAAGACTTATTCCATGACCACTAACCTGCGCGTACAATTAATTAATCCATGATTAAAAAGATATTTATCTTCGTTCCTACGCACTAAAATATGGTTTTGTGTGTGACCTCTCAGGTTCATCACTTCACCTAGTCCAAGAGCAAGCATTCAAATTATAAGATTAATTAATCTCATCACCTTTGGATATTTCAATCCTTAGGTACTCAAAACATTCATTCGTTCATGTCAATCAAACACTATTAGAAGGACTCATAGGTAAAAGATGAATTCGACGTGTGAACCTTTCAACGTAGATACCGTGCAGATATAATCCCTTCACTTGGTTCTTCGATTAACATTTTAGGATGTGTCATGTAATACCGACCCATGATTAACATTAATAACTATAATGATCCCCATAAACTATTGTCGATTCGTTGGTCTATAACGAGATCCCATATCTTATGTTCTAGTTGGGTGTCTTGCGCAAGGTATTCATTGTATACGAAGAGTGCAGGAAATATAGAAAAAAAATCTCAATAGATTACTTTGTGGGTCAACAATTTTTTTCTTGTGAATACATTGATCTTAAACATAGTTTTACCGTACCTAAAGGGTCCTTGTTTGGCTTCTCAAGAGAGGTTTAAGGAACCCTTCAAATACAAAACTTTCCTCATTTAGGAACATATGTATGCATATAGTTTAAAGACTAATTAAAGCACCTACAAAAATCAGAATCTTGATTTAATCGTTGCCATTATTGCTACCAAATAGTTCGAGTTCCGATGCAGGATCAATTTATTGTAATCTTTTGTGACAAACATTACTTCCACTCACCTATGTGGTGTCTTAGCATCGATATCCATAGAATGGGATATCAACTCCTAGAGTGATGAACGCTCAATGCATACCTATATGAATCCTATAATATCCCTTCTTATAGATTCAATGACTTGAAGCATTTATGATCTCAACCACCGAGAGTTATTCTATGACCACCAACTCGTGTGTGACCTAGTGTCCTAGTTACCAAGATCATAGGATTTCAGTATCATAAAAAATGTAAACACAAATAAATATAATAAAGAAGTGTCTCAAACTTTTATTTATATTCATAAAGAGTATACTTGGAATATGTCTTTAGGTCAGCCTAACCGTTAGCTGCAAGGCATATATTCCTACATTTCCCACTTGTCCTAAATCCAACTACTCATATGCTTGAGACCATGCGGAGGCCATTCTTGTCAAAAACACTTCGAGGTAATGCTTTGGTTAGTAGATCCACTATATTTTCAACTGAGGCTATGCGTTCCATCTTCACGTCTCCTCTATCATTGATTTTCCAAATCAAGTGGTAGCATTTAAGTATGTGCTTGGATCATTGATGAGATATCGACTCCTTGGCATGTACTATTGCACTGTTGCTGTCGCAGTAGACCACAACCAATTGAGCATCGCTAGGTACCACACCCAATTCCTAGACATAGTTTTTCATCCAAACACCTTACTTGGCTGCATCCAATGTAGTTATGTATTCCACTTCGATCGTAGAGTCTACGATGATGACCTTCTTGGAACATCGTCAACTTACCTCCCCTACCGTTAAATTGTAATACATATTTCGAGGTGGATTTTTAATCATCCACATTGGATTGGAAACTTGAATCCGTAAATTCTTTGATGACCAAATCATTTGCCCTGTACACTAAGAAAATATTTGAAGTCTTTCTTAAGTACTTGAGTATGGTCTTCGCAACTTTTCAGTGGGCCCTTGCCCGAATTAGACTGATAGCGGCTGGCCACTCCAAGTGCATGCGCTAAATCTAGTCTAATACAGAGCATTGCATACATGATGTTTCCCATTGCGGAAGCATACAGGGCATGATCCATCTTCGTTGTCTTCTCATCTATCTTGGGAGACATATTCTTGGGGAGGAACACACTGAAAGATCACCTCTTTTAGACTTCTCCATCCAGAAGCATTTAACAACTTTTTCAATATACTGGGCTTCGGATAGTCTTAACAATCTCATCAAGATGAACTCAAAATTTTCATTTCCTTAAGGTATCCCACAATTTACATAATTTATACCTTGAGTCTAATTTGTCTCCAACCAACCACTTGACATATGTATTGCATTCCCAAATCTTCATGTAAGAGTAAATGGGAACATTTTTATGCCACAGCTCATAAGAAGTCTTTTAGACCACTTTGAAGGTGCAATGTTTAGTAGGTTGGCTACCATCTTGAGGGCATAATCCCAAAAGAATGAAGAAAGATCGGCTGAAGCCTTTATCGAAAGTACCATGCGCATGAGTGTACGATTTCTCCTTTCCAAAACACCATGTAATTGTGGAGTACAAGGAGTCTAATTTGATAAGATTCATTGATCTTTTAAGTAGCTTTGGAATTCTCTGCTAAGATATTCGCCACCTTAATCCGATCGAAGTGCTTTCACTTTGCGCTCCAATTGTTTCTCTACTTAATTCGGAAACTCTCTGTATTTCTCAAGAGCTTAAGATTTGTACCTCAAGAGGTACATGTACCCATACTAATAGTGGTCATTAGTAAATGTAATGAAGTAACAATATCCTCCTCGTGCTTCAACACTTAGAGGATCTCATATGTTTGTAATGACCAAATCCAATAACCTTTGTGCACGTTCTATTTGGCCGTCAAATGGAAGTTTAGACATTTTTCCTTTAAAGCAAGATTCACAAGTTGGCACCTCATATAGTTCAACTGAAAGCTTCATTGATGAGGTAAATTCCCGTAATCTCCCTTCATATATATGACCTAAACATGCATTGGATATATGAATTGTTTATACTTAAGTAGCATTTTGTTGTTGTCATTTGTAGTAAATCTAATTTGTTATTCAAGATGTACAAACTATTTGTTAATGTTCCAATTTGATAGAAAGAATCAATGTGCGAAATAGAGAAATATCCATTTTCTAATAATAAATTAATACCCCAAAGTATCCTAGGCAAATACAAACACAATATTCATAATTAAATTTGGAACAAAATAAACGTCTTGCAAAACAATAAAAGAACTACTAGAAAATTTGAATTCTACTTTTCCTATTAGCTTGAAAGTCAATGTCTCGTCAACAAAAATCCTTACTTTTCTGTAGTCTCTATCAATCATTGACCTCATGTACACCACAATCAGTGTCAAACACTCATTAAGTAGAATTAGAATTAATATTCAGAATCTCAACAAGAAAAGTACAACTTGTAAGAGTAGTGAGGTACTCCTTGCAATCCTTTTCCCAATGACCAAGTTAGCCGCAATGGAAACACATTTTCTTCTTCTTCAAACTAGCTTTGCTTGGGAATTTCTTAACTACCCCTCCCTTAGGCTTAGTTGTGTTCACTCCAATCTTCTTTGTCTTTCCTTTAGGATCTTTCGATCCCTTGAGATGAGATAAATATGGTTGGGCAACCAACGCGATGCAATTAGAACTGCCCATGGTATTTTGGGCATTCTTAAGCAGGTTTACCAGTTCACTCAAAGTGTGACTCTTGTTAGCTAAGACGTAGTTGACATGAAACTGGTTGAATGAGGAAGGTAGAGAATGCAGGATTAAGTCCTCATACCAGACACTTGATGCCATTGATCATCTTGAGCCCATGCTCCAAGACAATGCCACATTCCCTCAATTTCCTGTCATACAACTCACTAGAAATTGCATATCGTAATGATTGATCCAACACTTGAAGCAACTACTTAAGGTGTAGATGGATCTCAGCTGCATGCTGCCTTGTCTCATACTGATGTTGTATATGTGGGACCATGCTCGCGAGCATCAGATATCATACTTGGAGATTGTCGTCCTTCCATTTTTGGAGACTCGACGATCTCCATGCTACTAATGCTTTCAGGCGCAACAATATATAGGTCCTGCACTTAGAATCCAAAATGACTTTCAGATTTCTGAGTCAGTCTTGGTAATTTCTACCATCCAGCTTGTTATGTTCAAGTATGATGGAATACTAGTTCTTAGCCATTTCTCGGTTCTTAATCGAAAAAATGAGAATAATCTACATAGGCAAATGAAATAAATCATATAATAAAACATGAATATGATCTTTAAATTCATGAATTCTCTCATTGATTTAATGATGTCTCCCATCCCTAAGGAGATAGATGAAAACCCTATCAGCATCTTATGTTGGCCTAAGGTCCACCAATGCATTCTTATTTAATCCTTATGTGAGTGACCAAAATAAAACCATTGAGACAGTTTTCATAATCATATTAAAAAATATGACCCTTAAGATAATTTGCTTCGTTTTCTCTTATGCCCATGTGTGTGTGACACAAAGGTACTTAACGTTTGAGTATACATATTGTTTTGTAGACTTCTACTAGCGATACGTCCAACCATGTATGTGTGCCAGAACATATAACTACATATAGTCTATTAAAAAAACGGTTCATATAACCAAGTGGCAACAATCAAGAATTAACATGCGTGTGTGTGGCGTATTTAAGAAGGCTCCCATGCTTTTTATAAACTTTTGATGGAAGGCCCGATTATTCTCTAATCCTTTTTGCTCAAATATTTTTACTTGGATTGAGTTCAAGAGGTATTTTATGAATTTAATATCTCATCAAAGTTTGTATGTGTTGTTTTATATTATCTATTATCCTAAGCATACATTAACATGCAAGCGTAGATAAAATAATTATACAAGATAACCATACATTTCCTAGAATGCTCCTAGATTTAGGGTGACCATGAGTCATTTTCTATGCTATCCAATTCACAAGCCACTGTAATTGGATCCAAATTCAATTTAATTATTCATTTTCAATTAGGCACATTGATCCTATCTGTTACATTTGGGTCTACCCAATATATCGGCTTTAATCGTCTTTGAGTCCAGAACCCAATCTGAAAAGGTGATCTAGTTCACCGTCTTCTTGTAAAGTCCCCCAAACAATTACAAAAAAAAAAAAAAAACTTATACCTATTCCAACACTCAAACGAATTACAAGTCCCAATTACCATAAATGAGAGGATCGCAGTCCCAAAAAATTAATGAATTAACTTATCATAACATAAGAAATTTAAATCATTCAACAATGGTATATACTTGTCTCATGACACCCCAACCGCATAAATGGCATAAACGTGTCATCTCAATTAAATATGGTTAGATTGAAATCATAGCATAATCGAATTTTTCATAAATATCTAATATTTATCTTTTTGTATAAAATCGATGAATTATATAGTCTCCTTGTTTTTCTAGAATTTCCATATATATTGAGATATGCAATTTAAGAGACCATATATTTGACTAGTCAAAGTATATCCACTTGTCAAATCAATTTTTTAGATAATATTTTAAAAATTCAAAGCATATCCTAATTACCATAATATGGAGATTATGTAATCTTAAGATATCTTTGAAAAGTCAAACTATATATCATTTCCATAAGATATTATTTGCATAATTATAGTAACAAGATATTTGTATAATCTTCGTCTTCTAAATTATTGCAACAATATGTCTCCAGAATTCGTGGGAATCTAGATACGTGATTGGATGAAACACTCCATTTCAAGAAAACTATTTGAGCCAAACACACGAATCAACGCGCAACATTGCACAGACATGCGTATGCAATTTTTGCTGTGTGGTCCGCCAAATCGGGGTACATATTGATATTTTTTCGTTGCAATCCCTATTTCTCCTGTTTAAACATGCATATGCTGCCTATTTCATATTCTATGCAGGATTTAAGACCATACATATAACATGTGATCATATAACCCTTGTTTGATCACTGTTCAAATATACGTACCCATCACTGTATTATGTAAACATCAATATACCACATATTTAAACGAAGAATTTCAATCAACAAATTATACCAACAACATCAATTCAATTATTCAATCATATTTAACAATAAATTAAAAAACATGCATCTAAATATATATATAAAAATGCTAAACACATAATCAACGTATATACGACGTGCAAGCAGGCTCTCATACCACTGTTGGAATATATAAGCCATAGATCATACGAAATACGCAACGCAAGTAAATAATTAAATTATTTCTACGATCTATGGCTATACTTGCACAACCCCGTATACGTAATAAACAGAGAGTTTACTAATTATACTAAGCGATCACATTCTTAGCGGGGATCCTTTAGATGATCGGATCGCGTATTTGATCAAGGACGTTCATGATCTCCTCTCCAACTTTATCTACATACATACTTGATGCGTAGATACATGGTGTAACTTGATTCTTGTATAGAATGAGAATCTGGAATCCCCAGCAGTTGACTTTAGGCCAGCTTAACAGTTAGCTGCTAGGGCACATATTACTATAGCCTCAAGTTAGCACTCACCTCAAACATGGCTCCCTCCTCCTTATCACCACCACCTCGCACTGGAAGCCCCAAAAGTAATTCATCCAAACAAAATGGGTTCGATTATGGGTTTGACATTTTTATTAATTGGTTAAAAAGGAAGAATTACCTAGACTTTGAATTCTAGATCGGAAACTACACAAAAGTGAGTTCTAACTTGTTGATTTCTTTAAGGAGACTGCACATTCAAAGTGAACTCATACATAAGGTATTTATAGGTGGTTTTCTCGATTTCCAAGAGTCATAGAAGTTGAAACGTAGCATGTAAGACTGACACATTGTTCATACGATTGAGAAAACAAAACATGGCTAGCATGAGATACAGACACGTGTTGACCCCTATATGTGCTCAACTTTCAATCAAATACTCTGTCTCATCAAAGACTTGAGATTGGGGGTTGACTAAAGCGACCCAGAACCTCAATGGGACAATTTCAGATGAGTTATATAACGTAACATTTTATGTCGAGTAGAGATGATGTCAAATCAACACACGTCGGTATTTTCGATAAGCGATTTAGATGAGTTGAGTGTTACGACGGAAGAACATAGCACCAGCGATAAGTCAACATTAGATCGGGAATAATATGGATAAATGATATTGATCTTAACTCATAATGTGGAAAGTAAATTAAATAAACTACACATTCTCCTACATATAGATGTAACATAAGCTATCTCCCAACTAGGCATATGTGAATCAGACGCATACCGACCTTGAGCCCACCAACACCATGGAACATGGACTACAAACTATATGTACTCTCGCACGTAGATGTAGCACAAGTTATCCACTAGCCCAGACATATGTGCATGAGGAATGAGCATCAAGCCCAAGAAAATCAACCCACTCACTGATCTTGGAATCATACCAATCTCAAATGATCGACAAGTACATGCATGCGAGAAAACACAATCTCAAGCATGAGTTGACAACTCTAGTTGCCATCATGAAATATAAAACCAAACCCATAAATAGAAGAAAAAGTGGTAGAAACTAGGTCAAAAAAATTAATATAAGAAGAGCATAAAAAAAAGAGTATTATCTCTCTGTAAGATTGTAAACTCAAGATTATAGCTATCTCGAGTTAATAGAATATAAAAGCTCATCGATTTTAGTGTTTGCCTCACTTATTACATTTAAAGTTTTATCTATTTTATTTTTTTATCATCAAATGTTTATATCATAATTTGAGCAAGACAATTAAGTCCCGAAGATAAATGGAAATTTACTTCTTCGATATTTGAATATTTAGTTCAATTTTTAATGTAGACATTAAACTAGTCGATATTGATATTTACCAGCTCTCGTAAATCTTATGAAATTAAAAAAAAAGATAAATCCCACATACTATATATTTAAAATATTGAAATATGTCCAAAAGAATTTAGAATATCTGAAAGAGGACATGATTTTACTTTTAAAAAAATAATTATTTAATTACTTTTTTATAGGAGCAAGTTTTACTTCATTTTCAAGGCGTCACATGGCTTCAAGGAGGTTTGAGATACCAATCACTCTCAACTAAGCAATAATTATTGTTATTTTTTAATTTTATTTTTAATATTTGGACATCTGAGAAAGGAAAAATTAGAGAGGCGTTTGTTTATTTGACTAATGCGCTCGGAAGGAGTAGCTGCATCAAAATTTCCACCCTGTATTTTGAAAGGATTAGAGAAGGCACTAGTAGAGGGAGTTTTGTTTTGTAGCAGAGGATAAAGGATAGATAAGAAAGAAAAACGCACAAAATATTGGAAAACAAAAAGTTGTGGCTGCAAATCGTCCATTAGCTTTTTCGGAACCCCACTTGCTTAACCAATCGCACTCATGCACCTGTTTTTTTCTCTCAGGAAAGAGGATCCTCTTGCTGCGCTGCCCATTTGGATACTAGTTTTCACTTCAGGCGAATCAAGATTCATCATTCGCAGACTCCCACAATAAACTTCTCTCTCTCTCTCAGAGACGCACACACGTTTGTGTGTGGCTATTTATCAAACCGGATACACATATTAGTTAAAAACCAGTTCTTGGTCCCAAGAATTGCAGCTTATAGACAGTTTATATGGTCTATGGTTTGAAGTGAAACCAATACCAATCGCACCTAATTATGGTGTCCGTAGAGCAAGGGAGTGTGTGTGCGCGCGCGCGCTGGCTGAAATTCGTCTGATTGATATTCAACTTTGTATTATTTTAAGAACAAATAAATATAGATTGTTGGGTTTTGTTTTTCCCCATTTTTTCTTTTTTGTCTGGGGAGATTGTTTGTAGAAATGTCAGGAAGTGGATGCAGTATAGTATGGTTTAGAAGGGACCTGAGAGTGGAGGATAATCCAGCACTGGCGGCAGGGGTAAGGGCAGGGGCAGTATTGGCAGTGTTTATATGGGCCCCAGAGGAAGAAGGGCACTACTATCCTGGCAGGGTTTCAAGATGGTGGCTTAAACACAGTTTATCTCATCTTGATACCTCTTTGAGGAGCCTTGGCACTTCTCTTGTCACTAAGAGATCTACTGACAGTGTTTCTTCTCTTCTTCAACTTATCAAATCCACTGGAGCCAACCAACTCCTTTTCAACCACTTATATGGTCAGTCTTCTTGCTTGATTTGGAATTCAGATTGTATGGATAGTAGTTGTTTGGTTTCAGTTTGTTATTTCCTCGTCTAAGCCTGGATGGGATTTCGTACTTCTAACTTCTAAGTTAGTTACTGTATATTATAGCAGCTTGTAATGTTTATTTTGTCATCCATTTATGCTGTTTATTTTTGTCAATTTATGACTGTAATATAGTTTGCTCTTAGCTGCTTGGGGAAAAAGCTTAGCTTTAGACATGGTTCATTATGGTGAGATTTATAACATATTCTATTTGTTTTACTTTAGATCCTATATCACTTGTTAGGGATCACCGGGTAAAGGAAGTTTTAACCGCAGAAGGTGTCAGTGTGCGTTCCTTCAACGCTGACTTGCTTTTCGAACCATGGGAAGTTCATGATGAGGAAGGACGACCATTCTCAACTTTTTCTGGATTCTGGGACCGATGCCTTAGCATGCCTTATGATCCCGAAGCTCCACTCCTCCCACCTAAAAGAATTATTTCTGGTACTAATGATTTCTTTTGTTTGTTTGCGGTTACAATTGTGTATCAAAAGCATGTATCCCAATAACAGTTTTATTAGTTATGCTGTATCAGTTTTAGTTTATGCTGATTAAACTTCTGTGATGAATAATAGTTTATAAGGACATGCATAGATGAGTTAAACTGTAGAGTCTTTGTTTCATACGACTCAATTTTAAATGGAAGATTCCCAGAAAAAATGCATCGCTATGAAACATGGGTATCCTACTTTGAATTTTAGCAATCAATGTTTACTGATTCCTGCTTATGTTTAACTATAACCACCTTAACCCTGCTTATGTAAAGATAAAACACCTGACTGAAATTTTCAGCTGTTGAGAACTAACCAAAGAGAGAACTGCCAAACTATATGGCGCAGTCAATGGAAATTAATCGAGAAATTATACTTCCAATTGCAAACTCAAATCCTTGGATAGTGAAGCAATTTCAAGAACTACAAGTAAAGATTGATTTATAACATTGACCCTCCTGCAGCAAGCTCATATTGGTACATTATTTTTAAAAATTACTACAAAATAACACTTGAAATCATAGAAAACTGTTATTTGAAAATTTTAGCACAGATGTGAGGCTACCTCGAGCCATTGCTTTAATTGTCTATTCTGAATATTCTTCAATTGCATTGAATTTCTTTGTTAATATAGCCTCAATTTTCATTGTTAATCCACTCAACATACTAATTGTTCATGAAGAGAATCTCATGTTGCCATTTAAAGCACCATTTAACAAAATTTCCTTTATTAGTGCTGCTCTATTTTAAGCTGTCACTATTCCAAGTTAAACAATAATATTTGTGAATTTGCATTAAACTGCTGCTTGCTATCATCCAGGTGATGTGTCAAGATGTGATCCGGATGCTTTAGTATTTGAAGATGAGTCAGAGAAAGGAAGCAATGCACTTCTGGCGCGGGCATGGTCCCCTGGGTGGAGCAATGCTGATAAGGCCCTCACAACCTTCATAAATGGACCGCTCATAGAATACTCAAAGAACCGTCGAAAGGCTGACAGCGCTACAACCTCATTCCTTTCTCCCCACTTACATTTTGGGGAAGTCAGTGTTCGAAAGGTTTTCCATCTCGTTCGCATTAAGCAAGTCCTTTGGGCCAATGAAGGTAACAAAGCAGGTGAAGAGAGTGTTAATCTGTTCCTCAAGAGTATTGGCCTTAGGGAATATTCCAGATACATGAGTTTCAATCATCCTTACAGCCATGAAAGGCCCTTACTTGGCCACCTCAAGTTTTTCCCTTGGGTTGTGGATGAGGGCTACTTTAAGGCATGGCGACAAGGTAGGACTGGATATCCTCTTGTGGATGCTGGCATGAGGGAGCTGTGGGCCACTGGATGGCTACACGACAGAATACGGGTGGTCGTCTCTAGTTTCTTTGTCAAGGTTCTGCAGCTGCCCTGGAGATGGGGAATGAAGTACTTTTGGGATACCCTTCTGGATGCAGATCTTGAGAGTGATGCCCTTGGATGGCAATATATATCTGGTACTCTTCCAGATAGCCGAGAGTTTGATCGTATTGATAACCCACAGGTATGAAGCACGTTCAATTTTTATTTTAAATAATTGTTTTGAATGACTTCTAACTGAGCTACATGACTCAATCAATCCACACTTCTTTCTCTATTTTCCACTGTGTAGTGGAAGGTGGTGGTTAGATTATTGGTTGTGCTAGGCCAAATTCTCTGATCCTTACTCACGAAAGACTTCATTTTCAGCCTTCATGCTCCTTCTTTCACTTGCTGCCCTTTTTGGTCCTACAACACTTGGTCTGATTCCACGTATTAAGATTCTCAATTCCATTTGCTTTATGCAGAACTACTCTATTTTCTTTTTGCTTGCTTAAATAAAATAAAACCTTTGAAGTCAATTATCCCCAAGATTTTTTTGCTTAAAACAGTTTTTAATAGAAGAAACATTGAAACTGAAGCGAACCTCAGAGGTTATGATTAAGATAAGATGTGCTTCCAGGTATAAAAGGTAACAATGGTTTCTCTTAATAGAAAACTAACAAATCTTCACCAGGCTGTATTCTTCTTAAATAAAGGATCTGTGAAACCAGCATATAGTGATGTATGTTACGAATCTGACATGCCTATGTTATCGTGTCTTAGCTGTATGTTGGTGATGTAATTTTAGAGCGTTGTGCTTAAATTCAAAGTCTGGTGTATTTATCTATAGATCCTACGGACATAACTGATTCTTAGGCATACCCTACCCATCAGTGTGATGCGCACTAGGCTGCCAGTGAACTTGTGTTAATTCATATTCCTGATAACTATTGAGTTTAGCTTTTGGCTTCTTTTTCTTCCACTCTTTTTCTTGGTTATTTTTCTTTCTTTCCAATAGGACAGTTGCCCGTAAGTTGAAAAATATTTCAACTGCTTCTATAGTATCAGGTTTTCATAAAATTTTGAGGTACTTGGAAAAACTTGATGTATTGTCAAAGATTGAACCTAATCTAACTAGAGGTTCATATTCTTTTGAAGTTTGACAGCCTTCTTCAAATTCAATTTTTTTTTTATTTTTTTTAATATTCTAATAAAATATTCGTCAAAGTATTCCAAATTTTGCTCTATCATTTTGATAGTTTGAGGGTTACAAGTTTGATCCCAATGGCGAGTATGTTCGACGATGGCTTCCAGAACTTGCTAGATTGCCAACAGAATGGATTCATCATCCATGGAATGCTCCAGAATCTGTGCTCCAAGCTGCTGGAATCGAGCTTGGTTCCAACTATCCTCTTCCTATAGTGGAAATTGATGCTGCAAAAGCCAGGCTACAGGAAGCACTTTCACAGATGTGGCAGCTTGAAGCAGCTTCACGAGCTGCCATTGAGAACGGAATGGAAGAGGGACTTGGGGACTCTTCCGAATCTAACCCTATTGCATTCCCTCCCGACACACATATGGAGATGGACAATGAACCTATCAGAAATAACCCTCCAAATATGGCAGTTATCCGTCGCTATGAGGATCAAATGGTGCCAAGCATGACTTCTTCTTTTATCCGACTTGAAGAAGAAGAATCGTCCATTGACCTAAGAAATTCGGGCAGTGATAACCGAGCAGAGGTACCATCTAATATAAATGTAGCGGAGGAGCCAAGAAGAGAAGCACATGGCCATGCTGGTCTGCAGACAGAGAGAAGGAATGATGCTTTACCACAGTCTAACTTCTCAAGAGGTCGTAGAAACTCTGAAGAGTCAACAGCAGAATCATCGAGTACCAGCAGAAGAGAGAGAGATGGTGGTGTAGTTCCTGTTTGGTCTCCCTCGGCTTCTACCTTCTCGGATCAGTATCTTGGAGATGACAGTTCGTCTTACTTGCAGAGCCACCCGCAGTTGAACTGGAGGCGGCTATCTCAAACTGGGTAAAGCTACAATCATCTGCTTCACGTAGTTGGACAATATGCATGCTATTATTATATGGTACAAATTGTGAATGAGCGTATAAAGATGTGTAGTTTGATCCTCCAGCAATTGAAATACTCATGTTTTCTCGCTTCAATGTTAAAACAACATTTTTTGTTTTACTTGTTAACTTATCTGCGATAATGATTAACTTGTGGACAGACTGCAGGAAAAAGAATGGCTTCTCTTGAGCAATATGTATTTATTTTTGAGAATAGTTTCTAAAGGATTTGATGTGGGATCCCTGATTATATCCTTCTCCTGCACTTCTTCTTACAGATGATTTCTATGACGAACTTATCACGAATCGGACCCCAAGGGTAAGTGGTTGGCCATAGCTGTCCAGCATCGGTTGTGCTCTTTCATCGCACTAGTTTGACCTGGTCAACATTCCATTGGCGTCTCCAATTTTTTCTCATTGGATAGGTGGTTCATCTGTATCTTAACCTGTACTGCTGTTGTAGATCTGTATTAGTTACGTGTGCAGTATTTATAAATATTGTTCCACAAGCTTGGACAAATATGTAGGAATGTGCAGCTTTCCAATAAATGCAGGTTTGTGCCTTATATATTCTAGTGAGTAGGGAGATAATACAATTGCAATAATATGCTACATTATATGAATGAAATTACTATGTTCACTTTGATTATGTTTTTAGTGTCAAGTTTTGGGCTGGAAGATCTTTGGTAAGCTCTACAGTATTTCTGCATTCCAGTTATATAGTTTTGACTTGCTAGAGATGTCATTGTTCCAGTTATATAGTTTTGACTTGCTAGAGAAGTCATTGTTAAGGTCGAGTGGGAAACGAACAACCTTTGATTTTTTGTGGCCTCTTACCCAGCGCAGTCGTAGGATTATGGTAGAAGCTCAGGTTGTGTTTGGATTGAAGAATTTGAAAATTCACAGTAGATTTAGCGAAATGCAGAAATGGTCTTGCCCACTTATCCCCGATAAACTCCAAACTCGCTCAAAATATCCTATCGTATTTGGGTCACGGTACTGGATCATCGATTGTCCACCACCCTTCGTGGTTAACAGAGATCCTATGGTGCTCACTTTTTCTATGTATGTAATAACGATATCTGAAGTTATGCCTCTCTCTCCCCTAACTGCCTCGACAGCTTTTCTTGTCATTGAGTGATTGGATAATTTTGGAGGAAAACACGCAAAAGAGGAATAATTAATTGCAAAGAAGAAAACATAGTAGAAAATAACCAAAAAAAAAAAAAAAAGTTTATTTGGACATGCTCCCCCGAAGTATTTATATCTTCCTAGTGTTCATTCGACAATTGTATTTATATTTTCCTTCTTTAATTCGTAATTAGAATTGTAGTTCTTTGACTGTTGTCCAATATATTGTGTTGGAGGGGTCAATTAACAGTGAATAAGAAATAAAATCACATTAATATTTTACTATTTAAGAGCATATATTTTATTATTTCTTGGGTTTAGATGTATTAAAATCTACTGTAAATTTGGATATTGATTTGCTTAAGAAATTTGGATATTGATTAAGAATATATCACTGCTGCAAATTAAATATTAATAGCTAAAATCTGGAGTTAATCTTTATTATCCAAATTAATCTATTATTTCAATATCGATAAAATGGATGATTTTTGCATGAGGAAGATGTTAATTTGGGATATGTTTTCATATTATTAACAAAATCAAATTTCATATTTTTATTTGTAATCACTCTCAAATCAGATATTGCACAACAATATTGAAAACATATTTTTAAAAAATATATATTTTTATAAATATGATATCCAAAAATTGAGAAAAATATATTTTTATTAGAGATATATACAGCTAACCTAAAATTTGTTCAATCACATTCCATATCTAGTATGTTATAGCTTACCAAAAAAATAAAAAATTTAGGGAGTGCCATTGAACAAAAAAATAAAAATAAAACCAATAACATTTTATTATATATATATATATATATATATTACATCATGCTGACAATATTAAATTTGCACAAAATGCAAATTTTCATCGCTCATAGAATATAGCTGAATTTGAATAATTAATATATTTGTTATATGTATTTTTTATGTAGCTAATGTTAATATATTTGATGAAGATATTAATTTATTTTTATTTATATACCAACAAATTTGCTGCAAATATAAATATTATGTTATAATTTAAAAAAATCGAGATCTTCCAAATATATCTAGTGCAAATTCAAATTTATTGAATGAAGTATATATATATATATATATATCTGTGTGTGTGTGTGTGTGTATGCAAAAATAAAAGCCACATTTGGGCGGAAAAATAAAACTGAAAAAAATCGTTTTACTTTTATATATATATATATATATATATATATAGATATGTGGAGATGGAACCAAACCATTGATTGTATCACTCTGAAAATGATAGACAATATATATATACGAATTCCATGATAAGAATTAATTAGTGAAAAATTTGTAAAATTAAAGAAATAATTTTAATACCTCACAATTATGAAACACATTCAAAGTTTAAAATATGATCTCTTTTCTCAAATGCATAAGCATCATATGCTCCAATAAGACGAACTTGAAGACTTCAATAAGTTGTTTGGGAGTAACGTCCTTAATTAAACAATGAATTTTAGACATCTTCTTGAAAACTTAATATCTGCATATCAAAACAAGTGAAGCATTATATATCATAAATAATGGTTGTAAAGAATTGATTTGTGCATTAATAAGAATGCAGAACAAAATGTATTTTAAACATATTGATAATAATAATCAACATAACAAATAATGAATATACTAATCAATAATCAAAAGTATTGTGGAGAAACCATTGTATTGTAGAGAAGAGACTTTTGTAAAAATTCATTTAGATATTAATTTATTTATAATGTTCAACAGTATAAATTGACATGAAACCTACAATTTGTGGAAGTATGTATATTATATACTATCTATACACATCTATATAAATTTATATACTTATACTATAATAAATTCCACTAACAATTTTTCCATAATTTATGGAAGGATATATACTATATTTTGTAAATAAAATAGAAATTCGGTTCGATTATAACAAATCTGGAAACAAATTATCACATGTTTTATCAACTTAAGGTAAACAGTTTTGCCTAAATGTGCGAGTACCATTTAGCTGGGAAAACAAAAATGAAAACATCAATTTTACTAATATATATATATATATATATATATATGAATGTTTATGATTTGTCAAATACATGTCTTCAAAATGCATCTAATTGTTTTTTTTTAAATTATATAATATTCATTTGATCTCGCCCCCAACCAACCATTCTTGATCCATCCATGTTTTTGGTGATGGTATAAAATTAGGGGTAACAATCTATGATAAAATTCAATAACTTGATATGAATCTATCACGAATATAACAAGTTAGAGATTACTCTTCACATATTTAGATCAGGTTAACATATAACTTGACAAAACCACACATATTGAGATAAGAAAATGACTAAAGTTAGATGAAACATTACATGGAAGAGATTCCCTTAATCTTCAACAAATGGAACTTCGACCCCCCTCCCCCCTTCAATGAATTAGAACCCATTGAGGGGGGGGGGGGGGGGAAGGGAGAAGTATATAAAAGTCATGAAGTGCATTGATAGAACTAACAAAGGAAGCAAAAAATAAGAGCTTGTCTGCAAAATTTGAATTTAGAACTCAAATCCTTACATTGACAACTCACACCAAACATCAAACTTCAGTTTCGATAGTTGTTTCATAATGAAGAGAAATAAAATATATTTTTTACCCAAGTGAAGGTAGGAGTATATTGAGAAAATCTAGAACTCTACAATATCCAAAGAAGTTTTGCATGAACTTTGAAAGACGAAGTTAGCTTATTGTGTGAGAAGGTTAAGCTTAGTTCCTTACAATAAGTTGAGATTTGGTTGGGATTGTGTTGATAGATTTGTGTTACAAAAATTATGTGTAGTAATATAACATAATTTAACGGATTTCCTCCTAGAAGAAAATGAGTGGACTGGAAGTAGAAGGATTACCCCATCTTTGAACCACTAAAAGATGTTTGTGTAAACTATTATTTATTTTCCATATTCAAATGCATAAGCTACTTACATTGCATATTGATTATTGATGAAAGATCTTTAAAAGAAGTTTCCAAAGTATGTCCTTTGCATAATGTTTGGCAGATGAAAGATCTTTAAAAGAAGTTTCCAAAGTATTTCCTTTGCATAATGTTTGCCAAATCTTTTTTTGTTATACAACAAGCATATGGTATAACCTATAGATAGTAGTGAGTAAGGTCATATCCCACAAGGAACGAAGCTAATCTAATAAGTACTATAATATACTACTCTTACTTGTATCTGGACTATCGAAATTTGAGATGATAAAAAATTAAAATAAGAAAACAATAAACCACCAATCAAGAGAATCAACTATAACAATAAGAAAATATCCGAACTCAATCAAGCTCAAAACGAGGATCCCAGCGTGTAGGAATATGTGCCCTAACAGGTTGATTATGGGTTTAGCATTTTTTTATATATATGCTTGGATGCATGTTTATTGATTTATTGTTGAACTAGTATCTCACCTGTGCGGTGCACGAAAATTGAAAATAAAAAAATAATTTTCAAAAAAAATTGTACTATTAAATTATATAATTTAAACTGTATTTTATTAAATTTATATTCTATAGTTATAATAAATAATATTAACATATACTTACATCAACTTTAAAAATAAACAGTGACACATTGTTATTGCATAAAAATATTTTAAAAAATTACATGGAAACAATGTAGAAATTCCAAAATAGTGAAACATCAAATTTTACAAATACTGAAATTACAAATTTTGGAAAACTTCCTTATACACAACATTTCTAGTTGAGGTAGCGTTCTGATTATCTTTATCATCAATTAAAATCTTCAATCCACTGCGATTTGTTACTCTTGAAACAGCCACATACAATTGTCCATGACTTAAAACAGGTTTCCTCAACAAAAGTCCAACATGTCAGAGCGATTGACCCTGACTCTTATTTATTGTCATGGCATATGACACAATAAGAGGAAATTGTCTTCTTTGAAATTTAAAAGGCAACCTTGAATCAGACGGTGTTAAAGATAATCTTGGGATTAAAACTTTATGCCCTTCATTAGCTCCATTTAGAATCCGCGCTTCCAAAATGTGATTTCCAAGCTTTGTAATAACCAGCTGACTACCATTACATAAACCAACAGTATGATCAATATTCCGCACTAACATTACAGGAGTACCAACCTTTAATTGTAATTGATGATTTGGAACACCTGAACATCTAATACCATTCAAAAATTCAGTTGTGTGTACATCAGCCAAAAAATCAACATTTGAATCTGACTTGCACGCACTATCTGAACTCAAATATGTTTTTGCATCACCTAAATTCAATGATGTCATGTATTCATTTACCGAATCAACAACATCAAGAGTGGGTACCAGTATGGCACGATTTTTTAGAAAGGTGGGTTCATCAAGTTTTTTTGGCAAAGATGCATAAGTACTCTGCACAATACTTGCAATCGGATTAGAAGAATATGGGAGCAAAAGATCGCGAGGAATTTCTACATCTGAATAACCATTATGATGAATGCCAATCGTTCCATCCCCAATTCATGCAATCCAATCAGAGAAATCTTTCAACTCAATCAATTCCGACTCAGAAGAACATGGATTTTAAAGCCTCATATTTTTAGTTAATCTCAACACCTTACATTTTTGCCAAATAGGAGATGAATTAATGGTTGCATGAACAATGTCCTGACATGTACCTTTTGGTATGATTGACAATATTTGTCTTAAATCTCCACCAAAAACAACTGTTTTACCGCCAAATGGTTTATGCTTGTTCCTTGGATTGGATAATTGCATTATATTCTTCAGAGTGTTGTTTACGGCTTCAAAAGAATGTCTATGAATCATAGGAGCTTCATCCCATATTATGAGTTTCACCTTTACCAAAAGTTCTGCTAATTTGCTTCCTTGAGTTATAGAACGTGTGCCGTTCTTAATTGGATTAAGTGGAATGGCAAATCTTGAGTGAGCCATTCTACCACCTGGCAAGAAGTGATGCAATGCCACTGGAAGCCACGTTTAAAAGAATATCTCCCTTTGATCTAAGTGCTGCAGATAAAGTCCTCCAGACATACTTTTACCAGTACCACCATAACCATAAACAAAATAAACACCACCCTTGTCTGAGGCAACTGCAGTCATAACAGTATTATAGACATTTCGTTGCTCATCTGTGAGATTTGATATCATAATGGAGTGTTCATCAGCTAAAGCAGCATGATTGTAGCGTAGCTCTTCATAGACTAATTTATTTTGCACACTTGATAAATTATTCATATCTGGATAGGGCATTCTATCAAATTCTATCAAACTCGTACCTAGTACTCGCATTATTTTCTCGATCTCCACCAGAGTAAGATTCTTTATTTCAACCTCATCCATATTCAGGTCTATAAAATGTAAACAAATAAAATTTAACACAGTAATTCAATATATTAATTTAAGACATTAATTAATTGTCCAATGGAAATAAAGGAGCAAGCAGAAATACTACGTAGTGTACCTTGATGATTAAGAATGCGACGCTGTCTGTATAGTATGTTGTCTGACAAATATGTCCAACACAGATCCCAAACATCTTCTCATTTTGTTAAATTATTAGATGAGAGCAAAGTTGCAAACAAATATCTCAATGAATGCACAGATGACCATTCACTTGCTTCAACTATGCCATCTATTCCTTGTCATCGTCCAATAACCCATGGCCATAACACGCTTCTTGAAAAGTTTTATATGTAACATTTCCTACTATTCTTAGGTCTTCAAAACATGTTGGACCTTTGGTGATATTCAGTAGTCATCTTAAATAATACATTTCTCCGCTACCAAGAGGCACATAAAATATTCAACCTAATGAGAATCCGCATTTTCTTTTTGTCCATATTCGCTTGTCCCTTTTTCAAACAAATTTTTGTGGGTATTCAGCGTAAGTAAGCTGTCGTGCCTCTTCATATAATTTATTGGCCTCAAACCATGCCAAAAACATGCTTTGGTTAACCATCGGACGGTCCATAACATTATCTATTGGATCTACATCTGAAAGAATAACTGATTGTTGATCGGGTAAATGAAAACTCAAATGTTCCACGGATGGATTCTTAAATTGAATTTGAAAACCAAGGATCCTCCACATAGGTTCACATGGAGACACACATCTGCAATCATAGTACATGCTAACCTCATCAACATTTTCTGATGTTTCCTTATCACCTGCGCTTTTATAGAAAGAAGCTGTAACTCGGTCGTGTCCTCTATTCACATATTTAAATAAATACTTGATCGATCGAGATTGATTACACCATTCAACATTCAAATGTGCACCATACTTAAGTAATAAATATCTGTTGTGAGGAATAAAATATCTATTGTCAAGCTCCACTCCACTCTTCACGACAGTCCTACCATTATCCCTACGACAATAAACTGGATAACCATCTTCGTCAACAGTTGTATTATGAACAAAATTTTTGGGGAAATGTTTACTACACCCATCAGATGACATGCATGGAGACTTTGGTCTAGCCGCACCACACGGATCATGTATCATGAACTCACGAACTGCATTGTAGTAATTAGGATCTTTGTTTGCATCGGGAATCTCTGCTGAGATTATCCTATCAATGTCATTGGGTGTAGGATACTTATCTTGTTGATCCAAAAATAATAATATATGAGCATGCGGTAGACCACGTTTTTGAAATTCAACTGTGTAGATCACTGAAAAAATATAAATAAGTGATAAACAAAATATTGTAATAATTGCATAATGATAATAAACACTACAAATGTATGCCAGACACACTTAAGTTATTCATAATAGTTTAAATTAAACTGCGTATGTGAACGAACTGCACCAAATATTTTGTTTTGTCGTAAATCCTTGATTAGACCATCCAACTTCATTTTGAAAATACGACACACCACATCTGGTCATCTTCAGCCTTCAAACCTAATTTTTCCAAAAAAAAAGCCTATTTTCGGCCACTTTGGATTACACGTGAATGTTATAAATAGATCTGGATAGCCAGCCCATCTACATATTGCCATCGCATCCTAATAATTTTGAATCATATATCTAGCTCCACCAGTAAAAGTTGATGGTAGTATAATCCTCCTTCCTAGAGCTCATGGATCAGCCTCACCACGGAGCAATGCTTCAGCTAGACCTTTATACATTTCACAACGTAACTGCTTTTGGTGTGTTCGAATATAAGTCAACCTACTTAATTCTACCATGGTGTATGCATCTACAAAAAATTGTTGGGTTAATCATTTTGCAAAAAGAATGTTTTGAGGAATATGTACTTTGTCATGCAATTGATAAGAAAACCATTCTTTCATACTGACTTTCTTTGTTCCAAAACCATTACTATTTGTACAATCAGAGAAAGGTATGTCCTCTCTATAACCGTCTTCACCATAAGGAAATAACAAAGAGTATTGTAGCGCAAGGTACGCAGCATTCAATTCATTGATCCTTTTCAGTTGTCCAGATTTGGTCTCAACAATTATATCTCTATCGCCCAATGACTCATCAAAATCACCCACTAAAAGATCAACAACTTCAGATGCCGAAGGCAAATTATACCTCCTTGCATCTTGTCCCCTCCTACCGATTAATCTCAACCTCACATTTGAATTATCTCCAGCATACATGTTATCTCTCGCCATTCTAAAAGATTTTACCAGTACATTATGTTCGTCCCACATTTCTTTCAATTCTGAAACTATTTCTGAGTGTAGATTATTGATAGTGTCATTATTCCTACACATTTCAATTTTATATTGTTCAAAATATAGAATAAAATTAATAAATCCTTTAAAATAGATGGGATGAAAAAAATATATATTAAGTTTTTAAAATAATAGATAAATAGCACAATGGATTCGGGTGCTTATTTCATTTTCAGTATCGTATATATATAGTTGGGCGAACATTGGCGTACATCCTTCAGTGGGCAACAAACTACCCATCAAATGATAATTCTGTCCGTGTAATTTAAAGATAGGTGGAGAATTGCCTTGATTAGGTGAATGATCAATTTTACCACCCATTGAGGTAAAATAAAACATGTTATTATATGATCTTATATTATCCATAAAATGTTTGCTCTTATCAGTCAATCCACGAAAAAGATCGTTTAAAAGATTCGGTGGCTCTTTTAATGGAGGTAGTTGGACCTTCCCTTAACTACAACACCCTGAGTACTTTGGTTGACTTGCCTTAAAATATGACCGCAATCGTTCGTCGTATCAGAAAGACGGACAACAATATTGGCAGTTATACGTTGGATCACCGTAATCACAATATTCTAAAGTATAAATGAACGATTGTATATTTTGAATTATTTAATTGGAAAATTCTGTCTATAAGCTGAAAGAGCAATGAGTAAGTACCAATGGCTACAACATTATCTTCATTATCTGTACAACCATTAACTGAAAAATTCAAGGTATATTTAATGACTAAACATCTATAAAGATGAAATTTAGAAATAAATCGCAAATTTCAATAGAAAATAGATTTCATACCATCATCGGTTAAATGATTTGTTGGACCTTGAAGAAGATCCGAGAACTCTGTTGTTAGAGGAATTGTTGAGGATGTACGATTGTCAGAGAAGTCATGATCATGAGTTAAGTTCACAAACATACAATCATTAATACCATCGATTGTAGTTGATTCAGTAGTTTCATTCATTCCTATGTTTAAATTTGATGCAATAATCTGCCCAACCCTGCTGCTTGAACAAACTTTATAAAAAACATACATCACTAAGATTGAAATTGAAAAAAATGTAACTAATTTGATCAGCTCAATTTGCCAAAAATATTGTACCATTTGTAAGATCAATTAAAGTGGTAACTGACTGTGAGAATGTGTTTGTCGAAGTAGTTTGAATTCCTCCAATTGTATAAGTATTTGAGCTGGGATAAGGATTTTCTGTTTAAAAAATTTATAAGTTGACATAACAATTAAAAATAAATAAGAACCATAAAAAAACACACACTAAATTATATTAGAACCTAAAAATTTGAATTGTGAAATAATAACCAACATACTATAAGAAGAAAATACATTAGATAAAGTTTTTAGAAATACAAACGAATATATTATTCTTTTTTTTAGCAATGATTGAAGTATAGTGTAATTAGATCTAATTAATATAATTTAAATTTTTTTTTGAAACAATTCAATTTAAGAGCTTTATAATTACGATAAAAAATTATAAAAGTTTACTATTTCATATTTCATAATTACTTTTGATAATGCATATCATATTTTAAATTAATTATTATTATTATTATGATTCAAACAGACATAATTGATTAATATCATAGTGCACAATATTCAACATTTAAAAAATATTTACATACAAAATGAAATATATAATATGAAATATATCATTTACAAAATATAAACTAAATATATAAATGTACATATACAAAATTTAGCTAACAAAGAAGTAGAGTAAAATTTATGTAGTAAAATAAACAAAATAATTCAGAAAAGGAAATAATATAATTAATCGTTAATTTTATAAAATTAAATAAATATTAAATAGTACAACACACTATCTACCCCGACGTTGGTGCTTCGTCAAATTTTTAATACTTTTAAGCATTAAAAATAACATAAAAACATGTAAATATTATTGTAAACTAATTTAGTGTAAAGTAATTTACCATTTCTAAGATCAGTCAAAGGGGTAATTGACTGTTCGAATGAATTCCTCAAAGTATTTTGAATTCCATCCAGCACCAAAATTTGTGAGCATGGAGAATGATTTTCTGCTACAATAAATAAATAACCAAAGCATATCAATTAAAATAAAAAAACAGGTAATGTAGAATGACATTAATTAATTTATATGAAAGTGATATAAACAGAGTAGTTACGCCGGAAATAATGTTACATTAATTCATTTATTCAGATTTTCATATATGAATATAAATTTGAAATAAAAAATTACGTAAATATTCATTAAATAATTATATATATAACTATATATAAATAATAATAAGTTATTTACCAAACATTAATACAAAATTATGCTTTTGAATATAATTAATTTAATTTAATTATATATTGAACAATCTACAACACCTCAAAAATTAGAAATTATAATTAAGAAAGTATATTTTATGAAATATAGAAATTAATTAAATTGCTTTGAAATTGAAACAAATTTTTTTTTTAAAGGTAATATATTTAAAATAGTGTAATACAATATTAGTTGGGCCATATCTTTAATTTATTATAATATTAATGGCCCTTTAACGTAAAAAGAGTACGGCCCATTTGCAGAAGAGGCCTATAAACCTTTTTTATTTGTTAATTTAAAACATTAAATAAAATCGTTAAGTGTAATGGAAGTCGGCACGTCATTCCCTGAAACCCTAATTTTTAACCTACATCTCCATTTTCAGAATCAAAGTCTGTGCGGCCAGACTTTACACCTGTCGTCTTCTTTCTGATTCGGAACAAAAGAATGCGGACGAAATATTCTTCATTCAATCTCTTTCTGAATCAGATTCAGACATTCAGACCGATCCATTAGGTTTGTACCATTAAGGTTTTCAAAGATTATAATTTTATTTGGGGGTTGAAACCTTAATTTCTAACATCGTTTTTTATTTTTTTTCCGAACCAAAGTCTTTTATAAAAGACTTTTCACCATTCAAATTCTTTCGATTTGAAAACATAAATCGGAGGATTTCTAAGATCTGCAGTTAATTCATGGTTCTTTGAATTGGGTTTGGAGTTTTGACTTTACAAAAAGATAAGTACTGTATTCTACGGATATTCAGTATTGAATTTTTTTCGTTGATGGCTGCCTTACTCCTGTATGCGCTCCTGGGTTCGAGATTGGTCTAAAACCTAAGTGTACAGAAATACGCTTAAGGTTCATTTTGTATATTTTTAAATACACGAACATAAAGAGATGAAGTATGCTTTCATCGGACATTATTTTTGAACGAAAAATAAGAAAATTGCATAGGTTTAATTTTTGGTAAACTGTGATGTAATTTGTATATAGTTTTGACTTTTCACTATTCATATTGTTTCTATTGCAGAGCATCATTGTTCAAAGGATTTGTAAGTTATGCGTTCAAATGATGGGTATTGAATGGTGTTATGTAATTCCTGGTGTTGAAAAAGCTAAGTATTCTATTCTACGCTTATACATATTGTTTTTGTTCTCGTTGATGGATGCCTACTCTTGTTTGCTGTTTTGGGATCGAGATTGGTCTATAACCTTAGTGTTGAGAAATAGACTTAAGGTTGAATTAGTAGATTTACTACTACGCGAACAGAAATAGATGAAGTATTCTTTCATCGGACATTTTTTTTTTTAACGAAAATGAAGAAAATGGCATTCCTCTTATTTTGATAAACTGTCATCACTAAATTCTATAAATTCATGACTATTAACCATTCCTATTTTTTCTAAGTTATGCATTCAAATGATGGGTATCTCAATGAGTTTAGGAATTTCCGCGTGTTAAAAAAGTTATGTAATCTATTCTACGCTTATCCTGTGAATTTTTTTTCTCAATCATGGATGGCTTACTGTTTAATGCTTTTTTGTCTTAGTGATTGTTATAAATCCTAAGGGTATTGAAATATGCTTAAGCTTGTATTGGTAGATTTATTCCTATTCCAACAGAAATAGATGGAGTATTATATCATGTATTTATTGTTCAATGAATTTTCTAAAATTTGTTTGTATCTTCAATTTCCATGGAATGATATATAGTATTAAGAACACAACTAACTCTATTTTTGTTTGTTCTATAACTTGTTCTGATTATGATCTCTTTACCATAATATATTTGTATAAATTCATGGGTCGGCTGGATTTGTGCAAATGTAATAACTATATGCATAATTGAGCAATATCTTGGGTCAGTGCATTTTTTTCTGCTGTTCAAATTTAGAAATATAATTTATTTAGAAAAATTTGTTTAGGTATGATGTATGCAATTACCTAAGTATATACAAAGCTATTGTTTGAGTGAATGGATTTCTACAAAGTTTTCATGGATTATGGAATTTGACCAAACTATTTAATACATATGTATTTTCTAAAGTATTGCGGCTGTTATGAAATACATTTACTCTCTCCTGATTTCCTACTTTTTTTTGAAACAGTATTAACGTAGACAAAGTACATGGCAGTAGCTGAAGTATTGAAAGGCAGCAGCTAAAATTATATTCAGGTACTTTATGTTTTTAGTTTAGATGTATTATATTCATGAAAATTCAGTTTGTAAAAAGTTAGAGAACTTAAGTAGTCTTTCGATTTGATAATAAATGATTTTATGAACAAATGTACAGATATATCTCGAATTTAAACCTTAAATAAGTGTTTTAATATACAAATCTTAAGCTTAGAAAACTTGTAGTACTTTAATTTGTACAAAAATGATGATCATTAATCTAATAATAGAGTTTTTGGAAGTATAGATATTAGGGATAACTAATAACTTTTCGTGCATGTATAAACTCTTAATATTCAACTAATTTGAAATTTGTGACATAGAAAAATTAGAACACTATGTCTATCTGATCTGTATATTCTTCTCAAAAGTTAAACAATCTGAACACTAACCTTCATCAAGGTTTAAATCTATTTTACGTTTGTTGTTTATAACCCTAGAGCGTGTTAGCTTTCTCATCAGTGTAGGTAGAGTGTGATATCTTTCTTTGGGAGTGTTGCCAAAAAATTAGAAAGTGTGAAGTATGGATTGAGAAGAACATAGGCCTTCTTATAGTGTTTCTAATGTGTGAATATGACTTTTAGAATTATTATAGAACATAGAGTAATACAGTAATAGAGTATAGACTAATAGAGTAATAGAGTAATATAATAATATTAGCTTTGTAAAAAGAGTAAAGAAACAGTTCAATTTTATCTTTTATTGGTTTTGCCAGTTTTCTGACATGCTGCTTAGTTGACCACAATATCTTTGTTCATTTTTACCAATAAAATAGGTCAAACTAATGCATATAGGAAATGAATGATAAGTATATAAAAATATTTTAATAAAGGAATCTAATAATAACCTGGTCTTGGAAAAAAATATTACACTTAAATATTTTATTGCTGATCAAGAAACTTTGTTTGCCATTCTGATACCCTGTGCATGATGTTTTTGTGTTGAACAAATTTTTTTAATATGAAACAAATGAAACTGATGAAAAAAAAAATGACAACTCCACCTATTTGCATGACATCATTGTTATTCTTTAAATTCTCTGACCAGAAACTAAAGTTTAGTTCATTTTCATGGTTTAATTTCTTACAGAATCCTCTACTACTGAATATTTGGACCTTTTAATGTATCAACCGAAAGCTGTGAAGAAGCCTGGAAAAGATAAGTGTTTCACTTTCTCTAGTACTTTATAAAATCCCCTTTTATGAATTTATAAATTTCTATATTACTCAATTTATAGAATTATTTAGGCTTTTAGAGATTTGTAGAATGAATATTGTTTATTTGTTTGATTGTTAATTCATGACTATGTGTCCCCTGACTCTGTTATTTGCTTGTTAATCAGAAACTTCATTAAGGACTTCTATTTTTTCAAACCGTGTATTTGTATAAATATTTATATACTTAATATAAATATATATATTAAAAAGATTGAGGAACTGCTAATTAATGTTTCTGAATTGATTTATATCTCTAAGGTAGAATGCAAATAAGTATTTTCACTGCAATAATCGAAAGAAAATTATTGAGAATCCTGGAAAACATATATTATTATCTTAGTTACTATTGTATAAAATAACCTAAAATTATAGATATTGGTTATAAACTGATTTAATGGAGTATTGGATATTGTTTCTTTGTTTGCTATTTACAATGACTATAGTTGGTATGCATGTAATAAGTAAATTCACTAACTTATGTTAATTTATTCATAGATAAATATGCATTTCTCAGATCCTTAATTATTCTCTATATTTTCCTATGAAGAGATGAACTAAATTGAGTATATGATATAACAGGGTTCAGTAACTAAAATAATGTATTACTTCTATTGAAGTTTTAGCAGTTAAAACAGAAGCTACAAATAAATAAAAAAATCTGTTATTTATCTAATTCTGAGAAAGAATGTAAGAAGCAAATATAGGAAATTATTAAAAAAAACTATGAATTTAAAACACACACAATAGATTTATAAAACTTAAAAATATGAATACTGTAATAACATACTAAGTACAAAATCCTTCAAAATATAAAAAAGATTCAAAAGTCATAATCCGTAGTTCCTTATAGTCCTGAAGGAACATAAACATACTTAAATTTTAGAATCAAAAACACATTCTACAGGATAAAAAACACTGTGGTTTTAACCTTAAAGTTCATTCAAAATGTCCTGTTTCAATTTTGACTTACGGTTCCTTCACTTCTCCAGCTTAATGAAAAGTTTCTTTCTGTCACTTGCATTTGTGGAAAACTCATCAAATAGCTTACGCTTCACAGATTTTTCTTCAAGTTTGTCTTTTCCTTTATCCACTTTAGATACACTCTTAAATAGTGTGGATACCTCACATTCTAAACCAACAACCTGCAGGAAAATGAATTAATATAATTAAGGAAATGAAAGTGATAAATTATTGAAACAAAGTTAATTTTAAAATTACTTCATAACAGTCCAGTACATCGCCTTCACTCTTGCCCACTACATCGGACCCCTAGTTTTACAACACAGGGTAATGAAAATATTGCATTAAGTTTTGTTTTTCAAAATTCTAAATATATAGAGATTTTTAATAATGTTCATATATTTTGTCTAAGTACCTGACTTCCTACCAAAGAAGTAACCGTGTTAGAGATAACACTATTCTTCTTACTCATCTTCTTCACACTATAAGCTCCATAGAAATTAGTAATCTGCTCAGGTGCCACTTGAATCTTCAAATATACCTCCTGGTCTAGGAGGTTGTACATGTCCTCAGGATAAAAGTCAGAGTCACCCAACTAAAAAAAAAGAAACAACCAATTGTTTATATAATATGAACTCAATTGATATTTTTAATAGGAAAAATTAATAGTAGGATAAATAAATTGAGAACCTCCAAGTTATGTTCTAGCAAGTCCAAAGCAGTCTTCCCAATTAATTAAGTGCAGTGCTGATCCCATAGTAAAACAAATACATTGTCCGTGTCATCTTGAATAAGAACTTGCATTTTATACCTTTGAAATAATATATATATATATATATAATTAAATTAAAGATGAAGATTTTTGTGTTTATGAAAAGAAAAAAAGTTAAATTTCATGAAATACATAAAACCTTGGCATCCCAGTTGAATCAAAGAGGTCACAATTCACGCAATAAAATTTGTTTTCAGCTTTACTTATCTTACGATAGCACTTGGGGCAGGATAGATACCACCACTGTCCATTAGTTTCAATTGCCATTATTCGGGCAAAGACCTACAAACTCCCAACCTAGTTAAAAATGTAGAAAACACAACTATTACTTATGATTTATATCAGCATATTAATAAGATACCATTTTACATGTAAATAGAAGCAACACATACCTCTCCTAAGGTTCTGATCTGTTTGATTGTGCGTACACTACCTGCTCCATTTACTAAATCATCTGTTTCTAGAGTGAGAGTAGGAAACGACATTGTGTTTACTGCAGGTTGTCCATTACTTTCCACTGAAAACCTGCATACAAAATTTTCAATATAACTTAAGTTAAAATCTTTGAATACTAAACTTATAAAAATTTAAATACGACTGAATAATAGTTTTAACCTTGTCTTAAATTCGAAAATTTCACCTAGGTCACCATCCAATATTAACTTGCTTGCATAGTACGTAGTAGAAATAGATACTCTATCTGTTAAGGAGATATAAGGAAGAAATTAATTTGAGTTTGAGGTGCTGTGATAGCACTCTGTATCAAAGTTTAATAGAATATTTTTATATTAGGAATATTATACCTCTATAAAGTTTCCGCCGATAGAACTGCAAAACCATTATTGGAGCCTCACCACCAGCTCTTACACGCTCCATCATCTGATCCACATAGTCCCCCCAAAGTGTACAGTACAATATGTTCTGTCTGCACAGGAAGTACTAATTATTCAGCTGTATATTACATCAAAACTAATAAAGTAATCAAGTTAAGTCTGAATAATAATTATAATATAAGAATATAATAGAAATATTAACTGATGATCATCCAAAACTACTTCCATCCATGTTGTTGTTTCTTGGTCATTGTGAACACGGTTCTGACGGGGACCAACATTACAGACCCTACCAACGACATCTGCCAAAGAAATGTAAATTATATGAGTAAAAAGTATGAAACTGCATAGAATTAATTTTAAATAAAAGGGTAAGTTTGCGGTAATAATACCAAACATCTCATTTTCTTTCATTTCATCCACATTGCAAATTTCCGGGAATGGTTTGAAATTAAACAGCTGCAAAGGAAATGCTGGATCATAAATTTCACTGATTTTTTTTTATCATGAATCATTATTAGCATGTAACGGTGGTTAGTTTTCTTGTAACACATTTTGTTGTTTGTTACAACAAAGTTTTTTATTGCAAAAATGCTTCCTTCTGTGAAGGTAACATTGTATCTCCGCATTAAATCAGTTCTAATAGTAGCGTGGATTCTTTCACCCTATATTAAAAAAAATGTTTTGATTCAATAGAAAACATTTAAATTAGAGGGAATGCAATTACTGAATCTATAACAGCTTCTATTCAGTACCTCATAGTCATGAAATATATAGTTTGTACTCTGAATTCTCATAGAATTTCCATAAACAGGGAGCTGGTAGGATTGAATAAGTTGAAGCTTGACTGCCCACTTCATACTGGAAGGACCAACATCTTTCAGGAGAGTGAAAAATGGAGCCATTAGACAACAATATTATATGAGGAAGAAAGGCAGATGAATAAAAGGTAAGTCCACCAATCTCAAAGTTAGTATATATAGACACAAACTGGAATTTGAAAAGTTAGTCATCTTTGAAAAAAAATATTTGCCTGTTAAAAAGAGCCAATCGCTACTTTTGAGTTCTTGGATAAACACACCCAAAATTTTTCTGCAATATATTTTTATTGATAACTTCACCATGTGTATAATCTGTTTGTATTCTGAAAACCAAATAAAAACAAAAATAATTAAGAATATTCAAATTTAAATAGATAAATCACTCACTGACTGCCTTGTTAAAAACACCAAAATTATAATATCTGTTTTTTTTTTCTTGATACATGGCTTAATTTAGGTTTTTTTACTAAAGCCAAGTTGAATTTCTAGAGTGGAACAAAGGACTGCTTTTTGAAGTGGTGAGTGTATTCGTACACAATCCACTGTTTTATCTGAAAACGTGATCTGGTTGGGTATCATTAATTTTATTTTGTTTGTTTCTGCTGGAACTTGTTATCGAAAAACACATAATACTTCATATTTATGTCTACAGAATATACATTAGTTGACTTTAAGTATAATTTCAACAATATTTGTTTGTGAGGAAAATTTGTAACTGTGATTAACTGTTTTGAAAATCATCTTGTTTATAAAAACATTCAGTGTTAGTTTTTAAGTCTGTGATGAGAATGTGTAACTGTGATTCACTGTTTAAAATATCTTCTTGTTTATAAAACATATATAGTGTTAGTTCTTAAGTCTGTTATTTTATATTTATCTAAAGATAAGTTGAATTTGAAGAGTCCATATATTATTTTAATTTTTTTATTAGTGGTGGTTACACATACCAATGTTTATTCTGGAAAAAGTTAACTTTTATGTCATCATTACTTTAATTTTGTTTGTTCTTGCTGCAGGTAAACAATCTCGATGGATTATGAACCAAAAGGTATTATTTCATTTTTAGATAATTAGAGTTTTTGGGTTTCTGCAGAATATATAATAGGTGAGATTAAGGTTGAAATTGCATGTTAACTGTTTCATTCAAGTTTCCAGTTCTCTATTACAATAAAATTATATTAGGTGTTTCCCTACTAATTGACTAATTCAATTTTTTTTTCTTGTTTCCACAGGAACTATTTAAAGGAATCTGTTAAAACAATGTTGTTCATTTTATGTCTGGGGTGAAAATATGCACAAATACCTACTGTTGATTTGCTTCCTTATTTTATTTTAACGATTACCATGGCCAGTATTTAATTCAAGGGTTCAATTCTGTTTATTTTGTAAATCGAAAATTAGAATTCAATTTAAATAATAATACAGGTTATTTTTATAGGACTGCTTTAATCATATTTTTGTATATAAAATAACTACTTCTTTTAGGTGTGGTTTTCAGAGGTATTATTATGCCTATTAATCAGGTTTTCACAGGGCTATTGAGATTTCAAATTTGATGAAAAATACATATACATCCAAACAAATACAAAATTATAAAACAGATTCAGCATTACATGGGAAAGTAGATTGCTGAGTTGTCAGAGATTTAGAAAATCTGTTTAATCATTTTCTTCTTTAAATAATTCAATTCAAGTAATGACACATCCGGAATATCTTTTTACATATTCAAGAAAGATAACCACTCATTTTTGCAAGAATTGTTCAAGAAGTCACTCTACTCAACAGCAGGACAATTTTGGCAGGAAAATGGCATTCCTGTAATTTGGCCAAACTGTCCTGTTTATATATATATATATATATATATAGATAAATTAATATGTTGGAAATCATTGAGTATTGAATTGATGTAGTTGATATGAATTGTTGATTGGAATTTCTCAATTTAGAACATAATATATTAATGTTTACATAATACGGTGTCGGGTACGTATTATGAACGCTGATTAAACATGGGAAACATGGTCAATTACTGTATATATGGTATTAAATAATGCGTAGGATGAGAAACATACAACATATGCACATTAAAATAGAAGAAACAGATCGAGCGCATCGAAGGGATTGGATGTTTGGCCGCTTGTGCAAAGGCTCACTTGTCCACTCGATCGAGTAAGACAAATAGTGCGAATCTTGATGAGGTTCAGTGCAAGCGCTCAAGTGAGCACATCTGCTTGAACAAGCGCTCGACCCATAGGTGCAAGTGCTCGACCAGGCATCTAGAGGGTGTTGGACCAAGCGTTTTGACTATTTTCTTAAAATAAATTGGTTCGCCAATTACATATCCAAGATCTGTGAATTTTGGAGATAATTTTTGTGATAATTTAGGAGATAAATATTATCCAATTATCTTGTTCTTGAAATTACGCATTTAATATCTCCAGAAGATATGGATGAAATATATTCTTTGGCTATTCAAATTTATCCAATATTGCATGATCCCTAAGATTATGACATTGGGATTGACTTTTCAAAGATATATCTTCTTGATTGAATATATCCATATCTAAGGGAGTTCTAGATGATTAAGGAAACTGCACAATATATCAGATTTCACGCGACAAGATAAATATTAGATATTTATGGAAGATTCAATTATGTCTACGATTTCAACGTAACCATATCTAATTATGATAATCATTTTATGCAATTTATGTTGTTGGGGTGTCATGAGCTGAGTCTAGACCATTGTTGAATGGTTTAAATTTCTTATGTTATGATTTAATTTGATTAATTAATTTTTGGGGAATGCGATCCTCTTTTTTTTTGGAAATTGGACATCGTAATTCGTTTGAGTGCTAAAATACGTGTGAGGTTATATTTTTGTAATTGTTTGGAGGACTTTACAAGAAGATGGCGAACTGGATCACTTGTTCAAGTTGGGCTTTGGACTCAATGGCAGTTAAAGGTCCATATATGTTTGGATAAGACCCAAATGTAATAGATAAGATCTATGTGCCTAAATGAAAATAAAAAAAAAAAAAATTAACCTAGATCTAGTTCACAGTGGCTCATGACTTGGATCACATAGGAAATGACTTACAGTTACCCTAGGTCTAGGTGCATGCTAGGAAATGTATGGTTATGTTTTATATTATTTTATCTATGCTTGCATGTTGATGTATGCTTAGGATAATAGATAACTGAAAACAAACATACAAAAGTTTATGATATCTTAAATCCATAAAATCCCTATTTGACCCAATCCATGTAAAATATTTGAGCATAAAAGGATTAGAGAATAGTCCTACCTTCTATGAAAGAGTTATATGAAGGATGAGAGACTTTCTTGAATACACCATGCACACGCGGGTTAATTCTTGATTGTTGCCACCTGGTTATATGAACCACTTTGAATAAGTTGTATGTAGTTGTATGTAATGGTGCACATATGTGGTAGGACGTATCGCTAGTACAAGTTTGTAGAACGATGGTTATGCTCAAACACTAAGTACCTTAGTGTCACTCACACGTGGACATAATAGAAAAAAAAGACCAATTATCTTAAGTGTCATATTTTTCAATATGATTATAAAAACTAGTGATTTTATTTTGGTCACTCACATGAGGATTAAAATAGGAACGCACTGGTGGACCTTAAGCCCACTAAAGATGCTAAAAGGGTCTGCGTCTGTCTCCTTAAGGATGGGAGAATTCATAAAATCAGTGGGAGCAATCATGAATTTAAAGAACTTATTCATGTGCTATTATTTATAGTTCATAAGACGTTTATGTTTTATTCTATTTGCCTTTGTAGATTATTCTTGTTCTTACGGCTAAGAACCGAGGAATGGCTAAGAACCAATATTCCATCATACTTGAACAAAACAAGTTGGATGGTAGAATATACCAAGACTGGCCTAGGAATCATGACCTATGCCTTAGACAAAATCCCTCCTGATGTTACCCTTGAAGGAAGTGGTAACGAGAATATTGCGAGTCTCTAGACATGGAGGGACGACAATCGCCAAGTGTGCTATCTAATGCTCACAAGCATGGTCGTACATATATAGCACCAGCACGAGACTATGAAGCACACAACTAAGATCTATCTGCACTCAAGGAGTTGTATGGGAGGAAATGGAGAGAATGTGTCAATGTCTTGGAGTATGGTCTCAAAATGATCGAGGGCATCAAACGTCTGGCTAACTTAGGTAATGTCATGGATGCCGAGTTGAATGAGGACTTGATTCTATATTCCCTACCCTCCCATTCAACTAGTTTTGTGTCAACTACCTCTTGGCTAACAAGAGCCACACTTTGAGAGAACTTGTGAGCCTGCTAAAAAATGCCCAAATCACCATGGGAAAGTTCTACTATGCCGGTGTTGGTTGCTTAATCATCCTTATCTCGTCCCAAGGGATCGAAAGATCCTAAAGGAAAGAAGAAGAAGGTTGGAGCAAATGCAACTAAATCAAAGGGAGGGGTAGTAAAAAAAGGCCCTAGCAAAGCTAGTTTGAAGAAGAACCTGTGCTTTCACCGTGGAAAACCTAGTCATTGGAAGAAGGATTGTAAGGAGTACCTCCCTACTTTAGTAGCAACAGGTACTTTTCTTGTTGCGATTTGAATATTACTTCTGATTATACTTCATGAGTATTTGACACTGGTTGTGGTGCACATGTGGTCAATGATCGACATGTATTGCAGCAAAGTAGGGATTTTCATCGAGGAGATATGGCTCTCAAACTGGGGAACGACAAAAGGGTTCATGCACTAGTGATTGGAAAAGTAGTTTTACAATTTTCTAGTAGTTTTATTATTATTTTGCAAGACGTTTATTTTGTTCCAAATTTAATTAAGAATATTGTGTCTATGTCCGCTTTGGGTATTTGAGACATTCATTTATAATTAAAGATGTATATTCCTCTATTTTGCAAAATGATTCTTTCTATCAAATTGGAATATTAACAAATGGTTTGTATGTCTTAAATAAAAAATCAAATTTACTACAAATGACAACAAAAAAACTCTCCTTAAGTAATAACAACATATATATGTGGCACAGATGTTTAGGTCATATTTCTGAAAGAAGATTACAAGAATTGGTCTCATCAGGGAAGCTTTGAGCTGAATTGAAACAGATGCCAACTTGTGAATCTTGCCTTGAATGGAAAATGGCTAAACTTCTATTTGGTAGCCAAATGGAATGTGCACAAGGTTATTAGACTTGGTCCATACAAACATATGATGTAACAGCCCGTTTTTTCAAAACTGCATAACATATTATTTTGCATTTAGAATCTCTTTAAATATTATATATCAATTTTGGAAAATAATCGCTTTATAATGAAGATTATCAATTTAAAATATACTAGTAAATTTTGTACAAAGATGTGTCGAATTTTGTAGGATAGGCTTTTGAGGAAACCGGCATGCGATTTGACTGACTCAACATGTGAATAACAAATGAAATGGGTTAGCAAATACTTTATATTGATGCATGAGAATATTATACTTAAGTTTGGTAGAAATATATGTGTAGGGAATATAAAATTTCTTTTATCGTTTTTACGTAGGATTATACGTGCACACTTTTTCAATCGAAATTTCAAAAACCCTAGTTCTTTAATCCCCTAAAATTCAAAACTTGTATTATTATGACATTAATTTTATATGTATTATAATTATATTATTTACACATATGGGATTTTTATTACAAAATTTATTAATACATGATTTTATAAATGATGTACCAAAATACACATATAACATAATCATGTTATGTCATTAGAATTAGGTGATGGAGATCAAATCCACCACCCAAGACTCCACAAAATTCAGCCAACACACAGACCCCATATGCACTAAGTTTGTGCTGATTTTTGCCTGCCCCAAACTTGTTTGTTAATAACAGTTTTATTTAAGGCTAAGAGAAGCCCTCTATCACTTTCATTTCTCTAAAAAATCAAAGGAAAAACTCTCTCAAATTCTCTCTACATTTTCTCTACACTTTGTCTACACTTTGTCTACACTTTTGGAAAATGAAGAAGCAGTCTTGGAGCTCCATTTCATCACATTTTCAGTAAGATTTCTAGAAGTTTAGAAGAAATAAGGAGTATCAATTGTGGTCTTCAATTCCTTACAAATTGTTCAAGAAACTCTTTTACGGTTTTCTACTTTAAAAATTAAAGGTATAATAGCTAAAACCCCACTTTTCTTTAAATTAGGAGCATGTTTAGGTTGTAAATTTTCATTGCATATATGATTTAGGATGTTCCTCATAGGTCTAGGTTGGGTATTGATATTTGTTGAAGAAATCATGCTTAGGACACTATTTATATGAATTATGTGGTTGATTGTCTTTTAATCGTCAAATATGTCCTAGTTTGTTATGTGATTTAATTTCGATATTTCTATGGTGTTTTTCTCAAATTTAGTTTTTGGAATAGACTCTACACTGGATTAGGATGTTGTGTTTCAAATTTCATAATTTTTGGAATATATTTGCTATTTTTACAAAATCCATCTTTGTGAGTTTTAAAACTTCGTATAAACTTTTTATACTTCAAATTTGATGATTCTCTTTTACTATGTTTTAATATATGGCGTTAGGAGTCTATGTTTAAAATTGAGAATTTTTGGAACATTGTGGAATGTTTAGTGATTTTTGGAAGGGAACCTGTCCAGGATGAACACCCACTAGACAACCCCTATGTTTTTTATTCTTATAATATTATGTGGTTATAATTTTTCAAAATTGGTTTACTATGTTTTCATATAATGTTAGGAATATATGTTTAAAATTTTAGAATATTTGGAACATTGTGGAATATTTAATGATTTTTGGAAGGAAACCTGGCAAGTATGAACACCCACTGGACAACCCCAATGTTTTTTTTTATAGCATTAAGTGGTTATCATTTTTCAAAATTGTTTTACTATGTTAATCCTGAGTTCATTATGGACTTATATTAAATATTTGATAATGTTTGGAGATGTATACAATTTATGATGAATTTTACAAGTTAGACCAACCAGGTGACCGATTTTGTATTCTACAAGGTAGAAATGTATTTTATAAAATAGTATGATTTATATTTTAAGAAACCATTTTAACATGTTATGTGATGGATTATTAACATGCATCTTTAACTTCATGATTTAACAATATTTATAGAATTTTTAATACATTATTTGCTATAATGTGACAATGTGACTAAATGATATGTGACATACTAGTTATTTGAAATCTTTGATTTAGTGTGGATTTGTATAAATTGTTCTTAAATGTGTTATTTGTGCAATGTTTTGAGTAGATGAATCCTATGACCTTAGTTAGAATAATTTTGGTTGATAGGCTAAAATTACGGGAATCGTCTAAGTTTGAACCGTGTCGAGTGCAATACAAGCGAGTCCTTATTGTCCCGGAGCTATCCCTGCACACCAACAAGATTAAGTGGGTAACTTTAATATCTTGCACGATTTAGATTGGTTGATGTTTTGAATATGATATTTCATTTGGCCATTGGGCCGAGTAGTGGGAATACAGGCCCACACCATCTTTGAGTGGGAATAATGGCCCACCGCATCTCCTAGAGAGAATAAAGGCTCACAGCTAACACCATACCAGTACGTACGGGTCTGGATGGGTGAACAACTTCGACTTGTTAATTAGTTTAATTAGTACAATGTGTTTATTAGTTGTCCCACTGAGCTACTCCTCCGGGAGTTGTCTCATGATGCTATTTTTAAAATTTCAGGTCCGACGGCTGATGAAGATGAGTAGTTGCTGGCAGGGCTGCCTTCTGGTGTTTATCGTTTGGTGATACTTAAGTAGACTTATGAAGTTGTAGTCTGTTTAAGTTAAAAATGTTGGCGCTTTGGATGCTTTATTTTGGGCCGTATTATATTATATGGTGGTCGTTTGACTCAGAAATTGTGGGTTAATACAAGTTGAGTCTTTTAAAAAACTCTTTCTATTGTGCAACTTCCTTTTCAAAATGTGATATTCTGTACAACCTTCATTTTTAAAACCAAAATTTACTATGAAACCTTTTTGTATTGCATGAAATCTTTTGTATTAAAACATTTTCAAAATCGTATTTCCTTTAAGTCTTATGCTGGCTTTCAAATGTGTTTTATTAAATGGTTTTTGGTCGAGTATAGTCTAAGTCACACATTGGAGACCCGAGTCTTGGTTTTTCGGGCACAGGGCGCTATATATGCGGTCCCATAAGTGTTGAAGTATGAGGAGGATATTCTTACTTGATTATATTTATTGATGACCACATGTATCGGCATGTGTATCTCTTGAGGTAAAAGTCTGAAGCTTTTGATAAATTTAAAGAGTTTCAGAATAAACTAGAGAAATAATTGGAATGCAAAGTGAAAACACTTCAATCGGATCGAGGTGGTGAATACCTTGGCGGCGAATTCCAAAACTACTTAAAATATCTAGGGATCTTATTAGAATGGACTCCTTATACTCCGCAACTAAATGGTGTTTCAAAAAGGATGAATCTCAGATTGATGGGCATGGTATGCTCGATGATGACTTCGACCAATCTTTCTTCATTCTTTTGGGGTTATGCCCTTGCAATGGTAGCAAACCTGCTAACACAACACTTTCAAAGTTAGTCTTACAGACTCCTTATGAGCTATGATATAAGAAGGTTTCCATTTACTCTTACCTCAGGATTTGGGGATGCGATGTCAAGTGGTTGGTTGGCGACTAATTAGACTTAAGGTCTAGATTATGTAAGTTTGTGGTATACCCTAAGGAAATGACGGGGTATTACCCTTATAAACCTAGAGGATAAGAAAGTGTTCGTCTCCAAAAATGCAAAATTCCTGGAGCAACAGGTTTTGTTGGATGGACATAGTTCAAAATAACTGGTGAATTTTGAGCGGGCTTAAGATCAAACACCAGTACAATAAATTATGGAAGCAACATAACTTTCTTCAAATCGAATGCACACCTTCCAAGGAGATCTAAAAGGTTTTCACGCCTTCCAGAAAGTTATACTGGCCATTTTAGTGAAAATAAAGAGGCAAATAATGTTTGAAGACATATGAGAAAAGCCTTGTTGGACCAGAAATCTAGAAATGGCAAGAAGCCATGAACGCTGAGATGGACTCCATGCACTCAAACCAAGTTTAGAAGCTAGTGGATTTACCACCTGGGGCCAAGCCCATAGGTTGTAAGTGGATATTCAACACAAATTAGGTGTGGATGGGAACGTAGCCACGTATAAGGCAAGACTAGCAGCGGAGGGTAACACTTAGAGGCCGGGAATTAACTTTGAGGAATCATTCTCTCTTGTACAATGCCTAAGTCTATTTTAATTCTTCTTGTCATTGCTACATATGATGACTACGAAAGATGGATGTGAAGATCACATTCCTTAATGGAGACATTAAAGAGGAGATGTACATGGATCAACCAATGAGTTTCGTATCCAGTGGGAGCGTAGACAAGGTCTGCAAACTTAATAGATTTTTCTATGAACTTAAGCAAGCCTCTCAGAGTTGGAACCTATGATTTGATGAAGTCATAAACGGCTATGGATTTATCAAGAACACGTATGAACTGTGTGTATACATAAAGGCTTGCAGGAGCTTGGTGTAAATCTTAGCACTTTTTAACGATGACATTCTTCTAATCTGAAATGATAAAGAAGAGATGAACTCGAGCAAGAGGTGGTAATCCATATATTTTTACATTAAGGATTTGGGAGATGCAAACTTTGTCATAGGCATTAAAATCTTTTGGGTCTTCTTGAAGGATCTAAGAAACTATACAATACCATGTGAAATTGGGAACACTCACTTTAATAAAGTGTTCTGTAATTTGGGGGCAAGCATAAATTTAATGTCGTTATCCATATTTAAGAAGATGGGCTTAGAAATGGTGAGATCATCCTCCATCACATTACAACTTGCTGATAGGTCTATAAAGTACCCAAAAGGAATCATAGAAAATGTGCTTGTGAAAGCGGACAAGTTCATAGTTCCCGTGGACTGTGTTGTGTTGGACATGGAAGAAGATCACGAGATGCCATTGATTTTGGATAGACCATTCTTAGCCATCGCGAGAGCCCTCATTAACATGAGGAAAAGAAATTTGACTCTGAGAGTAAATAATGAGAAAGTAGGGTATTCCTTGTGTGATGCAAAGAAGTTTCAAGGGGATGTTAAAGATTGCAAGGCTGTGGATATAGTCCAAAACACCATCGATCAAAAGAAGTCCAAAAGTTTGCCGGCAAAGTCTCTTAAATCTTGCATAAGCCACACTATCCTTCCTTGCAAGTCTATTAATTTTGATAGTGTGAATTAATTGACAATTTTAAAGTTATACAAGATTTTATAGAACCAAAGACGGAGGTATCTCGTCAGGGAAGCATCAAAGAGGAACTAAAGCGGGATCACCTTAGTGCAAGTTTAGAAGTCGATCATGCCAAGACGGCTGCAACTGAAGGATGGCACCCTCGTGCAAAAGAGAAGGCATTAAGGAGTCTTCTTGGGCATGCCGAGCTTCATAAGAGTTTCAAGACTATTTTTTTTATAATTACACAACTTATGTGTCCAATGTTTAAAAAAGAAGCCCCTTTTAATCTTAATGAGTTGTGTATGCAGAAATTAAAGAATGAGTTCATCCACATGAACTCAAATGTTGAGGGAATTGATGCCAACATAGCAATCACGCTGAACACGATGGAACATTGAGGGTTTTAACTCCCACTGGACCCACCTTCTCAATAATACAGTGAAGGTTAGTGATTCATGGCTTTCCTATCTATCTTTTCAAGATTATTCTTCCTAAAGAATAAGTTTAGGGGGTGGATGGATGTCGTACCATGAATCCCCATTCTTACTTGGAATTTTTAGCACATTTTTTTATATAATTCTGTTAGTAATATGTGCCTAGGGATCATATTCATTTCTCTATTTCGATGATTATGGTATTGACTGATGCTAATGATGATAATGTTTTATTTCATAATGATTATTGATGAATTGAGCATGTTGTGAAAATAATGATATTTGTGCATACAATGAATGACTTGAATATCTTGAATCGTGATTAGCGTGTGAGATTTTGAGCCTATTGATTTTTTCTAGTGTGTTTAGTTGGATAAATGTTAGAATGTCTAGAACTTGCATTTGATTGCTCATGTTTAACAGAATAATGTGGATTTTGGAAGTGATTTTAGACCATCTTTGGTAGCCTTGTTATTCTTTCAATTTTGACCATTTACACAAAATAATCCTCGTAAGCCCCATGAGCCTTGAGCCTTTTCTTTGATAGTCAAGTTACACTAGTCGTTTATAAAAGTAATATAAGTAAGGTGGACTTGTCGAATAGGAAATAATATTGCATATTAAGAGGCCTTAGTGAATATGGAGGAATAAATAGAAAGATTGTGAAAAATGGTTATGAATGGGGAGATGAGTTACTTCCTCAAAAAAAAAATTAAATAAATAAATTCAAACAAGAAAAGTTGTTGAGAATCGGAAGTGACTCCCCATAACTAATAAAACCATTGGATAAAATTCAAAGTTGATTGAATATTGGAAATGAGTTGATGAAGGAGGGAGAAAACTAGACAAGAATCTAGCTGTACTTGTTGGCCATAAGTTGAATGTGAAAGGTCGTACAGACCAACAAATTCGACGAGTCCAATAGTTGATTAAGTCACTTAGCCATACATTCTTACCTTGACCAAAAGCCTACATTATAACTGAATTTAAAGTCTTTTGTGATCCTTAATCCATTTATTACATGTAAAAGTGAGATGCAATCATAGGCAAGCATATTGTTAATTCTACATTTATTTTAACTTTGAGTGTCGTTAATATTTCTCTATATACTTGAATGAGAGAGATACACAAACCTAGTGAGGATCAATAATTAAAGATGTTAAATAAGTACTAGTTGCATGGCATGAATTTGTTTATTTGCAATATGGTTGATTTTGATATAATCATAATGATTTTTGTGTTTGAAGTATCATATACTGTCAAAACACCCCTTCATTCTGAGATAAAGATTCATTATCATTATTCGAGGACGAACAATAGGTTAAGTTTGGGGGGTTGATAAACATAGGATTTACGTGCAATTTGGTGTTATTATATATAGTTTTTTACACAATTGCAATGACCTAAGTGACGAGTTCATCATGATTTTGTTATATTTTGTTATGTCATGTGTTTGTGAAGTTTTGACAGAAAAACAAATAATTAAAGATGTATAGACCACATCTCAAGTCATACAGACCATGCTTATCCTAATGATATGATCTTAACCATCATGATTTGGTGTGATTTGGGCATTTCTTCTCGATTTATTATGATTTGGGCATATCTTCTCATTCTAAATAGAGATACAACGGCTATCAAAACCCTAGTAATTGTCTATAAAAGAAAGAACTGCATCAGATTATAGGGGACATCAGACAATACAATATACAACATATTTTATAGTTAGAAACAAACATACAAAGGAGGATCAACCAACCAAATCATTAGAGAGAGAGAGAGAGAGAGAGAGAGAGAGAGAGAGAGAAATGAAGATCGTTTGGCTTCAAATAGTTTTCTTTTCTTTTGTTTTTTTATGTTAGCAATGATTATTAATATGTTTCTCATGGATTATGTATTGAATATGTGTGGCTAAACATCTAGTAGGACTTGCATTTGTATAAATTCATCTGTTTTTCTTTAAAAATATTATTTTCCCTTCCTATATTTGTTTATGATTTCTTGTTTTGAATGTCGTATGAAATTATGTGACGACTAACTGAATATGTGTAGTTAATCTATTATTGCCCAAGAGGGATTAATTGGTTAATGAATTAGGAATGCATAACATAAACTTGCTAGATTAAGAGATAGATAACTATTATGATGATAATAGATCCTAGGCACAATTGGGAGTTAAATAATATCTTGAGAATAATCAGTGTTATTTAATCTACATTTAGATCTAACTCGAAAGAGATTATCTAGATATATAAGTGATTCTCCTACAAATATATGAATTTAATATGGTTTGATGCATTAAAGGAATTCGTATGGACCGTATGAATGCATGTCCCTAGAATCCATACAATCTCTGAATATCCTTAGTTGTTTGAATCTGATTTGATAGCTATTTCTACTTCTTTATTTTTTTTATTTTATTTTACAAAACTAATCTCAAATATTTGATTCTTTAGATAAAGGATAGTATCATAAGTGAATAATTAGTTGAATTTACTATATACAACCTCTGTGGATACGATACCTGTCTCACCATATTTTTACTATAAATTGCCTAGTACACTTGCGAGTCATATTTTAAGTGAAATAAAATAGCAAACAGTGCAATAGCACATGTCAAAGAGCCAAGATCTCTTCAACGGTCCAAACACATACTTAGACGTTATCACTTGATTTGGGAATTCATTGATTGAGGGGATCTGAAGATGGAACTATTAGCCTCAACAAAAAACATAACAGACCCAGTAACCAAAGTATTACCTCGAAGTGTTTTTGATAATCATTGCATCTAGATGGGTCTTAAGCATATGGGTAATTGGTTTAGGGCAAGTGGGAGATGTAGGAATATGTAACATGGCATCGAACTTTAGATTGGTCTAAAAAGATATATTCCAAGTACATTATATATAAATATAAATAAAAGTTTAAGGCATTTCTTCTTTATCATATTTATTTGTGCTTACATTTTATATGATATTGAAATCTCCTGATCTCAATAACTAGGAGACTTGGTTACACATGATGGTTAGTTAGAATCAAAGATATTTTGGAAATTATAGAGCCACTAAAGATAAGTTACAATCTTGTACATGCTATCCAACATAAAAAAGGCACGTTTTATGTTACAAAAATACCAATATAACAAAGACACGTATTATATTGTACAAATGAAATCTCATCAAGTATAAAAGAGGATGAATTGCATTGATCAAACTAACTAGACAAACAAAAGAAAAGAACTTATCAACAAAATTTGAATTTTAAAAGCTCTCAACACACACTTAATCAACCTTACAAAAATAACTCACATCTAAGTATCAAAATTTATGTTCAAATATGTTGGAATATTTAGGTCATAGATCATATGAAATAAACAACAGAAGTAATAATTAAAATTATTTCTACGATCGATGCCTAATCTTGTATGTCTACGTATACGTAATATAAAATAGATTTTAGCAATATAGCAATCACGATTCCATGTTCTTAGCGAGAATCCTAAGATGATCAAATTATACGTTGTCAAGGACGTTTGAGACCCCCTCTCTAAATTAATCCACGGCCATCTTTGATGCGTAGACATACGATGTAACTTGATTCCCATATATCTTGTTTAGAATAAGATGATTAAGCTAGAACTAAAATATAATTTGGAATACCAACACATGAGAGGAGAAAGAAGAGAGCACACAAGAGGAAGGAGATTGAAATTCCTTGAGGTCGTGTAAGTTTGCATGTAGGCCGAAATCCCTTAGGGGATCAATTTATATTGATCCTCTTAAGTTTCCTTATGGGCCTATGCTTCCTTATCTCCATATGTTGGGCATATCTCCAACACTAGGCCTTTTAAGTGTCTTCTTAGACCTTAATTAATTTATAAGCCTAAAAGACTACTCTCAATTAATTATTTAATTCTGTGGCATTATTCGAACCAAATTAATTATTTGTCCAATAAAAACCCAATAATTAATTCTTTCCATGGTCATTTAATTACTAAGGCTTGATAATTAATTTGTCCAACAAATATTATTAGCCAAATAATTAATTATTTATCTCCGTTCCAACGCAACATAATCTAGTTAAGTGTGTGACCCTTAGGTTCATCAATTCACCTAGTTTAAGAGTAAACAATACAATTGCAAGATTAATTAATCCAATTAAGTAATCATCTTTGGATTTTCCCAATCCCTAAGTACTCATGACATCTATTTGTTCATGTCCAGCAAACACTATTGGAGAAACTTATAGGCAAAAGATGAATTCGATGTGCTCTTCGCTCGGTTCTCTGATTAATATCTAGCGTTTGGTCATTTAATACGAACTCATGATTGACATTAGTAACTATAATGATCCTAAAAAACTCTTTCGATTTATTGGCCCATAACGAGATCTCATATTTTATATTCTGGTGAGTGCTTTGTGCAGAGTCTTCTTTTGGATACGATGAGTGGAGGAAATTTAGAGAAACAATCCCAAAAAATTACTCTATGGGCTAGCGAATTATATCTTATTACTAACACTAAATAAATATAGTTCTACCGTAACCAATTGGACCCCCGTTTGGCCTCTCAAAAGAGGTTTAAGAAATCATTCAAATGTACGACTTGCCTCATAGAGGACCACATGTATGCATACAATCTAATGACTAACTAAAGCACCTACAAAATTCAAAATATCAATTTTCCCGTTGCTACTATGACTACAAATGGTTTGAGTTATGACGTATGATTAATACAATGTGATCTATTAGGACGAACATCGCATCCACTAGTTTACGTGGAGTCTTAGCACTAGTGTCCATGAAACGGGCTATTCACTCCCCCATTAATATACAATTCAGTGCAAGACTATTCGATCCTACGATACCCCTTCTTCTAGTTTTTTTTTTTGGACTTTATTTAATTATTTTTGCAATATTACTTTATTAGCCAGTTAGGATAATTACCTCATCATGTTTAATATTTTTATATATAATGTAGAAGGAATGTAGGAAAATAATAACCAAATAGTCTCATGCAAATTGCAGTATGAATTTAGAAACCAATAGGCAAAGTGGATGATTCAATAATCCGACGTTCAAAAAAGAAAAGAAAAGGTTAACCAAAATCGAAATGAAAATTTTCAGTTTTAACTGAACCAAACCGGCCTAGTGCGATTCGATTTTTAATTCTCAATTTCGGTCAACCGAAATATTGGTTTACCACAAACATGATTCGATTCAATCAATTGTAACCAAACAAACACTCCTATTAATTCATGTATCTAAGAAATCAATAAAAAAGTGAAGTTTAGTCCGGTAACTGGAGTTCTACCTATAGAATAGATCATGAAAGAGACGATCACAATGGTACTCGAATCCATTTACAATCCTAAGTTTCCAAAGACATTGCTCTTTCACTTGAGTCAAGACTGCCACTCGGTCCTAAGGCCGTGAAGTGGTAGAACCTGGTTTACCGATCATACTCAAACATATGAAAGGTTGACTATTTTCCAATCTCACTTTTTCCTTCCTCTCTTCGATGCATCCATGTCGCTGCTATGGTCACATCGTATACCTACCTAAATAGAGACGATGCACGGTGAGGGGGATAGCTGATAGCTGATAGGGGGTTGGTCTGACAAAGCAAGCTTTTTCTTTCTTTCTTTTATTTCTTCTTCTTCTTCTTCTTCTTCTTTCTTTTTCAAATCATTTCAAATATTATTACTCCTTTGTTTCTAATCAATTTTTATGTGAAATAGATCCAATAAATTTTCCTTTTATGAATTTTAGTTTGATATCTACGTTGCATGTATAAAAATAAAATATAAAAAATACATATTTCAGTTATAATATTTTTAAGTTATAATATTTAAATTGTACTTTAAAGTATAATATTTGAGTTGGATTTTAATAAATGATGAATTGGATTATTGGTGGTCTTATATTTCTAAATATAATAATTAAATTACCATTTTAATAGAAAATAAAAGTAGTTGAATTTTTGATGAAAAAAAGAACTATCTTTTTAGAAAGATAATTGAATTCTTTTTTAATATTATGTAAACTAAATATTTTGATGAGTTGTGTGTTGGTTTGAGTATTTGTAATTGATAATTCAAATATTTTTTATGTTTTTGACATTCAAACAAATATTAATCAATTTTATTATAAAATACAAATATTGAATTATTTTTAGAAGTCTGACATGTTTAAAAATAAAAATTGAATTATGTACATTAATTAATTTATATAATATCGTTTTCTTTTAATTAATAATATATATTACAATTGATGTGGCACGCTAAAAATACTAGTATTAACAAGCCTCTCTAGTAAAATAATATTTATACATATAAATCAAATCAATATAAAATATTAATATTATTTATTCAAATTCAATATTTATATCAAAATGAAAATAAATAATTAAATTCATAAAAAAATATATTTTATCCATAAAAAGTTATATGAATCATATTTTAAATATAATTTTTTATTTTAAAATATATAATATTGGCGTCAAATTAAATATTACGAAAAGATAATTAATTTGATATATTCAATATAAAAAATAAAGTTAAAATAAAAAAATAAGTTTTAAATTTTAATAAAAAATAAAAAATAGAAAAAAGAGAAAAATATGTGTGAGAAAAGGAGAAAAATAAACAATTTATTACTACACATAAATGGGACTGAGGAAACATGGCCAAGTATCCTTCTTTTTGTATGGAGGAAGACTTTTATGAAAAATATATTTGAAATATGTGGAGATGCGTGAACCAATTTATGTATTAGTCGTGCGGAATGGGCGTCTGGAATCTTCAATCCTCACCCCCCTCTTTACTACTATTAAAATTTGGTCCACCTACCTCATGCTAACCCCTGCCCCCGCCCCCCTAAATATCACACCTATCTCTCTCACACACTCCCCTGCGTGTGTCTGTGTGTGTGGCTGCTGCTGTCTCTGTTTATTCCATCAGCAATGTCCAAGTCCAAGTCCAAGTCCAAGTGCTTCAGCTTCACAGCATCAAGAACCTGGTGCCTAAGATCCACTTTCACTAATTCGGGCCTCCGACCAACCTCCACCGACCTCGGCGACGGCACTGTCATACACTGCTGGGTGCCCAAGACCCGGAAACCGACCCGACCCAACGTCGTCCTCATCCACGGGTTTGGGGCCAACGCCCTCTGGCAATTCTCCAATACCGTCCCCTTCCTCGCCCCCCATTTCAACGTCTACGTCCCGGACCTAGTGTTTTTCGGAAACTCGGTCACGACCCGGACGGAGCGGACCGAGTCCTTCCAGGCCCAGTGCGTGATGCGGGTCATGGAGGCCAACTCGGTTGCTAAAATGGCGGTGGTGGGCCTGAGCTACGGCGGTTTCGTGGCCTACAGTATGGCGGCGCAGTTCGAAGAGTGCGTGGAGAGGGTCGTGATATGCTGTGCCGGGGTGTGCTTAGAGGAGAAAGACATGAAGGAGGGGCTGTTCCCGGTGGGGGATGTGGAGGAGGCCGCGGCCATTCTGCTGCCGCAGACGACGGGGAAGTTGAGGGAGCTGGTGGGCTACACATTCGTGAAGCCGCCAAGGGGGCTGCCCTCTTGTTTGCTGGAGGATTTCATCGATGTAAGTCTCATCTCAACTTCTAATTAATTACTGGAAACCGTTAATATTGTCTCAACACTGAATCCTGATTCTAATACCTCCATTAAAACCCAATCTATCTATTTTAGGCAATCTATATAAATGATCTATTTTCTTTCCAAATCACTTTTCGTTTTTCCAGAACATATAATATCCAATTAAAGTTTTTATTTTTTTTTGGCACTTTTACTTAATTTTAAAAAATTTATAACTTTTTTATGTCAACTTTATTTTTATGAAAAATTAATTATTTTTTATAATTTTTAATTTGATATCTGCATATATAAATATGAAATTAATTTTTAAATATAAAATATTTTTGTGTAAATTAATTGTGATATATTAAATATTTAATATATTTTTATATAATTGTATATTTTATTTGAAAATATTATATTACTATTTTTTATAATAATTGATTATATTATTATTTTATAAATTGTACAACGCACGCAGACTAAAACTATAATATCATATCAAACTATGAAATTTTCTATTATATGTTGCTGTAAACACATATAAAAAAATCATAATATATTTAAACTTTAAACTATGCAATGGTTTTATTATTATTATCATTATAATTATTATTATCATCTTCGTCATTGTTATTGTAGTTGTCATTATCACTGCCACCATCACTATATGTACTATAGGTAATATGGTGAAAGAAAGCTTAGATTATTAAATAGAAAAAAAGGCTTATAATGGTAAATAAAATAAAATAATCTTTTAGTATTAGTAATAAAATATATAAAATTATATTTCTATGGTTTTTCTATTTTTTTATCTATAACTAAAATATTTATTCTGTAAATATAGGGGAATTAAAAGCTTAAATTGCTATTTAAATAAAATAGAGATTTTGTTTAGTAAAATGAGATAATTCCTCATATCAGTATTCCATACAAAAGAATATAATTTTACAATTTAGACCAACAACCACTACTACTACAAAAAAGAAAGGGGATGATTTGGAAGAAAATTGAACAATAGTGAAATTATTTTTCATCCTTTTATCTCCACAATTCATTGACATATGTCTTCTATTTTCTTTCAATTATTTTTATTTTTTACTAAAGATCATCGAAAACTTCTTGATAAGTGTTATGCAAAGGCGGATTCCCTTGGTCTCTATGAGACAACTCGTTGTAAAGTTTTGTGCACCACCTTCTGAAAAAGTTCCCTCACTTTGTTCAGCAAATAATATATGTTTCTTACAAGATGATCACAAAAATATCTTACAAGAATGGCCCAACAAAATCTGAAGTATGGTCGATGAATAATCGAATGTAGTAGACCGAGGTGAAAAATATATATGAATAGCGGTCTCATAATTTGAGAAACAATGAAAAGATGAAGATGAGATTGTAATCAAAACTCTAACAACCAATGCAAGTTGCAACATCAACATGCCATTTCCAACTTCAGAAGGAATTTAAGAATAAAGAGATGATGACTCAAGATGATAACAATTGGGAATCATGGATATAATGTCTATGTTAGATATTGTCTCCATAGAAGAGATTATCTGTGAGACACTAGCTTTGCTGTTCACACAAATCACAATTTAAATGTACCTAGCTATTACTACCATCTACCCTCACTAAATAATCAAATTCATTAGTAGTTACATTCTTTCCACCCATTTATGACCTCTCTTTATTTTGTATTATATTGATGATATCATCCATACTTAGTCCTTTAACCATCATCTTACATGCACAAATTGCACACCTAGACATACAATCTACAAACCCTAGGGGCTAATGAAGTACCAGTGCTGTGAATTTCGAGTGAGATTCTTCAATGTATTTTCAATTGTCTCAATAAGAGTTATATAGCTCAAGATATTACAAAATTACTAAATTTTGTCGAGTCTAAGTTGGGCTGCCGGGAAGGAAATCCGCACCTCAGGTCGCGGGAGGCTGAGGACAATAGAGACTGCCCACAGTTGCACAAGGCTAGATGTTGGCGCTAGGCACTCGTCTGTACGATGTTAGGAGCTTGATTATGTGTCCTATTTTCTTGACTTCAGGAAACTGTCTTCGTTCAAAGTTGGATTTGGAATTGAGGGCTCGATAAGTGCAGATGTAAAAAAGGAACTAAAAAATATCCATAAGTGCATTAAATCATGAAAAATGAGTTTGAAAGCCAAGTTTTAGATTCATCACAAAATAATTATAGTTGCTCAATCCCGAAGTGACAAGCTTCTGATTCTCAAAGGAAAATTGATAATGATAGTGGAAGATTGTCTGCTTGTTTCCTATCAAGCCTAACCAACTTACTTAAACCCCCTAACATCCCTCAAAATAGTCAAGAATTTTCTATTTACTGCTCAATTTGACACTTTTCACAAAACCTGTCAACCAATGTAAACAAACTTGCACACATTACGAATATAGGAAATTAAACTACTGGGAATTCCAATTACGAAGATGAAAAATGCAATTACGTAGAGGGACGGGTTCGATACACAATGTGATTTGTTTAGAGCATATGCATGATCCAGTGATGGGCAGGAGATGTGCTATCAATATGTTGAAGAGAAGAAAGAGTTGCTTCGTGCTGTTGCAAAAGATCGAAATATTTCAGACCTTCCTAAGATCTCTCAGGTATGCGTGCGTGATTTCTTATTGTTGATCACCATTAAAGTCATAGTTCTTAATGCAATGGGTTTGGGGTTGCAGCCAACTTTGATAGTGTGGGGAGATCAAGATCGGATATTTCCAATGGAGCTTGCTTACAGATTGAAAAGGTGGGTCTTAGGACAAAAGTTGGTATACATTTATTAAGTGATTTGGTGTGACTACGCACACATATAAGTATGGGATTTTTGTGTGCAGGTATTTAGGTGATAATGGTGAACTGGTAGTGATCAAGAACACAGGACACGGCTTCGTTCATGAGAAACCTAAGCAGTTCCACAAGCACTTGAAAACCTTCCTTACCAACACCCAAATCTATTCTAAAATTCCCATCACTAATCATCAAAACCACAATTAATGTTTTATTATCTCTCTCTCTCTCTCTCTCTCTCTCTCTCCATCTTTTTGTTCCTCTTACATAAGTCCTGATGGACATCAATCATGTTCAACACTCACCTTGTGATGACCAAGTCTTGAAATTCTTGAATCAAGGTTAAAATGTGTAATGTATCTTCCGAATGAAATATTGTTTAGTGCTTTTTTTTTTTTTTTTTTTTTTTTTTTTTTTTTTTTCTATTTTTCTAAATGTCTATCAATTTATAAAAAAACTAATTCTTAACTTAAATAGCAAGTCAAAACAATTCTCGCCCACAATCACCTACTAAAAATGGTTAACACTAAATAAAATTAACTTATTTTAAGTATGACTTATAATTTATGAGTTTCGATATATAAATATATATATATATATATATTTATTTATTACTTATAGTTTTCTTTATTTTTAATCAATGAATTATTAATCTTTTTATTAGATTATTTGATTTTGGATTGGGTGCAGTTATGAACTTCAAGGATCACACGTTTAACTAGATTATATTGCGTTGTAATGAATTTATATAGTTAATTAATCATTGCTAAAATTAATTATAAGGCTAAATAATATTTTTATACAAATTAATTATTTGAGCTAAGTAATTAAATGATTATAGAGAGAATTAGTTATTGGGCTAATTTTATTTGTTGGAAAAAAATTAATTAGGATTGAATAATGTTAAAAAATCAAATAATTAATTAGGAGTTCTCACTTAAAGGTCTGGTTTTGGAGGTAGGCCGATCACATGAAGATAAGAAAGCATAGGCACATAACGAAACTTAAGAGGATCAATATAAATTGATCCCCACAGGTGATCAGTCACATACTCATACACATATAGAAGGGTTCAAACTCCTTCATCTTGTGAGCTCTCTTTTCTCTCATCTAAAGTGTTGAGAATTCTTAATTATACTTTTAGTTCTATATTGTTCGTCTTGTTCTAAAAAAAATATAAAAAAATCAAACTACATTATGTCTGTTAGAATATGTGCCTTGACAGCCAACTGTTGGGTTAGCCTTAAAGATATATTTCAAGAACAATCTTTATGAATATATATATAAGTTTAAGGCATTTCTTTTCTATCATATTCATTTATGTTTATATGTTATATGATGTTAAAATCTCATGATCTCGGTAACTATGAGACTTGATAAAACATGAGTTGGTGGTCATGGAATAAGTCTCAATGTTTGAGATCATAAATACTCCACCAGAAGATATATCGTGGGATTCAGATAGGCTTGTACTAAGTGGTACGTCATTCGGGTAGTAGATATCCCATTCCATGAAAATTGGTGCTAAGACACCATGTAGGCTAATGGATGTGATGTTCATTCCCGAACAATCACATTGACCTTATCCAGCATCAGAACTCAAACTATTTGGTAGCCGTAGTGGCAACAAGAGAATTGAAGTTTTTATTTCTATAGGTGTTTTACTCAGTCCTTAAATTGTACATATGTATGTGATCGTACATGACAGAAGTTGTATATTTGACTAGTTCCTTTAACCTCTCTTGAGAGGCTAAACGGGAGCCCGTTGGTTCCGGTAGAATTATATTTAAGATCAGTATAGTTGCAAGACATAATTTACTGGCCTGCAGAATTGTCTATTGGGATTGTTTCTCTATATTTCCTACACTCATCATAACCAATGAACACCTTGGATAAGGTATAAGCTAAAACATAAGGATAGGATCTCGTTATGAGCCGACAGCTAAACATAGTATATGGGGATCATTACAGTTATGAATGTCAATTATGGCTCTGTATTAAAATAATTATTCAATTTAAATTAGGATTTGGCTACGCTACAACTTGTCACTTATATCAACTCACTCTAGACTCCTCTTAGAGAAACTATGTCATGAATTCCTATTGTAAGGGGCGGTAGCATAATCCCCGAAAGGAAAGATAATATTGGAAAAGGGAATCTAGTAATAAAGGCAAGGCAAAAGGGCAAGCAGGTCTTTCCCTAACCCTAACGAGGACAAAACTAGCTATCTTATCTAAGGTGCATTTCTGTCCATAGAAGATTCTATTCTAACAAACAAAGAGAGACCCAAGCAGCTTTTTAATCTTAACAACACGGGATTCATTCGTGAAAGTAGTTTTGGCATATGCCTCTTTCTTCGATCAAAGATTGGATTCAATAGTTGTGGATTCTGTGCATCCTTACATTCAATTTAGAATGAATGAAGTATGTGAGTCTTTATTTAGAATCAATATTAGAGCGAGCTCTATCACTCCAATAAAAAGACAAGCCATAAAGGCTTCCTATTGAGTCGGATTTCGCTAATATGGGCATTGGGGGATCTTTTTCATACTATATGAGTTAGACATTTTAGTATTTGATTGTAGGCATCTTTCTTGTAGTCTCCTACTCGTACATTAAGAAAGACATTGTCCTTGAAAGAGAGTATTTGAAAATAACAGTCAAGGAATCAGTCCCAACAACATCTACATTAACAAAGGATACTGTAACAAGTAAAGTGCTTACTCCACAAGTTGCTCCTTCTTTCATAACCGAGTCTGGCTATCTTCCTGAGACTGGTATCCTTACTTAGGGTATTACCCAAGTAGTGACTACTCTCACTGCACTTACATCAAACCTCTCATGTCTACTCTCCTCCGCCCGCTCCTATGGGACTGATCAGTCAGTTCAAATGGTCATTAGGAGAAGAACGATGAGGTTATGTTTTCCTTGGAGTATAGGATTCCAAAACCTTTTTGCATATTCTTTCTCAGTAGCTAGTTCTCCTCTATTTTTGAATGTGGAACTTAAGCTGAGTTCCCCAGAGCGCCTGCTAATATGGAAAGAGAATGGGCATGTCCAACATTAGAAAGAGAGTGACCCACCCTAACAATTTCAAGCGAGACTCCCTAACAATACATGGAAAGTGAAGTATGTCATGTTTACGCTTTGGCGATAAGCTTTGGATCCGGATATCTTGCATATTAGAAAGAAGCTTCCGGCATCAACCTGAATGGGATTCACTAAAGAAACCTTTTCTTCCCGGGAAACATTAATTTATAGCAAAATAAAAAGAGATCAAAACTGGTGACGATGAATCATATCTCGAAAAAAATTTCATAACCCCGTTCCCGAAATTTATATGGGAAACTTGTTTCATACTTTCTAGTGAAAGGCCTGCCCGTATGCTCCATTTTAAGCAGCTTCATCCCGCCCCCCTCCATTCTACTATTATGATCAGGTGCTCTTACGAGATCCTATGTTTCCTTGGCCATGTAAAACATGTATGAGCGTGCTGTCTTTACACCCCTTGCCGAAGTTGATTCAGGGCTTCAAAATCCAATCGAGTATCCTTATTTTAGTTCCTCTCATGGCACTAATTTCTCCAAAAGAGGATAGCATGGAGATCTTCTTCCCCCTTCCTAAGGAGCCGACAGTGCTATTACACCATCGGGAGACTTCGAGTAAACTGGTGTGCATATAGGATACACCAGTGCTCAAGCCCTTAGTCAAGATCTCTTTCTCCACTTTGGAGTCGTTGCTCCGGACGTTGGCCTCCCGGTGTGAACCTAGCTGGTTTTGTAGTTTGAGATATCTGCCGATCCCGAGGAGTCCATCTCCGTCATTGCATATAGCAATATTGAAAGTCAAGAAGAAAAGGCATAGCTAGAAGAATTGTGTGAAATAAGTGAATTTATCTAGTTGAGGCATGATGGATGGATTTCTCTTACAACTCTGCTTCCCTAAAGAGAATATAAAGGGGGGACTTGTTCTCCCAATGAAGGCAAATTGACTTAGCCTTGGTCCAACCAAGAAAGAATAAGGGAGTCGAAGGGCATAACATTTTTTTCTTCTCTTAAGAGATTTCGAGTCTGATGATCAAAACAGAAAATGAAAAAAAAATGCTAAGGCGAATCATTTTGAATAATTCCCCACTTCTCTTCTGTTGCAAAGGGATGAGTCAGCACCAGCCTTTTGGGGCAATGGTTGATGAGGATCTTCCATCACGAAATGATGTGATAGAAGAAATGAGATTTTGCCTGGTTCTCTAGGTTCTACCACTTACTAAAGAAGGGCAAATCATAGTCAAAAGATGAGTTTGATCCTAGCTCAGAAGGAAGGCTAGCTATATGCAATGATTTGAACACATCCAGCAGCTACGGAGCCGCCATAAAGAGCGGGAAAGAAAAGAGCAACAAAGCTAATCCCAATAGCGGATAAGAGCTCTGGAACTGAAAAAACAAGCATGTTGAAGAAAGGGAGGAGTTGACCAATTCACTAGGAAGAATGGAAGGCAGGAATGAGTCAATTTGATTGGGTATAGGCTGGTTGGAATGGATAGCTTAGTTGGAATTGTTGCTCGGATTCTATTTGTTTTTATAGTGTGAGTGAACTAAGATAGGCCACTTTCTTAAGGATGTTCACTCATACATATTGCAATAGAGTTGCTTGTACTTGAATTTTCTTTGTCAAGATTGCCTTCATATTCTGTGTACGGCAACTTGTGTAACCTATGCAAAGCAAGAGGGTACAAGATCGAGAGAATACATTGGATGGATGCCCAGGTATTGAGAAAGAAGGACAATTTTAGAGGCGAAAAGCCATGGGGAGATACCATCTGTGATCCATGGATCTCCAATCGGGAAACTGCATCCAAGCTCTGTGGCTAGTCTACACTCTTTGGACTTTCAAACTTAGCGAACTGAAACATCTAAGTAGCTAAAGGAAGGGAAATCAATCGAGACCCCATTACTAGCGGTGAGCGAGAGCGGATTGGGGTTTTGAAGAAAAAGAAAGACGTCTAGGACGCCGCAACAAAGTGTTCACTTCTTTTTTGCCAGGTTTCATTCAGTTTGTTGTGGATTAGATGATGGAAAAACCAGCAAGCTACGTCTTTCAAGTGGACCTTCTTATTTTATTATGGAAAGGAAAAAGGGATTTTTTTTCTTTATTTTAAATGTTGAGGTTGAGCTAGGGGTGGGGAGCTTGAAGAGCGAAACGATCCGAGCTATCCTATTCATTTTTTAGCAGCAAGCTATGGTCTAGCAACCTCCTAACCTAGCGGAAACTCCAAAACTAGGATTCCAAACCTTTCTCTAATAAGAAGGGCAGTGAACTGTAATTGTGAAAAGATTGGAAGATTTGGCCAAAGAGGGTGATAGCCCTGTAGATTCATTCCCATGGTTCGATCATTCCTAATAAAACACGGCATGTTCAAATTATGATTGCTTTTACACGAGAAAGGAGGACCACCCTCTAAGCCTAAGTATTTCTCAATGACCGATAACTTACAAGTACTGTGAGGGAAAGGTGAAAAGAACCTTATTTAGGGAGTGCAATAGAGAACCTGAGATCTGATGCGAACAATCAGTCGAAGGAGCGGAGCTTAAAGCCTTTACTTTCGATTCTCTTAGTCAAGCGCACTCACTCTAATGGTGTACCTTTTGCATGATAGGTCAGCGAGGAAATGGGAACAACGGCTTAAGCTTAAACCAATAGGTGTAGGCGCTTTCTAGAGGTTTCCATCTTCTAGTTTTCCTATTTGACCCAAAACCGATCGATCTAGCCATGAGAAGATTGAAGAGAGCTCTAACAAAACTTAGAGGACCGAACCCACGTATGTGGCAAAATATGGGGATGACATGTGGTTAGGGGTGAAAGGCCAATAAAGATCGAATATAGCTGGTTTTTCGCAAACTCTATTTTAGTAGATCTTATGATGTCGATAGCCCAAGGTAGAGCACTCAATGGGCTAGGGTAGCCCCATTTCGCCTTACCAACCTCAAGAAAACTTCGAATATAGGCCTAGATCATTTGTACAGATAAACTTTTTGGGTGCTAAGATCCAAAGTCAAGAGGGAAACAACCCAGATCGTACGCAAAGGTCCTTGAGCAATCACTTAGTGGAAAAGGAAGTGATCGAGAGATGACAACCAGGACGTGGGCTTGGAAGTAGCCATCCTTTGAAGAAAGCGTAATAGCTCACTGGTCTAGCTCCATGGCACCGAAAATGTATCAATGCTCAAGTGATTCACCGAAGCGACGAGACCTTGGAAGCTACTTTTTCAAGTGTCAGTAGAGGAACGTTCTGTCAATCGCAGAAGCTTTTCGGTGACAAGACCTAGATATATCAAAAGTGGGAATGCTGACATGAGTAATGAGAAATCCCATGAAAAACATGACCGCATGCTAGCGGAAGGTTTTCTACGTTCAGTCAATCTACACCGAGTAATTCGGTCCCTAAGGAACCCCCGAAAGGGTTGCCGTCTGATGGAAGGAACTGTATCTACACAATAACTACAGATGAAAGGTTCGCATGTCGAATTCATCTTTTGCTTATGAGTCTCTCTAGTTGTGTTTGTTAGACATGAACGAATGGATGTGTTAAGTACCTAAGTCAGGAAATCCAAAGGTGATTAATTAATAGGATTAAGTAATCTTGCAATTCAATTGCTTGCTCTTGGACTAGGTGAAGTGATGAACCTAAGTGGTCATATGCTTAACCAAATTCTGTTGTGTTGGAATGAAGAAAAATAATTAATTAATCTTTGATGTATTAATTATTAGGCTAAATAATATTTGTTCGACAAATTAATTATTTAAGCCACAGTAATTAAATAATCATGAAGAGAATTAATTGTTGAACTAATTTTATTTATTGGACAAATAATTAAATAGGCTAATGTATGTTAGAGAATTAAACAAATAATTAGAAATCGTCTTTTGGGCTTAGGATTAATTCAAGGTATTAATTAAAGTCCAAGAAGACACTTAAATGCCTAGTTATGGAAATAGGCCCAACACAAGGAGATAATGACTCCTTAGCCTATTAGAAGACCAAAGGGGGTCAATATGAATAGAACCCTAAGGCCAAATTTGGCCATCACTATTCATGACACACTTAGGAGTAGAGCCGTCAAGACGGGCTAGCGGGAGGGGGGGAGGTGGGCCAAAACCCACCAAGCTCACCAATTAACGGGGCGGGGCGGGCCAAAAAAAGGGGGGCTACTAAAACTCCAACCTAGCTCAACCCACCAATGGGTTACGGGTTTGGCGGGCCAACCCACGAGCCGTCGGAATTGGATACTTATGCAAGATTTGATTATGCCTACAATTTTAACATAATCATATTTAATTGTGATAATTCCATCTATGCAATTTATATGGTTGGAGCATCATAAGCCAAGTCTAGAAAATTGATGAATTGTTTGATTTTCTTATGTTATGATTTAATTTTTTTGATTAATTTTTTGGGCTTGCGAGCCTCTCAATTACGGCAATTGAACCTTGTATTTCATTTTGAGTGCTAGAATAGGTGTGAGGTTTATTCTTTTGTTATTGTATGGAGGACTTTACAAGAAGAGGGTGAACTGGATGACCTATTTGAAGTGGGCTCTTGACTCGAAGAGGATTAAAGACCCATATATGTTTGGGTAGGCTCAAATGTAGAGATATTAAATGAGCTAGCCCTGTCGGTTTAGGGATAGCCCTAACGGATTTTGGGGTTAATTGGGCCTCGGTTTAATCGGGTCATTTTAAAGGGGCTTGTATTATGGTGAACCTAACCCTAAACCTACCGGTTTTCAGGCTAACCGGACCACTATCGGGCTATAAGTCGAAATGGTCAAATTATATATTTAAATTTAAAATTTTAATTAAATGCATATTATACTCCATTTAAAATACAATTTTAGATAACATTAAAAAGTTATATATTTTATAACCTTTATATCACTATACAAAATTTAAAGATTCAAACATTTAAGTGATATACACTATTTCACGCTCTCAATTCTAACTTTAAGAGCATTCACGTCATAAAATTTGAAATCATGTTACATTTAAGTTCTAAATTTAAATGACGGTATTTAGAATTTTCTAGTAACTAAACATATATTTTAATATCTTCTACTAAAAATCAAATATGGTATATAAAAAATAATTCAAAATGGTGTATATTATTAATTCGATATTAAGAAATAGACAAATAAGAAGAAGAGTTCGGGGGACTAGCCCTATAGGGCTTTAGGCTAATCGGGCTCGAGCTAAACGAGCTGATTTTAAACAGGTCAATAAAACCAAGCCCTAATCCTATAATTTTTTGGGCTAAACGGGCCGGCCCATCAGGCCATGGCCCTTTTAACATCCCTACTCAAATGTAATAGATATGAACTATGTGTCTAAATTAAAACTAGTAACAAATTAAATCTGGATTCAATTCACAAGGGCTTGTGAATTAGATCCCATAGGAAATGGCTCATGGTCACCCCAAGTCTAGTAGCATGCTAGAAAATGTATAGTTATTAATGTTAAGTGTGAGTCCATATATAGTAATCAAGCCCCAAACATTAATCAAAGAACCGAGCGAAGGGACTGTGTGTGCATGGTAACTACAGATAGAAGGTTTGCATCCTGAATTCATCTTTTGCCTATGAGTCTCTCTAGTAGTATCTATTGGACATGAGTGAATGGATGGGAAAATCCAAATATGATTATTTAATTGAATCGATTAAACTTGTAATTGAATTACTTGCTCGTGGACTGGGTGAAGTGATAAACCTAAGGATCACATGTCTAACCAGATTATGGTGCATTGGAACAGAGATAAATAATTAATTTATCACGGATGGATTAATTATTTGGCTAATAATATTTGTTGGACAAATTAATTATTGAGCCTAATTAATCAAATGATCTTTGAGAGAATTAATTATTGGGCTAATTTTATTTGTCGGACAGATAATTAATTAGGCCCGAATAATGCTAGAGTGTTAAATAATTAATTAGGAGTAATATTTTGGGCTCATGAATTAATTCTAGAAATTAATTAAAGTCGTAAAAGACAATTAAAGGCGTAGTCTTGAAGACGGCCCCAACACATAGAGATATGGAAGTAGAGGCCCATAATAAAACCTAGGGTATGAATATAAATTGATCCCCCATGGGATTTTTGGCCACAGGCATACACGACCATAAGGAGGAGTCTGAACTCTTCCTTGTGTGTGCTATCTCTTTTCTCTACACTCATGTGGTAAGATTTTTAATTATATGTTTAGTTTTAAATTATTCATCTCATTCTAAACATGATATACAACAATCAAGCTACACCATGTGTTAGCATATCAAGGCTATGCGTGGATAAACCTAGAGATGAGGTTTTAAACATCCTTGACAACGTACAATCCAGAGTTCTGTGGATTCTCGCTAAGAATTGAAATCGCGATATGTGTTAAACCATAATTTGAATTATGTATATGGGGACGTACAAGTTCAGGCATAGACCATAGAAATAATTTTAACTATTACTTCCACTACATATTTTGTGCATACAATCTTAGAACTAACTAAAATACCTACATAAATCAGAACCTCAATTTTTCCATTGCCACTGCGACATAGCTTAAGTTATGAGACATGATCAATTTAATGTGATCGTTTAGGATGATCATTACATCCACTAGCTTACATGGTGTCTCCGCACCGCATCGTTATTCATGGAATGGGATATCCAATCCTCGAGTTATGCACTGCTCAATGCAAGTCTATTCGAATTCTACGACATCATTTCTCGTATCTCAACCACCAAGACTTATTCCATGACCACCAACCCATGCGTGACCATTTCTCCTAATTATCAAGATCAGGGAATTTCAATATTATATAACATATAATACAAATGAATACATAAAGAAAACATGCCTTTAAACTTTTATTTAAATACATAACGATCGTACTTCGAATATGTCTTTTAGGCCAACCTAGTTGTGTACTACTAGGGCACATATTCCTACATATTTTGTCTTGCAATTGTTAGTTATCACACTCAAAAATGGCTTACAAGCTTACATATATGAAAATAAAAATAGAAAGATGAAAAGTGTATTAAGCTCATTTTTCTTCTCTTTAAAGTTGGAATTGAAGTACCACTAAAATAAGGACCTTCAAGACTAGAACATGAAGAAGTCCAATCAAGGGGAAGCCTCTCTCTGTTAGATGAATTATGTTTTGGCTAGTGCTTACTATTGACATATCATCCTCAAAGATAATTACTTTTGTCTTTTAAGTAATAGCACCACTAGCCTAGAAGCATGAACGAACGAGACTAATGTGAGAATTGGACACTCACTAATATGAAAAGAATTTTTTTGTGTAGGAGAACTTTTTTTAGTGAATGATATGTGCACATTTTCATATGTTTTATCTTGCAACATGAATGACCTATTTATAGGCAATGAGGATTCAAAACTGATAGGTAGAGGCTATTGATCACAATTGAAGCCTCAGGTGTAACCTCAGGAGGTTACAACACACACGCTCTGAATTTTATTACTTCAGTAGATTAACTCCTTGCAATTACAATGAATCGAGACTCCCATTTGTTCTCATTCGTGCAGGTCTCCAACAGTTATATTGGTTTGAACCGGTCTAGCCATGTCCATTTCAAATAGGCAAAAATCAACTTCATTGAACCGATCCGAATCAAAGCCGACAAAGCCAAAAACCCCAGGTCCATGATCAAGGCCAAGACTTAGGTGAGGCTGAGTCTATGTCGAGCACACACGTGTTCCTATATGGCTATGTTTGGCCACTCGCAAGTGAAAGTCATTCAAAGACATCATGAATATTCTAGTATTTAAACTAGAAGTAATGTCAACATTAATTCAATGAGCACATCATAATTAACATAATACTGGTAAGTGAAAAACTTTGTGCATTAATTTCTCACACATCAAAAATTATTTTTGACAAATTCAAAACGTAGATTAATTATATGTAGTTTAATTTCTCTAGAATTAAATATTCAACCACTTAAAAAGTCAGTCACAGTTGGATCATCACACATCTATTAAACCAATTTTCTAACAAAATATATTTTTGGAAAAACCTGAAAATTTTAATATGTTATTGAAAGATTTTTTACTAGCATAAATTGATAGGATATCTTATGTTACATATCTATACATATATATATATATATATGTATGTGTATATATATATATATATATTGGGGCTTAAGATTATAAATTTGAATGAAAGAAAATCAAGTTGTGGGGGATGAAGGAGGCCAAAAGTGAGGGTGAGAGGATGTTGACGTGTTAGTGCCTCGGGAGAGAATTGTGTGAGATTCTTCTAGTTAAATGAGATTAGTTGGTTTGAATGTCTCAAAACAACAAAAATACAAGGAAAAGAATTGAGACATTTTTTTAAGTAAAGTTAGGTTTAAGGTGGTCTTTTGAGATCCAAATTTAACTTTGGACATATAAATTTAGGTAAATTCTATTTAAAATATTAATGGATGCTAAAATTTATAATATAATCAACCCATATACTTTAATATATAAAGAAAAATTGGGATTTGCATGGTATTACCTAATTATTTTTTAAATTAATTATAGCTATTTGTTCATAATTGTTCAGGAACCAAAATGTAATTCATTCATTTTAAGAATTGTGGGTGTGAACAATTTAGATGCTGAATATCCAGTCCAGTACAAGGAGGCCGGTTTATGTTGGTTTTGGGCCTATAACTGTCCATCTTCGCATTTGTGCACCTTACCCTCCCCCTCTGTCTCTCTCTCTCTCTCACACACACAACTCTGCAAGCAGAAATAGGATTGTGACCCAAATCCCTCCGCCGCCGCAGTCCATTTTGCTACTTCAATGGCAGATGTTGATACGTCCAAGATGCCATCCCTAGCTAAGGTACTGGATCTTTTCCTTTTTCAGCTCCTGCTTATGAATTCTTTACTCTTTTATCAATCTAGACCATTCCTTTCGTCAAATTGATTTGTGCCTTATGGATGAGTTCATGTTATGACCTATGTTTCTCAATATCTCAGATTTGATTTTTTTTTTCCCTTCTATGTATTGTGCATTTTCTCAAAAGATTTTTTTTTGGGGGGGGGGGGGGGGAGGTGGTTTAGAATTCCTAATTTAGGGATGTTGTAAGAGCCATCCCGTTGAAACTGAGGTTCATGATCGAACCAAAACATCTTTAGTAAAATTCACAGTTTTTGTATTTTATTGTTGATTGCGTTGTTTTCAGTTTTAATTTATAAACCTCGTAACGTTTACCTAAGAAGAAATTCCATTATCTGAAAATTTGTTATTCGTGTGAATACCTGCATTTTCAAAATAGTGATGAATCTTCTCTCCTTTTCTTCTGAGATTTGTTTGGAAATTCTGGTTTCGCAGCCTCTCAACTCGAATCATGTATTGAAAATATATGTAGATTTCTTTTGTTTTGAGTTCAATTTAGAGGCTTCTATTCTTGCCTGAAATTAAATTTGAGTATTATGACATAACTTCACTGTAACTTCTTGATTATAAACTCCTTTGTTTTTATAGTGTGGAAGATTTTTATGATTCTATCATTTCTTAGTTTCTGTGAGATACTTATTTGTTCATTTTGTTTGGGTCATGTAGAAACCCATTTTTTCGGTACCTAAAATATACAGAATTTAAATAAATATTTAATGAGGTTTTGATAGCTTCAACATCATTTTAAGGCTGCACCGATGTATCTGTAATGGCTTCTGAAACATTTCTACCTTACAAAACCCAGACCATACATACGTCATGAACCTGGCCTTTTTGACTGCCACTCTATTTCATAACATGAATGGTTTTTTAGACTAGTTAAAACATAAATATCATTGGAGATTCAACTAAGTTAATTACAAGATAGTTCTATGTAGTTTATTCCCTTATCAAAGATCATCATCAAAAAGATGTAATTTCAACTCAGAGGCAGTTTTCATCCATATGGACATGGAAAAAAATTTCGTTGTTATCAATAACCTTAGGAGTGTTTTGGGACAATGTAGTAGAAATGTACAGCAAAACTACAACAGTTAGTTCAGGAATCCTGATCTTTTTTATAAGATAATTGATTGCTTGGAGAAACAGAAGGTGGTATCTGTTGTAGTATCAAGGATCACTAGATCAAATGGACTTTCTTTGGTTCAAGATTTGGTAACACATTCGATCAGGCTCTTAGATTAGACAAAATAATGCTGCATGGAACTAATCTCAATGTTGATCTAGTCAAGAACTATGTATACATGAACTGAACAAATACTAATTATGCATATGCAACTACTACTATAGTTGATGGTAATTGTTTTCAACAACTTTGTCTGTTCTCTGTTTTCAGAACTTAAATGTAGTTGTTGCATGCTTCTATTTACTTGGAATACAAAGCCTGATATCCATATATAGAGAGGTGTGACGTACTGGAAGGAGCTGAAAATTATTACTCGTGAATTTTTAAATCATTCAATTTCTTGTTAGAACTCAGGAATTATATATTGTCCTCTAGGTTTTTGTTGACAGGGTACCTTCGTTTGTGGTTTATAACATCTAAAAGATTCCTTGGAGTTCATTGTGCTGCCCTAGATCCCCCCCCCCTCCCTTCCGATCATTGCACATGTATAAGTATTGGTTCTCAGAAAATAGTTGTCTAATTATGTCTCTGGATGTAATTATGCCTCGGAACTTGTCTACCATGAATTTGATGTTAATGGAAAGATATTGCTTGTTCTTTGTTTTAGGAAACTCTCATTGTGCTTCAATAATTACCTTAGACCAGGCAAGAAACCACATGTGGCTGTAAGCATAGCAGTTAGGCTTATCAAGTGAAGAGAAAGTGGTCCATTGTATATAGTGATTCAGCGAACTGAATTTGGTTCGTTAAGTAATTCAATTATGTTTATTTGATTTTCTTAGTTAAAATACTGAAGTATTTTTTATGTTACTTCTTAAAAAAATGTATGGCAAATGGTTTAGCCATCAGAAAATATTATGTTCTGGCAAAACTAAGTTTATAGAATGTTCAGGTTTTCTAGAGCTTGGCCCAACTTTTGCATGACAAAATTGTAGCAGGAGCTCCAAGTTTGACTAAATTAAAATAAATTTCTGCTATAATAGCCCTCAGTAGGTCAATATAAATGTTGAAACTTGAAGAGTCAAGAAGCATCACCCAAGCATATGGTGGAAGGAATAATATGAGAATTGAGAGGCAAGAAAGCTGATGATAGATAAAAAAAATTCTTGCAAGTTGACTTGTACTTCATTTTGGGTTTATAATGAAATTTCAATACATCTACTTATGAAGTTGATATGGAAACTAAAAGGCAAGACATCTTTGCATTACATTCTTCCTCAATTAAACTTGACAGGAGTTGCATCCACCTTTCTTTTGGGTGTTATAGTATTAATGCCCTTGTTTTTAAGTAATAAAATGCAACCTGCAAAATAATGTTTGCATCATATTTCTGTAATTTTATTTTCTGCATATGCTGATGGTTATGATAAAGGTATATGATTGTAATGCAAATAGAAATTAACTATAGAAAAATAAATACATAAGACTTCAAACGGGCTTGGAGCACACAAACTTCAATTTTGCTGTTGGATTATCTTTTCTTTTTCCCTGGTAGGACCTTTAATTTGTTGTGGCATACACAGGATTATCTACTGGAGGAGAAAGAAGAAAAAAAGGCAGCAACGGCTGAAAAACCTGTGGAAGAAACTGAGGTCAAAGCCTCAGTAGAGGCTGGTGCTGCTTCTGTTGCTGAGGAAACACCAAGTGAAGTTGCTCCTCCTGCTTCTGAAGAGGATGCTGGAGAAAGCAAAGGATCTGGTGTTGTTGGTGAGGAAGCTGCTGATAATGCCAACCCACCTCCCACCGAAGACAGCACTGACAGTAGTGCTGAACCTGATAACTCAGCTGACCAAGAAGCTGAAGAGACTCCTGAGATAAAGGTCTCTCTCCCCCCCCCCCCCCCCCGCCCAAAAATGCCCTAGTTTGAATCCTCCTTGCAAATTGGGAATTTCCAATAGAGGAGGCTAGGTACCACCTCACCTAGTATGAGTTCATAGCTATTAAGATGAAGGTTTATCTTGACTAATTGACATCTCTTTTTGTTGTACTCTTCTTTCTTGTTCTGCTTTGATAGTTCAGTTGCCCTTTCCACAGCTTTGTTAGTTTATTTTTGGTTTGCTGCAGCTTGAGACAGCACCAGCAGACTTCCGCTTCCCAACTACTAACCAAACAAGACACTGCTTCACCAGATATATTGAATATCATCGGTGGGTGTAACTAAGTTTTGCTTTCATTGACTTTTATCATTCTAAAATTCATTTTGGTTTATGTTTTTTTTTTTTCCATGTTTTTTCCAGATGTATTGCTGCAAAGGGTGAAGGAGCACCCGAGTGTGACAAGTTTGCTAAATATTACCGCTCCCTTTGCCCCGGTGAATGGGTACATTTCCATCTACTTTGCGGAGTGTAGCTTAGTGTGTGTGTTCTGTTCACGCCTTCACTATCCTCGAACCCGGGGTCTACATGAATAAATAAATTGGACAAGAATAAGAAAAATGGGTTTTAGCACTAGTCAAACATTAGCTTCTCAGATGATTGGGAAATTTCCCTCTTATTCAATTTCAAAGTGACAGGGTAAAAGAATCTAAACTATTATATGATGTGTGGCATTCACCAGGGACAATCTTGTTAGAATTAATCAAATTGTGGTGTTTCTTTATTGTTGGGTGCAGGTTGATAGATGGAATGAGCAGAGGGAAAATGGCACTTTTCCAGGTCCGCTGTAACTGATGCCCCCACAACAAGTGCTGAGGGTTCTCAATGCGTAGAGAGTTGTTTGTAATAAATTTTTTGGCTTTGTCGTCTTCTAGTCAAGAAAATAAGCCCAAACTGTAATGAGGTGTTGCCTCTTTGAACCCATATTTTTGTCTTCGTCCACAAATGCTGTGTTTTGTTTTGAGAAGGACGATATATATACCCTACTATACTTCCATATTCATTTTTCCAATGTTACACATTTACGCAAAAATGAATCCCGGCATGTATACCTTCATCTTGTGTTTACCCAATCAAGGGACTGAGCGAAACACAATTGTATACTTAAACGTGATAGTTGAAAACGGCAAATAGCGGCCCTTTGGCATGGCTCAACTAGTCTATAAGGTTGTTATGATTGGATTGGGAAAGGATGGAAGTCGGAAGTACCTTCCCTTCATCATGGAAGACTGGGTGTATTTTGGCCTGTGCTAGTAATAGCTCCAATCTTAAGGTTTAAACTTTGATATCCTGTCTCTTTTTCTCAACATATAGTTTCACTCTCTCTTGTGCTTGCTGCACTAGTCTCTTCAACTGCTGCTGAATGTCCGAAGGTTTAATAAATGTGGATTGTATATCCTATGGCTTGTAGCCATACGAAACTCAGTTTGAGCTAACCAGAACTCGACTTTTCAGGGCTACAACTACACATGCACGTAAGGTATGTCTCTAGACATTAATTTACCCATTCAGTTTGTCCATCCATTTGAGGGTGAAAGGTGGTGCTGAACCCCCAGAGTCTTGAACATTTGTCCCTATCTAATATGATACTACAGAGCAACCCATGCAACTTGTAGATAGTCTTCAGAAATAATTTGGTCTAATGCTGAAAATGGATGAGAGAGAGCCAAGAAAAGGCCACACTTAGTACACTGTCAACATCGACCCATATAAAATCTTTCCCGCAGGAATTAGGCAAGCCACCTACGATGTCCATGGAGATGTGTTTCCATGCTCGATTTGGAATTATCGATATTTTAAGCATTCCAAGTTTTATCGGAGATTCATGTTTGCATATTTGATACATATGACAACCCTTAATTATTTCCAAAAATAATGGATGATATTCTTTTATAGATCATTCCCATCTCCTATAAATGTTTTCCCTTGTATCTGAGCACCCCATCTTTTACAGAAAAATAGGATAAATTGTAAGGGAAAGAAATGAATTCTAGTGCAGCTTCTTATTCTCATAGCTAGTTTTCGTTCTTCTACCCAGGCTGGTTAAAGCAAAGTGATCCCACTGCTGACAACTTCTGAAAAATCTATCCTAGATAAGCTATTGGTTTCCTTATACTCCACTCCTTTCTCATGCTTAATCTTATAACCTAATAACACAACTTTGTGAGGTATTTATGTTGTAATGGAGTTGAAGCCTTCTACTCTAATAGCTAAGACAAACTGTCCCAAGTAAGGCTTGAATACTGAGTTCGTGAGGAATTGAAATGTAGTTGAAGCATAGTCAAGCCAAAAGACACTACTATTAACTCATATAATTCGATGTTGGTCAGAATATTTTTTCTTACGATTTTATTTTTTTGTCCAAAATATAGGCTCTAATCTAGTGGTGCCTAGATCTTAAATCCATTTAGAGAAGACTGATGCCCCTCCAAGTTTATAAAGTAGATCATCAATAAGTGAGACTAGGTAACTGTAATGGCCAAAATTCACATTTGGAATGGAACATTACTACTTTGGTACTTAAACATAGTAATATTCAAATTCCAAAATATCTTACTTTAAAATAAAACAGTTAGAATAGATAAATCATATTATAGAAAAAAAAACATAATATTGTTTGTACAAATTTGGCTTTTAAGACAACTAAACAAATAATTCTTTATTAATTGGAGAAGTCTGCACAGACGGAGTCGAAACCACCTACGCGTTCATCCTTCCTGACCTCCTTACATGAAAAGGTGAGGAGTTAAGCGTTGGAAAACACTATGTGTACTAACTCTTTTATCCACAAGAGTATATACATATGAAAACATAACAATCGCATCACATATAAGTACAATGTACATTAAGACAATTCAAATACAAGCACAAATCATGAAAAATGCTATAGTATGTAAATTATTTATTTATTATAGTACACATATGAATACATCAATTTTACTTGGGATGCGTAATGTCTTACTTGAGCATCATGAGTTCGGGAACTATCCTAAATAATTTTTGAATCAGAATCGTGTACATGTATTATCCATAAATTTTATTCATATCTGTATAGCTAATCTGTTGAAAATTAGAACTAATCTGATGGGTCAAAATAAGTCAATACAGGTACCAGAGCAAATAACAGAGGTTGATTTTTTTTTTTAACTTTTACGCCCTCTATCCCATTATTATTATAGTTTTAGGCGGATGTCATCTAAGATTAGAGGGGTTATTTGATCAAATTGAAAAGGTTTGGCTTCTTAATTGGAAAGAAAAAAAACAAAGTTTGATTTAGTTGGACGATGGGTGATGGGATTATAGTTAACGAGTGCATCAGTATCTCTCCCCATAAAGAGAATCTTTCAGAAGCTGCGCACTATCATATTTGTCATTGATCAACTATTTTGATGCAATGGCTCTTGGGTAGGGTGTTACTTCTCATACAATCTCTTAATCTACTACAAACCCAATATAAATAAATATAGCAGATTAACTTTTGAATTAATCCCAACACAAATTTAAAAATAAAAAAAATAAAAAATAAAAAATAAAAAAAAGAGTTAGATCAGATCATCCCACTCAACCCAATAACCCGTAATATTTTAATTTTAAAAAATTAAATTATTACAATTTCCTAAATATGTAAATTTATTTTTATATAAACTTTACTACATTCTATTAAGATTATTAATTTAACCTCTTATTATGTAGATGTATAAAATTGGATAAGGACAAATATCATAATTTATTTATTTTTATAAAATTTTCTAGAATTTTATGATTATTTTTTATCCAAGTCCAATTGAATTAACTCAACTCAATTGGATCAACTCAAAAAAATAAGTCCTATCATATTTGAGTTAGATTCTTGAAAAGCTAAATGAATCGTGTGCAAAATCTACAATAATCATATCCCAACCTACTCTATTTGATGCCCATACTCGTGGGTGGAGAGAGATAGAGAAGGCTCACACACTAGTTCGTTGTATCGAGGCTCATAAGCATGAATTATACATCTTAAGTAATGCAACACTCAACTTGCAAGTTTCTACGTTTAGCTCCCCTCCGTTAATTTTGACTACTCCCAACAACAATGAAAAAACTAATGCTGAATATTACTCAACTGTCCCATAAATTCATACCAAAAATGAACTAATTCTCTTCCTGTTCCTGAAATTGATGCCTTTGCCAAGTCGTGTATGGAGTCGGGAGGTCTTGGAAGCAGCACGCACCATATATCCCAAAGATCTCTTTTAAATCAACCAATGAATCTGCAGGTACCCAAGCTAGCTGTGGCTCCATTGAAATCTATATCAGCATATGCACAAATCTACATATGTTAGGGCACCAAAGGCCTCCCTCAGGCAGGTTTCAAGATAAAAAGGATAAAGCCTGCAGACGATGCACCGTGTGCCAACCATCCACCAGTTTGGATGATGTCATGTTGTGAGGAAACATTCTATTTTTGCCATCCATCTACTTGATTATAAGAGAAGTGTTGTCATGCGGAGAATCTTCCTTGTGGCATAAACAATCTGGTAAAGGATTCACATAAAATGCCTCTTCTGATCGGAACCTATCCATTCCCTTGGTTCCTGAAATTGGGCCCTTTCTCTTCCGAGGGGATCCTTGCCTGGGAATCAACAAAGAGAGAGAGAGAGAGAGAGAGAGATGAAAAATGGAGAAGACGAGCAATTTATTTATTTATTCGCAAATAGTGGCATACCTCCTCCTATGAATGTCCATAACTCTCCTCGAGAGATTTTTCCCTTCTTTCATTGTTCCCCCAACAATTTTATCAAACAAACGAACGAGTGCTTTCCTGATAAACAAGTAAACTAAAAAAAACTTAGCAAATTTAATATTAGCAGTTGGTACTCAGATTGATTACAGACATAAATAAGAGCGAGCCTATCAATCAAATGTCATGCCTGTCGGGAGAAATGGTTTTCCGATGTCCCAGAAAACGGCGATGGCCCTCAACTGCCCTTGCCATGTTTCCCGAGTACGTTGGAATGAAAATATCACTTTCAACCGAGACAATATAGTCAAGTGCAGCCATTTGTGATGCATGGTTGATGAAAGGTTCGAGTTCCTCTGCTGATGCCAACTTCTCCTGGGAAATAATCACTATACGTTCAGTTCAACAAAATTAGCTTTGTTGGCAGAGGGGAGCATTCCTATTTTGTTAAATTTCATGGAATCATTACTAAATTATCTCGATAGTTGATACAATTTGATACTTTGTTCAACTTCATTTTTATCAAAACAAATGACTAACTAATTATAGATATTTGCAGAATCTTTTGCAAAGAGTGGCACTGAAATTATTCTTCTTGCAGGGCATAGCAGCCATATCCAAACCTCTTCTACCGTCAATTGGGCACAGTAGGCATAATCCCCTTTGCTAGACCTGTTAAACAAAGCCTAGTAGAATTTCAAAATGGTTAAGTTTGAGCATTTAAACTAACCTCATCAACTGCAGACTCGGATTTATTTAAAGCATAAGGAGTTTTGAGCTAGCTTTGGAAACTCATGTATAGTTAAATAACTCGTGTTATTATTTTGATTTTCATGGATTAATTTACGAGCCAAATAATACATGGGAATACCGAATTACAAGTATCTGTTCAAGTCTTACATCAGATATGTTCAGAAATCTAGTTTTTTAGTCTCAAATTTTGTTGATTGAACAAAGACGCAATAGCTCAGCTGAAATAGGTTTGAAGCAGGCAACATGAAGAAAAGAGACGAACAAGTTTTAAGGAGAGGAAAAAAACTTATATCAACCAAGGATCATAAAGTGAGATACTATTTTATGAAATACCACTTTCTTACTGAATCACCAGAAATACCAAACTTTAGTAATTCGAAAAGAATGAAAATTCTTGCTTGCAATGGAATCATTTTGACCCCAGATTTTTGGGAAAGACTACAAACCAGTTCCACTAACATAACAGATTTCTTGCTTATATTGTGAAACCCCCGACACTATTTGACTTTCAAAGATGCGGAATTGATGAAATGAAATTCTATCAAAGAAGGGGAATGTTCGTGATTTTTAACACTAGGACTACATTATTTTCATTTTAAGAATGAACTCAGATTAGGTGATAGGCACCAGATTTTTTAGGCCCATGGAAGCTCAAGCACTAGAGCACAACCGTCCATACTAATATCTGAATCACAAGCAAGGCTTAAGAGAATATCAAACAAGATGATGAGGATGATACAATGCCCATACCTTGTTCATTAATAGTGGATATCGAGTCCGCAGATCAACCATACGAGATTCGCCACCATATATCTCTCCAGCCGCAATATATACAGGGGTACTTGATGAGAAACCAAGAGCTCTAAGCAACAACCCAACCTCTTTTGGTGTTAGGGGACAATAGCCTTTGGCTCGCTGCTCTACAGGATCAATATCTTTTATTTTCCACCAAGTCGTATTCTCTCTACAGTTCACATTTAAAAAAAAAATTAATTAGTTAATTAAAAAAATTAAACTACAGATTATGCCAGTGCTGCAGGTCAGACAGCATACAAAATGTATGAGATAGTTCACCTGATTGTCTTTAGTTCCTCAGCTTCTTCTGGAGATAAATCATGGGTGCAGCCACTAAATGCAAGCATGTCCTTCTCAAACCGTAAATGCAAAGCAATATAACGACCATAGGACCTCATGCGCTCTACCAAAAACTATAAATAGAATAATTTAATACAACACAATGAGCACAGGACATTCATTTATTTATAAAAACAAAAGGAAACAGAAAGATGATGTGTCCAAAAGTTGTGATTTGAATAACCAGGCAACGTATAACCTTTCCCATTTTCTCAATTTGAGGTGCAAACCGAAGGGCTTCATAGCAAGCACGGCATCGCAACTTCTGAATGTCAGGAGGAAGGTTGTTGTTTGCTAACCGAGAATCGGACTTTGCTGCTCGAATCACCTAAAATATTTTCCAGTTTAGATTTGTAACAAGAATAATCTACACACAAGAAAATCAAACTTCAGGTCCCAAATGTACCTGATAATCGTCCCACATCCTTGCTATCTCTTGTTCGTAGTAATCCATCCCAGACCAACTTCTGAAGTGCTTCACAGCCCTAGTGGCATTTGCCAATTCCTTGGGGAGCTTTTTTACTATTTTCACATCATCAACTAAAGAATTGATAAAATGGCTTTCATCAAAGACATCAGAGAAGTTGCTGCAATTTCAAGCACACAAGATAAATTAGATCACTTATATAATGAACATATAAATCCTATACGTTAACAGCATACCTTGAATCTTGCCAAAATGAGCGTTTATCTAGTTCAGGAATCACGAGAGTAGCGTTTATAAGGCGCGCGACAGCAACCATATCGCAAATCTGCAAGCAGAAATCAGGTTATGTGGGAAAGTTAGTAAACAAGCTGCACAGCAATTACAACAAGACATAAAGCATCGCGCACAAGCTTCTCATAAATATTGTGAGTATCCATGCTTCCAAATTAAATGCAAGCATATCTCCAGCAAGATTATGTTATTTGTGCCACAGTTGCTATATGAACCAAAGATGGGAAAGGGGGGAGGGGAGCTGCTTCTCAACTCAACATAATTATATGATTTATTTATTTATTTGTTTTATTTTATTTTTTGCGATAAATGGCCTTTTGAGATTCAAATTCAGTAAACCAAGGTGAAAACAGCAAGAATTGAAGACAATATAAATACTATACTTTAGTGCTCTTCCCCCTACACTAGCCCCATATTCCCATTGGTGTCAGATGGATATTGTCTTTGCAAACCCAATTATATACAGTATATGCCTTCTTTGTTTCTTTTTTTATCATTTTCTAATTCCGAGATTATAACCTTAGGCGTTTATTCTATCTAAAACAATAATAACTTTTGATACATTGCTAATTCCATGTTGTGATATTAAGAAAATGTTTTTCAATCCATATTTCTATCATCTAAAAAACTATTAGTGTAGACCTTCTTGTTTGCGATGTGAAATTTTCCATTTTACATCTCAATATTCTTGTAGAAAGTCTTATCCATTAGTGGGATGATATTATAACTTGGTGAACAAACATTCATGCATAAACTATCTGACCACGAGAATAGCGGGCAAGGGTTTGATGATGATGAACCTTTTCTACTAGAATTAAAGATCAACTCATATTGTAAAAATTTCGACCATTTTATGTGTTGAGGAAAGATACTGCTAAATTAACTTATTTACAAATTTCCTCCCAAATATAACATAACAAAATACCCTTTGAAATGTATCTCAGTTTTAGAAGTTTGAACATAATAAACTTGGGCATAAGTGCTGCTGTCAACCAAAAGAAAATGGATAATCCTCTTTATATGATGGAGGTGCAAGTTAAAAGCAAAGACAAATATCAAGCCTTGTAATTAAAAAAATAAAAAATCAACTAGGTCCTTAAGGGTGACTTTTAACACTATTTCAACTCCCCCCTTAACAACATAAGAAAGTTATTTTCAATCTTCATCCCACTATTTCTAGCTCTAAAGAGCTGTTTCATGCATGACAACGGCACTGCCAAAATTAATCAAAACCACAAGAAAATTGTATAAATTATCATCTGCTTGTAAGTGGTACACAGCCAATGCTGCCCTTCCCAACTCACAGGCGAACTAATAAGAGTAGGAAAGGATATGCAAGTTAAGTGTAAACAAGGAATTCAAGAGAATCATAGAACGAGATCCCAGCAGGAGTTCCAAAGTCTTTGTCTGCTAGTGTTTGGTGTTCAGGGTTTAGGTTTGGCATGGAAAAAAAATCATGAACTTTGTTATATTCTCAACTCAACCTTTTAGAAAACGCATGCCCAAGCAGGCTCAAAAGTGAATGTGTCATCTATTATCTTTTGTGGACACTGTTGATATGAATAAAAGAAGAAAAGGAAGACCTATTTTAAAATACAATATGGGAGGTGCAGTTTAGAATAGAGAAAAATCAATTAGTGTATTTGTAATTTAAGAACTTGAGTGATAGTTTTATACAGTGCTTAAAAAGGCTAGGCACCAATATTTTGGCCCGCAGCGCCTTGGGGGTATGAGGCGAGGCGAGCTTGGGCGAGGCGCTTGGCTCAGGCGCCTCAAAGCGAGGCGCAGGCGACAAAAAGGCGCGCCTCGCTCCAATCTGTCTTTTTCTTTCTTTTTTTTTTTTTTAATTAAATATATTTATATCATTTACAAGGAGAAAAACCCTAACCCACCCAACCCAGCCCTAACCCCAGCGCCAATTTTTATCTGAAAGTGAAACCCTTCCCAAGTCCTACCCCTTTGCTGCACCCTCCCAACTATTAATATATTTATAATAGTTTGATGATGGCCTTGCCTTAGTGATTAACCTTAATTATTATGTTTTGAACTTCTATATTTAACCATGTTTTAATGAATCTATTATGTTTTTTATTATGGTTAAATGTTTTTATATATATCTACATGTTTTTTTTAGTTTGGGCACCTCGCTTTAGTGAGGCAATCACCTCGCCTTGCGCCTCGCGCCTAGGCAGTGAAACGGGTTACGCCTTTTAAAGCACTAGTTTTATAAATAGATCAAACCTTAAAGGAAGCATTTTAATTAACCATATTTCAGCTTTCTAATTCAACAATTTGCACCTCTTAAGATTTGGTTCATGTATGACGGAATATAAGTCAATAGAAAGTAAATAATCTTCAGTTCCAAAAACAAGCACAAGCACACACAAAATATATAAATTCTTAAAGGCATTTAATAATCAATCTAATAAGAGTAGGCCAGGTTATGCAACTTGAAGAGAAGTTATGGAGCCCAAAAAAATGGCGTGATCCCAGCAAAAAGAAGTCCAAAGTCATTGATTGCAAGTAATACGATATTCATGATTCGGGTGTGGCACAATGAGGAAAGCATCAAGTGATCGACTATGCAGTTTACTCAGACTGAACTTCTAGAACATACATGCTCAAGTAAGCTCTAAATGTGAATTCTTAATGAGGAATGTCAGTATATTTCCTCCGAGGGGAGTTATAAGGAGAGAGGACACGAAAATCATGGAGCAAGAGACCTTATATCATTTCTTTTTGTATTTTCCCCTTCCAACATTGGACTTCTTATGAGAGAAAACTAACAAACAGATAAGGATGAGAATAGCAGAGACAACATAAAGCCATACGTCAATAACGAAGACAAAAACATGATGACTGATTATCTTCAATGCAGGAATATATGATATTAATGTAAACATAATATATATGTATGTGTGCGAGTGTGCGTGTGATTTGTACAGCATTACAGACACATGCAGCAAGAGATGGGGGGAGAGAGGTAGAGACAAAGTGAGGGGAAAGACAGACCCCTGCTCTCATCTGATTAAGACCGCCATTAGCATGTACAAGCAGGTAACCTCGAGATTCTGGAGGAGCTGGAAACAAATGAGACTAAAGACAATAAGCAACAAGTGGAAATAGTATAAGGAAGTGTGATAATGCATGCGGGGAATAAAAATAATAATCCCTTACTTGTGTAGGATGAACTTGGTTCAACACAAGGTACATAGTCCCTATTTGGAGGCCGCTTCCACAACTTGTGCAAATCCAGGTTCATGCTTGATCCACCAAGCTGTCAAATCTAAAGGAGTGAAAACATGAAAGAGCACGATAAATTTAATTCGATAAGAGTGCACCTCTACACCGCATGATCCAAAATACCCAAAAAAAACCCAAATTACAGCCAATCTACACTTTCTAAGCCCCCTTAGAAATGACGAGTAGAGTTTGTATGCAAGATAGGTCAAAAACCTTATGGGCAGTGAGAGGAGCTTTTAACAAATGGGGCGGAGCAAACTCGCGCATCCAGCTTCGCTCTCTGCTCAGTTTTTGGTACCAAATTTCATGTTGCTACAAGAATTGACACCGACCTCAAATCAGTACAAATATAGAATCTCACCAGCACAGTTACAGATTTGGATTTTAAAAAGCTAGTAAAAAAATAAAGATCCTCAATTAACTGTGGATTAGCTTATTCAGTTAACGTTTCTACTAAATTCCAAGAATAAACTAGTGCGACCTAAATCGGAAGAAGGGAACTAAACATATTTTCAAAGAATTCTGTGTGTGTATGATCCATCAACATTTATTTCCACTAATAAGACTAAATTCAAAAATAATAATTACCAAAAAAGAAAAAAGAGTAGGAAAAAGGAGAGGAGAACAGACCGCAGGAAGCCTGTAGGAAGTGTCGGCAGCAGGCAATCTAGTAACTTCTTGGATATGTACGGCAAGGAGGGCCATAAGGGCTATTGTGCATATGGCGCACATTAGCAGCCGCCTAAGAATCAGCAGCGTCCGCCATCTCCGCTTGCCCACCACCGACATTTAACACTGACCCAGAAACAAGAAAAACCCTTCTTTTTGAATTTTCCGTTTAACTGATTATTAGCATTAGTGTGATGGGAGTAGTCTCTCTCTCTCTCTCTCTCTCTCTCTCTCTCTGTGCGTTATGCCTGCGAGTTGGGAGGCATTTATGATTTGAGAGGATAGTGGCAATTGTGGGAGGGAGAGCAGTAATGCTTAATTGCTATACTATCACAATGGGAACAAATCGAAGAAGAGTGTCTGAAATGAGAGAGAAAGGGAGAAACAGAGAGAGGGGGACGAAAGGGTTTAAAGTTAAAAGAAGGAGATGTTCCCATTTTGGGGTTTGTCATTATTATTATTATTATTATTCCCGCTATTCATCCAATTTATAATATAATAAATTATTATAAAAATAGTAATATAAATTTTATTATAAAATATATAATTATATAAAATATATTTTTTATAAAATTATTTAAAATAAAAATATTATAAATATAATAAAATTAATCATGATATAATTATTAATTTAATATATTTTGTCATAAAAATAGGAGTTTAAATGAAAAATTATAAGCCCTTAAATTAGAATGAAAAAATATCATATCATAATTTTTAAAAATAAAAAGATGATTTAGAAGAAAAATGATATTTCTGTCAATTTTTCAACTATCTTAATTTTATATAATTATGCATTTTTATTATTATTATTATTATTATTATTATTATTATTATTATTATTATTATTATTATTATTATTATTATTATTATTATGTGTGTAGATGCGAGTGTGTCTTTGTGTGTTGTGCCACCTTTGATTGGGAGGCACTTATGATTTGAGAGTCGGATGGTCAGAAATCGTGGGAGCGTAGCATCACAAGGACAAACCCTAATTCCTAAACTCTTACTTCATCTTACTTTCTTTTCTTCTTTACTAATTCTTACATTCATTTTGGTGCTTTGAAATTTAAAAAAAAAAAATATATATATATATATATATATATCATAAATATAAATATTTTTAAATATTAATTCACTATCTTCTTGAATTAAAATTTTATCAGCACTATGTTATATAAATATTTATTAATGTTCCTTTTTTACTTGTGGCTCTTTCTTTGGAATTGATGTGGTCAAGACATACAATTTGTTTAACAAAGGAATCCAAGGTGTTACAGACAAACTATGAATTATAGGTTTATGGACTCAACTTTATCGAAAAGCATTGTCGGTATAAGTATTTCGTACTTTGATTTTTCCAATACTAAGTCTCATTGTAGTTGTGTCTTTGGCAACTATAAATAAATATTGAGTTATAGTTGTTTGTATGAATGGGATAAATATATTGTTAAGTTCAGATATTGGTCATGAATGAAGTGTGTTAAGAGTGTTGAAGAAGGCTTATAAACAACATCAAACTCTATGAAACATCTTGCATCTCACATATAAGATGAAGAAACACGTTTACTTTCATTTCTCCAAGAATAAACTTCTGTGTTTCTCAAATATTCAATCCCGTAAAGATGAGGATTTTTTGTGTTGCTCAAACATCTCAAATGACGTGTATGTTGTTTGTATTAGTTGCAGAATAGATGTTGTGACTTTTAGTAATAAACAATTTCTTATTCTTTTAAAACATTGTAATAAGAGTTTCATTTTTTTCTAAATAGTTCAATTATTATTCAAACAACTACTTTTAAAAAATAAAACTATAAACTAAGCCTATAAAATATACATTGATCAACAATAAAACTATAAGTTCAGTGGCATTATTTTCTCTTTCCTTTCATCCTCCTGCTAAATAATGAACTACATCTAACTTTCAACATATAAGTGTTGAGTGTATAAAAGAAAAAGTAATAGACAAACAATATGGTTTCTGAAGATGATCAAGAAAAGTGTGAAATTCTTATTTATGTTAGATACTGAGTTTTCAAGAATTTTTATAATGCATACAAACTTAGCTTCAAGCCAACTCCAGGAACATGTTGGTGGAGTCAAAGTTGTAAGCTCTAGCAATACACTGGAGCTTAGTTTTTTTTTTTTTTTTTAATATAATAATGTGTTACTAGTGGCCCATGTCTGCGCCACTATTTTTTTTTCAATTTTTTTAAAGTGTGTTGTTGAATTACTTTTATGTTTTTTATATTGAATATTATATTCTTTTTTATTTACAATTAATTTAATTTAATTAGTTTAAAATTATTTTAATTAAATGTGATAAAAATAAAATAAAAATGGTGTAATTTCAATCATAATAAAAAAATACAATAAAATCTAAATTACTACACATAAAATTATAATATTGAAATGTTAAATATTGAAACCCTTTTACAGTAAAATCAATTGAGTTGTATTATAAGAGGTTTGGTTTGATGAGCGGGGCTTATTTTTGTATTTTTTGAAGGAAACATAATGAAAAATTAAAATAAAATTGCGATAACAATCTAGACTCATTAGTTTGTGAGTAAAATTATATAAAAGACAAAATCATTGAAATGCAAAAAAAAAAAAAAAAAAAAAAACTAACTAACTAACTAACAAACTTAAAAAACAAACAAACTTTTTTCTTTATCTGATTATGACATTTCAATTTTTTCCAAAATACAAAGGTACGTGAAGTAACAAAAGAGTGAAATTAATAAAAGAGCAAATTAAAAATGCATTACTAATACATATGGAATGAGATATTACTTTGTATGTAAAGCTCAATGGGATCATTGATATGTCGTCTAAATGATTCATGGATTGAAATATTTTGGACATAGTTGTGATTTCCTATAAGTTATCAAGCTAGAAGGCTTATGTGATTTTGTAGTTGAATAATAAAGAAACAATACAATATCTCTCTTCTTTTACTATTTATGTTACTCTGTTTTTTCCCAAATTACAAAAAAGATTATTTTACATTTGATTTAATTAAAATGTGCAGATGGTAAGGGCTCTTGGTGGTGTTGTCTATATATTTATGTGTTATCTGACACTCTGTAGTTGTCAGTTCCTCCTGTTCCTGGCGAATCACGCTAGATACGCTTTCTCCTAACACGTGAGAATATTTAGGCACACGGGCTGAAACCTCTACTACATCTGGCCTCAAATCCCCAACCACGTAAGTGTTTTAGAATAAACATTTTCAAATTGTTTATTTTCTTTTTATTTATAATGAGCTCGCTTTGTGTCTTTTAGCTAGCATGTACTCTTCTCGGATGACGACTTTGAGAAAACTACGTGTGATAGAGAGGATTGTTGTTGGCAAGTCTAGGGTGGCACGGATGGCCGCCAAATCGTCCAAGGTCATTTTAGCTGGAGGGTGAAAATTTGAAGCGGCCCCTACAGCACAATAGATCGGGGCTAACAAGATTACTGAGGGAATTGAACTGATACCCCATCCTTGCCACATTAGGCAAGAGATTGCGAACACGGACTATATTACCTTGATGGGGTGGGACCCTCTTCATGCTCAAGAGGCCAAGAGGATTAAGGGAAAGGTCCCCCCATTTGTTGTGTACTACATTGGGTCGAAGTCGCCGCTCCCTGAGCCAATGCCATTTATACCCCATACATCCAAAGCACGATGGAGGACCCAGCTTGGGCATGGATGAACATCCAGCATAAGTCCATAAGGTGTTATCTTTGTTCACCTTACAGGCTCAGTCCCTAGTGATCGTCATGGCGGCTATGGAGGACACAAGTCGGTTTGATCCTACCCTCGACAGAGCCCTTAAGGATAGTAGCCATGCTGCCGAATATGCGAAAGCATTGGAGGCAGCCAAAGTGAATCGATGCAACCTCTAAGCCAGCAAGATCTGGCTGGCGGAGGTTATAACTGAGCGCGATAAGGTGCAGAGTGAGGCCGAGGGGGTGAAGAAGAAGGTAGCCGATCTAGAGCCCATGCTGGCGGACCTGGAGGCCAAGATTCCCATTGTTGCCAAGGAAGCGATGGAGGCCTTCAAAGAGAGGAATCAAAAAGTGATGCCAATTAGGCATATTTTTATGCCTAACAAGACGTTGCTCGATTGGTCCAGCAGAGTGCCCCTAAGGTCGATATCAAGTTTCAAAAGGATCACTGGACCAAATATGTTTCCAATGTTCCCCTTCCCCTGAGCTGGCAGTGGATGTTGATAAGTTGGGGAGGCCGAGTTCATGGAAAAAGGAGGTGGTTAACGTGGAAGAAAATGAGCCTTAAAAGGCCTCTTGTAATTTTGATTTATTTTTATCATGTAAATAATGTTCATTTTGATTTATATAACGACGTCGTTTTGTATCTTTATTTTTTGTGCGATGGGTGTGAGTCATATAAATCAACGTGACATTGATGTTTTGATTTTAATTTTGTCCTCTTTCTCCTCGATAATTTATCGAGCCCTTTTGTTCGGAGAGTTTAGTGCTGGCTAATTTTATTGACCCTTTAGTGCTCAATACTTTTATGAAGTCCTTGTGTTTGATAACTTGATAGTCTAGGAAATTTAGGCAGCTACACATGCATTACTATTTGGAATTATTACGTGAGACCTGATTGTAAGAGTCGGGTAAAGATCAAGGGCTAAGGTCTCATATATATTGACCTTAGTCTTAGGTAGGGTTCGATCATTACATAGACACCAAACACAAATTCATTTATCTTAATCTTACAAATTTATTGTCTAATGTAAGCATTGGAGGATCTACTCTTGGGGACCAATCTAAATTAGTTCTATCTTGCAGGTTAGTACCGGCGTTAAGCCAACCTAAAATATATTTGGCTTCATCAGACCGTGACTCTGACCGTGCGGTTCCTAACATCATCAAGATCAATGATGAATTTTTTCCACAGAACATGATGGTTCTTGTTATGGTAGCTTTGCGGTGCTATTTGTTTTCAGTCAAGGAGGAGTTCGCTGGCAGCCATAGAAAGAGGTGGTGATGACTGTTAGGATTTTTCAATGATGATGACGGGTGGAATGAGTGATTCAAGTCTGAAATTGAACTTAAGACTCATAAGTACTGAGTTTGGGCCTTCTCAAATGGATTAATGGACCACTCAAGTATCTAGGTTTGTTTTTTAGCCATCTCAAAGGAAATTGGAGTGGACAAAAGATCTAGAGTTAGATCATCGAGCAGCCTAAAGTTGTCAAAATTGGTTCGGCATATGGGCTAACATGGATTGGATCACCATTGGCCTGAATTATATTTTAAGGGGATAAATAGAAGGTCACATTTATTCCATGCCGTGATCTTGTCTTAAGATGACATGATTATATTTTAAGAAGTATTGATACATCATTATATAATGAATAGATTATGTATTAACACTTCAAATTACATAAATAATACAAATAATGTAAATATGATAACACATATAAATAAATGACATGTGGTAGTGCATGTTTGAGAACTTTGCATTCTTAACAAGTAGGATTTTTGAAATTATTTTGATCCCAAGATGTACATAAAATTTTTACATAAAAAGATTTCGTACAATCTTTTTTTTTTTTTACACATAATTAAGAATAACAAGTATTTCATTTGATCATGAATTAAATAAAAGTACATAATTAACCAAAGTAATTTTTCAATTATGTGTTGAGTGAGTTCCTTGCGAACGGATCTCTACAAAGTCTATCCCGCAAGATACGTTACATGCTAGCACAATATTTATTAGTATTTTCATTCCGTAGAAAAAGTCAAAAAAGGTAGCGCATGATTCAATTGTGAATTTTTTGAAGAACTTGACTAATGATTTAAAAATGAAAGTAAAGGTTGAAATAAATATGTTATGCAATTTTGGAAGAACAAAGTGTTACAACCTATAGTTGTTGAGTATGTATGAATATTGAATTGAGAGGTGAGTGTGGAAATTGTGTATGTTAAATGGATTATAAACAATTTATAAAAAACTATATAATTAAATAATAATAATAATAATAATAATAATAATGTAATTTTACAAAAGTAATTTCATTTATAGAGTATAAAATGATTTTATTTAATCAAAATTAATATAAACTAAAACAATTGAAAATAAACTTTTATTAAAATACTAATAATAGAAAATATGTACATTTGATAACCATGCAACACATAGGTAAAATACTAGTAATATAAAATTGTTAATGCCAACCAAAGACATAGATTAGAATTCATGTAAGACCTCATTGGAAGAGCAAGTTGGAGGCCAGGGTCTAAGGTCTCATATATATTGACCTTGGTTTGAGGTACTATTTGATTATAGCAGACAAACTAAATGCAGATCTATTTATCTTATTCTTGAGCTTTGTTGTTAGATTATAATGTAAGCATCGGTGGTCTACTCTTAGGTACCACTCTGATTTTCGATCAAACTTCAGACATTTTTAGCTTCGTCAGACATTAAATTTTACTGTTTGACTCCTCACATCATTAGGACGCATGATGGAATTTTTCCAAAGAACATGGTGGTTCTTGTTATGGTGGTTGTGTTGTTTGTTTTCAGTCAGGGAAGAGCATGGTCAGACCTACAACTTGAGCCCCAAAAAAATCCAAATTTTAGGGGCTCAATTTTTTTCTAGTAGTTTGCACACGAGTATGTATTCAATTTTTGTGTACTTGTTGTCAAGTGCTAATAGTGACGTCTTTATATGCAACCCAAGTTCAAATCCCTCTCCATGCACCATTTTTGCCTTTTTGTTTTTTCTTCATATTTTCATTTTAAAGTTTTGTTTTTTCTTTTCTTTTCTGCACAACTGTTTAGTATTTGTACTCTAATTCTTTTGTTTTGTTTTTTTTTGGGTAACTAAAGTTTTTAGTTGTTCAATATTTTCATTTTTTCTTTTCTTTATAAATAATTACAATAAAATTTTGAAGGCCTTCAGTTGTACATTGTTTTTATTTTAAATTTTATTTTGTTTTATTAAAGTAAATCAAATTAAATAAAAAAACAAAACAACCTAATGATTTTCTATTAAAATAGTTAAGTGTCAAAAGTGGTTGGGCATATGGGGCTAAGATAGAGTCGACTGGATGGATCAGCATGGGCTTGGACTCTTTTGCTGTTGGAAATTGTGAAATAATATTAGGCTGGAGAATCAAAATAGTGTTTGAATTGTTGTTGGGCCAAGGTATATGGATGTGCTTAAATATTCAAATTCGACACTATTGGGTCAAGATTTTAATGGACCTAATGTACTGCATTTTTGGGCTTGTCATACTTAGGAATGATCTAATGTTTTTTTTTTTTTTTTGTTCAAATTATTTTTCTTTTTCTACAAAATATTATTTTTCTCACTGTTTTGTCACTGTAACTTTCAAAAGGTTATAATTTTTCACCTCAACTATATATTTTTTTAAAAATATATTAAATAGTTATTTTTCATGATTTTCAATTGATATCCATTTGCATATATAAAAATAAAATATTAATTTTTAAATATAAAGTATATTTTTATCGATGAATTTTTGTATATTTTTAATTTTAATATTTTTTATATTATCATATAGTTTTATTTTAAATATTTTTATTAAAATTTTTATTTTATATAATTATGTATTTTATTTTAAAAATTATATTACTAATATTTTATTATATTATCATATTATAAATTATGTAATGATAAGAGGCGTATTTGGTGCAATAGGATGTAGAATAATAATAATAAGAAGAAGAATAAAGAAAGTGAATAAAAATTAATTACAAGTAAATTAAAGTAGCACTACAAAGAAGATATCGCACAAGAGTGAGTGAGCGGAAAAGAGAAACAAGCAAAGGGAAATGCGAGCACTGCCTCTATCCTGGCCACACTGATCAGCCACGCTATTACCAGACAAAACCCTTTAACATCACAATGGAAAAGGTGAAAAAGCAGGCCAGGGATGGTGACAACCCCGCCGAGGAGGATGGCTGACTACGTCCGACTCCGGGGACAGTACGGGTGGGAGGAACTGGAGAGGTTGACGACGGGGAAGTGTTGGTGCCTCCGCCTCCGCCTCCACCACCACCGGCTGCTGCTGCGGCAACAGCGACAGACAGCTTCATTCCGCCGCCACAATGGCCGGGGATACCGCAAATATAATAATGTGGCCCGGCGGCCTTAAGCGTGATGGAGGTGGCGCCGCTGCTGTCTGAGGTTATGGCGTTGCCGGTGGCGCAACTTTTGTAGTCGTTAGCACTCACTTCATCCACAGTGTGGCCACTCCCATAGTTAAAGACTGCAGCATCACATCATCACATCATCACTCTCATTTTCCTAACCTAAATAGCCATTAAAGATATGAAAAGAAAGGAAACACATACCAAGGGTATCGCCAACTGCAAAGGTCTTATCTTTAGCCCAGGTGGAATAATCAGCTCCCATTGACCAACCAGATGACTCCCCAACTGTGTACACTGCGCCTTCTATTCCACTCATCATGAACACCGCCATCAAACCTGCTATTACAAACTTGGACGACCCCATTGTTTTTAAGGCACACTTGGTTCTAGATGATACTGAAACTGCATGCAACACATCTTCTGAATCTGATATATATAGTGAGAGAGAGAAAGAGAGAGAGAGGGTTGTTGGAGTTGCTAGCTATATATCTTTATATGATTACTGCATTCTTGTAAAGTGGGTGTGGACCTCCTTCTACTATTTATTATCTTATATTACACCAATTTATAAAAATAATTCACTCACCACTAAGACGTTAATTTGCAAATCATGATTATATCAAAGAAATTGTATTTTTTTCCTCACTTACATATATTAATTTATACCTTTTTATCTACTTTATGTTTTATATTTTCGCTTTATGCTATCACTTTTCATGTCTTTTTCTTTAAATTTGTTTTTTTATCAGACTTTATACCCGCATGAAATAAATAATTAAAATGAAACTACAAGGGGCAAGTGAATAAAAAAATACAAGAGACAAATGTTGACAGAAGCAGAAAATTACAGATTATAAAAGGACAGAAGGCAACATATGTATTTTTCTTAAATTAATGAAAAATACTGGTAATAAAATAATAAAAATTATAAAGAATATGGGTGAAAAAAGAATTTAAGAATATTTAAAAGTAAGAGGGGGAGCTTCCAATTATAAGATTACTTAAGTGAGACTCTATATCTAAAACCAGACCAAATGTGACTGCCCATTTTCTTGGGTAGTTCAAATGTTCCAATACATATTAATTATAGCTCTCTCTCTCTCTCTCTCTAAATAAATTGTCATTTGTAGTTGATAATCTGATGCATTATTTCTGGCAGATGACAAATAAAAAATTAAAAATAAAATAATTTAGAAGTTTCTTTAATTATTTTTAAAAAAATCTTTTGTGTAGTATTTCTTTTTTATTTTTTATTTTGTGGTTTTTTTGTTGATTCAAGCATAAATAGAAATAGCAATAGAATATCTTATTTGCATTAGTACTTGAAACAGATTGTGGTTGATTCATGCAAAAATAGAATTTAGGAGAAGGGTGTTCTTTTGCATCAATGTCCTAAATTTGACTTTTATTGTGATTTTTCTCTGGGTTTTGTTTTCTAGATTATAAATATTTTGTGTCCCCCGTATATGATTGTTCTTTCTCTATCTTATGAGAGTTTCGAACCCCAACATTCTTTCTGGATTTCTCAATGGGAGTTCTTCATCCTCAATACTTCATTTATCAATGAGTTACCTGATATACCGTTTTGTTGAGGGGATATAAAAGTTCTATCGTTTCAAAAAAAAAAACAGTAAATTTTAGGTGACGGAATATGATGGAAATTGTCATATTCATTCACTTTGATATTTGAAACTTTTTACAATAACATTACTATGTGAAATTCATGGGTTGTAGAACAACAATGTTTAAATAACTATAATGTTTTTTAAATAAATTATTCAAAATAATGAATAACATTTATAATTAATAAGAAAATATTCAAAAGAGGTTAAATTATTTAAGTAATAACAACAAAAAAAAAAAAAAAAGAGATTGTTTGAGAATAGTGGACTTTTTCAATAAAACTCTACAAAATTTCAATATGCATACCTATTTCATGCATAATTTTTTTTTTCTTAAATGAAATATTCTAACTTTATTTGTAAATTTTGCCATCTATGTTTACATCCAATTTGTTGTATAGTTGTTTAATTATAAATTATGTATTTCCAAAAAACTTAATAAATACTATAACACAAATTTGTAATTTTGTAATGTTGTATTTTTTAAAAATATTTATATTTAAATTATTTTATAATGCACATGACAATTTTTTCATAAAGCATAATTAATTGGTGACAAACTAAACATGCAAAACTTTAAAGTTAGCATAAAAAAATTGTATAAATAAGCCAAAAAAAAAAAAAAAAATTCAACAACAATCATACTTTGTTTTTTGATGTAATTTTGAATTCTTTATTCTAATCCATTTTGTCGAAATTTTCAAAAATTTCACAAACTTAGTCAAAATTTCAACAAACTTCATAAATTAAATGAAACCATCAATAATTGCTCTCAATAAAACATTAATTATAGAAGATTTGATTTGTATTAACTGACATACCGAAATCCTTATTGAAATTATATTTATTTAATTTTATAATGAGATGTCATGATTAATATAACTTTTCTTAATTAATTAATCTTATTAGTTAATAAAACTATTGAACTCCAATTATAAAATATAGTAATTACTAAACATAAATTAATTACACAAAAGAAATACTTACAGTTCATGTATACACACAAAATCAGAGGACTTATAAATTAAAATATCTATGTATACCATAACATATCATTTTTGCATGTGACAATAATTCAGAATACTAATTAGATTAATGTGTCTTCAATTTTTTTTTTTATATATTTTTACTTTGTTTTAGGCTGATAATTGCAGTACCCTTAAGTTAAACTATTTTCATATATAGTTTACATAATATAGTTTTAATTTTAGTATCATTTGAAAAAAAAAAATATATATATGTATATATGTATAGATGGTTAAATAAATGCTAATTATTGGATAATAAAATAGTATTATTGTTTTTCTCATAAAAGATGTATTAGATAATTTTAAACAAAAGGGGGGCTGTGGCCCCTTTGGCATCATTGGGAAGATGACTGTGGTATGTGAGGGTAGGTAAAAAGGGTTTATCTTTTATTTGTTATAATAAAGCATTCTAATCGTCCAACACTATAATTAGAGAGAGTTGTTACATGATCAAAAAAAGAGAAACATGTTGAGCTGCTTTTACTTTTTTTTTTTTTTTTAGTTGAGTTGTTATGATTTACATATGCATATTACTCAAACCTCTTCTCAATACCTTCGACTACATGGAAGGAGTTGTCCAGCTGTGATGAGGCGCTTGTAGTGAGTAATTAAATTTAATGCATCGTGCAGCTGGCAGTTAATACCTTCAACTACTTCCGCCTTTCCCACACAAACTTGCTCGAGATCTTGTGTTGTTGCGACGCAATAATACCATAAGGTGCTTTAGTGACTCAACGAATTAAATGAATCGATTGCATAATTTTTTTTCTTTTTATTAAATATAGGCGACAATTACAATAATGATGATTACAATTGATAGCAATGATGGAGAGGGGCAATCAATCAATCGTCAGCTCCCACTACTCTTCCTATCCCGTGTAATAAAGAAAAAAATAAATGTTGGTTATAGTATTAGATATTAAAAAGTCAAAATTTTGTGGCAAAATTCAAAGTATGGATCAAACTATATACATGTTACAAAAAGAGCCTTAAAACTATAGACTTGAACTTTGAAAGAATGCGAATGAACGGTGGGCACTGGCAGCTTCCTATGAAGTCTGGCATATGTAGGCGAAGGTTGTGGGGCGGCCCGTTGGATGGCCAAAAGCGAGGTAGCAAATCACAAAAGTTCGAATTATCTCAAAGGTCCAAAATATGCAAGGATTGAATCATGTGACACCAGTAAACGTCAAAATTGGTGTTATACACCATCTCAGCTCCGGTTAAAACTAGATAGTGGCTTTCCAGAAATATGTTCAGTTAAGTTCTTATATGATTTGAAATGTCTATAGAATATATAGAGTCGGTTCAGTTCTAAAGCAAATATTAATTCAAATTGAGCATATGTGGTGTAGGCACGACCACTAACACTGATATACAGGTCCCAGTGTGAGTATCTAATGAAAAGTACCTATCATAAGAGATATATTCCTAATTTTAAAATATCGTATAATGAGTACATCAGTTTGGATGAATTTATCCTTCTATTACACAACTATAAATACTCAATTACCAATAAAAGAAAAAGGAATATATTATTCTATCACTTATCACAATGTAAAAGGCTCAATTTTTTTTATGATTCGAGCATCGGAGTATTATTGTGGAAAGCCCTTCCAATAAGTTGTTGTAGGTCTGGACGGAAATCGTTGCATTGGATCTCACTAGTGGTCTGCTTACCATTTTCTTGGCAAGAATATGTTCTTAAATAATTTTAGCTTATTTTTTACATATTTGATTAATTACACTCATCAATGTATATAATGAATAAGTAAAAGTATAAGAACTTATTACAACTTGTAAAGATATACATTTTTTAATAAAGAGATGAAAATATAAAAGTTAGAAAAAAATAAAGAAACAAAATAACCATTGCAAACTGACCTTTTTAGGCGTTTAATAGGAATAAGAAAAACACACACAAACATATATATGTATAAAGACAAGTCACAACAATGTCAAAGTAGGAAATATTGGTGAGCGGATGTTGGCAATTTCAACTACTTTGATTTTTGGTGTTGCAGTAGGTCAACTGCTATCATCATCCATACCTAATAATATATAACTCACCCAAAAAAGGACCTTTAATGCCATTCCTAAGAAATGGGTCAAATTCTTTATTTTGCATAAACATTTATTTCTCATAAATTTTAGAAAGGAAAATATATAAATATAATATCAATTAAAATAGAAAAAAGTATTATACATGTTTTATAATTCACTAAAATACATATATACATCGGGTGCACCGTACAACCCGATATATAATATCACTTGTGTAACTAAAACGTATGATTTATTTGCTTGAAAAGTATTACTATTGATTTATTACTTTAAATAAAATAGTAATATTTTTTTAAATAAGTAAATAATATCTTTTAGTTAAATAAGTAATATTTCCAACACACAATAAACTCAATCTTTATAATTAATATGTGCTGCTCTTTATTTTAAAATATACAAAAACAGTTAATAGAAGATCCATTTCCGTCCGATACCAAAGTATTTTAGTGAAAATTAGAAGAGTATAATAATGTGAAGGAGTAAACACTAAAAAAATGAGTTAACTGTCACTTCATAGCCTCAACAATAATCGGTTAATTGGGAGCTTCAATACTCTTACATGGTTAATTTTCCACGTGCCTATTACATTTCTAAATTAACAGGAAGGTCAAATATGTCAAATCATATAAAATTGGACACTTTTAATTAATAATAAAATTAATTGTTAATAAAATATATACTAATATAATGATAAATAGTTTACATTCAATTTTTCTCTGCTTTTTTAGTTTGTAAAGAAAGAAATACTTTTGAAAAATAATGTGTTACTTTTGATTAATTGAAACAAAAATAACTTGTTTTGTTTCTGCTCTGCTTTCTACATATCATATATTATATTAATAATCTTTTTAATTTTACACACATATTTCATATATTAAAATAAAATATTAGATCTCATAAATATAATTATTTTTGTTGATAATTTAAGTTAGATTGTGTATTGAATTATTTAAATTGAATTTGAATTATAAATAAATATTAACTAATATTTTTTTACAAAAATTATTAAATAATTTATTTTTATACAAGTAATAAATTTATTATAGAACCAATAATCATAATAAATTCAAAGTCCAAATCTTCAATTAAAAATATTAATGATTGACTACGCTGCAATCTCAAATAAAACAATTTCGTCATAATGGGATTTTTTATTATTTGTTTATAATATCATCTTATATATTGCTATTATGTCATTATTAATATAATATTTTTGTGGTATTTATTTTATTGATTTGAAAATTATGAAATGTTATTTTTAATTACTATTTTATTTGTAAGGTAATATTTTCTTGTAAATAATAATATTTTATAAATTTGTATCATTAATAATTAGTTAATTTTCTAATATTAATTATGGATATTTTATGGGATTAATTCTCTGTAGTGATATAATGATCCCTGCACCTTAGCATACACAATATATTTTTTTTAATTTTAATTTTTGAAGATGTCAATGCTTAAATAATATTATAAATAGTATTACTAATATTTGATGTATGGTATATCATTAATTACTAATTCAAACATTCATATGTCAACATGTTTTAAAGAAGGCAATATTTTTTGTCAATTTTAATATTATTTCAAATTCATGGATTTATATATTTTTATGTTTATTCTGATTGTATTTAAAATATATTATATATATACTCTGTATAATTCAAACTAATGTGTAGATTTTATTTATTCTTATATGTACGTTTCAAATAATGTATTAAAGTGTTGTAAAGTTCTATTTTTTATTTTTTATTTTTTTGTTATTACAGCAAGTTTGAGTTTCTCCACAAGTTTAAATGCAAAATTATTGTAAGTTTCTTATATTTTGATTTATTAAATATTTAGTATTACATATAATTATGATAATATGTTCATATTTAATATAATTAGAATATATGATACAGTAGAACCTCTTAAAATCGATATTCAATAAATTAATAAACTCTCAAAAATAATATATTTCTCCGGCTCCAACTTGGAAGGGTTGAAATTATTGGGTGTGGTTTCAAATTTTTTTATCTTGTTTATAGCATTTTATATCACGATCGTACATTGAATGTTTTTATTAATGAATAATACTTAATTATTAAGAAACAATGAACCTTATTTATTAATTTTCATTAATATTATGTACAATAAATCTATGTTTTAGATTAATTCAATTAATATGATACATTAATTTTTTTAGATACAATGTTTTTTTATGTAACCAAAATTTAACTTCAAACAATTACAAAAATCTCCCTAAACTAATAAATATTAATTATCGGTTAATTACTATCTCTATAAAATAATAAAATATCATGGTCCCAACAATATTAATTTATAGAGATTTTACTGTTCTTTAACAAAATATTGTCTATAATTTGAAATTTTTATATTATCAAGTTTTAATAATTCCATTATTTTATTTTTATATTTTTATATTATGTTTCTAATTATACTATAATTTGGTGTTAATTTTTTTCTCTTTTTTTTTTTGTTCAAATATGAAAGTTCTATTTATAAATAATAATTTTTTTACAAAAATAATATTTATATTTATGTAAAATAATTTTATAACTGATTTATTGTTTAATGTTCTAAGATTAATTATGCATCTTTTATTATATTATTTTTTATTTTCTGCTTTTTCTAATATTAAAAGTTCATCATATACTGGTTTTGCTATTCACTCTTCCTTCTTCTTCTTCGCCTTTGCAAGGGTTATTATTATTATTATTATTATTATATATGTGTGTGTGTGTGTGTGTTTTATAATATTAATAGTTTTTTAAAATTAAATATATGGATGTGGTTAAGAAAATATTCTGCTCTTAAACCAAATGGTTTTCTGTAAACCTTTATAATTTCATTAAATAAATTTTTAATGTTGCGATTGTTTTTCATATCAGTATATTTCAAATGCATCATTTTTTTTGTTACTTTTCCTTTTATGTTTTTTGATATTATTATTGTTTATTAATTTCTTTTTAAATTATGTTTTTTACCATTTTTAAATTTAAGATTATAATAGATTATTATATATATTCATACCTTATCTTTTTTATTATCGATACTTCTATACTTAATACAAAAGAAGGATCGTGGAAGTTTTTTTCTTCTCATTACATGTGTGTTTACAATTAATTGACATGTGTCAGTCCATCATTTTTCTCTCTCTTTCCTATTTTTATTTTCACTAAAATTTAAAAATTCAAATAACTTTTTTCGTTTTAAGTCCATTTTTAATATATAATGTATCAAATTAATCTTATTTTTGTGATGTTTAATTTGACATCAATATTGTATATGTTGAAATAAATAATTATATTTTTAATTATAGAATATAATTTTATGGGTAAAATTTGAATGCAATGAATTATTAATTTGAAAGTGTGAGTCTCCTGTGAAACGGTTGCACGTATGACACGATTTAAGATATTATTTGTGTTACTATAAAGTATTACTTGTATAACTATAAAATATCACTATTTTTAAGGTAACTAATCAGCAGTAATACACTTAAAAAATAGTGACACTTTATAGTTAAACAAGTAATATTTTATAGTTAAACAAGCAATATCTTAAATCGTGTCACGCGTACAACCATTTCACAGGAGTTTTTGTGATTTTGAAATTTTGATATATGTGATGGATTTGAATAAATAGTCTATCAAATATTTATATGCATTAAAGATAAAAATATAAATAATTTTGTTATAAAAGTACAAATATTATACTATTAATTTCGGGTGTTTCTAAAGCCACCACTAAATTTACTTTGCACACCACATTAATTTTACTCACAAATTTAAATATACTATAAATAACATAAATATCCTTATTTAAAAATTAAAAGCATACACAAATTTTAATTTTTAATAAATAAATATTTATTTCATCCACACACAAAATTAATAAATATTTATTTATTAAAAATTAAATTTTGTGTATGTTTTTAGTTTTTAAATAAGAATATTTATGTCATTTACAGTACATTTAATTTTGTAAGTATAATTAATGTGGTGTGCAAAGTAAATTTAGTGGTGGCTTTAGAAACACTCTTAATTTATTATTTAACTTCAATAGTTTTTAGTAAATTAAAATATTTATATTCAGTTGAGAGACAATTTAAAATTCACTTCAAAATATTGTATAATTTATCATAATAAAACTAACTTAAAAAAATGAAACTGCAAGTTAATATATAAAATTATATTTCAAATTGAATAATATTTATATAAATATTATTTATATAATAATAGGTTATGTGCATTTTTTAATAATAGTAACATAATTTTATTATAAATTATTAATATAAATATATTATATCACGTGCATCGCGCAAGTGGACATCGAGTTGTTGTTGTTATTATTATTATTATTATTATTATTATTATATTATTATTATTATTATTATTATTATTATTATTATTATTATAAATTAGGAATATATATATATCAGACAAATCAAATTAATATAAAATAAAATACTTTTATAACATAACATAATATTTAACATGAATCAACTATTTACACTATGCAAAATAAATTATACATTAAAATGAATGAAAACACAAAAACAAGAGATGACTAATAATGTATTTCCTTCTTTATTGAAGTAATAACGCAAGCGGCAATGAAAAATATATTTAAGTAAATCCAATTAAATCATTCACCAACTAATTAAACACTAATAATATGTTTAATTCTCTTGTATCCCATGAATTTCAAGGGTTTACAAAATCTTCTCGTTCACTTTAGTTTTTAAAGGCTTATAACTTTTTTATATGAACTTCATTTTTTATAAAAAGAATATCAAATTAGTTATCTTTTCATGATCTTCAATTTGATATTCATTTTACATATATAAAAATAAGAATATTAATTTTTAAATATAAATACTATTTTCATATATTAATTATAGTATATTTTAATATTTAATATATTTTTATATTGTTAGACATTTTTATTTTAAACAATATTTATCAAATATATTTCATATAATTATGTATTTATTTTAAAAATTATATTACTATTTTTATAAAACATTATATTTTTATAATAACAATATTTAATACTAGTTATGTATTTAATAATATAATATTTTAAAAATATTTGAGATATGATACAAAAAAGAGCAAATACTAAAAAAAATATTAAAATTTAGACGGCCACCTAATCGGTGCCTAGTCAGCCTAGGTGCGAGGCGGCCCAAAAACGTCTAATAATCAATTTTTTATTTGTGCAACCTTGTGTAATAGTCACAATAAAAGTGTCAATGTCTAGCACTAATTTACCATGGTACCTTTATCAATTGTAAAGTCAATACTAGTATAAATTGCTTAAAACAACAACACACGTGGTGGGTGTTGAACCAAAAAAAAAAAAAAAAATACATTTGTCATATCCAAAAAAGACATTATGCAAGGCACCACTCAAAACATAAAAGATGATATTTTGTTATGGACCAACAGATCGAAAGAATTTGTAAGGATCATTATAGTTATTAATGTCAAGTATGAGTTCGTATTAAATGACCAAACCCTTTATATCAATTGGAGAACCAGGCGAATGGACCGTATCTGCACGGTAACTACGGATGAAAGAGTTCGACATCGAATTCATCTTTTGTCTATAAGTCCCTCTTGTAGTGATTGTTGGACACAAATGATTACATATTTTGAGTACCTAAGTATTGGGGAATCCAATAATAATTAATTAATTGAATTTGTTTACTCTTGGACTAGGTAATGTCATGAATCTAAGGGGCCAACTGCTTAACCAAATTTTGGCGTATTGGAACAGAGAAAAATAATTAATTAGTTGTATATTGATTAATCATTGAGCTAAATAATGTTTGGTGGACAAATTAAATATTTGTGTCTAAGTAATTAAATGATATTAGAGATAATTATTGGGCTACTTTTAGTTATTGAACTAATGATCAATTAGGCCCCAATAATGCTAAAAATTAAATAATTAACTTGAAGTAATCTTTTCGGCTTAGGATTTAATAAAAGTCCAAGAAGTTACTTAAAAGTCTAGTTTGAAGATAGGTTCAACATATAAAGACGAGGGTCCTATGTGCGTGAGAAAATCTAAAGGGATCAATATAAATTGATTTCCATGGGCATAACATCGGCACAAGCATACACAAAACAATGGAGACAATTTCTCTCATATCTTGTGTGCTTTCTTCTCTCTCATCTCATCTCATGTGTTGAGAATTTCTAATTATCTTTTTAGTTCTAGATTGCTTGTCTTGTTCTAAAAAGAATATACGTGAATCAAGCTACATCGTGTGTGAAGGAATGTGTGCCATGACAGTCAACTATTAAGCTGACCTAAAAGTGATATTTCAAGTACACTTTTTATGAATCTAAACAAAAGTGTAAGATATTTCTTCATTATTGTATTCATTTATTTATTTGTTATATGATATTGAAACCTCATGATCTCGATAATTAGGACACTTGGTCACGCACAGGCTGGTGATCATGGAATAAGTCTCAATGATTGAGTATGTTGATATATCTAGACCATAGATCATATGAAATATGCAGCGGAAGATAATAATTAAAATTATTTCTACGATTTATGCATATATTTGTGCAGCCCCATATACATAATTGAAAACGAGTTTAGCAATTATAGCAATCAATTCATATTCTTAGCAAGAATCCTTCGAATGACCGAATCACACGTTGATCAATGACATTGATGACTTCCTCTCCAAGTTTATCGATACCCAACTTTGATGCATAGACACTCGATGTAACTTGATCCGTATAGAATATTGATTAATATCCAATAGTCTTAGTGAAATGTTTCCTTTTCAAAAATAAATAAATAAAAACATTTTCTTTATAATAAGAGGAACAATATGTTGAATTCACCTAATCAATTGGCCACCCACTCGCCAAAGTCATGAAATTAAAGAGAATCTGAAGCTTTGTTTATGATGTTTGATTGATGGTGGGTGCATGGGTTTAGAGGTCGTTAAGAGTTGTCCAACCATCTACTTTTATTTATCACCCTTTCTTTTTCTTTCTAACTAAATAATTCAAAAGCTAATACTATTATATCCCTATTCTACATCATTAATTTCCAACACCACAAACCTATTTAACTACAGAAGTCTCAGCCTATGGAACCCAAAACTCTATATTTGTATTACATTTATTTAATAACTTCTAGGTTTTGCTATAAATTTTGAGTTATCAAGAACACTAATCTGGAGAACATATTATTTCAAATTCTATAATTCAATTTTATCACGTGTAATGGGGAGTTTGATTTATTTTTATAATATGGATGTCATGTTGAAATTATGATGTATAAAATATGATGAATAAAGCGAAATACAATAGATAAAGCTTCTATTCAAATATAAAAAATTTAAACTTCGATAAACTCTTTGTGTTTAACAAAATTTGAGATTGCTAAATAATCTTGAGTTTACATTCTTGCAATGAGATTTTACCTTTTTTTTCTCTTATGCTCTCTTTATTCTAATTTCATCAATCCTGATCTATCTTTCTTTCTTCTTTTTCATTTTTTGATTTTTATATTTCATAATGTTCATTAGGTTATCACCTGATACTCCAGATCGTGTTTTTTTTTTTTTACATGCATGCCACTATCGATCATGCAAACCTTGTTATTTTAACCTTTTTTTCGTGGGTGGTTATCGTCATTCAAACTGTTATGGTTTTTCTTCAAGATCAGTATACAAGTTAAATTTTCCTTGAATTTGATGTTCGTTGCTTACTCACATATGTGTAGGACTAGTAGATAACTTATGTTATACCTACTTGCGGGAGCATGTGTACTTTTTGTATCCTTGATCCACACTATCTATGGGCCCAAAATCAGGTGTCATACCGAAACCGATGTCAATTGATCATTTTGTGTCATGTCTTTCCATCATACCATTTAAATCGATCATCAAACATGTTGACTTGTCGCTCAAACATCATTAATGTCTAACACAAAATTTCACGTTTTACCGTCCATCCATATTTACTATTACAATTATTTAGTTCTTACATTTTATTTTCTAATAAAAGGTATTAATTATAATGAATCATAATATTAAATTTATATTAACTATATATATAGTCTACGATTAATCCCTCACCAAAGAACATATTACATTCCATATTACGAATTTTGAGAAAATCACATGTAACATAAAAATAAAAATATAAAAATGTTCATTTTAAAATTTGAACTATCAATATTTTAAAGAATAAATTCAAAATTAGAGTTTTAATAATATCTTAGTTTTATAAACACTAGTATTTCCCCCGTGCGATGTACAATTTGTAATATTTGTAATAATGTAATAGTTAGTATATTATAATTAACAGTAATTTAATTATTAAATTTGCATTTTGTTTTGTATCGCATTATCACACCATGTGAGATTTTGTTACTTTTATGTAATAAATAAATAATTTTATAAAATAACAATATATTTTTCTAAAATAAAAATTCATAATACAAAATATATTTTTAATATAATTTTATTTTGTATAAAAATCTCACAATTTTATTTATTTAAAAATATTTTAAATATCAAAATACATTACAATTAATCTAAAAAATATTTTATATTCTTAAAATATTATTTCTATATATGCAATATAGATATTAAATTAAAGATCTTGAAAAAACAATTTATTTGATATATTTTTCGTGAAAAAATAAGTCGACATAAAAGTTATAAACATTTAAACTTTAAGGTGAAAAAGTAAAATAAAATTAAAAAAAAAAAAAGTAAAAAAAGTGATTGGCCAACCATTAATGTACAGTTTTACATCCCCACATTCAATAATAGTCAATCTCATAAAATAGTGATTTTGGCGAGAAAATGTCAGTCTTGTAAATTTGACAAACTGTCCTGCTTTTATGACTAGTGTGAGATACCCCATGCAAAGCACGGAAGTTATTTTTTCATATTTTTATTATGAAAAAATATGTTATTTAATACTAAAAATATTAGAAAAATAATTTGTATACTTAATATGTTACTAAATACATTTTTTCTTGCTATTAGATTAAAACTTAATTAATCACTTAATGATATGATTTTCACATATCCGATAACTAATGAATTTATTTATTTTTTATGTTTTAAGAAATATTAATCGCGTCAATCATATTAATTATTTACACAATTTTACCAGTTAAATATAATAAAGTAAATTATAGTTACAATATTAAAATTACTCATAAAATAAACAATTTAATCAGTAAAAAAAAATTAATTCTTTTGAATTTAATAAAATCACTATTTTTATAGATATGATTTACAGTTTTTAAGTTTTCATATATAAAATATTTTTATTTCCTAATTAATAGGGATTATTTTTAATTGGCAATTTTTTAGTCAATCATAAAAGATATTTTTCCAAAATTGTAAATAACAATTTAGGCGGAAAAACAGAATTAAAAAATATCATTGTACTTATATATATAGATAACTAAATAATTATGAGATAAAAGTGAAATTAAAATATTTAAGAAGCAAAATTGTAGGGTAATCGAAGTAACAACAACAACAATAATAATACTTACAGCATTGTGTCTATCATATGTACACTTTCTAAGTTTTTACAGTTTATCTAATAAAACTTTTTCCGTTGTTTTTACAGTTTATCTAATAAAAATTTTCCCTTTTTTGATATCTCTCAACAAATTTTCTCACTCTCACCCCTCAATAATCTATTTATGGGGTCTTACATGAAACAAGACAAGATCATCTATTTCCTTGCCTCTTTGCATGTTCCAACATCGAGCTCATTTTCTTCAATAACTTTTCCAGCCACCTTGTGAACTTACCTAACACTTGCTTGAAATCCCTTCAAAGGCTGCCAACGATTTCTCATACCTGTGTGTGAAGCTCATCTTACCGAACTATTCCAACACAAACTAGAACAACTCATATGCGAGTTTACAAAGAAACACCATTAATATTTCGAGTATTTGTTGTGTTTTCTATTATGCTCTATGAAATAAACGAAATATTCTTATTGGTTACATATCGTCTAAAGATATGATCAATTTATACTAGGACGATGTAACTGGTGGATCAAGAAAGATCTTCACGATATGAGATGCAACACTGACTCCAAATCATGCAATCTTCCTGTGTAAGGCAAACGCATGAACTCTCCAGAAGAACTTCCAAGTTGATGATACTTTTTACAGTTTCCAAATTCAAATAAATTTTTTTTGAACAATTTAAATTCTATATATAACATAAATCATTTATACGAGTTTAAATTATCTGCCAATTTAGAACTAACAAAAGTGTAGATTTGTTGGTATCAAAGGTAAATTATCCTGAAAATTTTAATTAAACTGAACTAAAGAACTTCCTGATATGAACCTATCCCACTATAGACGTGTGTGTAAAAGAAGAACCAGTATCATGCAAATTCCATAACTTGATCCTCATAGTGCTAATGGATTAAAGATCAAATAAGATATCAAATTCATCGAAACCAAACCATAATATTTGGATAATATAAATTTACTTGTTACAAAAACAAATCACAAAAGTGAAACGAGACTGAAATTGCAGTATTGTTGAATCACATTTAGTCACACAACACCTCCGTTTGGAACATTAATTGCAGCAGCAGCATAGAATTTCCCTCAATAATCGAATCAACGAGATGTTAAGAAGCAATGTAAGTCCATCCGCGAACACAATAAATAATGTCAAGAAGCAACGTACATCATAAGATGCTTTCAAACAAGACAACCATAGCTGAAAATGTCAGATAACAACCACTGGAGTTTACAATTTTCCAAACAACCAAGAAATGGATCAAATAAATCTCAGCTCAGTAAACGCTTGTGTAAGCTTCTTCGATTCTAAATGACAAACTAACATCACCAAAGCTCAAGGAAGTCAGGTTTAGCAATAATGAATTGAGCCAAACTAACAAGAAAAAAGAAATGTTTAAACATGATGAAGATTGGTAAAGAATGATTCAAATTCTGCATAGGATAATAACTCATTTACATACCTTTTTTGGCCTCTGCATAATATATCTTATACAATAAACTACTTGATAAGATGTCGCTTTAGATATGAAACAATAGCAGGCCACAGCAATGTTCATGAAAAGCTATTGGGTTGAGTTTGACCACAAGTTTTTATGTACAAGCACACAGAGCTTGAACAACCTCGATGTACATAGTATTTGGATTATCCAAACCCTAAGAGTTTGTTCACGACGTTGATCAAAGTAGAAGCATCATATACTTTGTCAATGAATTTTTTCCAGGTGAACTAAACGGGGGCCTTGATTGTACTAAACATTATTACTTTGGTCCTAAAATCTTTTCCAAGAAAGAAAGAAATGACTTACCTGACAGAAGAGAAATGAGTAGAAGCGGATGAGCAGTTGTCTTTAATCAAAAAATAAAACTCAACTAAAGTAATAACAATGATAAAATAAAAATAAAAATTGCATCGTCTAAACACCTTAACAAAACATTTCCTAATCACCCCCTTCCCTAAAAATATAATGAATAAAACATGGTTTCATCTCACAACATTCTCTAACAAATTAAGCAAATCAAATACAGAAACTAGAAATGGTAGGCGATGCATGGATCCGCCTCCACACCTCTCTCTATATTGATAAAACCAACTAAGGTCATTGGGGATTCCCACTCTGCAGGGATGATATTTCTGCATTGCAAAACCAGCTTTCTCTTGATCTGATTTAGAACAAAAAGAAAATTATTCATAACATATAGAGCATTATTTTTATTTTCTTTTTTAAAGGAGGCTAGTCCAGGTTTGTGTTCGTCCATTCTCCTCTTACATGATTACCTTCTTAGGTCAAATACTTGAATGCAATTCAATAGAAAATAATCTCCCAATGGATTTATCTATTATTCGCAAACTAAAAATCTTCATTGAGTTTGATTTTTAAAAGGACAAATATCATATATTGCTGCGATAACTGTGACCTAATTCTTTCATGTATATTGATAACACCTGAAATTCTATGTAAAGAAGTTTTTTATAAAAAACTAAACAGAGAAGAAATTAAATTAGAAGTTGTGTACCATTTTAAGACACTATCAATGAGTTTTCTAGACAAATATCAAAGATATAGAGCGATTGATGAGCATTTAATAGGTGTTTCGGAGGCAAGAGAAAATAAGAGAGAGAGCCAACACCGAAAGCTAGAGCAGTTGGACACAAATTGGGGAGAGTGTTGTTTACGAGGAAACAGAGGTTCATATGGTTGACCACTCTTTGTTAATTCAGAGAAAACAGCCACATGCCCTCTCTCAGTTTGAAGAGATACTGCTATCGAGATTTGGCAAGATGACTAAACAAGTCTTGAATTATTAAAAGGTAATTCAGGGCATTTCTACAAAAGACACTTCCTAGCAGTTATTTCATTTCTTGCACCTCAATATCAAAGATCATATTTTTTCATTGACTCAGCAAGATTTCGCTTTACAAAAGCATTGACATATACTAACAATATGAAAAGATACATTAAACTTACTGTGCATTTCGCTTCACAAAAGCATTGACATATACTCACAATACGAAAAGATACATTAAACTCACTGTGCTCAAGTGGCTAACCAAAGTCAATGGCATTTTTTCTTATTCCTAAGAGAATTCAAGTCTCTTTAGCATTCTCTGATTCAATAGTCGCCTTCGTCTCCTGCCTCAAAATTTTTTTACTATGTGCCACACGGATCGGTCTCCCCATAAACTCCTGTAAGATAAGAAGTTTTCCCCACGAACTGATATCAGCCAGGACATCCTATACCACATAATATAATAATTCAAGAAACACATGAACCTAATAAGCTCACATTGACTATTACCTTTTCTTGAAAAGCAGCCAGAGCAGCCTCTGCATCTGCCTTTGTGTTAAAGGAAACAAAGCCATAACCCGATGATCGCCTTGGATTATGCTGAAATACGATTTCAGCTGAAACGACTTTTCCATTATCAGCATTGAAGAATTCTTTAAGGTCTTTCGCCCTTGCTTGAAAGGGCAAATTTGCAACATATAGATTGTGCACTGGCAGTGGCTTAGGCTGTGGTGGAGGCGGTTTTGGCTTCTTTGGCTTAGCCCAATTAAGCTTCAAAACTCTACCCTCGAATTCCTATTTGTTTTTACACACAAAACCAGAAATAATAATGACCTCATGGAAATGAATAACATAGCTTTTGGTTTCGAATTTGATTACAGAGTTCATGACTAATTGTATCAAATGAAGTTGCTGAAATCTGAGAAGCTTACAGTGGAATCAAGACCATTAAAAGCAGCAACAGCTTCTTCATGTGAACCCATTGTTGCAAAAGCAAGACCCCTGTTCTTAGTTTTATTGTACATTGAAAACTAGAACCAAATAAACAGAAGCAAAAATCTGAATTACGATTCCGAGAAAAAAAAAAAAAAGCCAGAGAAGGGTATCCCCACCTCAATATCTAGGACGCTACCATAGTTCTCCAGGAGAGGGCGAAGATCATCCACAGTGCATGTCCACGGAACATTCTGGATAAGCAATCTCGTATTAGAAATTTCATCTTCTTCTGCGACGATATTCTCTTCGGCAGACTCTGGATGTATAGTTGGCTCCGCGAGGGCTTGGTCTTGGGCTTGGGCCCGGGTTAGGAATTGGGCATTGTCTTTTACAAGGAAGAGCTGAAGATTGGATCTCTGGGACTTGGTGACCAGCGAAAGAAGTCGATGGTTGAGGCGCGGCGGCGGCGAAGGTTTGAATAGACTGGTAAGGGAGAAGTGAGAGGTGGCGGGAGGGAAGTATAGAATACGAAGCGCAGCCATTATAGGAGGAATAAAAGCTTAATAGGATTTTGTTAAGAGTTTCTGAAATGAGGTGAGGCAAAATTGAGGCAGTGGGAGAAAGATAAGGAAGTGTGGGCGAGAGACAAAAATATATGCTTCGGTGGAATTGCAGTTTTGTTCACAAATGTTGGCATTTTACATTTATAGCCCCTATACTTTAATACATTTTGACTGAATTTCTGTGCACAGTTTCAAGTTAGAATAGTTGTTTGGCCTATTCATTAATAATTAATAATTCGCAGCGGTACCCTGCCATTTGGATAGTTTTTTAAATTGAATTGTCAAGTAACAAATCATTTAAAAACGTTGTGTTTCAAAGTTGTTTTATTTTATTGTAAAATATATAAATATTTTTAACATTATAATTTATAATTATTAATCTTTTTCAACTAAAATAAAAAAATGCATAGTGCTATCATATGATTGGTAAAACATGAGAAGTATTTATATATAGGAAAAAAAAATTCATGAACAAATATAGGTTAGAAATAATTATCAAAATTTCAAATAAATTTAACTATAAATATTAATAAAATTTTAACTATAAATATTACATAGCAGTAGTAGTAAGTGTATGTGTGTAACTATAGATATAGACGATGTGGTTTGGTGCAATTTGAATCTAAAATAATAATTAAATCATTAAAGTGGTGGGGTAGAAGTAACATATTTATATTGTAATTAATACAGTAATAGAATATAATTTGATGCGGTCGGTTTTGACATTTTTTTATTTTAATGATAAAATCTAATGATTGGGGCTAAAAGCATGTTGCCCACTTAAATTTAATTAAAAATATCCAAATTATAATTTCAATCTTGAATACAAACTATCCAAAAAAAACCCTCAAGACTTGGCCCATTTCTATTAAAAAATAATGTGTGTACATAGCCGAAAATGATATCAGAGCCTATATATATTATTAATTATAAATTATTTATTTATTATTAGTAAAATGTTAAAGGAGAAGATATTTTAAGAGCAATCGAACCAAAACTCGAGTAGTGAAAACATAAGATATGTCTAAAATTTGAAAAGGCATGAGATGTTATTTGAAAATGAATCCAAAGGTGCAATAAATCCTGTAAAAGATGGCAAATTTTATGGAGATGGGACAACAAAATTATTGAGCATGAAGGCGTGAAGGAAGAAATGAGAGAGATTAAGGTGCAGAAGCCAAGGAAATGAAATCCACTTTATAATATATTGAATTAACAAAATACTTTTGAAAAGTATCTAATAAAATCAACAAGTAAAATCATGAATATATTTATATAAATCAAGAAATAAAATAATTTTTTATAATTTAAAAATTACAAAAATAATGTCATAATTATTTAATAAATCTCAAACATATCAAAAAACCTAAAATTATCTAAATAAAGAAAAGAATGAAAATTTAAAAATATATAAAAAAAATAAAAAAATCCCCCAACCACAACCATTTTTTAATTTTTTAAATTATAAATAGTTTTGGAATTTTTTTACTAATCTAATTATTTAAGTATATTTCTAATTTGATTTTTTTTTGTTCAAACACTTTTCAGATTTAGTTGGTTATTTGATATTAAGGAGGGTCATTAATTAAACTAAATTATTTGATATATTAGATGCATGTAACATATTTTAAATTTGTCTGTTCAAGATGACATGAAATATTTCAAAAATCATATAAACTCAATTAGAGAAGTAATTGAACATTTAACCAGACATGAAAGTTTATGCAAAAAATGAAGAAGATTTTTGTAAAATTTTTGGTATGAGTGCACTTACAAAACTTTCCAAAGATGTGCCTAATCATTGGAATTCAACATATAAAATGATGAATAATTCTTACAATGTTGTAAATGACTTATGTATATTGTTTTCACAAGAACAACAAGGTATTGATTTATTTCCAAGTTCATGAGATACATGTGTGGAATTAATTTTTCTTTCGTAGTTTTTAAAGATGCAACTAAAGAATCATCCGATTGTTACTATTTTACTTCTCCTTTACTTATAGATCATTGTGTTAAAATTGCACTTATTTTACTATCTTATTATTCAACTAAGAATTTACAAAATTGCATTGTAAGAATTAGAGGTAATGGTTAAAATACTTTCAAGAAATTCCTAATTTATTTTTAACTGCAAAACTATTAGATCTTATAATTAAAGAAGATACTATGAATGTATTATGATGTATTATTTCCAATTAAGGAAGATGGTAAGACAAAACAATTAATGTTTTAAGGAATATAAGATTTAGCTTGGTGATAGATTAGATAATGAGAGCGGTGATGGAAATTAAGATATATGAGGCACTTTGTCTTTGGGTTATCCCAAATAATTTCAACATCTAAACTTTCAATACCTTGACCAATATTAGAATTTTTTTATATTAATAAAAATATAAAAAGCCAAACAGTAATAATTTTTATCAAGAAATAGATAATTACTTATCTACTGCTTTTGAAGAACTTGAATTTATCATCCTAATAAGCTTTTGAGATAGTGGCCTCGAAGAGCTAACAAATTTTCTATTTCAGCAATAATTGCAAAGGAATATTTGCATATTTGGCTTCCACCATCTTGGTTGAACAAGTATTTAGCAAGATGATTAAATCTAGCGAGGGTGATTACATCTAAATTAAAGATTGAAATTCCAGAAAATCAAACATTACTAAATGATTGGTCAAATGTCGAGATAAGAAAATAAGAAGTAAATTGTGATAAAGACGTTGAGGATGAAGATGGAAACGAGTATTTCACCATTGGAAGAAATTGATTCATTGAGCCACGCAACTCCTCAAGGTACATTAGTAGATAAAGAACTATGTGGACTTTGATTCATGAACTATAAGGATACGTAGACAACTTAATTCTAAATTATAAACTAAAATTTCTAGTTCCAAATTTAGAATTAAGCTCAAAACTTCTTCTTTTTTTCTCCTTTAATTCATTTTTAATAAGTTGTAATTTTGTTAAAAGTAGTAATTTTTTTTATGTAAGTTAATATTTTGTTGTATTTTTTTCATGTATTTTTATTTTTTGTAGTTTATATACATATATAAGTTGTAAAGTTTTAATTGTTGTAATTTATTTTTTGTAAGTTGTAAATTTGTTTAGTTATATTCAAATTAAATCTCTTGCAATATTGTTTTTTGTAAGTTGCAATTCATTTTTTTTATTTATATTCAAATTCAATCTTTTGCGATCTCTACAAATATATGAAATATCTCTTCCAATTCCAAACAATGAAAAAATCTAATATATATATATATATATATATATATATTAATAAAAGACCACAAATCAAAAGCTCGAAAGTTGGAACCAAAAAATAAACAAAAATGAGGAACTGAGAAGTGAATTGGAACCGTGGAATCAAAGATTCCAACCAAAAGTGGAATCGGCCAAATCATGCCCGCGCCTGGTCATAATTATCTCTTAGTATAAAGTTCAAAAGTTTATGCGACCCATTTTAAAATTTTAAAAGTCTATTTAAACAAAAAATAATTTAGGATCTAATGTGAGTCCAGTGTGTTAGCTCATGGGCCAATTTAAACATTTTTTCAAGACTATTTTGTGATATAATGATATAAACTAAGCAAGCAAACAAAAACTAGCTAAAAATCCCAAGGAGATTCGAATAAGCATGAAAAAATATATTATTTTTCATTGTAAAAGTATCACATTTTACGAAAAAGTACCCATTGTTTGTTGATTCAAAAATTGTAATTATGCAAATTTTGGCAAAAAATAAGTATTAAATTTTATTTTTAAAAAATATTATTTTTATTTACGAACCTTAAAAAATGTAATTATGCTTTTTTTTTTAAAAGAATTACTTTATATATATATATATATATATATATATAAAGGATGCACTATACGTATAACACGAATCTAGGCACTAAAGTTTTTAACCTAACCTTTACCTTAAATAACTATACATCAACTCTTTATCTTTTAGAAGAGAAAATGAATAAAATTGAAATGTCTTAAGCTGGGCTTCTATGATTTCTTTGTACATATTTTTGTTTGTTTAGAAATATTGCTTTTGACTTGCATACTTATATAACCACTAAGATTGTTTAAAATATATTACTATTCACTGAAAAATATTATTTATTGTTAAAGATATATATTTTCATTATGTATATACATGTAACTTTACATATTGTTCAAATAATATTTTATTTTCACTAAAACTATTAATTTTTTACTTGCATATATATAAGAATTGTCTAAAATATATTACTTTTTATCAGTCTGCATACAAAATATGTAATGTAACTTATTCAAAAAACTAATATTTTTCATTACAAATGTATTACATGTTACAAAAAAATATTAATTTTTTCCCTTTATTACAAAAAGTCTAGTTATGCACTATAAAAAACCATTAGTACATTTTATTAAACAAAGTATTACCTTACATCTGCTGCTGTGTAATTTTGCACATTGTACTTGTAATAGACATTTTCTTTCATGGAGTTAAAGCTTTATAAGGGAGCCCTGACGGCTGGCTTGGCTTATCATAGAGAAATTTGAGGTAAATTTCAGGTCATATTGTCAGCAATAGAAAATAAAATAAAAGGTACAAATATTCTCTAGAGACATTTCAAGAAGAAATCCCATCACATTCTTGATTCAGGCGATGAGTTGGATTGCAGTGGTGATAGAGGCTGTCTTCGCATATTAACATCACCAAAGTCTATTTTCTTCTCCACTGGAGTGCTGCTGCACCTCTTCTTAGGGCTCGATTTTCTCTTCCCCTATAATCAACATTGCTCTTACTCCCCCCCAGAAAAAGAAACAGAATATTCCAATTGTCTATATATATATATATATATATATATATATTTATACACACACGTACCTTTCCAGAAGCAGAAGCACTGCTGCCTCCACCAGACCCTTGCCTATAGCATTGCCTCATCAACCTCTTATTCTCCTCATTTAGTATGTTGTTTTCTTCAAACAGGACATTCACCTGAAAGTACAATAACTTTACTTTGGTCTTTACCTGTTAACTTGATAAAACGTCCCTTATCTTAGTTATCTATACCTATTCACATACCTCATCTTCAGCTCTAGAAAGGTTAATTGTTAAATGATCCTTGTCTCTCTCTACATTTTTCGCCTCTGCTGCTAATGCTACAACCTTCTGTGTTAAGGGCCTCAATCTAGGATAAAATAACAGCTTCAGTCAATATGTGTACTAACTATAAATATTGAATAATCTCAAGTAGCATCCAATGTAGTTGTTTTAACACACAACGACCTCTAATATAAATTTTACCTTGTCCACCTTCTCAGTAACTTTTGGCAAACTTCAACTCCAGCATTTGCCTCCAAAAAGCTATGCGCAGTTGACGCAATTTCATCCTTACCAAACATAGTGGTCAACAGTGAGTCAAGTAAAATTTGTTCCTCTTGCATGTCATCCGAAGACGCATCAACCTTCAGCCATTAAATGACAATAAATGTCAGTCTCAAATCGAGAAGTGAAAGTGTAAACAAACTAAAAGACTAAAGAACATATCACAGTACAAAATCCCCGTAGTTCGCAATTACATCAGCAAAAGGTGAGAGAGAGCAATGAAAGCATCACAGGGTTGGAGAAATGAAGTAACAAGGCACTCATCAAGTATAGTAAAAGAAAAAATTTACTTTCTTAGTCAACTCATCAACAGGTTTTCAGTTATTGGAGTTGTCATCAGGTTCTAGAAAGTCAACGTGTATCATATCAAGCTAAATGTTAATGAAAACATCAATCACCCAAGCACATTTGTAATATATTATATAAAGATCACTGTTCCAAGTCAATCATGAATGCTCAATAACAGCTAGATGAAATTATCATCAAACATAAAACATAAAACATATGTTACACAATTGATCTCAAATACGTCTAACTGGATATTTCTCTGCAGATCCAAGTGCAGTTAGGCCAACTTCAGGGCACTTGATTTGAAAAGTAATGTTCTGTGTATAACAAAAATGAGCTGCCACAATAAATGGTAAGAATATTCAGAGAAGCATACAATGGGTGTAGTGGCAGGTAAGGCTCCAATCAAGGGACTTTGGTGACAATCTAAACAGAGAGAAAATATCCTGGAAGTAACAAGGAAGAGATATTGGCAAGTGACAGACAGATAAAGATGTATTGGAAATTTTTAACACAAAGACATGATTATTTCTGTAAGATTGAAAGTGTCGATACATATTTAAGATGACAATATGGAGCAGATGAAAAGCTATTAACTTATAGCTTGTTACTAGCAGAGTGACCTTGATGTTTTCATGTGTTTCCCTAGATTCCATTGAGTTGCTGTGAAAACAGATTAATCAAACTTAACAAAATATAATAGATACCAGGAGATATTGGCTATCTAACATAATGTTATAGTGTTAATCACATTTATGTGAATATTTTAGATTTATTTTTAACAACAAACTTCTTCTAATAAATGCTTTTTAGTGATCCCGTTTCACAAGCATGTTAACATTTTAACAATGTCTGACCTGCTCTAGTTGCTTCAGATAGTGCTTTATGAAAGTACATCCAGAAAGGAAACTTAGAATAATTTTGTCACAAAACATAACTTCCAAGAGGTAGAAATACAGATATGCAATTAGAATCACTAGATACTGTGCATTTAAAAATAAAAAAATCAGAGTACAACATGGTCTTTAGCAAAAAAAAAAAAAAAATGATAACTCTTGAGAAAGAATATGGAACTCCCAAAAATTAAGCATATGAAGAGGGCAGCTATTTGCAGCACAAGTTCAATAACAATAACTAGAAACTGCACCAAATGATACCTCCATTAAACAGATGAAACAAAAGCTTATATATTAAAAGCTTTTCAAGGGCTTTCTACCAAATCAAATTGGGACTGAAAGCAACTATGGCTATAAGGTCAGGTATAAAATAAGAAATAAAAAAAAAAAAAAAGTTTTTATCACAATATCAACTTCAGCAGATCTGTAAACTTGAACTTTTATGCAATATAGAATGGCCTTCTAAAGCCATAAGATGGCCCAAACAATGATAGAGGAACGTCACTTCACTGTAAAGTTAAACTGAAAAAAACAGCTAAGAGGACTTGAAGGGGGCTGCATGCATGAGTAACCATGTCTTCTAATTGGTCATGTCATGTAAAAGTTATATGCGTGAAGAGTTTATGAAGAACAGATGCTTGTAAGAACTAAGAAAGCATACAAAAAATGAAAAGACCACTAAAACTTCAAGTAATCATCGAAAAAGATATGCACTTCAATATGCACTATCCAAGCTACCTAATGAGGCAGACAATAAAACAAAACTCCCCCTCAAAATATAATATTAGGTTGCATTTGGATTGAAGGATATGAGGAGGGATTTGATACTCATAGAAACAGATCCATTTGTAGTTGCTTAGATTGATATGCATTTGAAATCCATCACTTCCATTATGAACTCATTTTTTAGGGATATGGGTGGATTTGAAACACTCTAATTTGAGTGGATTGAGATCTCCATTGATTCCAAATTCTTGCATTTTAAAGAGCTCAATTCAAATGCAACCACAGTTATTTCATGTAAAACATAACTAAGCAAAAACAGTGGTGTATAGGCACAATCAAAGAAGTTCACAAGCATCCAGTACAAAGAGAAGAAACCCACCCCAGGAGGTGACAAGGGGAAGGGTAGATGAATATTGTATTGAGCATTCTTATCATTGTGCAAACACAAAGCACATGATCACTCATGTAAGATGGACAGTGAGGATAAAAGATTGGAAGTGACAGAAAAAGACTTAAAGCTTGCTGCTTAGTTGTTACCCCCATGATTGTCGTATAAAATGTTTTTCAGCAGACTCACATTCCAAAAACTATGTAAATTCAAGTAACCTAACGAGGCAAACTAGTCCGTGAACACAACTCCTTATTTATCAGCCACATTACATAAATTAATTTTCAACAAATAAATACAAAATCCAGCAAAAAATCAACAGCAGACAAATCATAATCCGAACTGAAGCAAGAAACTAAATTTACCGTCTGGCCCGCAGATCCTAACTGTTGCAAATGCAGCTCTTCCATCAATTTCTTATTCTCCTCCTCCAAATCACGGTTCCGAATCTCAGCTTCCTTGGCCCTCTCATCTGCCTCGTTTGCAAAATCCATCAAAGCTTCACGATCATGTTCGTAAAGTGAGCACTCCCGCTCCCACTTTTTGCAAGCCGCCAACAAATTAGAACATTCCATGGCCAGTTTCTGGTTTTCCTCCACGAATTTCTTCAAAGCCACTGCATTCATATTGGCCTCAGCCTGAAGAAAAAAGTCGAAAATCCATTTGGAATTGGATATAAAGAAAAACAAAGAAGAGGCGAAAAACAGGGCAAACGTAAATCAAACCCTAGATCGCTCGATGATTTCATCTTTTCCTTTGAGCTTGGAGTGCAGAGAGAGATACTGGTGGCGGAGGTGCACATGTGAGGCTTCAACAGCGCGGAGTTTATGGAGAAGAGTGTCGGTGGATACCAGGAGGCCAACGCTGTGATCGATCGATTCTCGTATATAATCGTCGGTTTCTTGGGGCAGTTCCATCTGAGTCGAGTTTTGAGAGAACCACGGGCGCAAGAAATAGGGTTTTCACTATCTTTATCAAGAAATTAGCGTTGGAACACACAGGAGAGGAGGGGGAAAGACGGAAAGTGTAGAGAATTTTGAAATGGGAGGTATTTCTCAAAAATCAAAGTAGCCGTTTGAGAAAGTTGTCTCATGTGGAGTTGCAAGACCCGTCTTGATGGGTTGGCGGGTCGGGACTGGTTAAAACCCACCAAACTCACCATTTGACGGGCGGGGCAGGCCGAAAAAAAAAACTGCTAAAACTCCAACCCAATCCAACCCATCAGCGGGTTACGGGCTTGGCGGGTCAACCCACGAGCCGGCAGAATTGAGGGCGGGGCGGCGGCGGTGGTGTTGGTGATGCTGATGGTCGCGGGAATTGGGGGAAGGCGTTATTATTGAATTGGGAGTTTATATTTTCGGTCGTTACTTTTGTGATTTGTGAGATAGGGAAGGCAAATGGGCAACGAAAAGGTGGGTGTATTATAGATGAGGCGGGTGTTATGATTAATTATATTTTAAATAAAAAATAACTTAAAAACCAGTAAATTGGCCCGGCCCAACCTGCCCCAACCCGTTTCAACCGCGGCCCACATAGGCCAGCATGCTGTGGGCCGCCAATTGGTGGGTTGTTAAATTCCTAGCCTAATCCACCTATTTTATAGGTGGACCGGGCCAACTCGGCAGCCCATCTCAACAACATATTATGCAAAGCCATATTCTTTTTAAAAGTTGAAAAAAAAAATCTAAAATTTTGTAGAAAGAAAAAACATAAAATATGATATTCTAAGAATTGAAGGCAAATAAAAGACCTCTGAAAAACTAGAAAAAGAAAAACCCTTACCAACTTGAAAAGACTAAAAAAATTGAAAACCCAAAATTTTTTATAAAATAAATAATCCTAAACAAAATTAGGATATGTTTGGACTAAATTGGATACGATTGGTTGTGGGTTAGGCCACAACTCAGTCCGTCCTACCTGCTCTATACCTTTTTTTTTCTCCCATCTCATTATTCCAAAGAAATTTATTCAATATATATTTTTTCACACAAATTTTTTAATTACTTATAATTCATTTATTTCTAATCTATTTTTTATAAAAAGTATATCAATTAAGATCTTTATTTTGACCTCCATTTTACATATATACAAGTAAATATTTTTTAATTATAAAATAATTTTGTTAAGTTAATGGTGATTTTTTTATTTAAAATATTTTTATATAAAATAAAAATATGAGATTATTAGAAAAAAATATTTTTTGAAAAGTAAGATTATTTAAATATTATAATAAATATATCATATTAGTTCTCCATTTTAAGATCTTTCGTTTGACATCCATTTAACATATATAAAAATAGAATTTAATTTTTAAATATAAAATATTTTTGTTAAGCTAATGGTGATAATTTTTTCTACATAAAATATCTTTATATAAAACAAAGATATGACATTATTTGATAAAAATTAATTTTGGAAAAAAATAAGATTATTTAAATATTATAATAAATATAATTTCAAATTTTCAATTTATATATTATTTTAAGTAATATAAAGTTTAGAGATAATATTTATTTTTCTAATATTATAATTTATTTTTTATTTTATTTTTTCAAAAATAATTTTTATTTTAAATTATTATCATTTTTATTTTTTTTCAAAAATTATTATTTTTGCAGATTTTGTACTTTTTCAGAAATTATTATTATTTTCAGAAATGAATTTATGATTAAATATAAATTATATTAATATTATATATATATGTATATATATATATATATATATATATTACACAATTAAATATTGATGAGGAACGCTTGTATTTGGATTATGTCCAACACATTCACACACACACACATATATTTATATATATATATATATTATATTAGTTTTGTTTTTATGTATTATTTATATATTATTTAAGATTTTTATATATTATTTATATATTTTTTTCTTTTTTTTTGTGTATTAGGAATATATTAATATAATAATATATTTATGTTATTTACTTTTTTATATATTAAGAATATATATATATCAATAATTCATCATCAATTATTAAATTCATAAATCTGTATTTTTCATAATATAAATAATATAAACAAAATCCTACTAATATATTGATTTGACATGTACAGTAACAACTTACCGTATCACAATTTAAAACAAACACTATTTTTACTATGTATTTGGTTGGGGCACAACCTCACAATCCACAATCGATTGTGCTATAAAGGCCTTCAACCTTTTCCAAACATCTCCTTGGATAATTAAAAAAGTTGAAAAATAACTAAATAAATTTGGGTATCATCTCACAAAAATAAATTCTATGAGATAATCTATTTTTCGATAAAAAAAAACACAAATGAGCAATGTTGGTCCGTCTTGACATGTTCTATAATTATATTTATAAGCCAAGTTGTCATATAAAAAAGAAAGCATGTATAAATTGGCCCCATATTAACATATCAAGTATAATTGTGTTGACCTGGATTTCTGTATATTTGAACTAAAGAGTCATTCAAACAAGAGAGAGAGATAGTAAGAAAAATCTATTAAGTAAGAAAAAAAAAAAAAAAGAGTTGGGCATTGTTTACTATAAAATATATGTATTATGGTGTATAGAATTGAGGTGTGTTTTAATGGAGATATATAAGTAGATTAGATATCCTATCCTATGTTTACTTGTTAGGATTTATTGGATGTGTTATTCCTATTACTCATCTACTTCACAGGATTGGTGAGGAAGGCTGATCTAATTTACCTAAATACCTTTGTGGTTAAATAATCAACAATTTACTTCATATTCTTTTCTTTCACTCTCGTCGAACTCGCTGTTCGCTATTTTATTTCACTTAAAATACAACTCGCAAGTGCACGAGGTAAATTATAGTAAAATATGGTGAGAACATGTACCGTATCAACATGGACTGTATATTGTAAAATCAACTGAGTATTTGTTTATGATATTTTTCTTTATCTAAAGAATTCAATTAATGGAATGAGTTTTATAAAATAAACTAAAACAAATAAAGAGAAGAAATAGATAAAAAAGGAAGTCAAACAACTAAAGATATTCAGAGATTATATGGATTTCAGGGACATGCATTCAGATGGCTCATATGTTCCTTTTAATGTATCAAATCATATTTAATTTTTATATTTGTATGGGGATCACTAAGATATTTGAATCCTCTCTCCGAGTTAGATCCAAAAGTAGATTAGACAACACTGATCATTCTCAAGATATTATCTAACTTCCAATCGTGCCTATGATCTATTATCATCATAATACTTACCAATTTCTCGATCTAGCAAGTTTTATGTTATGCATTCTTAATCTGTTAACCAATAACTCCCTCTTGGATAATAATAGATTAACTATACATATGCAATTAGTTGTCACATAATTCTATATGACATTCAAATCAAGGAAGCATAAACAAATATAGGAAGGAAAATAATATCATTAAAGAAAAAATATGAATCTATAATTATGCACTCCCTAGAATCCCTAGATGTTTAGCCACACATATTCAATACATAATCCATGAGAAATATATTGATAATCATGGCTAACATAAAAAGAACAAAAAAAACCAAGACCATTGAAATCCAAACGATCTTCGTTTCTCTCTCTCTCTCTCTCTTTCTGATGACTTGGTTAGTTGATCCTCCTTTGTATTCTTGTTTCTAACCCTAAAATATGTTGTATATTGTGTTGCATGATGCCTATAATCTGATATAACTTCTCCTTTTATAGACAATTATTAGGGTTTTGATAGCCTCTGTATCTCTAATTGGAATGAGAAGATATGCCCGAATCACACCAAATCAAGAAGATATGCCCGAATCACACTAGATCGCGACGGTTAAAATCATATGACGAGGATAAGAATGGTCCATGTGACTTGAGATGTAGTCTATACATCCTTAATTATCTTTTTTTTTTTTTCTGTCAAAACTTCAACAAATACTTGACGTAACAAAATATAACAAAATCATGATGAACTCGTCACTTAGGTACATCCAATTGCCTAAAAAAACTATACATAATAACCGCAAATTGTACGTAAATCTTGTGTTTATCAACTCCCCAAACTTAACCTATTGTTTGTCCTTGAACAATGATAACGAGTCTTCATTTCAGAATGAAGGGGTGTTTTGACAGTACACGATGCTTCAAACACAAAAGTCATTATGATTATATCGAAATTAATCATATTGCAAGTAAACAACTTCTTGCCATGCAACTAGTACTTATTTAACATTTTGAATCATTGATCCTCACCAGATTTGTGTATCTCTCACACTCAAGTGTATAGGGAAATATAAACGACACTCAAAGTTAAAATAAATGTAGAATTAACCATATGCTTGCCCATGATTTCATCTCCCCTTTACATGCAATAAGTGGATTAAGGATCAGAAAGGACTTTAATGTAATGTAGGCTTAAGGAATGTATGGTTAAGTGACTTAAACAACAGTGGACTCGTCAAATTTGTTGGTCTTTATGACATTTCACATTCAACTCATGGCCAACGAGCATAACTAGATTCTTGTCTAGCTTTTTTCCTCCTTCATCAACTCCTTTCCAATATTCAATCAATTCCGAATTTTACTCAATAGTTTTATTAGCTATGGGGAGTCACTTCCGATTTTCAACAACTTTTGTTGTTTGGATTTTGTTTTTTTTTCTTTTTAGGAAGTAACTCATCTCCCAATTCATAACCAATTTTTATATATATATATATATATATATATATTTTTTTTTTTATGAGGAAGTAACTCATCTACAAATTTATAACCATTTTTTCACAATCTTTTAATTTATTCCTCCATATTCACCAAGGTCTTCTAATATGCAATATTCTTTTCTATTTGACAAGTCCACTATGTTTATATTACTTTCATGTACGAATAGTGTAACTTGGCTATCAAAAATGACTCAAGGCTCAAAGGGGCATACTAGGATAATTTTGTGTAAATGGTCAAAATTAAAAGGATGGCCTAAAATCACTTCCAAAATCCACATTATTCTATTAAACTTGAGCAAATCATAGGCAAGTTCTAGACATTCTAACATTTATCCAACTAAACACACTAAAAAGAATCAATAGGCTCAAAATCTCACATGTTAATCACAATTCAAGATATTCAAGTCCTTCATTGCATGCACAAATATCATTTTTTTTTCACAATATGCTCACTTCATCAATAATCATTATCAAATAAAGCATTATCATCATTAGCATCAGTCAATACCACAATCATCATAAATTAGAGAAACGAATCATTGTTTAGGCTTTATATACATATTTTACACTACTAATTTAGAAAGAAAACATGTACTAAAAATTTGAAGTAAGAACAGGGATTCATTGTATGACGTTCATCCACCCCCCAAACTTATTCTTTGGGAAGAATAAGTTTGAAAAAATAGACAGAAAAACCACGAATTACTAACCTCCATTGTATTATTGAGAAGGTGGGTCTGGTGGGAGTTGAAACCCCCAATGTTCCATCGTGTTCAATGTGATTGCTATGTTGGCATTAATTCTCTTGACAGTTGAGTTCATGTGGATGAACTCATTCCTCAATTTCTGCAAACATAATTTATTAATATTAAAAGGGGCTTCCTTTTTAAATAATAGACACATAAATTGGGTAATTCTAAAAAAATTAGCCATGAAATTCTTATGAAGCTTGACATGCCCAAAGAGACTCTTTAATGCCTTCTCTTTTGCATGAGGGTGCCATCCTTCAGTTTCAGCCTCTTTGACATGATTCGACTTCTAAACTTGCACCTAGGTGATCCCGCTTTAGTTTCTCTTTGATGCTTCCCTTACGAGATGCCTCCGTCTTTCGTTCTATAGAAGAATCCTGCATAAATTTAAAATTGTTAATTAAATTCACACTATCAAAATTAATAGACTTACAAGGAAGGATAGTGTGGCTTATGTAATATTTAAGAGACTTTGCCGACAAACTTTTGGACTTCTTTTGATCAATGGTGTTTTGAACTATATTCGCAGCCTTGCAATCTTCAATATCCCCTTGAAACTTCTTTGCATCATACAAGGAATACACCACTTTCTCATTATTTACTCTTAGAGTCAAATTTTCTTTTCTAATGTCAAAGAGGGCTCCCGCAGTTGCTAAGAGTGGTCTACCCAAAATCAATGGCATCTCGTGGTCTTCTTCCATATCCAACACAACAAAGTCCACGTGAAATATGAACTTATCTACTTTCATGAGCACATTTTCTATAATTCCTTTTGGATACTTTATAGATCTATCAGCAAGTTGTAATGTGATGGAGGATGATTTCACCTTTCCTAAGCTCAACTTCTTGAATATGGATAACGGCATTAAAGTGAGTGCTGCCAATTTCACATGGAATTGTATAGCTTCCTGGATCCTTCAACTTTTGTGGAAGCTTTATTTGGAGAATTGCACTACACTCCTCCATTAAATTAACCGTCTCATGGTCTTCAATACTTCTTTTCTCTGCTAGAATTTCCTAAAAAAATTTAGCATAATTAGGCATTTGTTCAATAGATTCAGCAAAGAGAATACTAATTGATAATTTTTTAAAATTTTCTAAGAAATTAATATATTGTGTCTTTTTCACTTGCTTCCTTAGCCTTTGTGGAAATGGCAATGGTGGAATGTATTCAGGGGGTGGCATATATTTGACTTCATTTGCTTTTTCCCCCCGATCCACTTTCTCACTTCTCTTTTCTTCTTTGTTAGGCAACTCATCCTTCACATGTACGGCATGACATTGCTCCTTTGGGTTGATTTCAGTGGTACTTGGAAATTGTCCCTTTTGTTGTATGCTTCCCAGTATTTAGCCATTTGATCAACTTGCATCTCCAAAGATTTTATTTTAGCTCCAAATTTGGTCATGAATTTGTTCACCGTGTTGGCTAAATTGTCAACCTTTGCTGCCTGCGTATCCAACATTTTCTTTGTGGTTTGCATAGAGGATGTAAGTTTATTCTCCAAATTTGGTTTCTTTCCATCATTTATAACTTCGCTCGTAGTAGAGAAATTGGGTGGTGGCTGCAAAAAATTATTTGGATTAGAATAATTGAGTCTATCTCTTTGTCCAAACTGATTTTGTCTATAATTGTCATTGTAGCCTCGTCCTTGCATATAATTCACATTCTCCAGTGTGTCTTGGGCTACAATTGTTTATTCTTGAGTATTTTCTGATGGTGATTAGTCAACAATTTGATGGCTTAGGCCATGGTCGCCATTTTTGCAGACAATTCTTTCATTCCATCCATCGTGTTAGAAATTTCAGCTACCTTTGTTATTGAATTCCTTTGCGATGGCCATTGTGCACTGTTTGAAGCCATTTTTTCTAGCAATTCTACTACCTTATCAGCAGTTAATGATAATAGAGCTACTCATGTGGCTGCATCAATTTGGTTTCGAGTTAGCTCTAATAGACCAATATAAAATAACATACCTGCTGATCGGTTGCAAAACCATGTCGGGGGCACTTTCTTAAGAGATCTCTGTACCGCTCCCATGCTTCATATAAAGGCTCTTGATCGAATTGTCTAAACGTAGTGATCTTGTTCTTTAATCTTAATGTCATCCAAGGCGGATAATATTTGTTAGAAATTTCTTGCGCAAATCTGACCATATTCAGATTGATTCCTCATCTAGTGATTGGTAGCACTGCTTTGGTTTATCCCTCAAAGAGAACGAGAACAATCAAAGTCTTATCACATTAGTCCCCACACCGTTCATCTTGATGGTGTCACTAATCTCCAAAAATTGTTCCAGATGTGCGTTGGGATCTTTTAATGCTCCACCAAATTGATTCTGTTGTACCATAGATATTAAGGCAGGTTTAAGCTCAAAATTATTTGCACCTATGGTTTATAGTCATCCTCCTCCATAATTTGGAGTAATTAGAGGTTCTAAGGACTCTCAAATCGGTGGGACCGGAGGTGGTGGTTGTTGTTGTTGTTGTTGTTGTTGTTGTTGTCGTCGTCTCATCAATGCCCACGAACTCCTCCATCTCTCTACGCATGGCTTCTATTGTATCCATCCCGTTTACTTTAGTTCTTGAAGTGCTTTTATATCGGCCAGTTGCTTCTATCTCTAAATAAATTGGTATCAAATGCCTTGCACCTTTGGATCGAATATTCATAAACTACCTGGAAACACGACACAAATCAAATAAAGAAATAAAAACTATATACTAAACTTTAATATACACTTTAAATTAAATTATAATATCTAAAATGAATATCAGTTGTGAGTAACGCTAGTCCCCGAAAACACTGCCACAAACTTGTTCGCTATTTTATTTCACTTAAAATACGACTTGCAAATGCACGAGGAAAATTATAGTAAAATATGTTGAGAACAAGTATCGTATACACAGGGACTGTAGATTGTAAAATCAACTGAGTATTTGTTTATAATATTTCACCATACATTAGATTAGGATTGATTAAATTAATGAATTTATTAGTACAAAATCTAATTCTAACCAATGTATGCATCAAAAATATGATTTTTGAACCACATTACGCAAAAGAATATTTCACGTTAAAATTTAACTTTATTGACGAAAAATACACCATAACTCTTACACCTTTGGTCAGAACACTTAGAAATTTGCAGAATATCACTAAAATAATGTGTGGAATCTACTGTAATAATTTCAAGCAAAATTAAATTTCATGAAAAATTACGATTTTGCCCCTATAGGGTAAAAAAACTGAGCATTTGTTAAATTTTATGATATTTCATCATACTTCATATTAGAGATTGATTAAATTAGTAAATTTATTAGTATACAATCTAATTCTAAGCAATGTATGCATCAAAAATATGATTTTTGAACCACAGTATGCGAAAGGAAATTTAACGTTAAAATTTAGATTTATTGAAGAAAAATACACCATAACTCTTACACCTTTAGTCCGAACACTTACGAATTTGGAGAATATCACTAAAATAATGTGTGGAATCTACTGTTAAAATTTCAAGCAAAATTAAATTTAATGAAAAATTACGATTTTACCCCAATAGGGTAAAAAAACTGAGTATTTGTTAAATTTTATAATATTTCAACATACACTAGATTATAGATTGATTAAATTAATGAATTTATTAGTACACAATCTAATTATAAGCAATGTATGCATCAAAAATATGATTTTTGAACCACATTACGCGAAAGGAAATTTTTTGTTAAAATTTAACTTTATTGACGAAAAATACACCATAACTCTTACACCTTGGGTTAGAACACTTGGAAATTTGCAGATTAGCACTAAACTAATGTGTGAAATCTACTGCAATAATTTCAAGCAAAATTAAATTTCATGAAAAATTACGATTTTGCCCCTATAGGGTAAAAAAACTTAGCACTTGTTAAATTTTCGAATATTTCATCACACATGAGATTACAGATTGATTAAATTAATGAATTTATTAGTACACAATATAATTCTAAGCAATGTATGTATAGAAAATATGATTTTTGAAGCACATTACGCGAAAGGAAATTTCACGTTAAAATTTAACTTTATTGACGAAAAATACACCATAACTCTTACACCTTTGGCCTGAACATTTTGAAATTTAGAGAATATCACTAAAATAATGTGTGGAATCTACTGTAAAAATTTCAAACCAAATTAAATTTCTTGAAAAATTTTGATTTTCCCCATATAGGGTAAAAAAACTGAGTATTTGTTAAATTTTATAATATTTCATCATACATTAGATTTCAGATTGATTAAATTAATGAATTTATTAGTACAAAATCTAATTCTAAGCAATGTATGCATCAAAAATATGATTTTCGAACCACATTCCAAGGAAGGAAATTTCATGTTAAAATTTAACTTTATTGACGGAAAATACACCATAACTGGGCAGAAACCTTTAAATTTTACAGATTATCACTAATATAATGTGTGGAATCTACCATAATAATTTCAAGTAAAATTAAATTTCATGAAATATTACGATTTTGCCCCTATAGGGTAAAGAAACTAAGTATTTGTTAAATTTTGTAATATTTCATCATACATTAGATTACGGATTTATTAAATTAATGAATTTAATAGTATACATTCTAATTCTCAGCCATGTGTGCATCGAAAATATGATTTTTGAACCACATTTCGCGAAAGGAAATTTCACGTTAAAATTTAACTTTATTCACGAAAAATACACCATAACTCTTACACCTTTGGTCATAACACTTTGAAATTTGCAGATTATCACTAAAATAATGTGTAAAATCTACTGTAATAATTTAAAGCCAAATTAAATTTCATGAAAAATTACAATTTTGCCCCTATAGGGTAAAAATTGAGCATTTGTTAAATTTTTGAATATTTCATCGCATATTAGATTACAGATTGATTAAATTAATGAACTAATTAGCACATAATCTAATTCTAAGCAATATATGTATAGAAAATTTGATTTTTGAACCACATTACGCGAAAACAAATTTCACGTTTAAATTTAACTTTATTGACGAAAAATACACCATAACTCTTACACCTTAGGTCCGAACACTTTGAAATTTAGAGAATATCACTGAAATAATGTGTGGAATCTACTGTAAAAATTTAAAACCAAATTAAATTTCATGAAAAATTTCGGTTTTACCCCTATAGGGTAAAAAAACTGAGTATTTGTTAGAACACTTTGAAACTCTTAAACTTTTAGTTAGAACACTTTGAAATTTATTGATTATTACTAAAATAATGTATGGAATCTACTGTAATAATTTTAAGCAAAATTAAATTTCATAAAAAATTACGATTTTGCGTATATATGGTAAAAACAATTGAGCATTTGTTAAATTTTCTAATATTTCATCAGACATTAGATTAGATATTTATTAAATTATTGAATTTATTAGTACACAATCTAATTCTAAGTTATTTATGCATCAAAAATATGATTTTTGAACCATATTACGAAAAAGGAAATTTCAGGTTAAAATTTAACTTTATTGTCGAAAAATACACCATAACTCTTACTCCTTTTGTCAGAACACTTTGAAATTTGCCGATTATCACGAAAATAATGTGTGGAATCAACTATAAAAATTTAAAGCAAAATTAAATTTCATGAAAAATTACGATTTTGCCCCTATAGAGTGAAAAAACTGAGTATTTGTTAAATTTTATAATATTTCATCATATATTAGATTAAATATTGATGAAATTAATAAATTTATTAGTACACAATCTAATTATAATCAATGTATGCATAAAAAAAATATGATTTTTGAACCACATTAAGCGAAAGGAAGATTTACGTTAAAATTTAAAATTATGGACGAAAAATACACCATAACCCTTACACCTTTGGTCAAAACACTTTGAAATTTGGAGATTATCACTAAAATAATGTGTGTAATCTACTGTAAAAATTTCAAGCAAAATTAAATTTCATGAAAAATTAGTATTTTACCCTAATGGGGTAAAAAACTGAGTATTTATTAAATTTTAAAATATTTCATCATACATTAGATTATAGATTGATGATATTAATAAATATATTAGTACAAAATCTAATTATAAGCTATGTATGCATCAAAAATATGATGTTTGAACCACATTACGCGAAAGAAAATTTCACTTTAAAATTTAACTTTATAGTCGAAAAATACACCATAACTCTTACACCTTTGGTCACAACACTATGAAATTTACAGATTATTACTAAAATAATGTGTGGAATCTACTGTAATAATTTCAAGCAAAATTAAATTTCATAAAAAATTTATGATTTTGCCCGTATAGGGTAAAAACAACTGAGCATTTGTTAAATTTTATAATATTTCATCAGACATTAGATTACATATTTATTAAATTAATGAATTTATTAGTACATAAGCAATGTATGCATCAAAAATATTATTTTTGAACCACATTAAGCGAAAAGAAATTTCACGTTAAAATTTAACTTTATTGTCGAAAAATACACCATAACTCTTACACCTTTGGTCCGAACACTTTGAAATTTAGAGAATATCACTAAAATAAAGTGTGGAATCTACTGTAATAATTTCATACAAAATTAAATTTCATGAAAAACTACGATTTTGCCCCTATAGGGTAAAAAAACTAAGTATTTGTTAAATTTTATAATATTTCATCCGACATTAGATTACAGATTTATTAAATTAATGAATTTATTAGTACACAATCTAATTATAAGCTATGTATGCATCAAAAATATTATTTTTGAACCACATTACGTGAAAGAAAATTCCACTTTAAAATTTAACTTTATGTCAAAATATACACCATAACTCTTACACCTTTGGTCATAACATTTTGAAATTTGCAGATTATCACTAAAATAATGTGTGGAATCTACTGTAATAATTTCAAGCAAAATTAAATTTCATGAAAAATTACGACTTTGCTCCTATAGGGTAAAAAAACTGAGCATTTGTTTAAGTTTATAATATTTCATCAGACATTAGATTACATATTTATTAAATTAATGAATTTTTTAGTACACAATCTAATTATAAGAAATTTATGCATCAAAAATATGATTTTTGAACCACATTACGTGAAAGGAAATTTCACGTTAAAATTTAAATTTAATGACGAAAAATACAACATAATTCTTACACTTTTGGTCCGAACACTTTGAAATTTCGAGAATATCACTAAAATAATGTGTGGAATCTACTATAAAAATTTCAATCCAAATTAAATTTCAGGAAAATTTTCAATTTCACCCCTATAGGGTAAAAAAACTGAGTATTTGTTAAATTTTATAATATTTCATCATACATTAGATTACGGATTGATTAAATAAATTAATTTATTAATATACAATCTAATTCCAAACCATGTATGCATCTAAAATATGATTTTTGAACCACATTACGCGAAAGGAAATTTCACGTTAAAATTTAAGTTTATTGTCGAAAAATACACCATAACTCTTTCACCTTTGGTCAGAACACTTTGAAAATTTCTGATTATCACTAAAATAATGTGTGGAATTTACTTTAATTATTTCAAGCAAAATTAAATTTCATGAAAAATTATGATTTTGCCCCTATAGGGTAAAAAACTGAGTATTTGTTAAATTTTATAATATTTCATCATACATTAGATTACAGATTGATTAAATTAATAACTTTATTAGTACACAATCTAATTCTAAGCAATGTACGCATCAAAAATATGATTTTTGAACCACATTACGAAAAAGAAAATTTCACGTTAAAATATAACTTTATTGACAAAAAATACACCATAACTCTTACCCATTTGGTCCGAACACTTTGAAATTTGGAGAATATCACTAAAATAATGTGTGTAATCTGCTATAAAAATTTCAAGCAAAATTAAATTTCATTAAAAATTACGATTTTGCCGTTTAGGGTAAAAAGATTGAGTATTTGTTAAATTTTATAATATTTCAACATACATTAGATTACGGATTGATTAAATTCATGAATTTATTAGTACATAATCTAATTCTAAGTAATGTAGGCATAAAAAATATGATTTTTGAACCACATCACGCGAAAGGAAATTTCACTTTAAAATTTAACTTTATTGACGAAAAATACACCATAACACTTAAAGCTTTGGTCTGAATACTTTAAAATTTGAAGATTATCACTAAAATAATGTGTGGAATCAACTGTAATAATTTCAAGCAAAATTAAAATTCATCAAAAATTATGATTTTGCCCCTATAGGGTAAAAAAATTGAGAATTTGTTAAATTTTAGAATATTTCATCACACAATAGATTACAGATTGATTAAATTAATGAATTTATTAGTACACAATCTAATTCTAAGCAATGTATGCATAGAAAATATGATTTTTGAACCACATTACGCGAAAGGAAATTTCACGTTAAAATTTAACTTGATTAACGAAAATTACACCATAACTCTTACACCTGTGGTCCGAAAACTTTGAAATTTAGAGAATATTACTAAAATAATGTATGGAATCTACTTAAAAAATTTCAAAGCAAATTAAATTTCATGAAAAATATTGATTTTACCCCTATAGTGTAAAAAACTGAGTATTTGTCAAATTTTATAATATTTCATCATACTTTAGATTACAGATTGATTAAATTAAATAATTTATTAGTATACAATCTAATTCTAAGCCATGTATGAATCAAAAATATGATTTTTGAACCACATTACGCGGAAGAAAATTTCACGTTTAAATTTAACTTACTGTCGAAATATACACCATTACTCTTATACCTTTGGTCAGAACACTTTGAAATTTACAGATTATCACTAAAATAATGTGTGCAATCTACTGTAATAATTTCAAACAAAATTAAATTTCATGAAAAATTACGATTTTGCCCCTATAGGGTAAAAAAATTTAGTATTTGTTAAATTTTAAAATATTTCATCAAACATGACATTACAGATTGAATAAATTAGTGAATTTATTAGTACACAATCTAATTCTAAATCATGTATGCATGAAAAACATGATTTTTGAACCACATCACGCAAAAGAAAATTTTACGTTAGAATTTAACTTTATTGACGAAAAATACACCATAACTCTTGCACCTTTGGTCAGAATACTTTAGAATTTCCAGATTATCACTAAAATAATGTGTGGAATCTACTGTAATAATTTCAAGCAAAATAAAATTTAATGAAAAATTACGATTTTGCCCCTATGGGGGAAAAAACTAAGTATTTGTTAAATTTTGTAATTTTTTAATCATACTTTAGATTACAGATTAATTAAATTAATGAATTTATTAGTATATATTCTAATTCTAAGCCATGTGTGCATCAAAAATATGATTTTTGAACCACCTTATGCGACAGAAAATTTCACATTAAAATTTTACTTTATTGACGAAAAATACACCATAACTCTTACACATTTTGTCAGAACACATTGAAATTTGCAGATTATCACTAAAATAATGTGTGGAATCTACTGCAATAATTTTAAGCAAAATTAAATTTCATAAAAAACTACAATTTTGTCCCTATAGGGTAAAAAAACTTAGTATTTGTTAAATTTTATAATATTTCATCAGACATTAGATTACAGATTGATTAAATTAATGAATATATTAGTACACAATCTAATTCCAAGAAATGTTTGCATCAAAAATATGATTTTTAAAGCACATTAAGCGAAAGAAAATTTCACGTTAAAATTTAAATTTATTGACGAAAAATATACCGTAACTCTTACACCTTTGGTCAGATCACTTTTAAATTTGGAGATTATCACTAAAATAATGTGTGGAATCTACGGTAAAAATTTCAAGCAAAATTAAATTTCATGAAAAATTACGATTTTGCCCCTATAGGGTAAAAAAATTGAGTATTGGTTAAATTTTATAATATTTCATCTTACATTAGATTACAGATTGATTAAATTAATAAATTTATTAGTACAAAATCTAATTCTAAACAATGTATGCATCAAAAATATGATTTTTGAAGCACATTACGCAAAAGTAAATTTCACGTTAAAATTCAACTTTATTGACGAAAAATACACCGTAACTCTTACCCCTTTGGTCAGAATACTTAAAAATTTCAGATTATCACTAAATTAAAGTGTGGAATCTACTGTAGTAATTTCAAGCAAAATTAAATTTAATGAAAAATAAGATTTTGCCCCTATTAGGTTAAAAAACTGAGCATTTGTTAAATTTTATAATATTTCATTACACATTAGATTACAGATTGATTAAATTAATTAAATTATTAGTACACAATCTAATTATAAGCAAATTATGCATAAAAATATGATTATTGAACCACATTACGCGAAATGAAATTTCACGTTAAAATTTAACTTTATTGAAGAAAAATACACCATGACTCTTACAATTTTTGTCAAAACACTTCGAAATTTGCAGATTATCACTAAAATAATATGTGGAATGTACTATTAAATTTCAAGCAAAATTAAATTTAATGAAAAATTACGATTTCGCCCATATAGGGTAAAGAACATTGTATAAGTTAAATTTTATAATATTTCATCATACATTAGATTTCAGATTGATTAAATTAATGAATTTATTAGTACAAAATCTAATTCTAAGCAACGTATGTATCAAAAATATGATTTTTGAACCACATTACGCGGAAGGAAATTTCACGTTAAAATTGAACTTTATTGACGAAAAATACACCATAACTGGGCAGAATACTTTAGATTTTACAAATTATCACTAAAATAATGTGTGGAATCTACCGTAATAATTTCAAGCAAAATTAAATTTCATGAAAAATTACGATTTTGCCCCTATAGGGTAAAGAAACTAAGTATTTGTTAAATTTTATAATATTTCATCATACATTAGATTACAAATTTATTAAATTAATGAATTTATTAGTATACAATCTAATTCTAAGCCATGTGTGCATCGAAATTATGATTTTTGAACCGCATTTTGTGAAAGGAAATTTCACGTTAAAATTTAACTTTATTCACGAAAAATACACCATAACTCTTACACCTTTGGTCATAACACTTTGAAATTTGTAGATTATCACTAAAATAATGTGTAAAATCTACTCTAATAATTTAAAGCCAAATTAAATTTCATGAAAAATTACGATTTTTCCCCTATAGGGTAAATACTGAGCATTTGTTAAATTTTTGAATATTTCATCACATATTAAATTACATATTCATTAAATTAATGAATTAATTAGTACACAATCTAATTCTAAGCAATATATGTATAGAAAATTTGAATTTTTGAACCACATTACGCGAAAGCAAATTTCACATTTAAATTTAACTTTATTGACGAAAAATACACCATAACTCTTACACCTTAGGTCCGAACACTATGAAATTTAGAGAATATCACTGAAATAATGTGTTGAATCTACTATAAAAATTTAACACCTAATTAAATTTCATGAAAAAATTTGGTTTTACCCCTATAGGGTAAAAAAACTGAGTATTTGTTAAATTTTATAATATTTCTTCATACATTAGATTACGGATTGATTATATTAATGAATTTATTAGTATACAATCTAATTCTAAGCCATGTATGCATCAAAAATATGATTTTTCAACCACATTACGTGAAAGAAAATTTCACGTTAAAATTTAACTTTATTGTCGAAAATTACACCATAACTCTTACACCTTTTGTCAGAATACTTTGAAATTTACAGATTATCACTAAAATAATGTGTGGAATCTACTCTTAAAATTTGAAGCAAAATTAAATTTCATGAAAAAATGCGATTTTGCCCCTATGGGGTTAAAAAACTGAGCATTTGTTGAATTTTATAATATTTGATCAGACATTAGATTACAAATTTATTAAATTAATAAATTTATTAGTACACAATATAATTCTAAGCAATGTATGCATCAAAAATATGATTTTTGAACCACATTACGCGAAAGGAAATTTCACGGGAAAATTTAATTTTATTGTCGAAAAATACACCATAACTCTTATACCTTTGGTCAGAACACTTCAAAATTTGCAGATTATCATTAAAATAATGTGTGGAATCTACTGTAGTAATTTTAAGCAAAATTAAATTTCATAAAAAATTACGATTTTGCCCCTATAGGTAAAAAAACTGAGCATTTGTTAAATTTTATAACATTTCAACATACTCTATATTATAGATTGATTAAATTAATGAATTTATTAGTACACAATCTAATTCTAAGCAATGTATGCATCAAAAATATGATTTTTGAACCACATTACGCGAAAGAAAATTTAACGTTAAAATTTAGATTTATTGAAGAAAAATACACCAAAACTCTTACACCTTTAGTCCGAACACTTTCAAATTTGGACAATATCACAAAAATAATGTGTGGAAACTACTGTTAAAATTCCAAACAAAATTAAATTTAATGAAAAATTACGATTTTACCCCTATAGGATAAAAAAACTGTATTGGTTAAATTTCAGAATATTTCATCATACATTAGATTACAAATTGATTAAATTAATGAATGTATTAGTACACAATCTAATTCTACGCAATATATGTTTCAAAACTATGATTTTTGAAGCACATTACGCAAAATGAAATTTCACGTTAAAATTTAACTTTATTGACGAAAAATACACCATAACTCTTACACCTTTGGTCCGAACAGTTTGAAATTTAGTGAATATCACAAAAATTGTGTGGAATCTACTACAAAAATTTCAAGCTAAATTAAATTTCATGAAAAATTACGATTTTGCCCCTATAGGGTAAAAAAACAGAAAATTTGTTAAATTTTATAATATTTCATCATACATTAGATTACGGATTGATTAAATTAATAAATTTATTAGTACAAAATCTAATTCTAAGGAATGTAAACATCAAAAATATGATTTTTGAACCACATTACGCGAAAGGAAATTTCACGTTAAAATTTATCTTTATTGACGAAAAATACACCATAACTCTTACACCTTTGGTCAGAATACTTTGAAATTTGCAGATTGTTTCTAAAATAATGTGTCGAATCTACTGTAATAATTTCAAGCAAAATTAAATTTTATAAAAAATTAGGATTTGCCCCTATAGGATAAAAGAACTGAGTATTTGTTAAATTTTATAATATTTCATCATACATTAGATTACAGATTGATTAAATTAATGAATTTATTAGTACATAATCTAATTCTAAGCAATGTATGCATAAAAATATGAGTTTTGAACCACATTACGCGAAAGAAATTTCACGTTAAAATTGAACTTTATTGACGAAAATACACAATAACTCTTACATCTTTGGTCCGAACACTTTGAAATTTATAGAATATCACTAAAATAATCTGTAGAATCTACTCTAATAATTTCAAGCAAAACTAAATTTCATGAAAAATTACGATTCTGGCCCTATAGGGTAAAAAAACTGAGCATTTGTTAAATTTTATAATATTTTATCAGACATTGGATTACTGATTTATTAAATTAATAAATTTATTAGTACACAATCTAATTCTAAGCAATGTATGCATAAAAAATATGATTTTTGAACCACATTACGTAGAAGGAAATTTCACGTTAAAATTTAACTTTATTGTCGAAAAATACTCCATAACTCTTACACCTTTGGTCAGAACATTTTGAATTACAGATTATTACTAAAATAATGTATGGAATCTACGGTAATAATTTCAAGCAAATTTAAATTTCATAAAAAATTACGATTTTGCCTGTATAGGGTAAAAACAATTGAGCATTTGTTAAATTTTATAATATTTCATCAGATATTAGATTATAGATTTATTAAATTAATGAATTTATTAGTACACAATCTAATTCTAAGCTATGTATGCATCAAAAATATGATTTTTGAACCATATTACGCGAACGGAAATTTCCGGTTAAAATTTAACTTTATTGTCGAAAAATACACCATAACTCTTACTCCTTTGGTCAGAACACTTTGAAATTTGCAGATTATCACTAAAATAATGTGTGTAATCAACTATAAAAATTTCAAGAAAAATTAAATTTAATGAAAAATTACGATTTTGCCCCTATAGAGTAAAAAAACTGAGTATTTGTTAAATTTTATAATATTTCATCATACATTAGATTAAATATTGACTAAATTAATGGATTTATTTGTACATAATCTAATTATAAGCAATGTATGCATAAAAAATATGATTTTTGAACCACATTACGCGAAAGGAAATTTCACGTTAAAATTTAAGAATATTGACGAAAAATACACCATAACTCTTATACCTTTGGTCAGAACACTTTGAAATTTGGAGATTATCACTAAAATAATGTGTGTAATCTACTGTAAAAATTTCATGCGAAATTAAATCTAATGAAAAATTACAATTTTGCCCCTATAGGGTAAAAAACTGAGTATTTGTTAAATTTTAAAATATTTCATCATACATTAGATTATAGATTGATTAAATTAATAAATTTATTACTACACAATCTAATTATAAGCCATGTATGCATCAAAAATATGATTTTTGAACCACATTACGCGAAAGAAAATTTCACTTTAAAATTTAACTTTATTGTCGAAAAATACACCATAACTCTTACACCTTTGGTCATAACACTTTAAAATTTATAGATTATCACTAAAATAATGTGTGGAATCTATTGTAATAATTTCAAGCAAAATTAAATTTCATAAAAAATTACGACTTTGACCCTATAGGGTAAAAAAACTGAGCATTTGTTTAATTTTATAATAATTCATTAGACATTAGATTACAGATTTATTGAATTAATGAATTTATTAGTACACAATCTAATTCTAAGCAATGTATGAATCAAAAATATTATTTTTGAACCACATTATAACTCTTACATCATAACTCTTATACCTTTGGTCAAAGCATTTTGAAATTTGGAGAATATCACTAAATTAATGTGTGGAATCTACTGTAAATATTTCATTCAAAATTAAATTTCATGAAAAATTATGATTTTGTCCCTATAGGGTAAAAAAATGAGTATTTGTTAAATTTTATAATATTTCATCATACATTAGAGTAAATATTGATTAAATTAATGAATTGATTAGTACACACTCTAATTATAAGCAATGTATGCAAAGAAAATATGATTTTTGAACCATATTACGCGAAAGGAAATTTCACGTTCAAATTTAACATTATTGCTGAAAAATACACCATAACTCTTACACCTTTGGTCAGAACTCTTTGAAAATTTGAGATTATCACTAAAATAATGTGTGTAATCTACTGTAAAACTTTCAAGAAAAAATAAATTTCATGAAAAATTACGATTTTACCCCTATAGGATAAAGAAGCTAAGTATTTGTTAAATTTTATAATATTTCATCATACATTAAATTACGTATTGATTAAATTAATGAATTTCTTAGTATACAATCTAATTCTAAGCCATTTGTACATCGAAAATATGATTTTTGAAACACATTTCGCGAAACGAAATTTCACTTTAAAATTTAACTTTATTCACAAAAATACACCATAACTCTTACACCTTTGGTCATAACACTTTGATATTTGCAGATTATCACTAAAATAATGTGTAAAATCTACTGTAATAATTTCAAGCAAAATAAAATTTCATGAAAAATTATGATTTTGCCCCTATAGGGTGAAAACAGAGCATTTGTTAAATTTTTGAATATTTCATCGGACATTAGAATACAGATTGATTAAATTAATGAATTAATTAGTACACAATCTAATTCTAAGCAATATATGTATAGAAAATTTGATTTTTGAACCACATTACGCGAAAGCAAATTTCACGTTGAAATTTAACTTTATTGACGACAAATACACCATAACTCTTACCCCTTAGGTCCGAACACTTTAAAATTTAGAGAATATCACTGAAATAATGTGTGGAATCTACTGAAAAAATTTAAAACCAAATTAAATTTCATGAAAAATTTTGGTTTTACCCCTATAGGGTAAAAAAACTGAGTATTTGTTAAATTTTATAATATTTCATCATACATTAGATTACGGACTGATTAGATTAAAGAATTTATTATTATAAAATCTAATTCTAAGCCATGTATGTATCAAAAATATGATTTTTCAACCACATTACGTATAAGGAAATTTCACGTTAAAATTTAACTTTATTGTTGAAAAATACACCATAACTCTTACACCTTTTGTCATAACACTTTGAAATTTGCAGATTATCACTAAAATAATGTGTGGAATCTACTCTAATAATTTGAAGCAAAATTAAATTTTATGAAAAAATAGGATTTTGCCCCTATAGGGTAAAAAAACTGAGCATTTGTTAAATTTTATAATATTTCATCAGACATTAGATTACAGATTTAATAAATTTATAAATGTATTTGTACACAATCTAATTCTAAGAAATGTATGCATCAAAAATATGATTTTTGAACCACATTACGCGAAAGGAAATTTCACGTTAAAATTTATCTTTATTGTCGAAAAATACACCATAACTCTTACACCTTTGGCCAGAACACATTGAAATTTACAGATTATTACTAAAATAAAGTGTGGAATCTATAGTAATAATTTCAAGCAAAATTAAATTTCTTAAAAAATTACGATTTTGCCTGTATATGGAAAAAACAATTGACCATTTGTTAAATTTTATAATATTTCATCAGACAGTAGATTACATATTTATTAAATTAATGAATTTATTAGTACACAATCTAATTCTAAGCTATGTATGCATCAAAAATATGATTTTTGAACCATATTACGTGAAAGGAAGTTTCAGGTTAAAATTTAACTTTATTGTTGAAAAATACACCATAACTCTTACTCCTTTGGTCAGAACACTTTGAAATTTGCTGATTATCACTAAAATAATGTGTGGAATCAACTATAAAAATTTAAAGCAAAATTAAATTTCATGAAAAATTACAATTTTGCCCCTATAGAGTAAAAAACTGAGTTTTTGTTAAATTTTATAATATTTCATCATACATTAGATTAAATATTGATTAAATTAATGACTTTATTAGTGCACAATCTAATTATAAGCAATGTATGCAAAAAAATATGATTTTTGAACCACATTACGCAAAAGGAAATTTTACGTTAAAATTTAACATTATTGACGAAAAATATACCATAACTCTTACACCTTTGGTCAGAACACTTTGAAATTAGGAGATTATCACTAAAATAATATGTATAATCTACTATAAAATTTCAAGCAAAATTAAATTTCATGAAAAATTACAATTTTGCCCTAATGGGGTAAAAAACTGAGTATTTGTTAAATTTTAAAATATTTCATCATACATTAGATTATAAATTGATTAAATTAATAAATTTATTAGTACACAATCTAATTATAAGCTATGTATGCATCAAAAATATGATTTTTGGACCACATTACGCGAAAGAAAATTTCACTTTAAAATTTAACTTTATAGTCGAAATATACACCATAACTCTTACAACTTTGGTCATAACACTTTGAAATTTGAAGATTATCAAAAAAATAATGTGTGGAATCTACTTTAATAATTTCAAGCAAAATTAAATTTCATGAAAAATTACGACTTTGCGCCTATAGGGTAAAAACACTGAGCATTTGTTTAAGTTTATAATATTTCATCAGACATTAGATTACATATTTATTAAATTAATGAATTTATTAGTACACAATCTAATTAGAAGCAATTTCTGCATCAAAAATATGATTTTTTAACCACATTACGCAAAAGTAAATTTCACGTTAAAATTTAACTTTAATGACGAAAAATACAACATAACTCTTACACCTTTGGTCCGAAAACTTTGAAATTTAGAGAATATCACTAAAATAATGTGTGGAATCTACTGTATAAATTTCAATCCAAATTAAATTTCATGAAAAATTTCAATTTCACCCCTATAGGGTAAAAAAAACAGAGTATTTGTTAAATTTTGTAATATTTCATCATACATTAGATTACAGATTGATTAAATTAATGAATTTATTAGTACACAATCTAATTCTAAGCAATGTACGCATCAGAAATATGATTTTTGAACCACATTACGCAAAAGGAAATTTCATGTTAAAATATAACTTTATTGACAAAAAATACACCATAACTCTTACACATTTGGTCTGAACACTTTCAAATTTGGAGAATATCACTAAAATAATGTGTGGAATCTACTGTAAAAATTTCAAGCTAAATTAAATTTCATGAAAAATTACGATTTTACCGATTAGGGTAAAAAAATTGAGTACTTGTTAAATTTTATAATATTTCAACATACATTAGATTACGGATTGATTAAATTAATGAATTTATTAGTACACAATCTAATTCTAAGTAATGTAGGCATAAAAAATATGATTTTTGAACCACATTACGCGAAAGGAAATTTCACGTTAAAATTTAACTTTATTGACGAAAAATACACCATAACACTTAAAGTTTGGTCTGAATACTTTAAAATTTGAAGATTATCACTAAAATAATGTGTGGAATCTACTATAATAATTTCAAGCAAAATTAAAATACATCAAAAATTACGTTTTTGCCCCTATAGGGTAAAAAAAGCTGAGCATTTGTTAAATTTTAGAATATTTCATCATACAATAGATTACAGATTGATTAAATTAATGAATTTATTAGTACAAAATCTAATTCTAAGCAATCTATGCATAGAAAATATGATTTTTGAACCAATTTACGCGAAAGGAAATTTCACGTTAAAATTTAACTTTATTGACGAAAATTACACCATAACTCTTACACCTTTGGTCCGAACACTTTGAAATTTACAGATTATCACTAAAATAATGTGTGGAATCTACTGTAATAATTTCAAGCAAAATTAAATTTCATGAAAAATTACGATTTTGCCCCTATAGGGTAAAAAAATTGAGTATTTGTTAAATTTTAAAATATTTCATCAAACATGAGATTACAGATTGAATAAATTAGTGAATTTATTAGTACACAATCTAATTCTAAATCATGTATGCATGAAAAACATGATTTTTGAACCACATCACGCAAAAGAAAATTTTACGTTAAAATTTGACTTTATTGACGAAAAATACACCATAACTCTTACACCTTTGGTCAGAATACTTTAAAATTTCCAGATTATCACTAAAATAATGTGTAATAATTTCAAGCAAAATAAAATTTAATGAAAAATTACGATTTTGCCCCTATAGGGAAAAAACTAAGTATTTCTTAAATTTTGTAATTTTTCATCATACGTTAGATTACAGATTAATTAAATTAATGAATTTATTAGTACACATTCTAATTCTAAGCCATGTGTGCATCAAAAATATGATTTTTGTACCACCTTACGCGGCAGGAAATTTCACATTAAAATTTTACTTTATCGACGAAAATTACAACCTAACTATTACACATTTAGTCAGAACACTTTGATATTTGCAGATTATCACTAAAATAATGTGTGGAATCTACTGTAATAATTTTAACCAAAATTAAATTTCATAAAAAACTACGATTTTGTTCCTATAGGGTAAAAAAACTTAGTATTTGTTAAATTTTATAATATTTCATTATACATTAGATTACAGATAGATTAAATTAATTAAATTATTAGTACACAATCTAATTATAAGCAAATTATGCATCAAAAATATGATTATTGAACCACATTACGCGAAAGGAAATTTCACGTTAAAATTTAACTTTATTGAAGAAAAATACACCATAACTCTTACACCTTTTGTTAAAACACTTTGAAATTTGCAGATTATCACTAAAATAATATGTGGAATCTACTGTTAAAATTTCAAGCAGAATTAAATTTAATGAAAATTTACGATTTCGCCCATATAGGGTAAAGAACATTGTATTAGTTAAATTTTATAATATTTCATCATACATTAGATTACAGATTTATTAAATTAATGAATTTATTAGTACCTAATCTAATTCTAAGAAATGTATGCATCAAAAATATGATTTTTGAATCACATTACGCGAAAGGAAATTTCATGTTAATATTTAACTTTATTGACGACAAATACACCATAACTCTTTCACCTTTGGTCCGAACACCTTGAAATTTGGAGAATATCACTAAAATAATGTGTGGAATCTACAGTAAAAATTTCAAGCAAAATTAAATTTCATGAAAAATTACGATTTCGCCCCTATAGGGTAAAAAAATTGAGTATTTGTTAAATTTTATAATATTTCATTATATATTCGATTACGTATTGATTAAATTAATGAATTTATTAGTACATAATGTAATTCTAAGCAATGTATGCATCAAAAATATGATTTTTGAACCACATTACGCGAAAGGAATTTCACATCAAAATTTAAATTTATTGAAAAAATATACACTATAACTCTTACACCTTTGGTCAGAACAATTATAAATTTGCTGATTATCGCTAAAATAATGTGTTGACTCTACTGTAATAATTTGAAGAAAAATTAAATTTCATGAATAATTACGATTTTGCCCCTATAGGGTAAAAACACTGATCATTTGTTAAATTTTTGAATTTGTCATTACACATTAGATTACAGATTGATTAAATTAATGATTTTTATGTAAACAATCTAATTCTAGGCAATGTATGTGTAGAAAATATGATTTTTGAACCACATTACGCAAAAGAAAATTTCACGTTAAAATATAACTTTATTTGACAAAAAATACACCATAACTCTTACACCTTGGGTCCGAACACTTTGAAATTTAGAGAATATCACTAAAATAATGTATGGAATTTACTGTAAAAATTTCAAACCAGATTAAATTTCATGAAAAATTTTAATTTTACCCCTATAGGGTAAAAAATTGAGTATTTGTAAAATTTTATAATATTTCATCATACATTAGATTACAGATTGATTAAATTAAAGAATTTATTAAGATAAAATATAATTCTAAGCCATGTATGAATCGAAAATATGATTTTTGAACCACATTACGCGAAACAAAATTTTGCATTTAAATTTAACTTTATTGTCGAAAAATACACCATTACTCTTGTACCTTTGGTCAGAACACTTTGAAATTTACAGATTATCACTAAAATAATGTGTGGAATCTACTGCAATAATTTCAAGCAAAATAAAAATTCATTAAAAATTATAATTTTGCCCCTATAGGGTAAAAAAATTGAGTATTTGTTAAATTTTATAATATTTCATCATACATGAGATTACTGATTGAATAAATTAATGAATTTAGTAGTACACAATATGATTTAAGCAATGTATGTATAGAAATTAATATTTTTGAACAACATTACGCAAAAGGAAATTTCACATTAAAATATAACTTTATTGACGAAAAATACACCATAACTCTTACACCTTGGGTCCCAACACTTTGAAATTTAGAGAATATCACTAACATGATGTGTGGAATCTACTGTAAAAATTTCAAACCAAATTAAATTTCATGAAAAATTTTGATTTAGCCCTATAGGGTAAAAACATGGAGTCTTTGTTAAATTTTATAATATTTCATCACACATAATATTACAGATTGACTAAATTAATGAATTTATTAGTATGAAATCTAATTCTAAGCAATGTATGAATCAAAACTATGATTTTTGAACCACATTACGCGAAAGAATATTTCACGTTAAAATTTAACTTTATTGAAGAAAAATACACGTATTCCTTGCACCTTTGGTCCGAATACTTGTAAATTTGGAGACTATCACTAAAATAATGAGTGGAATCTACTGTTAAAATTTCAAGCAAAATTAAATTTAATGAAAAATTACGATTTTCCCCTATAGGATAAAAAATAAGAGTATTTGTTAAATTTTATAATATTTCATCGTACATTAGATTACTGATTGATTAAATAAATGAATTTATTAGTACATAATCTAATTCTATGCAATGTATGCATCAAAAATATGATTTTCGATGCACCTTACGCGAAAAAAAATTTCACGTTAAAATTTAACTTTATTGAAGAAAAATGCACCATAACTCTTACACCTTTGGTCATAACATTTTAAAATTTGGAGATTATCACAAAAATAATGTGTGGAAACTACAGTAAAGATATAGCGCAAAATAAAATTTCATGAAAAATTACGATTTTGCCCTTATAGGGTAAAAAAAGCTGATCATTTGTTAAATTTTTGAATTTTTCATCACACTTTATATTACAAATTGATTAAATTAATGAATTTATTAGTACATAATATAATTCTAAGCAATGTATGTATAGAAAATATGATTTTTGAACCACATTACGCAACAGGAAATTTCACGTTAAAATATAACTTTATTGACGAAAAATACACCATAACTCTTACACCTTGGGTCCGAACACTTTGAAATTTGGAGAATATCACTAAAATAATCTATGGAATTTCCTGTAAAAATTTCAAACCAAATTAAATTTCATGAAAAATTTTGATTTTAGCCCTATAGGCTAAAAACCTGAGTATTTGTAAAATTTTAAAATATTTAATCATACATTAGATTACGGATTGATTAAATTAAAGAATTTATTAATATAAAATCTAATTCTAAGCCATGCATGAATCAAAAATATGATTTTTGAACCACATTACGCGAAAGAAAATTTCACATTTAAATTTAACTTTACTGTCGAAAAATACACCATTACTCTTCTACCTTTGGTCAGAACACTTTGAAATTTACAGATTATCACTAAAATAATGTGTGGAATCTACTGTAATAATTTCAAGCAAAATTCAATTTCTTTAAAAATTATAATTTTGCCCCTATAGGGTAAAAAAATTGAGTATTTGTTAAATTTTATAATATTTCATCATACATGAGATTACCGATTGAATAAATTAATGAATTTATTAGTACACAATATAATTCTAAGCAATGTTTGTATAGAAAATAAGATTTTTGAACCACATTACGGAAAAGGAAATTTCACATTAAAATATAACTTTATTGACAAAAAATACACCATAACTCTTACACCTTGGGTCCGAACACTTTGAAAATTTGAGAATATCACTAACATAATGTGTGGAATCTACTGTAAAAATTTCAAACCAAATTAAATTTCATGAAAAATTTTGAGTTTAGCCCTATAGGGTAAAAACATTGAGTATTTGTTAAATTTTATAATATTTCATCATACATAAGATTACAGATTGATTAAATTAATGAACTTATTAGTATAAAATCTATTTCTAAGCAATGTATGAATAAAAAATATAATTTTTGAACCACATTACGCGAAAGAATATTTCACGTTAAAATTTAACTTTATTGAAGAAAAATACACGTATTTCTTACACCTTTGGTCCGAACACTTTGAAATTCGGAGAATATCACTAAAATAATGAGTGGAATCTACTGTTAAAATTTCAAGCAAAATTAAATTTAATGAAAAATTACGATTTTCCCCTATAGGGTAAAGAATAAGAGTATTTGTTAAATTTTATAATATTTCATCATACAATAGATTACGGATTGATTAAATTAATGAATTTATTAGTACATAATCTAATTCTATGCAATGTATGCATCAAAAATATGATTTTTGAACCACATTCCGCGAAAGAAAATTTCACGTTAAAATTTAACTTTATTGAAGAAAAATGCACCATAACTCTTACACCTTTGGTCATAACACTTTAAAATTTGGAGATTATCACTAAAATAATGTGTGGAAACTACTGTAAAGATTTAATGAAAAATTAAATTTCATTAAAAATTACGATTTTTCCCCTATAGGGTAAAAAAACTGATCATTTGTTAAATTTTTGAATTTTTCATCACACATTATATAACAAATTGATTAAATTAATGAATTTATTAGTACATAATCTAATTCTAAGCAATGCATGTATAGAAAATATAATTTTTGAACCACATTACGCAACAGGAAATTTCACGTTAAAATAAAACTTTATTGACGAAAAATACACCATAACTCTTACACCTTGGGTCTGAACACTTTGAAATTTAGAGAATATCACTAAAATAATGTATGGAATTTGCTGTAAAAATTTCAAACGAAATTAAATTTCCTGAAAAATTTTGATTTTACCCCTATAGGGTAAAAACCTGTGTATTTGTAAAATTTTATAATATTTCATCATACATTAGATTACGGATGGATTAAATTAAAGAATTTATTAATATAAAATCTAATTCTAAGCCATGTATGAATCAAAAATATGATTTTTGAACAACATTACGCGAAAGAAAATTTCACGTTTAAATTTAACTTTACTGTCGAAAAATACATCATTACTCTTATACCTTTGGTCAGAACACTTTGAAATTTACAGATTATCACTAAAATAATGTGTGGAATCTACTGTAATAATTTTAAGCAAAATTAAAATTCATTAAAAATTACAATTTTGCCCCTATAGGGTAAAAAAATTGAGTATTCGTTAAATTTTATAATATTTCATCATACATGAGATTTCCGATTGAATAAATTAATGAATTTATTAGTACACAATATAATTCTAAGCAATGTATGTATAGAAAATAAGACTTTTGAACCACTTTACGCAAAAGGAAATTTCACATTAAAATATAATCTTTATTGACCAAAAATACACCATAACTCTTACACCTTGGGTCCGAACACTTTGAAATTTAGAAAATATCACTTACATAATGTGTGGAATCTAATGTAAAAATTTCAAACCAAATTAAATTTCATGTAAAAGTTTGATTTAAGCCCTATAGGGTAAAAACATTGAGTATTGGTTAAATTTTATAATATTTCAGCATACATAAGATTGCAGATTGATTAAATTAATGAATTTATTAGTATAAAATCTAATTCTAAGCAATGTATGAATCAAAAATATGATTTTTGAACCACATTACGCGAAAGAATATTTCACGTTAAAATTTAACTTTATTGAAGAAAAATACACGTATTTCTTATACCTTTGGTCCGAACACTTTGAAATTTGGAGAATATCACTAAAATAATGAGTGGAATCTACTTTTAAAATTTCAAGCAAAATTAAATTTAATGAAAAATTACGATTTTCCCCTATAGGGTAAAAAATAAGAGTATTTGTTAAATTTTATAATATTTCATCATACATTAGATTACAGATTGATTAAATTAATGAATTTATTAGTACATAATCTAATTCTATGAAATGTATGCATCAAAAATATGATTTTTGAACCACATTACGCGAAAGAAAATTACACGTTAAAATTTAACTTTATTGAAGAAAAATGTACCATAACTCTTAAACCTTTGGTCAAAACACTTTAAAATTTGGAGATTATCAGAAAAATAATGTGTGAAAACTACTGTAAAGATTTAGTGCAAAATTAAATTTCATGAAAAATTAGGATTTTGCCCCTATAGGGTAAAAAAACTGATCATTTGTTAAATTTTTGAATTTTTCATCACACATTATATTACAAATTGATTAAATTAATGAATTTATTAGTACAAAATCTAATTCTAAGCAATGTATTTATAGAAAATATGATTTTTGAACCACATTACGCAACAGGAAATTTCACGTTAAAATATAACTTTATTGACGAAAAATACACCATAAATCTTACACCTTGGGTCCGAACACTTTGAAATTTAGAGAATATCACTAAAATAATGTATGGAATTTGCTGTAAAAATTTCAAACCAAATTAAATTTCATGAAAAATTTGGATTTTACCCCTATAGGGTAAAAACCTAAGTATTTGTAAAATTTTATAATATTTCATCATACATTAGATTACGGATTGATTAAATTAAAGAATTTATAAATATAAAATCTAATTCTAAGCCATGTATGAATCAAAAATATGTTTTTCGAACCACATTACGTGAAAGAAAATTTCACGTTTAAATTTAACTTTACTATCGAAAAATACACCATTACTCTTATACCTTTGGTCAGAACACTTTGAAATTTATAGATTATCACTAAAATAATGTGTGGAATCTACTGTAATAATTTCAAGAAAAATTGAAATTCATTAAAAATTACAATTTTGCTTCTCTATAGGGTAAAAAAATTGAGTATTTGTTAAATTTTATAATATTTCATCATTTATGAGATTACCGATTGAATAAATTAATGAATTTATTAGTACACAATATAATTCTAAGCAATGTATGTATAGAAAATAAGATTTTTGAACCACATTACGCAAAAGGAAATTTCACATTAAAATATAACTTTATTGACGAAAAATACACCATAACTCTTACACCTTGGGTCCGGACACTTTGAAATATAGAGAATATCACTAACATAAAGTGTGGAATCTACTGTAAAAATTTCAAACCTAATTAAATTTCATGAAAAGTTTTGATTTTAGCCCTATAGATTGAAAACATTGAGTATTTGTTAAATTTTATAATACTTCATCATACATAAGATTACAGATTGATTAAACTAATGAATTTATTAGTATAAAATCTAATTCTAAGCAATGTATGAATCAAAAATATGATTTTTGAACCACATTACACGAAAGAATATTCACATTAAAGTTTAACTTTATTGAAGAAAAATACACGTATTTCTAACACCTTTAGTCCGAACACTTTGAAATTTGGAGAATATCACTAAAATAATGAGTGGAATCTACTGTTAAAATGTCAAGTAAAATTAAAGTTAATGAAAAATTACTATTTTCCCCTATAGGGTAAAAAATATGAGTATTTGTTCAATTTTATAATATTTCATCATACATTAGATTACGGATTGACTAAATTAATGAATTTATTAGTACATAATCTAATTCTATGCAATGTATGCATTAAAAATATGATTTTTGATCCACATTACGCGAAAGAAAATTTCACGTTAAAATTTAACTTTATTGAAGAAAAATGCACCATAACTCTTACACCTTTGGTCATAACACTTTAAAATTTGGAGATTATAACAAAAATAATGTGTGGAAACTACTGCAAAGATTTAGCGCAAAATTAAATTTCTTGAAAAATTACGATTTTGCCCCTATAGGGTAAAAAAACTGATCATTTGTTAAATTTTTGAATTTTTCATCACACATTTTATTACAAATTGATTAAATTAATGAATTTATTAGTACAAAATCTAACTCTAAGCAATGTATGTATAGAAAATATGATTTTTGAACCACATTACGCAACAGGAAATTTCACGTTAAAATATAATTTTATTGACGAAAAATACACCATAACTCTTACACTTTGGGTCCCAACACTTTGAAATTTAGAGAATATCACTGAAATAATGTATGGAATTTGCTGTAAAAATTTCAAATCAAATTAAATTTCATGAAAAATTTGGATTTTATCCCTATAGGGTAAAAACCTGAGTATTTGTAAAATTTTATAATATTTCATCATACATTAGATTACAGATTGATTAAATTAAAGAATTTATTAATATAAAATCTAATTCTAAGCCATGTATGAATCAAAAATATGATTTTTGAACCACATTACACGAAAGAAAATTTAACTTTTAAATTTAACTTTACTGTCAAAAAATACACCATTACTCTTATACCTTTGGTCAGAACACTTTGAAATTTACAGAATATCACTAAACTAATTTGTGGAATCTACTGTAATAATTTCAAGCAATATTAAAATTCATTAAAAATTTCAATTTTGCCCCTATAGGGTAAAAAAATTGAGTATTTGTTAAATTTTATAATATTTCATCATACATGAGATTACCGATTGAATAAATTAATGAATTTATTAGTACACAATATAATTCTAAGCAATGTATGAATAGAAAATATGATTTTTGAACCACATTATGTAAAAGGAAATTTCACATAAAAATATAACTTTATTGACGAAAAATACACACTAACTCTTACACCTTGAGTCCGAACACTTTGAAATTTAGAAAATATCACTAACATAATGTGTGGAATCTACTGTAAAAATTTCAAACCAAATTAAATTTCATGAAAAATTTTGAGTTTAGCCCTATAGGGTAAAAACATTGAGTATTTCTTAAATTTTATAATATGTCATCATATATAAGATTGCAGATTGATTAAATTAATGAATTTATTAGTATAAAATCTAATTCTAAGCAATGTATGAATCAAAAATATGATTTTTGAACCACATTACGCGAAAGAATATTTCACGTTAAAATTTAACTTTATTGAAGAAAAATACACGTATTTCTTACACCTTTGGTTCGAACACTTTGACATTTGGACAATATCGCTAAAATAATGAGTGGAATCTACTGTTAAAATTTCAAGCAAAATTAAATTTAACGAAAAATTACGATTTTCCCCTATAGGGTAAAAAATAAGAGTATTTGTTAAATTTTATAATATTTCATCCTACATTAGATTACGGATTGATTAAATTAATGAATATATTAGTACAAAATCTAATTCTATGCAATCTATGCATCAAAAATATGATTTTTGAAACACATTACGCGAAAGAAAATTTCACATTAAAATTTAACTTTATTGAAGAAAAATGCACCATAACTCTTACACCTTTGGTCATAACACTTTAGAATTTGGAGATTATCACTAAAATAATGTGTGGAAACTACTGTAAAGATTTAGCGCCAAATTAAATTTCATGAAAAATTACGATTTTGCCCCTATATGTTAAAAAAATTGATCATTTGTTAAAGTTTTGAATTTTTCATCACACATTATATTAGAAATTGATTAAATTAATGAATTTATTAGTACATAATCTAATTCTAAGAAATGTATGTATAGAAAATATGATTTTTGAACCACATTACGCAACAGGAAATTTCATGTCAAAATATAATTTTATTGTCGAAAAATACACCATAACTCTTACACCTTGTGTCCGAACACTTTGAAATTTAGAGAATATCACAAAAATAATGTATGGAATTTGCAGTAAAAATTTCAAACCAAATTAAATTTCATGAAAAATTTTGATTTTACCCCTATAGGGTAAAAACTTGAGTATTTGTAAATTTTATAATATTTCATTATACATTAGATTACAGATTGATTAAATTAAAGAATTTATTAATATAAAATCTAATTCTAAGCCATGTATGAATCAAAAATATGATTTTTGAACAACATTACGCGAAAGAAAATTTCACGTTTAAATTTAACTTACTGTCGAAAAATACACCATTACTCTTATACCTTTGGTTAGAACACTTTGACATTTACAGATTATCACTAAACTAATGTGTGGAATCTACTATAATTATTTCAAGCAAAATTAAAATTAATTAAAAATTACAATTTTGCCCCTATAGGGTAAAAAAATTGAGTATTTGTTAAATTTTATAATATTTCATCATACATGAGATTCCCGATTGAATAAATTAATTAGTTTATTAGTACACAATATAATTCTAAGCAATGTATGAATAGAAAATATGATTTTTTAACCACATTACGCAAAAAGAAATTTCACATCTAAATATAACTTTATTGACGAAAAATACACCATAACTCTTACACCTTAGGTCAGAACACTTTGAAATTTAGAGAATATAACAAACATAATGTGTGGAATCTACTGTAAAAATTTCTTACCAAATTAAATTTCATGAAAAATTTTGATTTTAGCCCTATAGGGTAAAAACATTGAGTATTTGTTAAATTTTATAATATTTCATCATACATAAGGGTACAGATTGATTAAATTAATTAATTTATTAGTATAACATCTAATTTTAAGCAATGTATGATTCAAAAATATGATTTTTGAACCACATTACGCGAAAGAATATTTCATGTTAAAATTTAACTTTATTGAAGAAAAATACACGTATTTCTTACCCCTTTGGTCCGAACACTTTGAAATTTGGAGAATATCATTAAAATAATATGTGGAATTTATTATTAAAATTTCAAGCAAAATTAGATTTAATGAAAAATTACGATTTTCCCCTATAGGGTAAAAAATAAGAGTATTTGTTTAATTTTATAATATTTCATCATACATAAGATTAGGGATTGATTAAATTAATGAATTTATTAGTACATAATCTAATTCTATGCAATGTATGCATTAAAAATATGATTTTTGAGCCACATTACGCGAAAGAAAATTTCACGTTAAAATTTAACTTTACTGAAGAAAAATGCATCATAACTCTTACACCTTTGGTCATAACACTTTAAAATTTGGAGATTATCACTAAACTAATGTGTGGAAACTACTGCAAAGATTCAGCGCAAAATTAAATTTCATGAAAAATTACGATTTTGCCCCTATAGGGTAAAAAAATTGATTATTTGTTAAATTTTTGAATTTTTCATCACACATTATATTACAAATTGATTAAATTAATGAATTTATTAGTACATAATCTAATTCTAAGCAATGTATATATAGAAAATATGATATTTGAACCTCATTACGCCACAGGAAATTTCACGTTAAAATATAACTTTATTGTCGAAAAATACACCATAACTCTTACACCTTGGGTTCGAACACTTTGAAATTTAGAGAATATCATTGAAATAATGTATGGAATTTGTTTTAAAAATTTCAAACCAAATTAAAGTTCATGAAAAATTTTGATTTTACCCCTATAGAGTAAAAAACTGAGTATTTGTAAAATTTTATAATATTTCATCATACATAAGATTATGGATTGATTAAATTATAGAATTTATTAATATAAAATCTAATCCTAAGCCATGTATGAATCAAAAATATGATTTTTGAACCACATTACGCGAAAGAAAATTTTACGTTTAAATTTAACTTTATTGTCGAAAAATACACCATTAGTCTTATACCTTTGGTCAGAACACTTTGAAATTTACATATTATCACTAAAATAATGTGTGGAATCTACTGTAATAATTTCAAGCAAAATTAAAATTCATTAAAAATTACAATTTTGCCCCAATAGGTTAAAAAAATTGAGTATTTGTTAAATTTTATAATATTTCATCATACATGAGATTACCAATTGAATAAATTAATGAATTTATTAGTACACAATATAATTCTAAGCCATCTATGTATAGAAAATATGATTTTTGAAACACATTACGCAAAAGGAAATTTCACATTAAAATATAACTTTATTGACGAAAAATACACCATAACTCTTACACCTTGGGTCCGAACACTTTGAAATTTTGAGAATATAACTAACATAATGTGTGGAATCTACTGTAACTATTTCAAACCAAATTAAATTTCATGAAATGTTTTTATTTTAGCCCTATAGGGTAAAACCATTGAGTATATGTTAAATGTTATAATATTTCATCATATATAAGATTACAGATTGATTAAAATAATGAATTTATTAGTATAAAATCTAATTCTATGCAAAGTATGAATCAAAAATATGATTTTTGAACCACATTACGCGAAAGAATATTTCACGTTAAAATTTAACTTTATTGAAGAAAAATACACGTATTTCTTACACCTTTGGTCCGAACACTTTGAAATTTGGAGAATATCACTAAAATAATTAGTAAAATCTACCGTTAAAATTTCAAGCAAAATTAAATTTAATGAAAAATTACGATTTTCCCCTATAGGTTAAAAAATAAGAGTATTTGTTAAATTTTATAATATTTCATCTTATCTTAGATTACGGATTGATTAAATTAATGAATTTATTAGTACATAATCTAATTCGATGCAATCTATGCATCAAAAATATGATTTTTGAACCACATTACGCGAAAGAAAATTTCACGTTAAAATTTAACTTTATTGAAGAAAAATGCACCATAACTGTTACACCTTTGGTCATAACACTTTAAAATTTGGAGATTATCACTAAAATAATGTGTGGAAACTACTGTAAAGATTTAGCGCAAAATTAAATTTCATTAAAAATTACGATTTTACCCCTATAGGGTAAAAAAAAAAATTGATCATTTGTTAAATTTTTGAATTTTTCATCACACATTATATTAGAAATTGATTAAATAATGAATTTTTTAGTACATAATCTAATTCTAAGCTATGTATGTATAGAAAATATGATTTTTTAACCACATTTCGCAACAGGAAATTTCACGTTAAAATTTAACTTTATTGACGAAAAATACACCATAACTCTTACATATTGGGTCCGAACACTTTGAGATTTAGAGAATATCACTAAAATAATGTATGGAATTTGCTGTAAAAATTTCAAACCAAATTAAATTTCATGAAAAATTTTGATTTTACCCTTATAGGGTAAAAACCTGAGTATTTGTAAAATTTTATAATATTTCATCATACATTAGATTACGAATTGATTAAATTAAAGAATTTATTAATATAAAATCTAATTCTAAGCCATGTATTAATCAAAAATATGATTTTTGAACCACATTACGCGAAAGAATATTTCATGTTAAAATTTAACTTTATTGAAGAAAAATACACCATTACTCTTATACCTTTGGTCAGAACACTTTGAAATTTACAGATTATCACTAAAATAATGTGTGGAATCTACTGTAATAATTTCAAGCAAAATTAAAATTCATTAAAATTACAATTTTGCCCCTATAGGGTAAAAAAATTGAGTATTTGTTAAATTTTATTATATTTCATCATACATGAGATTTTCGATTGAATAAATTAATGAATTTATTCGTACACAATATAATTTTAAGCAATGTATGTATAGAAAATATGATTTTTGAAACACATTACGTAAAAGGAAATTTCACATTAAAATATAACTATATTGACGAAAAATACACCATAACTCTTACACCTTGGGTCTGAACACTTTGAAATTTAGAGAATATCACTAACATAATGTTTGGAATCTACTGTAAAAATTTCAAACCAAATAAAATTTCATGAAATTTTTTTATTTTAGCCCTATAGGGTAAAAACATTGAGTATTTGTTAAATTTTATAATATTTCATCATAAATAAGATCTCAGATTGATTAAATTAATGAATTTATTCGTATAAAATCAAATTCTATGCAATGTATGAATCAAAAATTTGATTTTTGAACCACATTACACGAAAGAATATTTCATGTTATAATTTAACTTTATTGAAGAAAAGTACACTTATTTCTTACACTTTTGGTCCGAACACTTTGAAATTTGGAGAATATCACTAAAATAATGAGTGGAATCCACTGTTAAAATTTCAAGCAAAATTAAATTTAATGAAATATTACGATTTTCCCCTATAGGGTAAAAAATAAGAGTATTTGTTAAATTTTATAATATTTTATTATACATTACATTACGGATTGATTAAATTAATGAATTTATTAGTACATAATCTATATCTATGCAATGTATGCTTCAAAAATATGATTTTTGAACCACAATACGCGAAAGAAAATTTCACGTTAAAATTTAACTTTATTGAAGAAAAATGCACCATAACTGTTACACCTTTGGTCATAACACTTAAAAATTTGGAGATTATCACTAAAATAATGTGTGGAAACTACTGTAAAGATTTAGCGCAAAATTAAATTTCAAGAAAAATTATGATTTTGCCCCTATAGGGTAAAAAAACTGATCATTTGTTAAATTTTTGAATTTGTCATCACACTTTATATTAAAAATTGATTAAATTAATGAATTTATTAGTACATAATCTAATTCTAAGCAATGTATGTATAGAAAATAAGATTTTTGAACCACATTACGTAACAGGAAATTTCACGTTGAAATATAACTTTATTGACGTAAAATACACCATAACTCTTACACCTTGGGTCCAAACACTTTGAAATTTTGAGAATATCACTCAAATAATGTATGGAATTTGCTGTAAAAATTTCAAGCCAAATTAAATTTCATGAAAAATTTTGATTTTACCCCTATAGGGTAAAAACCTGAGTATTTGTAAAATTTATAATATTTCATCAAACATTAGATTACGGATTGATTAAATTAAAGAATTTATTAATATAAAATCTAATTCTAAGCCATGTATGACTCAAAAATATGATTTTTGAACCACATTACCTGAAAGAAAATTTCACTTTTAAATTTAACTTTTACTGTCGAAAAATACACCATTACTCTTATACCTTTGGTCAGAACACTTTGAAATTTACAGATTATCACTAAAATAATGTGTGGAATCTTCTGTTATAATTTCAAGAAAAATTGAAATTCATTAAAAATTACAATTTTGCCCCTATAGGGTAAAAAAATTTAGTATTTGTTAAATTTTATAATATTTCATGATACATGACATTACCGATTGAATAAATTAATGAATATATTAGTACACAATATAATTCTAAGCAATGCATGTATAGAAAATAAGATTTTTGAACAACATTATGCAAATGGAAATTTCAAATTAAAATATAAACTTTATTGATGAAAAATACAACATAACTCTTATACCTTGGGTCTGAACACTTTGAAATTTAGAAAATTTGACTAACATAATGTGTGGAATCTATTGTAAAAATTTCAAACCAAATTAAATTTCATGAAAAATTTTGATTTTAGCCCTATAGGGTAAAAACATTGAGTATTTGTTAAATTTTATAATATTTCATCATACATAAGATTACAGATTGATTAAATTAATGAATTTATTTGTATAAAATTTAATTCTAAGCAATGTATGAATCAAAAATATGGTTTTTTGAACCACATTACGCGAAAGAATATTTCACGTTAAAATTTAACTTTATTGAAGAAAAATACACGTATTTCTTACACCTTTGGTTCGAAAACTTTGAAATTTGGAGAATATCGCTAAAATAATGAGTGGAATCTACTGTTAAAATTTCAAGCAAAATTAACTTTAATGAAAAATTACGATTTTCCCCTATAAGGTAAAAAATAAGAGTATTTGTTAAATTTTATAATATTTCATCATACATTAGATTACGGATTGATTAAATTAATGAATTTATTAGTACATAATCTAATTCTATGAAATGTATGCATGAAAAATATGATTTTTGAACCACATTACGCGAAAGAAAATTTCACGTTAAAATTTAACATCATTGAAGAATAATGCACCATAACTCTTACACCTTTGGTCATAACACTTTAAAATTTGGACATTATCACTAAAATAATGTGTGGAAACTACTGTAAAGATTTAGCGCAAAATTAAATTTCATGAAAAATTATGATTTTGCCCCTATAGGGTAAAAAAACTGATCATTTGTTAAATTTTTGAATTTTTCATCAAACATTATATTACAAATTGATTAAATTAATGAATTTATTAGTACATAATCTAATTCTAAGAAATGTATGTATAGAAAATATGATTTTTGAACCACATTACGCAACAGGAAATTTCACTTTAAAATATAACTTTATTGACGAAAAATACACCATAATTCTTACACCTTGGGTTCGAACACTTTGAAATTTAGAGAATATCACTAAAATAATGTGTGGAATTTGTTGTAAAAATGTCAACCCAAATTAAATTTCATGAAAAATTTTGATTTTACCCCTATAGGGTAAAAACCTGAGTATTTGTAAAATTTTATAATATTTCATCATACATTAGATTACGGATTGATTAAAGTAAATAATTTATTAATATAAAATCTAATTCTAAGTCATGTATGAATAAAAAAATATGATTTTTGAACCACATTATGCGAAAGAAAATTTCACGGTAAAAGTTAACTTTATTGAAGAAAAATACACGTATTTCTTACACCTTTGGTCCGAACATGAAAATTGGAGAATATCACTAAAATAATGAGTGGAATCTACTGTTAAAATTTGAAGCAAACTTAAATTTAATGAAAAATTACGATTTTTCCCTATAGTGTAAAAAATAGTATTTGTTAAATTTTACAATATTTCATTATACAATCGATTACGTATCGATTAAATTAATGAATTTATTAGTACATAATATAATTCTAAGCAATTTATGCATTAAAAATATGATTTTTGAACCACATTGCGAGAGAAAGGAATTTCACATCAAAATTTATCTTTATTGACAAAATATACACTATAACTCTTACACCTTTGGTCAGAATAATTTTAAATTTGCTGATTATGGCTAAAATAATGTGTTGAATCTACTGTAATTTTTTCAGGGAAAATTAAATTGCATGAATAATTACAATTTTACCCCTATAGGGTAAAAACACTAATCTTTTGTTAAATTTTTTAATTTTTCATCACACATTAGATTACAGATTGATTAAATTAATGAATTTATTAGTACACAATCTAATTCTAAGCAATGTTTGTGTAGAAAATATGATTTTTTAACCACATTACGCAAAAGGAAATTTCTCGTTAAAATATAACTTTATTCACGAAAAATACACCATAACTCTTACACCTTGGGTCCGAACACTTTGACATTTAGAGAATATCACTAAAATAAGGTATGGAATATGCTGTAAAAATTTCAAACCAAATTAAATTTCATGAAAAATTTTGATTTTACCCCTATAAGGTAAAAAACTGAGTATTTGTAAAATTTTATAATATTTCATCATACATTAGATTACGGATTGATTAAATTAAAGAATTTATTAGTATAAAATCTAATTCTAAGCCATGTATGAATCAAAAATATGATTTTTGAATCACATTACGCGAAAGAAAATTTCACGTTTAAATATAACTTCACTATCGATAAATACACCATTACTCTTATACCTTTGGTCAGAACACTTTGAAATTTCTAGATTGTCACTAAAATAATGCGTGGAATCTACTGTAATAATTTCAAGCAAACTTAAAATTCATTAAAAATTACAATATTGCCCCTATAGGGTAAAAAAATTGAGTATTTGTTAAATTTTATAATATTTCATCATACATGAGATTACCGATTGAATAAATTAATGAATTTATTAGTACGCAATATAATTCTAAGCAATGTATGCATCAAAAATATGATTTTTGAACCACATTACGCGAAAGGAAATTTCACGTTAAAATTTAACTTTATTGACGAAAAATACACCATAACTCTTACACCTTTGGTTCGAACACTTTGAAATTTGGAGAATATCACTAAAATAATGTGTGGATTCTACAATAAAAATTTCAAACAAAATTAAATTTCATGAAAAATTCTGATTTCGCCCCTACAGGGTAGAAAACAGAATATTTGTAAAATTTTATAATATTTCATCATACATTAAACTACGGATTGATTAAATTAATAAAATTATTAGAACACAATATAATTCTAAGCAATGTATGCATCAAAAATATGATTTTTGAATCACATTAAGCAAAAGGAAATTTCACGATAAAATTTAACTTTATTGACGAAAAATACACCATAACTCCTACACCTTTGGTCAGAACACTATGAAATTTACAGATGATCACTAAAATAATTTGTGGAATCCACTGCAATAATTTCAAGCAAAATTAAATTTTATGAAAAATTACGATTTTGCCCTATAGGGTTAAAAAACTAAGCATTTGTTAAATTTTAAAATAATTCATCATAGTTTAGATTACAGATTGATTAAATTAATGAATTTATTAGTACGCAATCTAATTCTAAGCAATGTATGTATCAAAAATATGATTTTTGAACCACATTACGCGAAAGGAAATTCCACGTTAAAATATAACTTTATTGACCAAAAATACACCATAACTCTTACACCTTTGGTCCGAACACTTTGAAATTTGGAGATTATCACTAAAATAATGTGTGGAAACTATTGTAAAGATTTAAAGAAAAATTAAATTTCATGAAAAATTACGATTTTGCTCCTATAGGGTAAAAAAACTAATCATTTGTTAAATATTTGAATTTTTCATCACACATTAGATTACAGATTGATTAAATTAATGATTTTATTAGTAGATAATATAATTATAAGCAATGTATGTATCAAAAATATGAGTTTTGAACTACATTATGCGAAAAGAAATTTTATGTTAAAATTGAACTTTATTGACGAAAAGTACACCATAACTCTTACACCTTTGGTCCGAACACTTTGAAATTTAGAGAATATCACTAAAATAATGTGTGGAATATACTGTTAAAATTTCAAACCAAATTAAATTTCATGAAAAATTTCGATTTTACCCCTATTGGGTAAAAAAACTGAGTATTTGTTAAATTTTATAATATTTCCACATACATAAGATTACAGATTGATAAAATTAATGAATTTATTAGTACAAATCTAATTCTAAGTAATGCATGCAACAAAAATATGTTTTTTCAGCCACATTATGCGAAAGGAAATTTCACGTTTTAATTTAACTTTATTGAAGAAAAATACACCATAACTGTTACACCTTTGGTCCGAACAGTTTGAAATTTGGAGAATATCACTAAAATAATGAGTGGAATCTACTGATAAAATTTCAAGTAAAATTAAATTTAATAAAAAATTACGATTTTTTCCCTATAGGGTAAAAAAAGTGAGTATTTGTCAAATTTTTTAATATTTCATCATACATTACATTACAGATTGATTAAATTAATGAACTTATTTCTACACAATCTAATTCTAAGCAATATATGCATCAAAATATGATTTTTTAACCACATTACGTGAAAGGAAATTTCACGTTAAAATTTAACTTTATTATAGAAAAATACACCATAACTCTTCCACCTTTGATTCTTAAATTTGCAGGTTATCACTAAAGTAATGTGTGGAATCTACTGTAAAAATTTTAGCAAAATTAAATTTCATAAAAAATTACGATTTTGCCCTGTAGGGTATAAAACTGAGTATTTGTTAAATTTTATAATATTTCATCATACATTAGATTACATATTAATTAAATTAATGAATTTTTTAGTACATAATATAATTCTAAGCAATGTATGCATCAGAAATAAGATTTTTGAACCACATGACGCGAAAGGAAATTTCACGTTAAAATTTATATTTATTGACGAAAAATACACTATAACTGTTACACATTTGGTCCGAACACTTTGAAATTTTGAGAATATCACTAAAATAATGTGTGGAATCTACTGTAAAAATTTCAAATCAAATTATATTTTATGAAAAATTTCGATTTTACCCCTATAGGGTAAAAAAACTGAGTATTTGTAAAATTTTATAATATTTCCTCATACATTAGATTACAGATTCATAAAATTAATGAATTTATTAGTAGAAATCTAATTCAAAGCAATGTATGCATCAAAAATACCACATTACGGGAAAGGAAATTTCACATTAAAATCTAACTTTATTGAAGAAAAATACACCGTAACTCTTACACCTTTGGTCATAACACTTTGAAATTTGGAGATTATCACTAAAATAATGTATGGAAACTATTGTAAAGATTTAAAGCAAAATTAAATTTCATGAAAAATTACAATTTTACCCCTACAGGGTAAAAAAACTGATCATTTGTTAAATATTTGAATTTTTCATAACACATTAGATTACGGATTGTTTAAATTAATGAATTTATTAGTACATAATCTAATTCCAAGCAATGTATGTAGCAAAAATATGATTTTTGAACCACATTACGCGAAAGGAAATTTCACGTTAAAATTTAACTTTATAAACGAAAATTACACCATAACTCTTACACCTTTGGTCCGAACACTTTTAAATTTGGAGAATATCACTAAAATAATGTTTGGAATCTACTGTAAAAATTTCAAACCAAATTAAATTTCATGAAAAATTTCAATTTTACCCCAATAGGGTAAAAAATAAGAGTATTTGTTAAATTTTATAATATTTCCTCATCCATTAGATTACAAATTGATAAAACGAATGAATATATTAGTACAAATTTAATTCTAAGCAATGGATGCATCAAAATGTGATTTTGAACCACATTGTGCGAATGGAAATTTCACGTTAAAATTTAACTTTATTGAAGAAAAATACACCATAACTCTTACACCTTGGGTCCGGACACTTTGAAATTTAGAGAATATCACTAACATAATGTGTGGAATCTACTATAAAAATTTCAAACCAAATTAAATTTATTGAAAAATTTTGATTTTAGCCCTATAGGGTAAAAACATTGAGTATTTGTTAAATTTTATAATATTTCATCGTACATAAGATTACAGATTGATTAAATTAATGAATTTATTAGTATAGAATCTAATTCTAAGCAATGTATGAATCAAAAATATGATTTTTGAACCACATTACACGAAAGAATATTTCACGTTAAAGTTTAACTTTATTGAAGAAAAATACACGTATTTCTTACACCTTTGGTCCGAACACTTTGAAATTTAGAGAATATCACTAAAATAATGAGTGAATCTACTCTTAAAATTTCAAGTAAAATTAAAGTTAATAAAAAATTAGTATTTTCCCCTATAGGGTAAAAAATAAGAGTATTTGTTCAATTTTATAATATTTCATCATACATTAGATTACGGATTGACTAAATTAATGAATTTATTAGTACATAATATAATTCTATGCAATGTATGCATTAAAAATATAATTTTGATCCACATTACGCGAAAATAAATTTCACGTTAAAATTTAACTTTATTGAATAAAAATGCACCATAACTCTTACACCTTTGGTCATAACACTTTAGAATTTGGAGATTATCACTAAAATAATGTGTGGAAACTACTGTAAAGATTTATCGCCAAATTAAATTTCATGAAAATTTACGATTTTGCCCGTATATGTTAAAAAAATTGATCATTTGTTAAATTTTTGAATTTTTCATCACACATTATATTAGAAATTGATTAAATTAATGAATTTATTAGTGCATAATCTAATTCTAAGAAATGTATGTATAGAAAATATGATTTTTGAACCACATTACGCAACAGGAAATTTCATGTTAAAATATAATTTTATTGATGAAAAATACACCATAACTCTTACACCGTGGGTCCGAACACTTTGAAATTTAGAGAATATCACAAGAATAATGTATGGAATTTGCTGTAAAAATTTCAAACCAAATTAAATTTGATGAAATTTTTGATTGAATTAAAGTATTTGTAAAATTTTATAATATTTAATCATACATTAGATTACAGGTTGATTGAATTAAAGAATTTATTAATATAAAATCTAATTCTAAGCCATGTATTAATCAAAAATATGATTTTTGAAAAACATTACGCGAAAGAAAATTTTACGTTTAAATTTAACTTTACTGTCGAAAAATACACCATTACTCTTATACCTTTGGTTAGAACACTTTGAAATTTTTATATTATCACTAAAATAATGTGTGGAATCTACCATAATTATTTCAATCAAAATTAAAATTCATTAAAAATTACAATTTTGCCCCTATAGGGTAAAAAAATTGAGTATTTGTTAAATTTTATAATATTTCATCATACATGAGATTCCCGATTGAATAAATTAATTAATTTATTAGTACACAATATAATTCTAAGCAATGTATGTATAGAAAATATGATTTTTGAACAACATTACACAAAAGGAAATATCACATCAAAATATAACTTTATTGACAAAAAATACACCATAACTCTTACACCTTGGGTCAGAACACTTTGAAATTTAGAGAATATCACTAACATAATGTGTGGAATCTACTGTAAAAATTTCAATCCAAATTAAATTTCATTTAAAATTTTGATTTTAGCCCTATAGGGTAAAAACAATGACTATTTGTTAAATTTTATAATATTTCATCATACATAAGGTTACAGATTGATTAAATTAATTAATTTATTAGTTTAAAATCTAATTCTAAGCAACGTATGATTCAAAAAATATGATTTTTGAACCACATTACGCGAAAGAATATTTCACGTTAAAATTTAACTTTATTGAAGAAAAATACACGTATTTCTTACACCTTTGGTCCGAACACTTTGAAATTTGGAGAATATCACTAAAATAATGAGTGGAATCTATTGTTAAAATTTCAAGCAAAATTAAATTTAATGAAAAATTACTATTTTCCCCTATAGGGTAAAAAATAAGAGTATTTGTTAAATTTCATAATATTTCATCATACATTAGATTACGGATTGATTAAATTAATGAATTTATTAGAACATAATCTAATTCTATGCAATGTATGCATTAAAAATATGATTTTCGAACCACATTAAGCGAAAGAAAATTTCACGTTAAAATTTAACTTTATTGAAGAAAAATGCATCATAACTCTTACACCTTTGGTCATAACACTTCAAAATTTGGAGATTATCACTAAAATAATGTGTGGAAACTACTTTAAAGTTTTAGCGCAAAATTAAATTTCATGAAAAATTACAATTTTGCCCCCATAGGGTAAAAAAACTGATCATTTGTTAAATTTTTGAATTTGTCATCACACATTATATTACAAATTGATTAAATTAATGAATTTATTAGTACATAATCTAATTCTAAGCAATGTAAGTATAGAAAATATGATTTTTGAACAACATTACGCAATAGGAAATTTCACGTTGAAATATAACTTTATTGACGAAAAATACACCATAACTCTTACACCTTGGGTCCGAATACTTTGAAATTTTGAGAATATCACTAACATAATGTGTGGAATCTATTGTAAATATTTCAAACCAAATTAAATTTCATGAAAATTTTTTGTTTTAGCCCTATAGGGTAAAAACATTGAGTATTTGTTAAATTTTATAATATTTCATCATATATAAGATTACAGATTGATTAAATTAATGAATTTATTAGTATAAAATCTAATTCTAAGCAATGTATGAATCAAAAATATGATTTTTGAACCACATTACGTGAAAGAATATTTCACGTTAAAATTTAACTTTATTGAAGAAAAATACACGTATTTCTTACACCTTTTGTCCGAACACTTTGAAATTTGGAGAATATCACTAAAATAATGAGTAAAATCTACTGTTAAATTTTCAAGCAAAATTAAATTTAATGAAAAATTACGATTTTCCCCTATAAGGGAAAAAATAAGAGTATTTGTTAAATTTTATAATATTTCATTATACACTAGATTACGGATTGATTAAATTAATGAATTTATTCGTACATAATCTAATTCTATGCAATGTATGCATCAAAAATATGATTTTTGAACCACATTACGCGAAAAAAAATTTCACATTAAAATTTAACTTTATTGTAGAAAAATGCACCATAACTCTTACACCTTTGGTCATAACACTTCAAAATTTGGAGATTATCACTAAAATAATGTGTGGAAACAACTTTAAAGATTTAGCGTAAAATTAAATTTCATGAAAAATTACAATTTTGCCCCTATAGGGTAAAAAAACTGATCATTTGTTAAATTTTTGAATTTGTCATCACACATTATATTACAAATTGATTAAATTAATGAATTTATTAGTACATAATCTAATTCTAAGCAATGTATGTATAGAAAATATGATTTTTGAACCACATTACGTAACAGGAAATTTCACGTTGAAATATAACTTTATTGACGAAAAATACACCATAACTCTTACACCTTGGGTCCAAACACTTTCAAATTAAGACAATATCAGTAAAATAATGTATGGAATTTGCTGTAAAACTTTCAAACCAAATTAAATTTAATGAAAAATTTTGATTTTACCCCTACAGGGTAAAAACCTGAGTATTTGTAAAATTTTATAATATTTCATCATAAATTAGATTACGGATTGATTAAATTAAAGAATTTATTAATATAAAATCTAATTCTAAGCCATTCATGAATCAAAAATATGTTTTTCGAACCACATTACGCGAAAGAAAATTTCACGTTTAAATTTAACTTTATTGTCGAAAAATACGCCATTACTCTTATACCTTTAGTCAGAACACTTTGAAATTTACAGATTATCAGTAAAATAATGTGTGGAATCTACTGTAATAATTTCAAGCAAAATTGAAATTAATTAAAAATTACAATTTTGCCCCTATAAGGTAAAAAAATTGAGTATTTGTTAAATTTTAAAATATTTCATCATACATGATATTACCGATTGAATAAATTAATGAATTTATTAGTACACAATATAATTCTAAGCAATGTATGTATAGAAAATAAGATTTTTGAACCACAGTACGCAAAAGGAAATTTCACATTAAAATATAACTTTATTGACGAAAAATACACCATAACTCTTACACCTTGGGTCCGAACACTTTGAAATTTTGAGAATATCACTAACATAATGTGTGGAATCTATTGTAAATTAATTGATTGATTAAATTTTGAGAATATCACTAACATATAAGATTACAGATTGATTAAATTAATGAATTTATTAGTATAAAATCTAATTCTAAGAAATGTATGAATCAAAAATATGATTTTTGAACCACATTACGCGAAAGAATATTTCACGTTAAAATTTAACTTTATTGAAGAAAAATACACGTATTTCTTACACCTTTGGTCTGACCACTTTGAAATTTGGAGAATATCACTAAAATAATGAGTAAAATCTACTGTTAAAATTTCAAGCAAAATTAAATTTAATGAAAAATTACGATTTTCCCCTATAGGGTAAAAAATAAGAGTATTTGTTAAATTTTATAATATTTCATCTTACATTAGATTACGGATTGATTAAATTAATGAATTTATTAGTACATAATCTAATTCTGTGCAATCTATGCATCAAAAATATGATTTTTGAACCACATTACGCGAAAGAAAATTTCACGTTAGAATTTAACTTTATTGAAGAAAAATGAACCATAACTGTTACACCGTTGGTCATAACACTTTAAAATTTGGAGATTATCACTAAAATAATGTGTGGAAACTACTGTAAAGATTTAGCGCAAAATTAAATTTCATGAAAAATTACGATTTTGCCCCTATAGGGTAAAAAAAAATTGATCATTTGTTAAAATTTTTAATTTTTCATCACATATTATATTAGAAATTGATTAAATTAATGAATTTATTAGTACATAATCTAATTCTAAGCAATGTATGTATAGAAAATATGATTTTTTAACCACATTACGCAACAGGAAATTTCAAGTTAAAATATAACTTTATTGACGAAAAATACACCATAACTCTTACACCTTGGGTCCGAAGGCTTTGAAATTTAGAGAATATCTCTAAAATAATGTATGGAATTTGCTATAAAAATTTCAAACCAAATTAAATTTCATGAAAAATTTTGATTTTACCCCTATAGGGTAAAAACCTGAGTATTTGTAAAATTTTATAATATTTCATCATACATTAGATTATGGATTGATTAAATTAAAGAATTTATTAATATAAAATCTAATTCTAAGCCATGTATGAATCAAACATATGATTTTTAAACCACATTACACGAAAGAAAATTTCACTTTTAAATTTAACTTTACTGTCGAAAAATACACCATTACTCTTATACCTTTGGTCAGAACACTTTGAAATTTACAGATTATCACTAAAATAATGTGTGGAATCTACTGTAATAATTTCAAGCAAAATTAAAATTCATTAAAAATTACAATTTTGCCCCTATAGGGTAAAAAAAATTGAGTATTTGTTAAATTTTATAATATTTCATCATACATGAGATTCCCGATTGAATAAATTAATGAATTTATTAGTACACAATATAATTTTAAGCAATGTATGTATAGAAAATATGATTTTTGAAACACGTTACGTAAAAGAAAATTTCACATTAAAATATAACTTTATTGACGAAAAATACACCATAACTCTTACACCTTGGGTCTAAACACTTTGAAATTAGAGAATATCACTAACATAATGTGTGGAATCTACTGTAAAAATTTCAAACCAAATTAAATTTCATGAAAAATTTTGATTTTAGCCCTATAGGGTAAAAACATTGAGTATTTGTTAAATTTTATAATATTTCATCATAAATAAGATTACAGATTGATTAAATTAATGAATTTATTAGTATAAAATCAAATTCTATGCAATGTATGAATCAAAAATATGATATTTGAACCACATTACGCGAAAGAATATTTCACGTTAAAATTTAACTTTATTGAAGAAAAATACACGTATTTCTTACACCTTTGGTCCGAACACTTTGAAATTTGGAGAATATCGCTAAAATAATGAGTGGAATCTACTGTTAAAATTTCAAGCAAAATTAAATTTAATGAAAAATTACGATTTTCCCCTATAGTGTAAAAAATAAGAGTATTTGTTAAATTTTATAATATTTCATCATACATTTGATTACGGATTGATTAAATTAATGAATTTATTAGTACATAATCTAATTTTATGAAATGTATGCATCAAAAATATGATTTTTGAACCACATTACGCGAAAGAAAATTTCACGTTAAAATTTCACTTTATTGAAGAATAATGCAGCATAACTCTTACACCTTTGGTCATAACACTTTAAAATTTGGACATTATCACTAAAATAATGTGTGGAAACTACTGTAAAGATTTAGCGCAAAATTAAATTTCATGAAAAATTACGATTTTGCCCCTATAGGGTAAAAAAACTGATCCTTTGTTAAATTTTTTAATTTTTCATCACACATTATATTACAAATTGATTAAATTAATGAATTTATTAGTACATAATCTAATTCTAAGCAATGTAAGTATAGAAAATATGATTTTTGAACCACATTACGCAACAGGAAATTTCACTTTAAAATATAACTTTATTGACGAAAAATACACCATAACTCTTACACCTTGGGTCCGAACACTTTGAAATTTAGAGAATATCAGTAAAATAATGTATGGAATTTGCTGTAAAAATTTCAAACCAAATTAAATTTTATGAAAAATTTTGATTTTACCCCTATAGGGTAAAAACCTGAGTATTTGTAAAATTTTATAATATTTCATCATACATTAGATTACGGATTGATTAAATTAAAGAATTTATTAATATAAAATCTAACTCTAAGCCATGTATGAATCAAAAATATGATTTTTGAACCACATTACGCGAAAGAAAATTTCACGGTAAAATTTAACTTTATTGAAGAAAAATACACGTATTTCTTACACCTTTGGTCCGAACATGAAATTTGGAGAATATCACTAAAATAATGAGTGGAATCTACTGTTAAAATTTCAAGCAAACTTAAATTTAATGAAAAATTACGATTTTTCCCTATAGTGTAAAAAATAAGAGTATTTATTAAATTTTACAATATTTCATTATACAATCGATTACGTATCGATTAAATTAATGAATTTATTAGTACATAATCTAATTCTAAGCAATTTATGCATTAAAAATATGATTTTTGAACCACATTACGAGAAAGGAATTTCACATCAAAATTTATCTTTATTGACAAAATATACACTATAACTCTTACACCTTGGATCAGATTAATTTTAAATTTGCTGATTATCGCTAAAATAATGTGTTGAATCTACTGTAATAATTTCAAGGAAAATTAAATTGCATGAATAATTACGATTTTGCCCTTATTGGGTAAAAACACAGATCATTTGTTAAATTTTTTAATTTTTCATCACACATTAGATTACAGATTGATTAAATTAATGAATTTATTACTACACAATCTAATTCTAAGCAATGTTTGTGTAGAAAATATGATTTTTGAACCACATTACGCAAAAGGAAATTTCTCTTTAAAATATAACTTTATTGACGAAAAATACACCATAACTCTTACACCTTGGGTCCGAACACTTTGACATTTAGAGAATATCACTAAAATAATGTATGGAATATGCTGTAAAAATTTCAAACCAAATTAAATTTCATGAAAAATTTTGATTTTACCCCTACAGGGTAAAAAACTGAGTATTTGTAAAATTTTATAATATTTCATCATACATTAGATTTCGGATTGATTAAATTAAAGAATTTATTAGTATAAAATCTAATTCTAAGCCATGTATGAATCAAAAATATGATTTTTGAACCACATTACGCGAAAGAAAATTTCACGTTTAAATTTAACCTCACTGTCGAAAAATACACCATTATTCTTATGCCTTTGGTCAGAACACTTTGAAATTTACATATTTTCACTAAAATAATGTGTGGAATCTACAGTAATAATTTCAAGCAAACTTAAAATTCATTAAAAATTACAATATTGCCCCTATAGGGTAAAAAAATTGAGTATTTGTTAAATTTTATAATATTTCATCATACATGAGATTACCGATTGAATAAATTAATGAATTTATTAGTACACAATATAATTCTAAGCAATGTATGCATCAAAAATATGATTTTTGAACCACATTATGCGAAAGGAAATTATACGTTAAAATTTAACTTTATTGACGAAAAATACACCATAACTCTTACACCTTTGGTTCGAAGACTTTGAAATTTGGAGAATATCACTAAAATAATGTTTACATTCTACTATAAAAATTTCAAGCAAAATTAAATTTCATGAAAAATTTCGATTTCGCCCCCACAGGGTAGAAAACAGAATATTTGTTAAATTTTATAATATTTCATCATACATTAAACTACGGATTGATTAAATTAATAAAACTATTAGAACACAATCTAATTCTAAGCAATGTATGCATCAAAAATATGATTTTTGAATCACATTAAGCAAAAGAAAATTTCACGATAGAATTTAACTTTATTGACGAAAAATACACCATAACTCTTACACCTTTGGTCAGAACACTTTGAAATTTACAGATTATCACTAAAATAATGTGTGGAATCCACTGCAATAATTTCAAGCAAAATTAAATTTATGAAAAATTACGATTTTGCCCTATAGGGTTAAAAAACTAAGCATTTGTTAAATTTTAAAATATTTCATCATATTTTAGATTACAGATTGATTAAATTAATGAATTTATTAGTACGCAATCTAATTCTAAGCAATGTATGTGTCAAAAATATGATTTTTGAACGACATTACGCGAAAGGAAATTCCACGTTAAAATATAACTTTATTAACCAAAAATACACCATAACTCTTACACCTTTGGTCCGAACACTTCGAAATTTGGAGATTATTACTAAAATAATGTGTGGAAACTATTGTAAAGATTTAAAGAAAAATTAAATTTCATGAAAAATTACGATTTTGCTCCTATAGGGTAAAAAAACTAATCATTTGTTAAATATTTGAATTTTTCATCACACATTAGATTAGAGATTGATTAAATTAATGATTTTATTAGTACATAGTATAATTCTAAGCAATGTATGTATCAAAAATATGTGTTTGAACTACATTATGCGAAAGGAAATTTTATGTTAAAATTTAAATTTATTGACGAAAATTACACTATAACTCTTACACCTTTGGTCCAAACACTTTGAAATTTAGAGAATATCACTAAAATATTGTGTGGAATATACTGTAAAAATTTCAAACCAAATTAAATTTCATGAAAAATTTCGATTTTATCCCTATTGGGTAAAAAACTGAGTATTTGTTAAATTTTATAATATTTCATCATACATTAGATTACATATTAATTAAATTAATGATTTTTTTAGTACATAATCTAATTCTAAGCAATGTATGCATCAAAAATATGATTTTTGAACCACATGACGCGAAAGGAAATTTCACGTTAAAATTTATCTTTATTGACGAAAAATACACCATAACTGTTACACCTTTGGTTCGAACACTTTGAAATTTAGAGAATATCACTAAAATAATGTGTGGAATCTACTGTAAAAATTTCAAACCAAATTAAATTTCATGAAAAATTTCGATTTTACCCCTATAGGGTAAAAAAACTGAGTATTTGTAAAATTTTTTAATATTTCCTCATACATTAGATTACAGATTCATAAAATTAATGAATTTATTAGTAGAAATCTAATTCAAAGCAATGTATGCATCAAAAATACCACATTACGGGAAAGGAAATTTCACATTAAAATTTAACTTTATTAAAGAAAAATACACCATAACTCTTACACCTTTGGTGATAACACTTTGAAATTTGGAGATTATCACTAAAATAATGTATGGAAACTATTGTAAAGATTTAAAGCAAAATTAAATTTCATGAAAAATTACAATTTTGCCTCTATAGGGTAAAAAAACTGATCATTTGTTAAATATTTGAATTTTTCATAACACATTAGATTACAGATTGATTAAATTAATAAATTTATTAGTACATAATCTAATTCCAAGCAATATATGTATCAGAAATATGATTTTTGAACTACATTACGCGAAAGAAAATTTCACGTTAAAATTTAACTTTATAAACGAAAATTACGCCATAACTCTTACACCTTTGGTCCGAACACTTTTAAATTTGGAGAATATCACTAAAATAATGTTTGGAATCTACTATAAAAATTTCAAACCAAATTAAATTTCATGAAAAATTTCGATTTTACCCCAATAGGGAAAAAACTGAAGATTTGTGAAATTTTATAATATTTCCTCATACATTAGATTACAAATTGATAAAATGAATGAATTTATTTGTACAAATTTAATTCTAAGCAATGGATGCATCAAAATGTGATTTTTGAACCACATTGTGCGAATGGAAATTTCACGTTAAAATTTAACTTTATTGAAGAAAAACACACCATAACTGTTACACCTTTGGTCCGAACACTTTGAAAGTTGGAGAATATCACTAAAATAATGAGTGGAATCTACTGTTAAAATTTCAAGCAAAATTAAATTTAATGAAAATTACGATTTTTTCCCTATAGTATTTGTCAAATTTTATAATATTCTATCATACATTAGATTACGGATTGGTTAAATTAATGAATTTATTAGTACATAATCTAATTCTAAGCAATGCATGCATCAAAAATATTATTTTTGAACCCCATTACGCGAAAGGAAATTTCACGTTAAAATTTAACTTTATTACAGAAAATTACACCATAACTCTTACACCTTTGGTAAGAACACTTTGAAATTTGAATATTATCACTAAAATAATGTGTGGAAACTACTGTAAAGATTTAAAGCAAAATTAAATTTCATTAAAAATTACGTTTTATTAATTTTATAATATTTCATCAAACACTAGATTAAAAATTGATTAAATTAATGAAATTATTAGTACACAATCTAATTCTAAGCAATGTATACATAAAAAATATTATTTTAGAATCACATTACACGAAAGGAAATTTCACGATAAAATTTAACTTTATTGTCGAAAAATACACAATAACTCTTACATCGTTGGTTAGAACACATTAAAATTTGCAGTTTATCACTAAAATAATGTGTGGAATTTACTGTAAAATTTTCAAGCAAAATTAAGTTTCATGAAAAATTACGATTTTGCCCCTAAAGGGTAAAAAAATCTGAGTATTTGTTAAATTTTATAATATATCATCATATATTAGATTACATATTGATTAAATTAATGAATTTATTGGTACACAATCTAATTCTAAGCAATGTATGTGTGACACCCCCACCCTTATATAACCCCAAAAAAAATAGATCACTTCTAACCTGGTTAAACCTGTACATTTTTTTTTTAACATGTAACATATTTACGAAGTATAATCTATCTCCCAAATAACCACTCATTCACATTCACGCACAATCCACAGTAGATACAAATGTATCCATCCCAACCACACCAATATTTACATGTCCAAAATCAAGTATTAATATTCAAGCCCACACAGCACAACAAAATAGAACCTAAAAGCATAGTACGCCCATGGTTTAGCCCCAAAGGTCGTCATCCATGTACACCGATCCCAAAAACTTGTTGAAGCACGAACAACATGCCCGGTAAGCCGTAAGCTTACACATCATCAACATGCTCACCTACAATGCACAAACTAGGTGAGCTATAGCCCAGTAAGCAGAAATCATGTATGTACGATAAATTAAATGCTTGCAGAAACATTATAAGAGATGTGAAATGCACACTACTGAAACCCTAACCAATGTTCTGGATATTTTATCTTTATAGGGCCCGTGACCCACCTACTGTGCACCGGAAAGAGCTAGCTCAATAAATAATCATAATCATAGAGTCTATCCATGTCTCACATGCCACCGGCCCGACAAATCGAGCCTATCCATGTCTCACATGCCACCGACTCAATATATCATAAAGCCTATCCATGTCTCACATGCCACCGGCTTGACAAATCAAGCCTATCCATGTCTCACATGCCACCGGCCTCGGTACACTAATAGTGGTCAACATTACATTTTCATTTCTTTTCATCACACAAAGAATGCAAAGCACGCTATATACAACCCATGCGTACACATGTCAATGCTCGTGAATGCTATGCTTATAACATACTAAATTAGTTATTCACACCACATAATTCATATCCATCCACATCAGGAAGCACATATCACAAATATCTTGTAGTCACATAATACAAACAAATACTATATTTATGCATTATAGGTGCAGATGGATTTCCACTTACCTCAATGTCGATTGTTTGTATTCCTAAACCTCCTTCAATGCTTTTCCACTAGCAAATCTTATCAAAATAAACTATAAATTACAACTCGATGATGCCCACTGAAATTGAAAATAAGTTACTCGTATTACACCCATTTTCCCCTTAATTATTTTCTTTGGTTAATGAAATCACTCCACCAGAAAGATCATATATTTGCCTAATCCCCAAGCTAGTACAATATGTTTATAAATCTACCTCCAACTATTGCACAATTCACATAGAAATTTGATTAAAAAAACATAAATATTGTGTAGTGAAGATTTACGGAATCAATTTAGGTAAGCTGTAATTAGAATAAATTACCACTCTTAGTTAACAATTATAATTAGTAAATTACTAAAATTTCAGCATAGGCTGACCAAAATATGTTCTGCATACTGGAGAAACTAACTTAAATCCTTTCCCACAGTTTACTAAAGAATTTGATTAACATGCATATCCTAATCATATTTAATGCTAAAAGATTAAGGAAGCCTAATCCAACTCCAACCCCACCCTAAACCAATTTGCATAATTAGCAGCCTTTCTATTCTAATTGATTTACTATTCATCAACTACCACCATCTGCCCCCCTTTCACCATTTAGACAGCTAATTAAAAAAAAAAGATAGGTTAATACATACCTTTCCTCTTTCAGTGAAGGGCCTTCCGTCTTTTCTTTCCTTCTTCTTCTTTGATTAGGGAGAGGTATTTATCTAGGCAACTCCCCGTCTAACCCACCGCATCACTAATTATATAGATATATATATATACACACACAACACACACTTAATCATATATATATAATAACACACGCACACACACCTAAGCATATATAAAATTACTTATTAATTATATATATACCTAATGAACCTGTTACCTTTATTATTATTATTATTATTATTATTATTATTATTATTATTATTATTATTATTATTATTATTATTATTATCTCGCCACGTGTGATCGTATTTTATTAGAACTTAATACGATATCTCTTTTAGTCTAAAGGGTTCCAACCTATAATTTAAACCCTACAAAATTTAATAGGAATATCCCAAGCATAATTAAATACGATCTACGATACCAATAAAATGCAATTTAAATTGCAAATAAAATTATAAAATGAATGCAATGCATGAATTATATTAACCAGTGAGTAGTGAGAGGCTTGGGTATCACAGTATGAATCAAAAATATGATTTTTGAACCACATTACGCAAAAGAAAATTTCACGTTAAAATTTAACTTTATTATCGAAAAATACACCATAACTCTTGCACCGTAGGTCAGAACACTTTGAAATTTGCACCTTATCACTAAAATAATGTGTGGAATCTACTGTCAAAATTGGAAGCAAAATTAAGATTCATGAAAAATTACGATTTTGCCCCTATAGGGTAAAAAAACTGAGTATCTGTTAAATTTTATATTATTTCACCATACATTAGATTACAGATTGATTAAATTAATAAATTTATTAGTACAAAATCTAAATATAAGCAATGTATGCATGAAAAATAAGATTTTTGAACCACATTATGCGAATGGAAATTTCACGTTAAAATTTAACTTTATTGTCGAAAAATCACCATAACTCTTACACCGTTGGTCAGAACACTTTGAAATTTGCAGCTTATTACTAGAATAATGTATGGAATCTACTGTAGAAATTTCAAGCAAAATTAGGTTTCATGAAAATTACGATTTTGCCTCTATAGGATAAAAAACTGAGTATTTGTTAAATTTTATAATATTTCATCATACATTAGAATACAGATTGATTAAATTAATGAATTTATTAGAACACAATCAAATTCTAAGCAATGTATATATCAAAAATATGATTTTGAGCCACATTACGCGTAAGGAAATTTCACGTTAAAATTGAACTTTATTGTCGAAAAAAACACCATAACTCTTACACCGTTGGTCAGAACACCTTGACATTTGCAGATTATCACTAAAATAATGTGTGGAATCTACTCTAAATTTTTCATGCAAAATTAAGTTTCATGAAAAATTACTATTTTTCCCCTACAGGGTAAAAAAGCAGAATATTTGTTAAATTTTATAATATTTCATCATACATTAGATTACAGATTGATTAAATTAATGAATTTATTAGTACACAATCTAATTCTTTGCAATGTATGCATCAAAAATATGATTTTTGAACCACATTACGCGAAAGGAAATTTCACGTTAAAATTTAACTTTATTGTCGAAAAACACACCAGAACTCTTACACCATTGGTTAGAACACTTTGAAATTTGCAGCTTATCTCTAAAATAATGTGTGAAATTTACTGTAAAAATTTCAAGCAAAATTAAGTTTCAAGAAAAATTACGATTTTACCCCAAAGGGTAAAAAAGCTGAGTAGTTGTTAAATTTTATAATATTTCATCATATATTAGATTACAGATTGATTAAATTAATGAATTTATTAGTACACAATCTAATTATAAGCAATGTATTTAAAAAATGAAGATTTTTTGAACCACATTACGCGAAAGGAAATATCACGTTAAAATTTAAATTTATTGTCGAAAAATAGGCCATAACTCCTACACCGTTGGTCAGAACACTTTGAAATTTGCAGCTTATCACTAAAATAATGTGTGGAATCATCTGTAAATATTTCAAGGAGAATTATGTTTCATGAAAAATTACGATTTTGTCCCTATTGGGTAAAAAAAATTGAGTATTTGTTAAATTTTATTATATTTCATCACACATTAGATTACAGAATGATCAAATTAATAAATTTATCAGTACACAATCAAACTCTAAGCAATGAAGGCATCAAAAATATGATTTTTGAACCAAATTACGCGAATGGAAATTTCAAGTTCAAATTTAAATTTATTGTCGAAAAATAAACCATAACTCTTACACCGTTGGTCAGAAAAATTTGAAATTTGCAGCTTGTCACTAAAATAATGTGTGGAATCTAATGTAAAAATTTCAAGCAAAATTAAGTTTCATGAAAAATTACGAATTTGCCCCTATAAGGTTAAAAATTTGAGTATTTGTTAAATTTTATAATATTTCATCATATATTAGATTACATATTGATTAAATTAATGAATTTATTAGTACACAATCTAATTCTAAGCAATGTATGCATCAATAATATGATTTTTGAACCACATTACGCGAAAGGAAATTTCACGTTAAAATTTAACTTTATTGTCGAAAAATATACCATAACTCTTGCACCGTAGGTCCGAACACTTTGAAATTTGAACCTTATCACTAAAATAATGTGTAGAATCTACTGTATAAATTGCAAGCAAAATTAAGTTTCATGAAAAATTACGATTTTGCCCCTATAGGGTAAAAAATGAGTATTTGTTAAATTTTATATTATTTCACCGTACATTAGATTATAGATTGATTAAACTAATAAATTTATTAGTACAAAATCTAAATCTAAGCAATGTATGCATGAAAAATATGATTTTTGAAGCACATTATGTGAATGGAAATTTCACGTTAAAATTTAAATTTATTGTCGAAAAATACACCATAACTCCTGCACTGTTAATCAGAACACTTTGAAATATGCATCTTATCACTAAAATAATGTGTGGAATCAACTGTAAAAATTTCAAGCAAAATTATGTTTCATGAAAAATTACGATTTTGCCCCTATAGGGTAAAAAATTGAGTATTTGTTAAATTTTATAATATTTCATCATATATTAGATTACAGATTGATTAAATTAATGAATTTATTTGTACACAATCTAATTATAAGTAATGTATGCATCAAAAATAAGATTTTTGAACCACATTACACGAAAGCAAATTTCACGTTAAAATTTAAATTTATTGTCGAAAAATACACCATAACTCCTACACCGTTGGTCAGAACACTTTGAAATTTGCAGCTTATCACTAAAATAATTTGTGGAATCAACTGTAAAAATTTCAAGCAAAATTATGATTCATGAAAAATTACGATTTTGCCCTTATAGGGTAAAAAATTGAGTATATGTTAAATTTTATAATATTTCATCACACATTTGATTACAGATTGATCAAATTAATTAATTTATTTGTACAAAATCTAATTCGTAGCAATGTATGCATGAAAAATATGATTTGTGACCCACCATACGCGTATGGAAATTTCACGTTAAAATTTACCTTTATTGTCGAGTAAAATATGCCATAACTCTTACACCGTTGGTCAGATCACTTCGAAATTTGCAAATTATCTCTAAAATAATGCGTGAAATCTACTGTAAAAATTTCAAACAAAATTAAATTTCATGAAAAATTACGATTTTGCCCCTATGGGGTTAAAAAACTGTGTATTTGTAAAATTTTATAATATTTCATCGTACATTAGATTACATATTGATTAAATTATTGAATTTATTAGTACACAATCTAATTATAAGCAATGAATGCATCAAAAATATGATTTTTGAACCAAATTACGATAAATGGAAATTTCACGTTAAAATTTAACTTTATTGCCGAAAAATACACCATAACTCTTACACCGTTGGTCAGAACAATTTCAAATTTGCAGCTTGTCACTAAAATAATGTGTTGAATCTACAGTAAAAATTTCAAGCAAAATTGAGTTTCATGAAAAATTACGATTTTGCCCCTATAAGGTTAAAAAATTGAGTATTTGTTAAATTTTATAATATTTCATCATATTTTAGATTAAATATTGATTAAATTAATGAATTTATTAGTAAACAATCTAATTCTAAGAAATGTATGCATCAATAATATGATTTTTGAACCACATTACGCGAAAGGAAATTTCACGTTAAAATTTGACTTTATTGTCGAAAAATACACCATAACTCTTGCACCGTAGGTCAGAACACTTTGAAATTTTCACCTTATCTCTAAAATAATGTGTGGAATCTACTGTAAAAATTGCAAGCAAAATAATGATTCATGAAAAATTACGATTTGGCCCCTATAGAGTAAAAAATGATTATTTGTTAAATTTTATATTATTTCACCATACATTAGATTACAGATTGATTAAATTAATAAATTTATTAGTACAAAATCTAAATCTAAGCAATGTATGCATGGAAAATATGATTTTTTAACCACATTATGCGAATGGAAATCTCACGCTAAAATTTAACTTTATTGTCGAAAAATCACCATAACTCTTACACCGTTGGTCAGAACACTTTGAAATTTTCATCTTATCACTAAAATAATGTATGGAATCTACTGTAGAAATTCCAAGCAAAATTAGGTTTCATGAAAAATTACGATTTTGCCTATATAGGATAAGAAACTGAGTATTTGTTAAATTTTATAATATTTCATCATACATTAGATTACAGATTGATTAAATTAATGAATTTATTAGAACACAATCTAATTCTAAGCAATGTATACATAAAAAATATGATTTTTGAGCCACATTACACGAAAGGAAATTTCACGTTAAAATTTAAGTTTATTGTCGAAAAAAACACCATAACTCCTACACCGTTGGTCAGAACACTTTGAAATTTGCAGCTTAGTATTAAAATAATGTGTGGAATCAACTGTAAAAATTTCAAGCAAAATTATGATTCATGAAAAATTACGATTTTGTCCCTACAGGGTAAAAAACTGAATATTTGTTAAATTTTATAATATTTCATAATACATTAGATTACAGATTGATTAAATTAATGAATTTATTAGTACACAATCTAATTCTAAGCAATGTATGCATCAAAAATATGATTTTTGAACCAAATTACGCGAAAGGAAATTTCACGTTAAAATTTAAATTTATTGTTGAAAAATACACCATAACTCCTACACCGTTAGTCAGAACACTTTGAAATTTACAGCTTATCACTAAAATAATGTGTGGAATCAACTGTAAAAATTTCAAGCAAAATTATGATTCATGAAAAATTACGATTTTGCCCCTATAGGGTAAAAAAATTGAGTATTTGTTAAATTTTATAATATTACACCACAAATTAGATTACAGATTGATCAAATTAACAAATTTATTAGTATAAAATCTAATTCTAAGCAATGTATGCATGAAAAATATGATTTTTGAACCACCATACGCGTATGGAAATTTCACGTTAAATTTAATTTTATTGTCGAAAAATCACCATAAATCTTACACCGTTGGTCAGAACACTTTGAAATTTGTAGCTTATCACTAAAATAATTTGTGGAAGCAACTATAAAAATTTGAAGCAAAATTATGATTCATGAAAAATTACGATTTTGCACCTATAGGGTAAAAAGATTGAGTATTTATTAAATTTTATAATATTCCATCACACATTAGATTACAGATTCATCAAATTAATAAATTTATTGGTACAAAATCTAATTCTTACCAATGTATGCATGAAAAATATGATTTTTGAAACACCATACGCGTATGGAAATTTCACGTTAAAATTTAACTTTATTGTCGAATAAAATATGCCATAACTCTTACACCGTTGGTCAGATCACTTTGAAATTTTCAACTTATCACTAAAATAATGCGTGGAATCTACTGTAAAAATTTCAAGCAAAATTAAATTTCATGAAAAATTACGATTTTGCCCCTATAGGGTTAAAAAACTGTGTATTTGTTAAATTTTATAATATTTCATCGTACATTAGATTACATATTGGTTAAATTAATGAATTTATTAGTACAAAATCTAATTCTAAGCAATGAATGCATCAAAAATATGATTTTTGAACTAAATTACGCGAATGGAAATTTCACGTTAAAATTTAACTTTATTGTCGAAAAATACACCATAACTCTTACTCCATTGGTCAGAACAATTTGAAATTTTTAGTTTGTCACTAAAATATTGTGTGGAATCTACTGTAAAAATTTCAAGCAAAATTATGTTTCACGAATAATTACGATTTTGCCCCTATAAGGTTAAAAAATTGAGTATTTGTTAAATTTTATAATATTTCATCATATTTTAGATTACATATTGATTAAATTAATGAATTTATTAGTACATTATCTAATTCTAAGAAATGTATGCATCAAAAATATGATTTTTGAACCACATTACATGAAAGTAAATTTCACGTTAAAATTTAACTTTATTGTCGAAAAATACACCATAACTCTTGCACCGTAGGTCAGAACACTTTGAAATTTTCACCTTATCACTAAAATAATGTGTTGAATCTACTGTAAAAATTGCAAGCAAAATAATGATTCATGAAAAATTACGATTTTGCCCCTATAGGGTAAAAAATGATTATTTGTTAAATTTTATGTTATTTCACCATACATTAGATTACATATTGATTAAAGTAATAAATTTATTAGTACAAAATCTAAATCTAAGCAATGTATGCATGAAAAATATTATTTTTTAACCACATCATGCGAATGGAAATTTCACGTTAAAATTTTACTTTATTGTCGAAAAATCACCGTAACTCTTACACCGTTGGTCAGAACACTTTGAAATTTGAAGCTTATCACTAAAATAATGTATGGAATCTACTGTAGAAATTCCAAGCAAAATTAGGTTTCATGAAAAATTATGATTTTGCCTCTATAGGATAAAAAACTGAGTATTTGTTAAATTTTATAATATTTTTATAATATTTCATCATACATTAGAATACAGATTGATTAAATTAATGAATTTATTAGAACACTATATAATTTTATGCAATGTATACATAAAAAATATGATTTTTGGGCCACATTACGCGAAAGAAAATTTCACGTTAAAATTTAACTTTATTTTCGAAAAAAACACCATAACTCTTACACCGTTGGTCCTAACACTTTGAAATTTGCAGCTTATCACTAAAATAATTTATTGAATCAACTGTAAAAATTTCAAGCAAAATTAAGTTTAATGAAAAATTACGATTTTGCCCCTACAGGGTAAAAAAACTGAATATTTGTTAAATTTTATAATATTTCATCATACATTAGATTACAGATTGATTAAATTATTGAATTTATTAGCACACAATCTAATTCTAAGCAATGTATGCATCAAAAATATGATTTTTGAACCAAATTACGCGAAAGAAAATTTCACGTTAAAATTTAAATTTATTGTCGAAAATACACCATAACTCCTACACCGTTGGTTAGAACACTTTGAAATTTACAGCTTATCACTAAAATAATGTGTGGAATCAACGGTAAAAATTTCAAGCAAAATTATGTTTCATGAAAAATTACGATTTTGTCTCTATCGGGTAAAAAAATTGAGTATTTGTTAAATTTTATAATATTTCATCACAAATTAGATTACAGATTGATCAAATTAATAAATTTATTAGTACAAAATCTAATTCAAAGCAATGTATGAATGAAAAATATGATTTTTGAACCACCATACGCGTATGAAATTTCACGTTAAAATTTAATTTTATTGTCGAGTAAACTATGCCATAACTCTTACACCGTTGGTCTAATCACTTTGAAATTTAAAACTTTTCACGAAAATAATGTGTGGAATCTATTGTAAAAAATTCAAGCAAAATAAAATTTCATGAAAAATTACGATTTTGGGTATAGGGATAAAAAATTGTGTATTTGTTAAATTTTATAATTTTTCATCATACATTAGATTACAGATTGATGAAATTAATGAATTTATTAATACACAATCTAATTCTAAGCAATGAATGCATAAAAAATATGATTTTTGAACCACATTACGCGAATGGAAATTTCACGTTAAAATTTAACTTTATTGTCAAAAAATACACCATAACTCTTACACCGTTGGTCAGAACAATTTGAAATTTGCAGCTTATCACTAAAATAATGTATGGAATCTACTATAGAAATTCCAAGAAAAATTAAGTTTCATGAAAAATTACGATTTTGCCTCTATAGGTAAAAAACTGAGTATTTGTTAAATTTTATAATATTTCATCATACATTAGATTACAGATTGATTAAATTAATGAATTTATTAGAACACAATCTAATTCTAAGCAATGTATACCTCAAAAATATGATTTTTGAGCCACATTACGCGAAAGGAAATTTCACGTTAAAATTTAACTTTATTGTCGAAAAAAACACCATAACTCTTACACCGTTGGTCAGAACACTTTGAAATTTGCAGCTAATCACTAAAATAATGTGTGGAATCTACTGTAAAAATTTCAAGCAAAATTAAGTTTCACGAAAAATTACGATTGTGCCCCTTCAGGATAAAAAACTGAATATTTGTTAAATTCTATAATATTTCATCATACATTAGATTACAGATTGATTAAATTATAGAATTTTTTAGTACAAAATCTAATTCTAAGAAATGTATGCATCAAAAATATGATTTTTGAACCACATTATGCGAAAGGAAATTTCACGTTAAAATTTAAATTTATTGTCGAAAAATACACCATAACTCCTACAACGTTGGTCAGAACACTTTGAAATTTTCAGCTTATCACTAAAATAATGTGTGGAATCAACTGCAAAAAATTTCAAGCAAAATTATGTTTCATGAAAAATTACGATTTTGCCCCTATAGGGTAAAAAAATTGAGTATTTGGTAAATTTTATAATATTTCATCACAAATTAGATTACAGATTGATCAAATTAATAAATTTATTACTAGAAAATCTAATTCTAAGCAATGTATGCATGAAAAATATGATTTTTGAACCACCATACGCGTATGGAAATTTCATGTTAAAATTTAACTTTATTGTCGAGTAAAATATGCCATAACTCTTACACCGTTGGTCAGATCACTTTGAAATTTGCAACTTATCACTAAAATAATGTGTGGAAACTACTGTAAAATTTCAAGCAAAATAAAATTTCATGAAAAATTACGATTTTGGGTATAGGGTTAAAAAACTGTGTCTTTGTTAAATTTTGTAATATTTCATCATACATTAGATTACATATTGATAAAATTAATGAATTTATTAGTACACAATCTAATTCTAAGCAATGAATGCATCAAAAATAAGATTTTTGAACCACATTACCCGAATGGAAATTTCACATTAAAATTTAACTTTATTGTCGAAAAATACACCATAACTCTTACACCTTTGGTCAGAACAATTTGAAATTTGCAGCTTATCACTAAAATAATGTGTGGAATCTACAGTAAAAATCTCAAGAAAAATTAAGTTTCATGAAAAATTACGAATTTGCCCCTATAAGGTTAAAAAATTCAGTATTTGTTAAATTTTATAATATTTCATCATATATTAGATTACATATTGATTAAATTAATGAATTAATTAGTACACAATCTAATTCTAAAATGAGTATTTGTTAAATTTTATATTATTTCACCATACATTAGATTACAGATTGACTAAATTTATAAATTTATTAGTAAAAAATCTAAATCTAAGCAATGTATGCATGAAAAATATGATTTTTTAACAACATTATGCGAATGGAAATTTTACGTTAATATTTAACTTTATTTTCAAAAAATCACCATAAGTCTTACATCGTTGGTCAGAACACTTTGAAATTTGCATCTTATCACTAAAATAATGTATGGAATCTACTGTAGAAATTTAAAACAAATTTAGGTTTCATGAAAAATTATAATTTAGCCTTTATAGGATAAAAAACTGAGTATTTGTTATATTTTATAATATTTTATCGTACATTAGATTAGAGATTGATTATATTAATGAATTTATTAGAACACAATCTAATTCTAAGCAATGTATACATCAAAAATATGATTTTTGAGCCACATTACGCGAAAGGAAATTTCACGTTAAAATTTAACTTTATTGTCGAAAAAACACCATAACTCTTACACCGTTGGTCAGAACACTTTGAAATTTGCAGCTTATCACTAAAATAATGTGTGGAATCTACTGTAAAAATTTCAAGCAAAATTAAGTTTAATGAAAAATTACGATTTTTCCCATAAAGGGTAAAAAAAACTGAATATTTGTTAAATTTTATAATATTTCATCATACATTAGATTATAGATTGATTAAATTAATGAATTTATTAGTACACAATCTAATTCTAAGAAATGTATGCATCAAAAATATGATTTTTGAACCACATTACGCGAAACTAAATTTCACGTTAAAATTTAACTTTATTGTCAAAAAATACACCATAACTCTTACACCATTGGTCAGAACACTTTGAAATTAACAGCTTATCTCGAAAATAATGTGTGGAATTTACTGTAAAAATTTCAAGCAAAATTAAGTTTCATGAAAAATTACGATTTTGCCCTTAAAGGGTAAAAAATTGAGTATTCGTTAAATTTTATAATATTTCATCACACAATAGATTACAGATTGATCAAATTAATAAATTTATTAGTACAAAATCTAATTCTAAGCAACGTATGCATGAAAAATATGATTTTTGAACCACAGTACACGTATGAAAATTTCACGTTAAAATTTAACTTTATTGTCGAGTAAAATATGCCATAACTCTTACACCGTTGGTCAGATCACTTTGAAATTTGTAACTTATCACTAAAATAGTGTGTGGAAACTACTGTAAAAATTTCAAGCAAAATTAAGTTTCATGAAAAATTACGATTTTGCCCTATAGGGTAAAAAAACTGTTAATTAGTTAAATTTTATAATATTTCATCATACATTAGATTACAGATTGATTAAATTAATGAATTTATTAGTACACAATCTAATTCTAAGCAAAGAATGCATCAAAAATATGATTTTTGAACCACATTACGCGAATGGAAATTTCACGTTAAAATTTAACTTTATTGTCGAAAAATACACCATAACTCTTACACCGTTGGTCAGACCAATTTGAAATTTTCAGCTTGTCACTTAAATAATGTGTGGAATCTACAGTGAAAATTGCAAGCAAAATTAAGTTTCATCAAAAATTACGATTTTGCCCCTATAAGGTTAAAAAATTGAGTATTTGTTAAATTTTATAATATTTCATCATATATTAGATTACATATTGATTAAATTAATGAATTTATCAGTACACAATCTAATTCTAAGCAATGTATGCATCAAAAATATGATTTTAGAACCACATTACGCGAAAGGAAATTTCAGGTTAAAATTTAACTTTATTGTCGAAAAATACACCATAACTCTTGCACCATAGGTCAGAACACTTTGAAATTTGCTCCTTATCACTAAAATAATGTGTGGAATGTACTATAAAAACTGCAAGCAAAATTAAGTTTCATGAAAAATTATGATTTTGCCCCTATAGGGTAAAAAAATGAGTATTTGTTAAATTTTATATTATTTCACCACACATTAGATTACAGATTGATTAAATTAATAAATTTTTTGGTACAAAATCTAAATCTTAGCAATGTATGCATGAAAAATATGATTTTTTAACCACATTATGCGAATGGAAATTTCACGTTAAAATTTTACTTTATTGTCGAAAAATCACCATAACTCTTACACCGTTGGTCACTACACTTTAAAATTTGCAGCTTATCACTAAAATAATGTATGGAGTCTACTGTAGAAATTTCAAGCAAAATTAGGTTTCATGAAAAATTACGATTTTGCCTCTATAGGATAAAAAACTAAGTATTTGTTAAATTTTATAATATTTCATCATACATTAGATTACAGATTGATTAAATTAAAGAATTTATTTGAACACAATCTAATTCTAAGCAATGTATGCATAAAAAATATAATTTTTGAACCACATTATGCGAAAGGAAATTTCACGTTAAAATTTAACTTTATTGTCGAAAAATACACCATAACTGTTACACCATTGCTCAGAACACTTTTAAATTTGTAGCTTATCTCTAACATAATGTGTGGAATTTACTGTAAAAATTTCAAGCAAAATTAAGTTTCAAGAAAAATTACGATTTTACCCCTATAGGGTAAAAAAAATGAGTAGTTGTTAAATTTTATAATATTTCATCATATATTAGATTACAGATAGATTAAATTAATGAATTTATCAGTACACAATCTAATTATAAGCAATGTATGCATCAAAAATAAGATTTTTGAACCACATTACGCGAAAGGAAATTTCACGTTAAAATTTAAATTTATTGTCGAAAAATACACCATTACTCCTACACCATTTGTCAGAGCACTTTGAAATTTGCAGCTTATCACTAAAATAATGTGTGGAATCAACTGTGGAAATTTCAAGCAAAATTATGTTTCATGAAAAATAATGATTTTGCCCCTATAGGGCAAAAGAATTGAGTATTTGTTAAATTTTATAATATTTCATCATACATTAGATTATAGATTGATTAAATTAATGAATTTATTAGAATACAATCTAATTCTAAGCAATGTATACACAAAAAATATGATTTTTGAGCCACATTACGCGAAAGGAAATTTCACGTTAAAATTTAACTTTATTGTCGAAAAAAACACCATAACTCTTACAACGTTGGTCAGAACACTTTGAAATTTGCAGCTTATGACTAAAATAATGTGTGGAATCTACTGTAAAAATTTCAAGCAAAATTACGTTTCATGAAAAATTACGATTTTGCCCTACAAGGTAAAAAACTGTATATTTGTTAAATTTTATAATATTTCATCATACATTAGATTACAAATTGATTAAATTAATGAATTTATTAGTACACAATCTAATTCTAAGCAATGTATGCATAAAAAATATGATTTTTGAACCACATTACGCGAAAGGAAATTTCACTTTATAATTTAACTTTATTGTCAAAAAATACACTATAACTCTTGCACCGTAGGTCAGAACACTTTGAAATTTGCACCTTATCACTAAAATAATTCGTGGAATCTACTGTAAAAATTTCAAGCAAAATTAAGATTCATGAAAAATTACGATTTTGCCCCTATAGGGTAAAAAAACTGAGTATTTGTTAAATTTTATATTATTTCACCATACATTAGATTACAGATTGATTAAATTAATAAATTTATTAGTACAAAATCTAAATCTAAGGAATGTATGCACGAAAAATATGATTTTTGAACCACATTATGCGAATGGAAATTTCACGTTAAAATTTAACTTTATTGTCGAAAAATCACCATAACTCTTAAACCGTTGGTTAGAATACTTTGAAATTAGCAGCTTATCACAAAAATAATGTATGGAATCTACTGTATAAATTTCAAGCAAAATTAGGTTTCATGAAAAATTACAATTTTGCCTCTATAGGATAAAAATCTGAGTATTTGTTAAATTTTTTAATATTTCATCTTACATTAGATTACAGATTGATTAAATTAATAAATTTATTAGTACAAAATCTAAATCTAAGGAATGTATGCACGAAAAATATGATTTTTGAACCACATTATGCGAATGGAAATTTCACGTTAAAATTTAACTTTATTGTCGAAAAATCACCATAACTCTTACATCGTTGGTCAGAACACTTTGAAATTTGCAGCTTATCACTAAAATAATGTATGAAATCTACTGTAGAAATTTCAAACAAAATTAGGTTTCATGAAAAATTACGATTTTGCCTCTATAGGATAAAAAAACTGAGTAGTTGTTAAATTTTATAATATTTCATCATATATTAGATTACAGATTGATCAAATTAATGAATTTATTAGTACACCATCTAATTATAAGCAAAGTATGCATCAAAAATAAAATTTTTGAACCACATTACGCGAAACGAAATTTCACATTAAAATTTAAATTTATTGTCGAAAAAAACACCATAACTCCTACACCATTGGACAGAACACTTTGAAATTTGCAGCTTATCACAAAAATAATGTATGGAATCAACTGTAAAAATTTCAAGCAAAATTATGTTTCATCAAAAATTACGATTTTGCCCCTATAGGGTAAAAAATGATTATTTGTTAAATTTTATAATATTTCATCACACATTATATTACAGATTGATCAAATTAATAGATTTATTAGTACAAAATCTAATTCTAATCAATGTATGCATGAAAAATATGATTTTTGAACCACATTATGCGAATGGAAATTTCACCTTAAAATTTAACTTTATTGTCGAAAAATACACAATAACTCTTACACCATTGGTCAGAACAGTTTGAAATTTGCAGCTTATCTCTAAAATAATGTGTGGAATTTACTTTAAAAATTTCAAGCCAAATTTAGTTTCACGAAAAATTACAATTTTACCCCTGTAGGGTAAAAAAACTGAGTAGTTGTAAAATTTTATAATATTTCATCATATATTAGATTACAGATTGATTAAATTAATTAATTTATTAGTACACAATCTAAATATAAGCAATGTACGCATCAAAAATAAGATTTTTGAGCCACATTACGCGAAAGGAAATTTCACGTTAAAATTTAACTTTATTGTCGAAAAAAACACCATAACTCTTACCCCGTTGGTCAGAAAACTTTGAAATTTGCAGCTTATCACTAAAACAATGTATGGAATCTACTATAGAAATTTCAAACAAAATTAGGTTTCATGAAAAATTACGATTTTGCATCTATAGGATAAAAAACTGAGTATTTGTTAAATTTTATAATATTTCATCATACATTAGATTACAGATTGATTAAATTAATGAATTTATTAGAACACAATTACATTCTAAGCAATGTATACATCAAAAATATGATTTTTGAGCCACATTACGCGAAAGGAAATTTCACGTTAAAATTTAACTTTATTGTCGAAAAAACACCATAACTCTTACACCATTGGTCAGAACACTTTGAAATTTGCAGCTTCTCACAAAAATAATGTGTGGAATCTACTGTAAAAATTTCAAGCAAAATTAAGTTTCACGAAAAATTACAATTTTGCCCCTATAGGGTAAAAAACTGTGTATTTGTTAAATTTTATAATATTTCATCATACATTAGATTACATATTGATTAAATTAATGAATTTATTAGTACAAAATCTAATTCTAACCAATGTATGCATCAAAAATATGATTTTTGAATCACATTACACGAAAGGAAATTTCACGTTAAAATTTAACTTTATTGTCGAAAAATACACCGTAACTCTTACACCATTGGTCAGAACGCTTTGAAACTTATCTCTAAAATAATGTGTGGAATTTACTGTAAAAATTTCATGCAAAATTAAGTTTCATGAAAAATTACAATTTTACCCCTATAGGGTAAAAAAAACTGAGTAGTTGTTAAATTTTATAATATTTCATCATATATTAGATTACAGATTGATTAAATTAATGAATTTATTAGTACACAATCTAATTATAAGCAAAGTATGCATCAAAAATAAGATTTTTGAACCACATTACGCGAAAGGAAATTTCACGTTAAAATTTAAATTTATTGTCGAAAAATACACCAAAACTCCTACACCATTGGTCAGAACACTTTGAAATTTGCAGCTTATCACTAAAATAATTTGTGGAATCAACTCAAAAAATTTCAAGCAAAATTATGTTTCATGAAAATTACGATTTTGCCCCTATAGGGTAAAAAATTGAGTATTTGTTAAATTTTATAATATTTCATCACACATTAGATTCCAGATTGATCAAATTAATAAATTTATTAGTACAAAATCTAATTCTAAGCAATGTGTGTGTGAAAAATAAGATTTTTGAACCACCATACGCGTATGAAAATTTCACGTTAAAATTTAACTTTATTGTCGAGTAAAATATGCCATAACTCTTACACCGTTGGTCAGATCACTTTGAAATTTGCAACTTATCACTAAAATAATGTGTGGAATCTACTGTAAAAATTTCAAGCAAAAATAAATTTCATGAAAAATTACGATTTTGCCCCTATAGGGTTAAAAACCAATGTATTTGTCAAATTTTATACTATTTCACCATACAATAGAGTACAGATTGATTAAATTAATAAATTTATTAGTACAAAATCTAAATCTTAGGAATGTATGCATGAAAAATATGATTTTTGTACCAAATTATGCGAATGGAAATTTCACGTTAAAATTTAACTTTATTGTCGAAAAATCACCAGAACTATTACACCGTTGGTCAGAACACTTTGAAATTTGCAGCTTATCTCTAAAATAATGTATGGAATCTACTGTAGAAATTTCAAGCAAAATTAGGTTTCATGAAAAATTTCGATTTTGCCTCTATAGGATAAAAAAACTGAGTATTTGTTAAATTTTATAATATTTCATCATACATTAGATTACAGATTGATTAAATTAATGAATTTATTAGATCACAGTCTAATTCTAAGCAATGTATACATAAAAAATATGATTTTTGAGCCACATTATGCGAAAGGAAATTTCACGTTAAAATTTAACTTTATTGTCGAAAAAACACCATAACCCTTACACCATTGGTCAGATCACTATGAAATTTGCTACCTATCACTAAAATAATATGTGGAATCTACTATAAAAATTTCAAGCAAAATTAAGTTTCATGAAAAATTACGATTTTGCCCCTACAGTGTAAAAAAACTGAATATTTGTTAAATTTTATAATAGTTCATCATATATTAGATTACAGATTGATTAAATTAATGAATTTACTAGTATAGAATCTAATTATAAGCAAAGCATGCATCAAAAATAAGATTTTTGAACCACATTACGCGAAAGGAAATTTCACTTTAAAATTGAAATTTATTGTCGAAAAATACACCATAACTCCTACATTGTTGGTCAGAAAACTTTGCAATTTGCATATTATCACTAAAATAATGTGTGGAATCAACTGTAAAAATTTCAAGCAAAATTATGTTTCATGAAGAATTACGATTTTGCCCCTATAGGGTAGAAAATAGAGTATTTGTTAAATTTTATAAAATTTCATCACACATTAGATTACAGATTGATCAAATTAATAAATTTATTAGTACAAAATCTAATTCTAAGCAATGTATGCTTGAAAAATATGATTATTGAACCACCATACACGTATGGAAATTTCACGTTAAAATTTAACTTTATTGTCGAGTAAAATATGCCATAACTCTTACACCGTTGGTCAGATCACTTTGAAATTTGCAACTTATCACTAAAATAATTTGTGGAATCTACTATAAAAATTTCAAGGAAAATTAAATTTCATGATAAATTACGATTTTGCCCATATAGGGTTAAAAAACTGTGTATTTGTTAAATTTTATAATATTTCATCATACATTAGATTACAGAGTGATTAAATTAATGAATTTAATAGTACACAATCTAATTCTAAGGAATGAATGCATCAAAAATATGATTTTTGAACCACATTACGCGAATGGAAATTTAACGTTAAAATTTAACTTTATTGTCAAAAAATACACCATAACTCTTACACTATTGGTAAGAACAATTAGAAATTTGCAGCTTGTCACTAAAATAATTTGTGGAATCTACAGTAAAAATTTCAAGCAAAATTAAGTTTCATGAAAAATTACGATTTTGCCCCTATAAGGTAAAAAAATTGAGTATTTGTTAAATTTTATAATATTTTATAATATATTAGATTACATATTGATTAACTTAATGAAATTATTAGTACACAATCTAATTATAAGCAATGTATGCATCAAAAATATGATTTGTGAACCACATTACGCGAAAGGAAATTTCACGTTATAATTTAACTTTATTGTCGAAAAATACACCATAACTCTTGCACCTTAGGTCAGAACACTTTGAAAGTTGTACCTTATCACTAAAATAACGTGTGGAATCTACTGTAAAAATTGCAAGCAAAATTAAGATTCATGAAAAATTACGATTTTGCCCCTATCAGGTTAAAAAATTGAGTATTTGTAAAATTTTATAATATTTCATCATATATTAGATTACATATTGATTAAATTAATGGATTTATTAGTACAAATTCTAATTCTAAGCAATGTATGCATCAAAAATATGATTTTTGAACCACATTACGCGAAAGGAAATTTCACGTTATAATTTAACTTTATCGTCGAAAAATACACCATAACTCTTGCACCATAGGTCATAACACTTTGAAATTTTCACCTGATCACTAAAATAATGTGTGGAATCTATTGTAAAAATTGCAAGCAAAATTAAGTTTCATGAAAAATTACGATTTTGCCCCTATAGGGTAAAAAAACTGAGTATTTGTTAAATTTTATAATATTTCATCATACATTAGATTACAGATTGATTAAATTAATGAATTTATTAGATCACAATCTAATTCTAAGCAATGTATACATAAAAAATATGATTTTTGAGCCACATTATGCGAAAGGAAATTTCACGTTAAAATTTATCTTTATTGTTGAAAAAAACACCATAACTCTTACACCGTTGCTCAGATCACATTGAAATTTGGAGCCTATCACTAAAATAATGTGTGTAATCTACAGTAAAAATTTCAAGCAAAATTAAGTTTAATGAAAAATTACGATTTTGCCCCTACATGGTAGAAAAACTGAATATTTGTTAAATTTTATAATATTTAATCATATATTAGATTACAGATTGATTAAATTATTGAATTTATTAGTACACAATATAATTATAACAAAAGTATGCATCAAAAATAAGATTTTTGAACCACATTACGCAAAAGGAAATTTCACGTTAAAATTTAAATTTGTTTTCGAAAGATACACCATAACTCCTACACCGTTGGTTAGAACACTTTGAAATTTACAGCTTATCACTAAAATAATGTGTGGAATCAACTGTAAAAATTTCAAGCAAAATTATGTTTCATGAAAAATTACGATTTTGCCCCTATAGGGTAAAAAATTGAGTATTTGTTAAATTTTATAATATTACATCACACATTAGATTACAGATTGATCAAATTAATAAATTTATTAGTACAAAATCTAATTCTAAGCAATGTATGCATGAAAAATATGATTTTTAACCACCATACGCGTATGGAAATTTCACGTTAAAATTTAACTTTTTTGTCGAGTAAAATATGCAATAACTCTTACACCGTTGGTCAGATCACTTTGAAATTTGCACCTAACCACTAAAATAATGTGTACAATCTACTATAAAAATTTCAAGCAAAATTAAATTTCATGAAAAATTACGATTTTGCCTATATAGGGTTAAAAAACTGTGTATTTGTTAAATTTTATAATATTTTATCATATATTAGATTACAGATTGATTAAATTAATGAATTTATTAGTACACAATCTAATTCTAAGGAATGAATGCATCAAAAATATGATTTTGAACCACATTACGCGAATGAAAATTTCACGTTAAAATTTAACTTTATTGTCGAAAAATACACCATAACTCTTACACCGTTGGTAAGAACAATTAGAAATTTACAGCTTGTCACCAAAACAATTTGTGGAATCTACAGTAAAAATTTAAAGCAAAATTAAGTTTCGTGAAAAATTAAGATTTTGCCCCTATAAGGTTAAAAAATTGAGAAATTGTTAAATTTTATAATATTTCATCAGATATTAGATTACATATTGATTAAATTAATGAATTTATTAGTACACAATCTAATTCTGAGCAATGTAAGCATCAAAAATATGATTTTTGAAACACATTACGCGAAAGGAAATTTCACGTTATAATTTAACTTTATTGTCGAAAAATACACCATAACTCTTGCACCATAGGTCATAACACTTTGAAATTTTCACCTGATCACTAAAATAATGTGTGGAATCTACTGTAAAAATTGCAAGCAAAATTAAGTTTCACGAAAAATTACGATTTTGCCCCTATAGGGTAAAAAAACTGAGTATTTGTTAAATTTTATAATATTTCATCATACATTAGATTACATATTGATTAAATTAATGAATTTATTAGATCACAATCTAATTCTAAGCAATGTATACATAAAAAATATGATTTTTGAGCCACATTACGCGAAAGGAAATTTCACGTTAAAATTTAACTTTATTGTCGAAAAAACACCATAACTCTTACACCGTTGGTGAGAACACTTTGAAATTTGCAGCCTATCACTAAAATAAAGTGTGGAATCTACTGTAAAAATTTCATGCGAAATTAAGTTTCATGAAAAATTACGATTTTGCCCCTACAGGGTACAAAAACTGAATATTTGTTAAATTTTATAATATTTCATCATATATTAGATTACAGATTGATTAAATTAATGAATTTTTAGTACACAATCTAATTATAAGCTAAGTATACATGAAAAATAAGATTTTTGAACCACATTACTCGAAATGAAATTTCACGTTAAAATTTAAATTTATTGTCGAAAAATACACCAGCACTCCTACACCGCTGGTTAGAACACTTTGAAATTTGTAGCTTATCACTAAAATAATGTGTGGAATCAACTGTAAAAGTTTCAAGCAAAATTATGTTTCATGAAAAATTACGATTTTGCCCCTATAGGATAAAAATTGAGTATTTGTTAAATTTTATAATATTTCATCACACATTAGATTACAGATTGATCAAATTAATAAATTTATTAGTACAAAATCTAATTCTAAGCAATGTATGCTTGAAAAATATGATTATTGAACCACCATACACGTATGGAAATTTCACGTTAAAATTTAACTTTATTGTCGAGTAAAATATGCCATAACTCTTACACCGTTGGTCAGATCACTTTGAAATTTGCAACTTATCACTAAAATAATTTGTGGAATCCACTATAAAAATTTCAAGGAAAATTAAATTTCATGATAAATTACGATTTTGCCCATATAGGGTTAAAAAACTGTGTATTTGTTAAATTTTATAATATTTCATCATACATTAGATTACAGAGTGATTAAATTAATGAATTTAATAGTACACAATCTAATTCTAAGGAATGAATGCATCAAAAATATGATTTTTGAACCACATTACGCGAATGGAAATTTAACGTTAAAATTTAACTTTATTGTCAAAAAATACACCATAACTCTTACACTGTTGGTAAGAACAATTAGAAATTCGCAGCTTGTCACTAAAATAATTTGTGGAATCTACAGTAAAAATTTCAAGCAAAATTAAGTTTCATGAAAAATTACGATTTTGCCCCTATAAGGTAAAAAAATTGAGTATTTGTTAAATTTTATAATATTTTATAATATATTAAATTACATATTGATTAACTTAATGAAATTATTAGTACACAATCTAATTATAAGCAATGTATGCATCAAAAATATGATTTGTGAACCACATTACGCGAAAGGAAATTTCACGTTATAATTTAACTTTATTGTCGAAAAATACACCATAACTCTTGCACCTTAGGTCAGAACACTTTGAAAGTTGTACCTTATCACTAAAATAACGTGTGGAATCTACTGTAAAAATTGCAAGCAAAATTAAGATTCATGAAAAATTACGATTTTGCCCCTATCAGGTTAAAAAATTGAGTATTTGTAAAATTTTATAATATTTCATCATATATTAGATTACATATTGATTAAATTAATGGATTTATTAGTACAAATTCTAATTCTAAGCAATGTATGCATCAAAAATATGATTTTTGAACCACATTACGCGAAAGGAAATTTCACGTTATAATTTAACTTTATCGTCGAAAAATACACCATAACTCTTGCACCATAGGTCATAACACTTTGAAATTTTCACCTGATCACTAAAATAATGTGTGGAATCTATTGTAAAAATTGCAAGCAAAATTAAGTTTCATGAAAAATTACGATTTTGCCCCTATAGGGTAAAAAAACTGAGTATTTGTTAAATTTTATAATATTTCATCATACATTAGATTACAGATTGATTAAATTAATGAATTTATTAGATCACAATCTAATTCTAAGCAATGTATACATAAAAAATATGATTTTTGAGCCACATTATGCGAAAGGAAATTTCACGTTAAAATTTATCTTTATTGTTGAAAAAAACACCATAACTCTTACACCGTTGCTCAGATCACATTGAAATTTGGAGCCTATCACTAAAATAATGTGTGTAATCTACAGTAAAAATTTCAAGCAAAATTAAGTTTCATGAAAAATTACGATTTTGCCCCTACAGGGTAGAAAAACTGAATATTTGTTAAATTTTATAATATTTAATCATATATTAGATTACAGATTGATTAAATTATTGAATTTATTAGTACAAAATATAATTATAACAAAAGTATGCATCAAAAATAAGATTTTTGAACCACATTACGCAAAAGGAAATTTCACGTTAAAATTTAAATTTGTTTTCGAAAGATACACCATAACTCCTACACCGTTGGTTAGAACACTTTGAAATTTACAGCTTATCACTAAAATAATGTGTGGAATCAACTGTAAAAATTTCAAGCAAAATTATGTTTCATGAAAAATTACGATTTTGCCCCTATAGGGTAAAAAATTGAGTATTTGTTAAATTTTATAATATTACATCACACATTAGATTACAGATTGATCAAATTAATAAATTTATTAGTACAAAATCTAATTCTAAGCAATGTATGCATGAAAAATATGATTTTTTAACCACCATACGCGTATGGAAATTTCACGTTAAAATTTAACTTTTTTGTCGAGTAAAATATGCCATAACTCTTACACCGTTGGTCAGATCACTTTGAAATTTGCACCTAATCACTAAAATAATGTGTAGAATCTACTATAAAAATTTCAAGCAAAATTAAATTTCATGAAAAATTACGATTTTGCCTATATAGGGTTAAAAAACTGTGTATTTGTTAAATTTTATAATATTTCATCATATATTAGATTACAGATTGATTAAATTAATGAATTTATTAGTACACAATCTAATTCTAAGGAATGAATGCATCAAAAATATGATTTTGAACCACATTACGCGAATGAAAATTTCACGTTAAAATTTAACTTTATTGTCGAAAAATACACCATAACTCTTACACCGTTGGTAAGAACAATTAGAAATTTACAGCTTGTCACCAAAACAATTTGTGGAATCTACAGTAAAAATTTAAAGCAAAATTAAGTTTCGTGAAAAATTAAGATTTTGCCCCTATAAGGTTAAAAAATTGAGAAATTGTTAAATTTTATAATATTTCATCAGATATTAGATTACATATTGATTAAATTAATGAATTTATTAGTACACAATCTAATTCTGAGCAATGTAAGCATCAAAAATATGATTTTTGAAACACATTACGCGAAAGGAAATTTCACGTTATAATTTAACTTTATTGTCGAAAAATACACCATAACTCTTGCACTATAGGTCATAACACTTTGAAATTTTCACCTGATCACTAAAATAATGTGTGGAATCTACTGTAAAAATTGCAAGCAAAATTAAGTTTCACGTAAAATTACGATTTTGCCCCTTTAGGGTAAAAAAACTGAGTATTTGTTAAATTTTATAATATTTCATCATACATTAGATTACATATTGATTAAATTAATGAATTTATTAGATCACAATCTAATTCTAAGCAATGTATACATAAAAAATATGATTTTTGAGCCACATTACGCGAAAGGAAATTTCACGTTAAAATTTAACTTTATTGTCGAAAAAACACCATAACTCTTACACCGTTGGTGAGAACACTTTGAAATTTGCAGCCTATCACTAAAATAAAGTGTGGAATCTACTGTAAAAATTTCATGCGAAATTAAGTTTCATGAAAAATTACGATTTTGCCCCTACAGGGTACAAAAACTGAATATTTGTTAAATTTTATAATATTTCATCATATATTAGATTACAGATTGATTAAATTAATGAATTTTTAGTACACAATCTAATTATAAGCTAAGTATACATGAAAAATAAGATTTTTGAACCACATTACTCGAAATGAAATTTCACGTTAAAATTTAAATTTATTGTCGAAAAATACACCAGCACTCCTACACCGCTGGTTAGAACACTTTGAAATTTGTAGCTTATCACTAAAATAATGTGTGGAATCAACTGTAAAAGTTTCAAGCAAAATTATGTTTCATGAAAAATTACGATTTTGCCCCTATAGGATAAAAATTGAGTATTTGTTAAATTTTATAATATTTCATCACACATTAGATTACAGATTGATCAAATTAATAAATTTATTAGTACAAAATCTAATTCTAAGCAATGTATGCTTGAAAAATATGATTATTGAACCACCATACACGTATGGAAATTTCACGTTAAAATTTAACTTTATTGTCGAGTAAAATATGCCATAACTCTTACACCGTTGGTCAGATCACTTTGAAATTTGCAGCTTATCACTAAAATAATTTGTGGAATCCACTATAAAAATTTCAAGGAAAATTAAATTTCATGATAAATTACGATTTTGCCCATATAGGGTTAAAAAACTGTGTATTTGTTAAATTTTATAATATTTCATCATACATTAGATTACAGAGTGATTAAATTAATGAATTTAATAGTACACAATCTAATTCTAAGGAATGAATGCATCAAAAATATGATTTTTGAACCACATTACGCGAATGGAAATTTAACGTTAAAATTTAACTTTATTGTCAAAAAATACACCATAACTCTTACACTGTTGGTAAGAACAATTAGAAATTCGCAGCTTGTCACTAAAATAATTTGTGGAATCTACAGTAAAAATTTCAAGCAAAATTAAGTTTCATGAAAAATTACGATTTTGCCCCTATAAGGTAAAAAAATTGAGTATTTGTTAAATTTTATAATATTTTATAATATATTAAATTACATATTGATTAACTTAATGAAATTATTAGTACACAATCTAATTATAAGCAATGTATGCATCAAAAATATGATTTGTGAACCACATTACGCGAAAGGAAATTTCACGTTATAATTTAACTTTATTGTCGAAAAATACACCATAACTCTTGCACCTTAGGTCAGAACACTTTGAAAGTTGCACCTTATCACTAAAATAATGTGTGGAATCTACTGTAAAAATTGCAAGCAAAATTAAGATTCATGAAAAATTACGATTTTGCCCCTATCAGGTTAAAAAATTGAGTATTTGTAAAATTTTATAATATTTCATCATATATTAGATTACATATTGATTAAATTAATGGATTTATTAGTACAAATTCTAATTCTAAGCAATGTATGCATCAAAAATATGATTTTTGAACCACATTACGCGAAAGGAAATTTCACGTTATAATTTAACTTTATTGTCGAAAAATACACCATAACTTTTGCACCATAGGTCATAACACTTTGAAATTTTCACCTGATCACTAAAATAATGTGTGGAATCTACTGTAAAAATTGCAAGCAAAATTAAGTTTCATGAAAAATTACGATTTTGCCCCTATAGGGTAAAAAAACTGAGTATTTGTTAAATTTTATAATATTTCATCATACATTAGATTACAGATTGATTAAATTAATGAATTTATTAGATCACAATCTAATTCTAAGCAATGTATACATAAAAAATATGATTTTTGAGCCACATTATGCGAAAGGAAATTTCACGTTAAAATTTATCTTTATTGTTGAAAAAAACACCATAACTCTTACACCGTTGCTCAGATCACATTGAAATTTGGAGCCTATCACTAAAATAATGTGTGTAATCTACAGTAAAAATTTCAAGCAAAATTAAGTTTCATGAGAAATTACGATTTTGCCCCTACAGGGTAAAAAAAACTGAATATTTGTTAAATTTTATAATATTTAATCATATATTAGATTACAGATTGATTAAATTATTGAATTTATTAGTACACAATATAATTATAACAAAAGTATGCATCAAAAATAAGATTTTTGAACCACATTACG